>OZ002740.1:277283252-278029918 GCA_963924295.1 Dioctria rufipes
ATTCTGTGATCATAGAACCAAGTTTGTGTTGATCTTTAGGGGGGTTACCAGCAAAAAAAGCTCACGATTTCTGTTCTCAAAAGCACAGTGGAACATAAACGCATAAAAGTATGCAATTTGAAACAAATTACTATATGTACATGCAAAGCTACATGATGCTGTTGTATTCGTATGCATTGTGCTCCAAATAATTACGGGCATCTGCACAGCAGTAGGGATTGCATGAGCATGGCGAGATTTTAGATTTGCGGTCGGATTTTACATCGCTTTTTTTTTTTGAACTTATAAACGTATTGCGTGAGGAGCAGGCAAATGCCAAACTTAAGCCGGTCATCAAATAAAACTCTTCCTAGAACTCTGAGTTGTAATGTTTCATATAATTTTGGCAATGTTCACACTAAGTCAGTTTTACCAATTTATTAACTCGATAACTAAAGAACTACTTTAAAGATATAAATTTGACTTTACCAACAACCGTTTTCCCTTTCCTACAGCTTTACTAAAACCCATTAGGGATTAAGATCCATACAATAACATAAAAAAAATCGGTAGTGCACATTTTGAGATATTCAAGGATAACCGAAAAATCCATTATCTTTGAAATAAAATTTTCAGAAAAATGGCTTTGATTAATTTTTCTCGGAAACCTAAAAGCTTCCCAAAATAAATAACGTTTATTTCATGGAGATACTATGATCTATATCTACTAAGCAAAATTTCCCACATTTTCCAAAAGACCGTATCTTGGTCATATATGGATCACAACAAAAAAATTCTATTTTCAATATTACCAACCTTCCAGTAAAATTTCATCAAAATAAAAAAAAATAAAATTTCACAAATTTGGTTAATTTTCTGTGTAACGGCTTATAGGATTATATATTTGAAAGACACAAATTTACATACCTAGCAATATTCAGTTTTCTCTTCCTTATTCTATAATATTATTGGACCGAATATTACTAATAGGTCCCACAATAGTTACTCACAATTAAATATGGTTTCTCGCTTCCCAAGCAAAAATAAGAAATTACCAATGATAAAAGCTAAAATATTCCGCGCCATCTACACTCATATACCTAATGCAGAAAATGGCAGCATACACTTTCCGATCCTGCACACTACAGCCCGCCGCAGAGCTTTCAAAACAAGTGAATGCTTTCCGAAAACACATCGTTCCATCTGACGGTGATTAAATGAATTAAAAACGAGAAATTGTATACAAAATATATAAAAAGAAGAAATTTTGTAATTACCATGGTTAAAATTATTCACTTTATTTCCTTTATCATTGCACTAAACAATTTGAGTTTTTCAAAATAAACAGGAAAAGATTCGATCTTTGTTACAAATTGAACTTTCTTTCCAATAATATCATAATTGTGATAGTTATTCGTAATTGTGATACTTATTCGTCTTTGAAAATATCAACTTTCTAACCAAAATATGTTAGTAACCAAAACTTTTTTACTAGTTTTTTCTCCGTCACTTTCGCTTCCACTTCAAGATCTTCCATACTCAAGTACAAATTTATCTACTTCATGTACCATTATAACGTTATTATGTACCAAACTTTGCAAATTTCATGAATTTGAGAATTGTCTAAAGCTAATTACATACATACTAAATTCCGAAATCTTTATTTTTGACACGTCATTACCCAAGTTTATGCTTTTTCTCAAACTATGTGGAATTTTGATCATGATAATACGCAGAGATATGATAAGGAGTTCTATTTTTCTTAATTAATTATAGTTATGTTCAGAGCAGAATTTTCGTTTATTTTAAAATTAACCTATAGTTATTAACTATGAAATAAATGTATTTGGTTTCTGATTATTACTGTTTAATATCACATATCTTGAATAAAAATCAAAGCCAAATATCCTATCTTAAATTTTCACAGCAGCAATATTTCCTATGTGATATTGAATTCTTCTAAAAAAGTTAAAAACAAAATTACAAACTTCTTTTAACGATCGAAAACTAAATTTGAAAAATAATTAATCATAATACTTTCATGTAACAAGAATGACATTTTTCAATACCCCTGTAAAATTTGACATTTGTGGGATAGGAGATTTTGCCAGGTCACCCGCGATATTTTATAATTTTACAAGGAAATCAAAACTTAAATGTAGGGACTGTTGGTTGTTAAAGACTTTTCAAAAGAGCTGTTTGGGATAAATTTGGGCACGAGTCTAAATAGATGTTAGTGTTCCAGGCCTTTTACTTAGCTTTTTTATTATCGGGGTTGTTGTCCAAATAATCGAGATTACAATTGGTAATAAAACCTATAGGAGTGTTGTTCAGCTGCTCCTTGGAAGCCTTATTCTACCCCCCCATCAACCACTTTAAGCGGGCTTGAACCTTTTATAAGTACCTATTCCAAGTACCTTTCTAATATTAATTTCGAAATTCACAATTTTGTAATTTTTTCTACCAGGAATTAAAAGGAAGATGAACAATTCAAGCATTCATCCTTGGGTTTGGGCGGTCAGCCGTCTTGTATTAGGTACAAAAAATTATATATTTTTTTTCAAAATAATTCCTTAACGAGTGACCATATGACAAAAATAGCTAATTCAAATTTGAAGACGACTAAATTCCGTGCATTTATTATATAAACGCTTTTTTGTAAGTCTCATGTGTAATGAGTTACAGCCACGGAAACGTGAACATTACCCCTTATACAAGGTGCTTCGTCCATGGTGGTCCAAATGACAGGACGTAATAGTAGTACCTAATCAAATAAAAACTTGTATGGTAAGGGCGGCTGCATCTCAAGCGTTTCGGAGTTACATGGTGATTAAGAAAATATGCAAGTCTTTCACAAAATACTCTGTATCTTAAAAAGTATAAGGTGTATGATCACTCACAGAGCTTATTGTCTGCAGAGCCTCATGGCCCTTCCTACGACTGTTCGACCAGCCCCGTACTCCTCTTCCTTTAGGAGTTATGATTGTCTAAACTAAAGATAATATGTTAATATGTTTCCTTAGTGACTGAAAACACAAAAAAGAATATCGTATATTTCCGTTATGACCTGAATAAGTAATGAGCTAATAACTGTTTAAGGGTTACAGTAAGCACATAGGTATTATAGGTGAAAATAAAAAGGGGAGCCATAGTTTACAGTTTTTATAAAAAAAATAAAGTCTGTTAATTACCTTTTTGTAAAACAAAAGAGGTCAAAGTAAATAAAAATATCCAAAAAGTTTTAGTTTAGGCATCTATAACTCCTGAGGGGAGAGGAATACGGGGCTGGTCGTGCAATCGTTCGAAAGACGATGAAATACACCTGTAACTTTTTAAGATATACGGTATTTTGAAAAAGACTTGCAAATTTTCTTAATCACTTAATTTCATAATTATTGTGTTCTATAAACTATTCTATTTTATCCAGGTAGTGAAAGCTGTAATTAAACACATGGAGGGTAATTCATAAAAAATATATTATGAATTTGTATAAAATCACTGCAAATCGAATGCTAATTTGTGATTGAGAATCAAGGATAGGAGCAACTCATTACTAAAAAAATGAAATAATTAATTAAACATTTCCGGAAATATTGCTGTTTTATTTAAATATGAACTTTAACATTTCCTATTATTTTGACGCAACCTTTGTTTAGGTAATTAAAAATTAAAGTTAAATTTTTTCATCTCTTAAAAGACAAATTGTATGTCCTATTATTTTGATGTGGAGTGTATGCATCCACTTCCTCATCTGAATCCAAATTGTGTTCTCGCATATTTGGCTCCATTTTTTCATCTACTTTGGAGAGAATTAGCAGAACTAATATTTTGTTCATTCGAGTTTAGAAGTTTGATCCCGCGCCAGTTGACGCATCCTCTTACGTCAGCTTATAAATTTTATGATTATTCCCTTTTTTTTCCTTAGTCCATATTAGATCAACGATAGCCTGTAAAATTTCTATTGTTGTGTTGATATTTACTTTAAGTAGCTCTGCAGGAATGCTGTTTACGCAATTGGACCGTTTCAGCAGCTTTATCGCCAGCTTTCTGCTAAACTCGACTGGAAAAGCTGAATTGAACACAATTGATGTTTTTGACATTTGCAAAACTTGTTTATGATGAGAACTTTTACTCATAAGTGGCATTAAAGAAAGATAGAAATGCATCCGATTTTCCAAAACTACGATAAATTCATGCTTTTTTTGATAGTTTTCGAGATGTACCAGTTATATGCAAAAATAATACCGAGTTGTTTTTTTTTATGTCCCACAGAAACTGCTTATCTTTTACTAACTCAAGTTTTCTTCCATTTTAACATTTTTGGGTGCTGTTTACTTCTTAAATGTTTCAACAGAAGCCATTCTCATCTAATATTCGACATTCGCACAGTTGGCAACATTAAAAATTCCCTCAAGTTGGCAGTCATTGGGCTTGAAATTTGCAGTTTGATCAAATCTCAAGCCAGCTTGAATCTGGGAAAAAAGCTAAAGCTCCAATTGTGTTCTTCTACATTGATTTACATAGTCAACAAATCTCAAGCTGGCTGAAACGATCCGATTGTGTTTGCCTTGCCTTGCTGTACATAATTTGGTTGCTTTGGTTGTTGCTTCATATGTTGTCAAAATTTGTGCATAATGTTCTTATTCTTGTTCTTTATTGATACTGATATCACAGAATTATTCTCTGCATCTGTGGGTTTTCTATGCTTTCCGTGTTAGCAGCTAATCTTCTGAGTTTTAATCGATTGTTTTCTTCTTACACTTTTTTTGTAAAAGTTTTTGTTTTACTGTGGAGAATGTACATACTTTTCGTCCTGTTAGAATGTTGTTGTGGAGTAGAGCTTACGCTACTCAAACCTTTCTGTCTAAGAGCTAAAGAGCCAATAATAAAATCTCGAAAGACAAAATATTCACCATAAACAAAATTCCCATATTACAAAATCTGTAAATTGAAAATAGCTCCATTCTTATTCGCCTAGGAAAAAAACTCGAAAAGCAGAATCTCAATTTGAAAACCTCCAAAAATGAAATTTGGTCTTTTTATGTAAAAATTTCGGAAAAAATTTGAAAATAGTTATTAAGTTTTACTGATGTAATGTAAATTCGTAAATATAAAGTTAGTAGCAAAAAACAAAATTCGGGGAATTGTTGATTTAAACACATTACCACGTTCTCTGCTCTATTGTATTTGTGGACTACAGTAGCATAAGTTTATCTCTATCAACTAGTGCGCACTTGATCTGACAAAATTTCCTCAAAACGGTTTTTTGGGTAAGAGTGAAAGAACTGAATGGAACTCAACCATAAACTTGTCTCTACTTTGACTTGCCATATACAATTTTGATTTTTTTTGCTTGTAAATCCTCAACAAAAGTTTTTACAATTCTCAGCAAAAGTTTTTATCATCAGTTATTGCGTAGTCTGGCTCTGAGAACGATCGAGTTATTATCGCTTCCATCATTTCGATTACTATCTGAATTAAACAAATTAAGCAAGCATATATTAAGTATGGAAATTATATGTTGGATACTTATGAATGGGTATAATTACACTCTCCATTCTAGAAACAGGAAAGGAAAATATCAGCGATGTTGTAGGCAACATAAACCCTGCAAATATCATGATTCGAAAATGATTTGCTAGCAAATCGTAATCTCTGGCCTAAACTTCAAGATCGAACTCGATATCGACCAGAAAATAGACTAACAGCGTAATAAAATGAACATGATTCTCGACTTATCAACTCGAGATTCTCTCTCGATAGGGGAATTGCTTTAGATCCCAAGACGAACCGAAATTGATGTTAAAACGAAGTTATGCGCACAATGTATTTATGTTAATGTTGTTATATATATCTTATATATTAAGAGAAGCGAGCTATTCTCGAGTTGTAAGCGATTCGGGCTGAGCGAGGTTTTATGGACATTTAATTGGAGCCGTGGCCAATGGATATTTATTCATTTTAAGTGGAAAATAAGGTCCGTGAACCTATTGTCTTAGTCAGTTCATCGCACCTTTAACTATATCATTTATCGGATAAACACTATCCAAGTAACATTGGAGGTTGAATTTCCTATCTTTGAGGGCCGATCGACCTATTTTGGTTAAAATTACGTAAATTAGACTTAAGAATTTAACCTGAAAGGCCACTCCCATTTAAGGTTAATTAGGAAGGACATTTTACTTAATAATTCCTTAAATTAGGTTCTCAAAGTAATCTTGAATATGTAGATAATTATTAGGGAAAAATTACATAATAATTCCTTTTTAATTTACCTCGTAGGAATTAGGAGAAATAAGGAAATAAATAAGGAAAATTTCCTAAATCTAAGGAAAATTTCCTTACTTTTTACCTAAATTTTACTTAACTTTGAGGTCAACTTTAAGGAAATGTATGGACTTTCTAGTTAGATCTATTCCCAAGTTCAAGGCAAGATAACGTAAATATTCCCTAAATAATTCCCTATACGATTGTGTTCGCCCTCAAAGTCCGAATTCCCAAAAAAAGTTAACCTCAAGCTTAATTGGACTAAAAGGCCACGTTTGGCGAAATCCCTAATAGTTGAAATTACGTAATAATACAACCAAAAATTAAAGTTCATTTACTTTTGTTTGACTTCAGTATCACTAGAATTATTGAACTGCTCCTCCCATTGAATCATTTCATCAAGATTACAAATGTTGCTCCTATTTACGACACATTTATATCGGAATACCATTTGCATCTCTCTTAAAGACGCTACGCTTTATTTGGGCTTTATTTGCTTATTATTTATTTTATTTGCTTCTTAATTATCCGGAATATATGCATATTCAACTGCGTTTTCATTCACTCTTTTACCTATTTAAGGCGAAATTCAATAATTTAGGGCGAAATGCCTTATTTTAAGTTGAAATTTATTTATAGAAAAAAAAAAATTTCATAACCTCTGAACACAAAATTACCTAAATAAGGATTTTTGCCATCAAAGTCGAAAAATTTGGTTATTTCGTCTTGCCATCCAGCAAATTCGTCGTATAAGGAAAAATTGTAAGTCAAACTAACTTCTAGGTCGAGAAATGTAATATGCGCTATATTTATTTAACAAAACATGGCTGCCATACATATATTAAAGGAAAGGAAAAATTGCATAATACCTTAATTTAATTTTTTCCATAGTTACAAAGAAAACCCAAATAAATGAATTTTTCTTAATTTCAGAACGATTAAAACATATTTAAATTAATTTAAATGCTCTAAATCGGCAACCAAAGAATAATTTAAAAAAATTTAAAATTATTATTTTTTAAATATACAATATTTTGAAAGCGCGTTGTTGTTTTTCGATAAATTATTTCCATATTTATCAACGAAATTTTTCTTGTTTTAAAAATTGAACGCTTAGAAGCTGCGAGAATTAATTTTGAATAAGGCCATAATTTCCATATACTTTGTTAAAGCAATCCTTCTCATAATCTTTCAATTTGGAGTTATGTGCCTTGCTCATAATATTTACATTACCAACTAGGGAAAATATACACATACAATTCTTATAAAATGTAATTCCTTCTATATTAACACACACCTTAACATGAGTTAAACTAGGTAGCAAATAAGTCGGGAAAATTTACGTAAATTCGACGTGAAATATACCTTAAATTTACCAAATCAAGGAAATGAGTCCTGTGTGTCCTAATTTTCCTAATATTTACGTCGATACGACGTCCTCTCATTCTCCACTTACGTAAATCGGACGTAAATATTAGGTAATCTTAACTTAACCACAATTAGTCGTTGCCTTAATTTACGTCGAATAGACGTAAATTCGACCTTAAAAAGAGGGGATATGTTACTTGGGTAGACATTTTAGCACATGCTACTAAACAGATAAAGTATTTTTGTTTTGAACATTATAAGTAAGTGATGAGTCATTTGAATCTTACTCAGAGAAATGAAGGAATCTCGTAGTAAATTCGAAGCATAGACGCACGTACTCTCATTTAATTGTAATTCCGAAATCAGAGAAATTGAGAAATCTTGGGCAAAAGGCGGAATTGTCGTGCTGAGCTCTATATTTTCTTCTTATTCGTAACAGAATCAGAGAAACGACGGAATCTCGGGAGAAGCTCGAAATTCTCATTTCTTGCTTAAAATCCTAAATTACTTCGAGAAAGCGAGCTCCTCGTTAAAATGTATGCTGGAAACCTTTTTATCTTATAAATCGTGTTTAATAGATATCAATGTATAGGCTGAACTACAATATTAGCAAATAACTTTACGAAATTAAACGAGACTGAGGTTTACTTAGGAAAAATTGATATTTTTATCGTTTTATGAGATAACACTTGGTGGAATATGGTCTTAGACATCTTTGTTTGAGGAAAAAACACTTGCTCCGATTCCACAATTATTTTATTTAAAAAAGTGAGTAACAACCTACGCGTTTCGTCTGCTTAAGACATCATCAGGGCTATATATCACATTCCGTCAGAGTTATTATCTTGATATTTAATGGTTTCAATTTTAAAAAGTGGTAAAAGTGAAAAAATTAGCAAATGGAAGTTGATGTAATTGAAGATTTGTGCTTTCTATTAATTCGCAGTACCATTTTTATTTCATTTTAATTTTTACATTGCACTTTTAATCATTTAGTAATAATTAAATTGTTTGGACACATCGCGTTCTTACGGAATGAGCAATTCTTAGCGCACTATATTTACGGAAAATTGGATATGTAAACTTAACAACTTAACGCTTGTTAAATTAAAGGGCGCGTTCGCTTTACGTAAGTAAATGTACTTACATATACTTCTATTGTAGTTCAGCCTTATGTGAACATTAACAATAAAGTGTTCCCAAAAGAGCACAATAATTATCGGGAAGCAGCCAAAGAGAAAGTTTGCTTCGGAACTAATGAATTGAAAAGATTGGATGATTTAACATCCTTTTTAGACCATCACAGATAATACGCTATGTAATGGTGGACGTTGATGAGAACTGCAGATTAAATTTACCAATTAAAAGTAATTATTGGTAAAAACACAAGTACAGCTTATATGAGTTATTAAGAGAACTGGGAATATAAATGATCCCGATAAGACATGGAAAAAGTGAAAGCTTTGGTGATTATAACATTTGGGCCTTAATTAAAATATAAATTGAATGGTATGAAAAGAAAATGGGTTAAATAGTAAAATACATAAGATATTTAATAAATTACAGAATTACAGAAAAAAAGTGGAACATATAAAAAATAATTGTAATAATGAAATGAAATCAATGGCTCCTTTACCTATAGATTTCAAATTTGAGTTTTTCGTCTCACAAAAGAATATGTTCATATTAAAAGGAAATTAACCTTCGTCATTCTTCTAAATATATAAGGATAAGAATGAAAATGACAAGAATAACAAACAAAATTGATACAGAAATAATAGGTGAGATTAGGTTAAGTTGCGGACAACGTGATCAGAGTTGAGTTGATGAGGGGCAAAATCTAGTTCTTTTAGAACCTCGATTATTACCGTTGGTGTGAGATTGCAACCCGTATTTGGATAGATAAGTGTTTCAACCTTAAACCGGCAAGCGCTGAACGCTAACATATAGCATGATTCGAGGTTTTATCTCCCTATTCACACAGCCGATACAGTTCATTGTTGGATCTATCCATATTCTTCAAAAAATAACGTCTAGTGACTGCGTTAGCAAACTTAAAGTTTTGAGAGGATAGAGCTAGGAGTGTAGCTTGGCTATTGAACGGATGTTCTTGCAGCTCCTGTTTAGGCTTTATTCCAACCTATATAGCATAGACTTCCACCTGAAATATAGAAGATGAGGCACCAAGTGAAATGCAGCATTCCACTTCTGGGACGACTATCCATGTGCCATTTTTACCATCCCTCCTTGATCTTTTAGTATACCAGACATGGGCCTATTACGGGAATTGGAGCCCTCAGTCTAGTATCTGACTTTTCTCGTTAATGGCTAGCTGGTAACTTCTTTCATAGTATAATAGCCACTGCTTTCTCCTGTATAAAAAGGTAAATTTTTATTAATTGAACGTAGTTAAGAAAAAGCCGTTGGTGTAGTGATATGCAACAAATTTTGTGAAAATATACAGAGAAAGACTGCAAGGAAGGTTTCAAAGATTTTCACATGAGATTCCATATTTTCATATTACAGTGTGTTTGACAAGAACGTCCGCTGAATTTCTCAGAGAGAGAGAGCAAAACGAGAGATTTGCAACTGTAATCCTATTCATTAAGCTTTACTGTAATGCGCGCTATAATATAAGGCTCAGTATTCAATTACGTTGTGTAAAGAGAAGACGTTTTTAGAATGAGTACTTATTATTGGAAACGATTTGAAGCAGTATTTCTTCATCAGCATCCGAAAGGACCTCAGTGGAGTGTGAAACAAACAGCTAAATATATTAAAAAGAATGAATCGTTTGTTAGAAAGTGGTGTAATAAGTTTTCAGAGTGCAACAACGTGGATGACCTAAGTAATAGAGGTAAAACCAGGACTACCACTAAAAAACAGGATAAAGTGATTGTTAAGCTTTTCGAGAAAAATCCCTTGATATCGTTGAGAAAAGCGAGACTATTATTAAGCAAAAAGAACATTAGTGTATTCCTTTTTACAATACGTCAAAGGCTTGAAGAAAATCGTATCAAAATTCATAGCAGCAGCCACAAACCTTTGTTCTCAGAAAGGCACATTAAAAAACGACTTCAATGGGCGACGGACAATTTGCGCCGTTGTTGGGATAATGTAATATTCACTGATGAGTCATCGTTTTGGGCATTTCAAAGTCGCAAGCGTGCATGGTCAAGGCGAGGCAAAAGGTTTGTCATACGTACAGTCAAACATACTGTAAAAGTGCACGTATGGGGATGCTTCAATATTCTTGGTTTTGGAAAATTGCTAACATTTACGGAAAATCTCAATGCAGAAAAAATGTTAGACTTGTACAAAAAACGTTTGCTTAAGTCCGCTAATTACTGGTTTGGCGAAGGAGATCGATCCTGGGTCTTACAAGAGGACAACGACCCAAAACATAAAAGTCGCCTTTGTTCTGCTTGGAAAGAAGCGCAGAACATTCAAGTCATCGAATGGCCGGCACAAAGCCCCGACGCAAATCCGATTGAAAATGTTTGGGGCTTAATGAAGACCAAGCTTCAGGGAAAAAATATAAAGAATCTTAAGCAGCTGAAATCAAATATTAAAAAAATTTGGAAGGATTTACCTGTCGGTTATGCTGAAAATTTAGTGTGGAGCATGGGTAAAAGATGTCAGTCAATTATTGATAATAATGGCGATTTTATTTGTTATTAGTTATAGTGCGCAATACATAATAAAGTAAACTTTTAAAATAAAATAATAGGAAGTGAGTTTCTTTTTTACATTTTGTCAAACACACTGTATATCTTGTAATTTTAAAATTTTGCCATTGCCTTGGAGACTTTGTCTTGGAGATTTTATATCCAATCCTTCTGTGAATTGAGCCGTCTTTTCTTTATGCTTGGATTGATGGATGGATTGAAAACATAAAAATTCTATAGAAGAACTTCCGCGTCCGCTTCACATGAAAATTCGATATTGTTCAGCGCCGTGTTGAGTGAGCGAACCAACATAGTACCGGGTAGAGCACGTCACTCTGAGGGCAGCTTCTGTTCACCAGCACACTGAATGAGGTTTGACCACCCAGCTCCACGGTTAAATTTCGTTCATCTTGGGATTTGGCTGGTCAATCGTACGATAGTACAATCAACACTATGTCGACGAGCTGCGTCGCACAGTCTTGTTGAATGCCCCCTCAATGGCAAAAACGCCTCTGGGGTAAACGATTTACGTTCCAGTCCCCGTTTAATCACCGTAACCATTGAATAAAGAGCCACCTCAGTTGCTCTCCTTCTTCGGTAAACATGCTGCGAGGTGTTTAAGGTCACTCTTCAGAGTCCAGAGCGCCTATTTCGCGATAGCCGTCGAGCCACTTGCAGAAGTCTACAAAAGAATGACTTTTTGTTTTTCTGACAAGCCTTTGCAGTTACTCTCTGAGTATCGTAGTAGATCCGGCAGTCCTCTACAGATCCAGTCTTCCTCGCCATATTAAAAAGCATTTTGGAAGCCTTCCGGAGTTTAGGAAGACTGCTTTTCTACCAGGGCAAAGGTTTCTTTCCTATGTCTGTGATAATGGGACAGGAAGCTTTAAGAGCTTTAATTACTGCTAATTGTAGTTTTTCTACTACCTTCCTCACAACAGCAATATTTCTAATACGTTGAGCCGTCGGAGGAGCAAGCATTGAAGCCAGTTTCCTGCGATATCTTCCCTATCAGGCCACTTCGGATGCATATATAGTTCTACCTCTATTCGGTCAGCTCTCATATAGAATTCTATATAGCGCTGATCAAAGACAAATTCCTCTCGCGATACTCTCTAGCTTGAGAGCAGATATGAAGCGTTAAAAGACGCAAATGTTACGTCAATAACTTCCTGACTTGGACTGGTCACAAAGGTGGGCTCGTCGCCCTGGTTCGTAAAACCCAGATCCGCTGAAGTGAAGTACTGCAGCAATTCCGATGGTTAATATTCAAGTTACCCTAGACAAGTCTGCGCATACTCAACCGCTCGCATTGCACCCATAGTGGGAGAAGGGGCAACAGATTGAGAATCCTACGGAAAACGTATACAAAATAATATGGACATAAGTGATTAAAATCATATTAAGCGCACATATTTTTTTTTTTTTTAATATTTAAATTAATAGAACTCTCCGAAAATAATGGTGCGTTTTCTTTGTTTGATTGTTTGAGCAAAATAGTTGCATTTTACTAAACAACATATTCAGAATCTTAAAGAATTTGTTTCTTGAATAAGATTTTGGAGGAGAACATTTCAGTTGCAATAAAGGAGTGGGGAATAGAAGACGGGCATGGTCACTGATGATTACGATAAGAATGTTGTTCCACCTGTCAAGTTACGTTCTTTCCGTGAGCATCTTTGATGTGAAAAGCAACAACACAGCGTGGGAAACTATCTTCCTGGCAAAATTAGCAATTGTGCGATACAACAATGGCCACAATATCCCATATAAAAGAAGGGTTTATATATGAATCTATGCTTAGAGGAAGAATCCATAGGTAGGACCTAGAATTAACGAATAATATTTTAAATCTACAGATGAGGAGAACTAACCACATGCGCAATTTCATGGCAGCTGTCTCCTAGGAAAGAAGAAACTCTTCTATGGAGGAACTCCGTAAATGTTGCGTTGATGAGAAATAGGTTGAGATTATTCAAGACGTCCTATATGAATGCTCCAAAGGAAATACGCATTGCAGCTATTGGCGTAACTAGGACTTTTTTCCGGGGGTCGGCCATGTCGTCCAACTTTCGTACATAGGTTGTAATAAATATTTTGCGAAGAATACCAGCTCATGAGTATTCCCAGCTTTTAACCGACATTTTTTATGCATTGCTCTGAGCATTTACAAGATATTGATATAATGCCAAGAACCAATAAACTTGCATAGATTAAAAAAAAACATAAATTTTCTAATGTTACAGATAGTTTAATTCGTTTTGAATTTGTATTTATCAAATTGCTATCAATTCAAAATCTTAACTTTGGATTACAAATCGAAATTGGATGCAAACATACTTTATCTATTTTAGTTAATCTTTTTTAAAATGTTTGACTTTGCTAAAAATTATAAAATTATAATATTATTATCATTGATTATGTGATATTCTTTGGAGTGCGGTTCTCTGTCTCTCTATTTTTTTGTTTTTAAACTTGTTTTTTCAACAATGGCTTAAACAACCATATGATTTTTTCTTAAAATAAACTGGATCACCGGGTCATATAACCCCATACACTCCATATCTATAACATAATTTCTGCTAAAATAGCTCTGCACATAAAAAATAAAATAGTTCTCATAAAAATAACAAAAAAAAAAAAAATTCTTCATAAAATAATTCTCATTTTACAAGTCGCGGGACATTGCACACTACTTTTTTAAGTCTTACTACGTAAAACCTTAACTCCGCTCCCCAAAAAGCAAAAAAACTAGATCAGCACTTTTAATCTACTGCAAATGCAGGTACATGTGTACATTTGGGGCGATTTTAATAAGAAATGCTTTTCAGATATGGCAGTCTTTGTCGAGGTTGCGATGTTAAGGTCAGAAAAACAACGAACAGTTTTCAATTGTTTCCCATTCTTTATTAGAAATCTTGTTCAATGTTATTGAGTACCCGGAGAGAGAAAAGCGTTGTACACCGCTTATCAGTTAGTAGATATAAGTCATCAGCATTCAATCAATTTTTGGGTAACTAGTCAGTCAACATTCGGCGATCGGGCAATATTTATTGCTTATCGAGACCAATGGCGACGAGTATTCAGGAAATAGTCTTAAGCCCTATATACAATGAGTCCACTCCAAACATCCAACGCGATTTAAATTTTGTCTTAAATCATAGAAAGTAGGTAGTGTTGCATGATTTTAAAACAAAATAGAAAGAAATTGGTGTCGTTTAATTAACAGAGACTTTTGTTTTCCACATCCCCTCCATTGCTTCGCTCATATATTAAGGAAAATAAATCAGAGTCCTCAAGTTCCATACACGAAACTGATATGATAGTGGCGCCCTGCCTATTGCCCAGTATTTGTTTTAAGTACTAGGACCCATACTTCAAATCTACAAGTTGTGGTACTAGTACCTAAAAACTGTTAAGTACAAGTCCAGGTACTGGTACTTGTAAGGCTCAAGATCTTTCGTAAACTCAAATCAGAAATTTTGAAAAATCTATAGCTAGCTAAATAACTGGATGAGGTTTTCATTTACGAAATATTATAAAATATCGTATAAGCTTTTGCTGTTTTACTTTCTACATAATTTTGGAAGTTGTTCATACAGTATTTGAGTTTTCGTGTAGCAAAATAAATGTCATATCAGTAAGGGCGGATCCAGACATTTGCTCTAGTGGGGGCGATCGCCCCCATCGCCCCCTATAACCGCATTTGCCATCAGTTGTGGAACGATTTGTATAGCTTTCTCTTTACGTTTCTGCATGAAAATTTCATTAGCATTCAGATATCTCCGAAGTTCTTTTATTTATATAATATATGTTCTTGATCCCGTAAGCATAGTAAAATTTAGTCCCACATCAAACAGACGTTATACACTTCTTGTTTGTCTTACTGCTCGTGTTTTTCGTATGAAGGTCGCTTGCATTTCATTCAAACTGGACTCGCTGGACTGCAATTTCTTGCAAATTAAATGATTAAAGAACGTTTCGGGAAAACTGAATCCGAAATTAATTACCCCGGCTATGATTATTTTCCCAACATACTACTTTTCATCAAAATACCTGGCTTCTGTGAGCTTTCGATCACAAAAAAGTGTAACAATTTTGTTTGCACTGAAAATTCCTTAGTGGTACAATTTTAAATTTTTTGAGAATAATTTATGACTAAAAAAGAAAAAAATAATAAATATAACAAATAACTTTTTAAAAAGCTATCTAGAGTTTTCCACTTAATTAAATATAAGAATTATATTACATTTGTGTATAAATTTTAAAATTTTTATGGTACACAAAGAAAGCAAAGTCAAAGCAAATTAATTTAATTAAGTATTTTGATAAACATTAGGAGCTCCGAATTTCATTGTTATTCACTGTAGTGTTAAAACTAAAACTGCGCAGGGGGCTAGATTCCGCAACTCTGTGAAAAATTGACCAGTGCACACCGTGAGGGAAAGTCTATGCTTAAATGCTGAATGAAAATTTTTCTGTGCTGAATGTTATTTGAGTAAGAAAATAGTCTTTTTGAAGAAGTTAAGTTCTGTTATAAGAAATGAGTCACATGAATTCATTAGTATTAAGGTGATTACGGCTTAGGAAAAGGTAAAATAAATAATATAACAAATAATTTTGAAAATACAGCTTTACAAAAACTCACAGGTACCTCTTCAAATTCACGAACAAAATGGCGAGGTGAAAGTATCAGTTAAAGTGTACAAAATTTTGACAGAAAAATTCGTTTCCATTTTCGTTGAATCAGAACAAGGTCGTGTACGCAAAATTTTGTGTGCATAGTTGCGGATATCTTGCTTTTTTGAATACCTTGAAAATTTTCAAATTTATACACAAATTAAATACAAAATGAAGGAAAACTCCAGAGAACTTTTGTGATGTATTCATAAATTTTGTTCAAGAAAGATTTTTTTGGGATATCTCCGGTATATAGCAAAAGCTAAAAAATGTTCTAATTTGTTATTTCATCACACAACCCATGAATTTTTGGTGACAAGTTTCAAGTCTTGGTTTGACTCATCAACAGGTCCCAAATAGCAAAATTGGGTGATTCATTAAGTGAAGGCAGAAATTATTTTCAATTTTTTTAATGCGGATTTAGAAGATTTTAAATTTTTGGTGTTTTTTTTTTAATTTTCTATTTCATTTGATTAGAGTATAAATTTTGATTTATTAGAGCTCTAGGGAGGGGAGGAGGGGGGGCGAACGCCCCGATCGCCCCCGCTGTATCCGCTCTTGATATCAGGTATTGATTACCTTTGTGTAGCATTTACAAGACCTGCAAATGAAAATCAACGCTCCACATGTGCGGAGAAAAAAAGCGTATTGTGGTATATGATTGCCAACCTTCTCAACAAAGAATATCGATTCAGCATGTCAATTTCTGTCCTACAGTTACTCATATATTGCGCTAATTTTCGTTCTATTTTACTGAAGGCGGTAAGATTTCTTGAGGCAACACTGTCGAGATGCAGAGAAGGCTTATTTAAATAATATAAAAGAGCTGAGGTACTTCGCGTTATGGCAGAATTTGTAGTAAGTGCGTTAAGTACCAGTATCGGGACTTGTACTTGAAAGTTTTTTGAGTACCAGTACCGGGACGTGAACTTTTAGATCAATTATTTACGTTTTTGTTTAGCACTAATAAAGAGATATTTAAAGTCTATATACGGTTTAGTTTACTGTTTTTTTTCTGCAAACTTATTTAGCACCTATTCCGCTGTTAGTTTGTTTTTAATTATCTCATTCTCAATGTTTATGAGTGCCATATTTGAAAACCCCTCCTGAAGCAATTGCTCTTAACAAAGTTTTAACTCGATGGAAAAACTCCGTTCACAGCCCGAGTTGACAGGAAGACCCACAGCTGCTTGCAGCTACTTATATAAATTTGGACAGAAGTCTTTATTAATTTCTGTTTTCAGTCTTTCCAAATTTACTACAATGGCCTTGTTTTGGAACATATTATTTATTATTTTTGTTTCAGCCTGTAAGGTCGAAATGTCTACATTGAACATATTTTTATAATTTTCTACAAATGCGTCTCGATGTTTCAGGTACAACTTTATCAATGAGTCAATTGACTGTTCCAATATTCAGATGGCCTTGGCCTTCTATCTGATGGAAAGTCTACTAAATTAATTTTGCCTAGAGTGGACTTTATCAGAAAGGCTTTTTCTCTCTCCGGTTGCCTTCTCCTTTTCGAGACTCGAGGAGGTTCTAGCCAAATTTAATTTTTTTCTGTGAATTTCTTGGTTTCCCCAAGTATTTATTGTCGAGAGTCCCAATATATTTATATATATATATATATATATATATTTTCATATTATTATATATTATTAAGCCAAGCTCAGGGGATACCCTGATGCAAAGCACAGCATGGCAGGAAGGAGATAGGGAAAGGATTAAGGGATATGAGGAGAGTGGCGGAGGTGCCGATGTATGTCGTCCTTAAACTTCCGCAGATTGTATCCCGGGGAAAAAACAGAAGATGATAAGCTGTTCCACATTCGCACTGTTCGGGATAAAAGAGCATCACGGAATTTTACTGTACGGCCGAAAGTAATTTGAAGGGTTAAAGGATGTGCGCGGTTTGCAGCTCGAGTATTGAGTGCAGGAATCATTCTACAAGGGATTAGACTAGATATTTCATCAGAACATTGACAATGAATATAGCGATAAAGGAGCGAAAGGCATCCAACATTGCGGCGGTGCTCGAGTGAGTCGATATGACAAATTATTGCCAAATCGCCAATGAGCTTGAAGGCTCTCTTTTGGACAATATCCAATGAAGCTAAGGCTGTGCGACCAGCCCCGGCCAATATATGGGAGTTGTTTATGACATAATGTAACGTAATAAGAAAATTATTCAAGATAATAGTTCTTCCTTCTAAAGATAATCAGCCTTACTATTGAATTCGTTGGGATTAGAATCGAGAAAGCTTAAAAAAAGCTTTTTTTCAGGAAAACTAAACAAAGTTTTACGAAACTGTTTTCTGTTTTCCAGTACCACGCGCCAGCCCCGTTACAAGTTGCGTGATTTTACGGTGTAACGCCATTTTCATCTCGAGAATAGCTTAATCGATTTTTCTGATTCAAACGCCAAATGAAACCTAATACTTTACGTTTTTCATAAAAAAATATAGTAGCGCCAAGCGAAAAAAAACGTTTGTTAATAATAGTGTTTTTTTCAAAAAATAAAAACTAAACTCAGCGTATAGCTAAAGTAGTGCACAATGGGAGCATTGAACTGAGGAGCATGTATTTTTCTTCTACTGTGGCTTTGAATCAGAAAATCTGTTGAACTGTTCTCGAGATAAAATTTTTTGAAAAAGTCGTTACACCGTAAAATTACACAACTTGTAACCCCCCCTAGCGGGGGGTTGGGGCGTGGTACGGGAAAACAAAAAACACACAGATGAGCTTTTTTCATTTCATACAAACTGTGAAAGTTTCATCCAAATCAGAGATAAAGGGTTTTCCAATAAGAGGTGTTATTTTAATTAGCCCGCTATTTCGGTAGATGTCATTTTTTGACATTTGACAAGTAGAAACTACGCTATTAATAAAAATGGAACGATACATGATTCAACAACGCATTGAAATTATTAAAATTCACTATAAAAATGGTGAAAATGTGGCAGAGACGGTTCGTAAAACTCGAACATTTTTGGGTCGTCGTGAATCACCTTGTCGGACCGCAATACAGAAATTGGTAGAAAAATTCGAGCTGTCGGGACAAGTTAGTGATGTGAAGAATGAAACCCATACACGTCGCTCAAGAACAGCCGAGAATATTGCTTCTGTAGCCGAAAGTGTTGAAGAAAACCCAGGTTTGTCCATTCCTCGTCGTTCTTTGGAATTAGGCATTCCACAAACGTCATTGCACCGTATTTTGCATAAAGATTTGGGTCTTAAGGCTTATAAAGTTCAGTTAACACAAGAACTCAAGCCGGCCGATCATCAACAACGTCGAGTCTTTGCTGATTGGGTCCTTGAAATGCATGAAAATGATCCGGAATTCCATCGAAAACTCATCTTGAGTGATGAGGCCCATTTCCACCTCGATGGCTTCGTCAACAAACAAAATTGTCGCAAAATTATCCTCAACGTGTGACTGTTTGGTACGGTTTATGGTCCCGCGGGGTCTTTGGACCTTTACTTTTTCGAAAATGAGGCTGGAGCAACAGTTACGGTGAATGGATTGCGCTATCGACAGATGATTAATGATTTTTTATGGCCGGAATTGGATGGTATTGATCTGGACAACATTTACTTTCAACAAGACGGCGCTACGTGCCATACAAGCAACGAAACCATTGATCTTTTACGGGAAAAGTTTCCGGACCGTGTTATCTCTCGAAGAGGTGATCACAATTGGCCACCGAGATCTTGTGACTTAACACCTTGCGACTTCTTCCTTTGGGGCCACGTGAAAGAGAAGGTCTACGCCAACAGCCCAGCGTCGATTCAAGACCTCAAAGATGGAGTTCGTGAGGCTATCGATGACATAGGGCAGCCACTTTGCGATTTGGTTATGGAAAATTTCATGAAAAGGATATGGCATACCTTCCTCTTTATAATGAAATAAAGATCCGACCGTTTATCTCAAAAAATGGCATTTTTCTATGAATATCAAAATAACACCTCTTATTGGAAAATCCTTTATAAAGTATTTCACATTTTTAGCATTAGTCGAAGAAAATTGTTCAGCACTCAAACCGTATTTGACATTTTACCAACCGCTATTTGAAACAGTTAACTTAAAAGTATTATTTTTAAATGTCATTGTATCAATATGCAAAAATCAAATAAACCGAGTCATACTTGTTGTGTTTACAACCAACTGTAATGAATTCCAGATTTATACTAACAAACAAACAGGCGTGCTGCTCAAACGGTTAAAATTTCGGCACAAATTGTCAAAATAGATCTCCATGATTTCTTTTACGGATCAGCCATTCACGCCTTTGTCAAATTTCAGTATAATCAGAGCAATCTCAGAATAGTTTTTAAAAATTAAAAAAAAAATTTTATGTTTTATTGAAGAACAGAACGCGTTAACGCCTTTGCGATTCCGATGCGAACGGATTGAATTTAATTAGGCCTAAGATTGTACGAATTAGCGAATGTTTTTTGGGAACTTCCATACTTTTTTGAGGAGGGTGGGAAGGGGGGGACAGTCCGCATTCTGGGGTGGCCAGGCCCACCCTGGCCCCTACCCAGTTACGCCAATGATTGTAGCTGCTTTTCTGTGGATCGGGGAAAATAGCAATTAAACAGATGGGGGAACTGGTGGGTTAATTAGCTCTTGTGGCTAGTTTTAACGCACCCTCTAGATAGGGGATCAATGAGGCTTGAGGACAATAGACTCGATGGTATAAGTGTGGCTTATCATAGGTATTTTGGTAACTGCCATTCCAACCTAGCCCATACATAGATAATTACAAGTTTTACCAAGTTTTAAGTAATTTTTGGAAATATTGTTCTTATAACCTAAAATCCATCGAATCAAATTAAATTCATCTCTAAAAAATATTAATTAATTTGTCACGTCACCCTGCTGCCACAGTACCGATTTAAATTATATACGTAAACAGTTAAACAGCGACTTCTTTAAACAAGACCGATTTTTTTAATCGTTCTTACTAAACAGATCAGTAAAACTATAGGACAGCTAACATTCACCAATTTGTTACATAAGTGCTTTATATGTATTGCATTATATAACATGTATGTATTATAATAACAATAACTAGTATTCTTATGAAGTTTTTATTTAGGAGTCCCGAATAAAATCGGTTATAAGCTCTGGTGATATGGAACAATTGGCAGCATTGGTTTTGAATGGGGAAGGAAATAAGTTGCTTGGGGCTCGCTCATCTCAGCCAGAAATTCAAGCATTTCTGAGTAATGTTCGTGCATATATGGTAAACTGTTTATATATATTTATAAAAAATAAATTTAGTAAATACTATGTTTTTGTTTTTTTAATTATAGAGTAAAATTCGGCGGGTACATCAAGCTGCTAGAAATGGAAATCTGCGTGAACTTCAGGCAGCTTTGGATAGAAGAAAGTTTGCAATAGCCAAAGATGCAATTTCACCAAATGGTGCATCACCACTTCATGTAGCGACAATTTTTGGTCATGCAGGTACCTCAATATATTACAAAGTAATTGGATATAATGAAAAATAGTAAAAGACATTGTTGAAAATTGTATTGAGTTTGACCCACCGTCATTGAGACTGGTGCCTATCGTTGTTATATTTATCCTTTTAAATAACTTTTATCTACTCACTAACTCCTGACCGAAAAACTTTCTGCTTGAGAATGCCGTTCGTGACGAACGAGCTTTAGGATAGTAAACGTGGATGGATTTACATGGGGTTTTTTAATAGTGAATGGAGAGCCTTATGCTGGGGTAAACATTTTAGCATTTTTGGGAGATTTGTTTGGCGTTTGGTCCGTCTGTAATACCAAATTTAAGCTCTTGTTGAGTGCTACTAAATAGTATATTTTTTCAATAACAGTTATCTATTCACTAACCCCTGACTAAATAGCTTTGTGCCTGAGCGCCTGAGAGATCAAGTTCGTAACGAAAATGAGCTACTCGTAATTTAGCTGTAAGTAAATGTACCGTGTGGTTGCTCAAAGAGTCCATATATTTTGCATATATGCAGGAACCATTTGCTTTACTACTCGCGTCCGCGAAACCGTGAATTTCGATGACGTGGTATCCTGATTGTATTGATTAGTTCCAATTGCTTATAGAACATGGTTCATTCGGTTCTAATTTTGATGGCAATGATTCATCTCAAGCAAACCCAAGTGACCATAAGTGTTGCATAAACAATTTAGCCTTTGATGTCAAGATTATACGCTTAGCAATCCCTTTTTGGATATCATGTGCAGTAAATTCATAGCAAAATTCATCTTGCATCGGCACCCAGATTAGACCAGGAGTTTTAATAATTTTATCTTCATTACCTTTCTAAATTCGTTTCAGGTGATGTCACTAATAATTTTTTACTGTTGGAACACCATATTTGTAATTTATATGCTCGTTTTTTAAGAAGATGACCAATCTCTCCCTTTAATTTTGGGCCCCCTGCAATAGTATCAGCTCCGGCATGTCATCTATATAGAATGAAGTTAGCAAAGTGTCCCGTCCAAGAGGAAAAAACTAGCTTCATTATGTGCAAATTGGTAAAGACATCGGGTTTCAAGAAAAGAAGCTGACGATGTTCGGTATGTAACGTGTTTTAAGCGATATGCTTGCAAAGGTTGGGTTATATTATCACGCCAAAGGATATATTGTAAGTAAGTATCCTCATCGGATACATTCACCTGGCGATACAATTTTGTAATATCGGCGGTTCTGGTACATCGATGAGTTCTGAATTTAAGCAAGATTTAGTAGAGATCGTCTTGTAAGGTGGGGTTAACCATTAGTCATTCATTCAGTGATTGTCCGAAGTTGCGTGGTGCTGCTTTCAGGTTTTAAGGCACAATGGTGCACAAGAAATAAAATCTTGATGGTACTTGTTCCATGTGGCCTAATTGAATATATTCTTGCATGAATTTTTGAATTTTTGTATGTGGTGGAGGACTCTTTTAGTTTTGGCTCAAGAATATTTTAAATGCAATTTCAGAAAAGTTTCTTAAATCTGAGGGATCTTCACGGAATGGCAAGCAAACTTGGTAGCGCCCCGATACTAATCTTTTATAATTTTGTACGGATATTGATTTGATTTCCGACTCATGATTTTCAAACTGCCAGAATCTTTTGGGGTGTGATCTTATTGTTTTGAAAGGCCGTTTGTTTGATTATTGTAAAACATGATGCAATAGGGGCCACGTAGAAGATCCTGAATCTACCCAGCCAAATAGAGCCTCTTGTAATATTGGATTTCCCCCAATTTAATTCGTCAATAATTCAAAGAATAAGTCAATACTCTGTGGAACGTTGAAATTTGGATCAGCCAAGCTATTTGCTACATTCTCTGGAATATTAATATGATCGGCAGAAATAAATCTATTTGGTGATTTGAAGTAAGATGTATACATCCAGATCAAAAAAAGTAGGATAGTCATTAATTCGAGATCTGATAGTCATATTAGCACGATTTTTAACCGTAGCAATTATATTGCTTACGCCATTTAACTGCTTTTGTGTTTTGAAGGCCAAGCTATTGTGCAAGCTTTTCAGTAATAAAATATAGCTGCGATACAGAGTCTAATAGCGCTCTATATGAGACAAAGTAGCCATTTATAGCTTTAATTTTTCTAGAACGATTCCCAGAAAAATATGCGGCTTTAAACACCTATTATTAGACACAATAGAATCAGCGCGTTTCCCGAGTAAAGAAACCGTTGTTAACGAAGAGTTATTGGACGATTTATGTAAGTGAAGTCTCAACAGTATTCTTCACTCTCAGCAGGAAGGAATTAAGGTTTGTAATAGACCTATTTATTTAGATATCATCTTAAAATGATGGGTAAGGTCGATAGGAAGACGATAAGACTCTTGAACACGTCCTCTGCGACTGTGAAGCTTTCGATCGCATAAGGTTCCCATTGTCAGATCAAGTTGCAAAGATGGCTCCCCAAGAACGTTATAGGTTTTTCAAAGACCGCAAGCTGAAATGGGCACCCCTAGGGAATTAAAAAGTAATATCAAAATAAACCTTTATATGTCGCAGTCACTAAATTAGTATCGGTATCTCCGTCTATATCCCCCATTTTAATATAAGAATAATAAATTCCCCATTTTTATCGTAGAAATTAATTTTAGTAAGACGGTGATAAATATTTTTGACTTCGATCTTTGTAAGAGCAAAACTGAGAGATATTTGAAGTCTTCCGGAATGAGAATGAATGTCCATCAGATTGCTCATAAATAGGTTAGGGTGAGTAGGGATTTTCTCAAGTTACTTGTTCGCAATATCGAATAGATACTCGTTGATGGGAGTGATTTTGGCTGGTTCGTAGATTTCGCGATTTGGGTAGTATTTGCCGTTGGAACCTCTGAAGAGCCACGTAAAGCTCGCAGAATTATCCTCTGTAGAATGCCGAGATGCTCGTTTTATGTGGGGGAGATCATGTGTCATACTGGAAAGCAGTATATTATCATGTTCTAATTATTTGTATGTAGGGCATAAGTTTTATTTGGATTCAGTTTTCATTTCTGAAATTGATCCACGGGGCAGACTGTATCCGTAATTTGTCTATCTTATTACGGTTTTCGAATGATTGTTGAAGTTGATGTAAATGTATTTGACCTTGTAGGTATATGGATACGGTGATTTTAATACTTGCTTTTATAAATTAAATACATTGAATATTGCAGTTTAACTACATAAATATGCAGTGGCTTTTTAACGTCGAATAAAAACACTACGTCGCGTCGTTTTAAAGATAGAAAAGAATTCAAATAACGGTAACGGCGATGTACATTTATTGATGGTACTCTTTCATTAGTTTCTGCAGATTCCTTGTTACCTAGCTGCCAGACTTTCTTGAAATATACTTTGACTTTCCCACTTCATCATTAGGGCGTTCCAATATGTTCCACATTTATACTCAAAGCACAAAACTTGCTAGGTATTTCGAAGGCTGTAACGAATATGTATTCAATAAATTTTAAATCACTATCATATAGTGTACCGTTAAAACATGACAAAGTGATTCATAAAAAATAACACAAAATTTAAAATTCACCTGTCTACAAAACTATAAGAATTTCTTCCTACGCACGACCCAATTAAGACATGACATTTTTAGATTTGTACATACATATATGCAGATGTTGAAATACCTTTGAAAAAGGAAATGTTATTTTATACAATACTGTTCAGAATTAATATATTAATGACCTTAACTTGAATCCATATGTTTAAAATATTCCACAGGTATAGTCCGATATCTAGGAGGACGGTTCCCTGAGACTACAAGTGCTATTGATGACAACGGGCGGACACCGCTACATTATGCAGCTACAATTAACGATAATGGTCATTTTTACAACCTTCTAACACATTTGGGATCGAATCCAAAAGCAACTGACAGAGTAGGTCAAATTTTTTCCAATTTTTTATATACATGTTCCATAAAAAAGAATCAATAACTCGTGCATGAAAGTTGACCGAAGTCTAATTAATTTTTAATGCATTCCATACAGCTTGGAAATACCGCCGAGTTTTATAGAAATCAAGAACACTCGAAGGACGTTGTATTCAGTTACAGGAAACTACTCAGGGATTTCGGTGCCGACGATAAACTTGAAGAAAAAATGCTAAGTGACCAAGGTAGTTCAATTTATTGGAAATTGTGTTTTGGTTTTATATTTATTTTTTAGTTTTTGGTTTTGGTTTAATGTTTTTCTTTAAAAAAATACACCGTAAGAGCTTTTTATTATATTTTGGAATTTGTTTTTTATGGTTGATTTTCGGGACTTTATAGAATAATTGTGCTTCTGAAGTGTTTTATTGCAATACATAACATGCCGTGGTTTGTGAAGTTGTATATATATAATATTTTATAGAAAATGGAAGCTTGCTTAAATCTATGAAAAAAATTCATCAATAGAATTTTTTAGTTCAGTTGCTTATAAAGCTGTGAGGTAAGGTGGTATTAAAGGTGCAGTGATATTTTGGGCAACGCGAAATTTCATATTTTGAACATAATGTCAATTGGATGTGAGATTTTTATTACTTGGTGTTTAGTCAAAAGTAAATATCTCCAAAAAATCGATTTTTTGAGTTATGTATATGAAAGTGTTTGAAAAAAAAATTCTCTGTCACTCTATACTAAGTACATAACTCTTTTCACAACGATTAAAATGATGGATCCAAAATGCATAACTTCAAAAAAATTGAATATTATTTCGATTGAAAGCGCAGAACTTAGTAAGTAGCGCAAAGTAAATTTTTTGAGATATGTACTTTTGACTAAACACCACAAATATGTTCATTGACTTGTTGCTATATATAATATCGGGCAATCTTAAAAAAAAAATTAAAAATTGTTTCGGCAATATTTTAGAAAAAGCACCCTTTAGTTTATTCTGGCTGATTAGCCAGATCTGTAGCTTGTAGTAGGTGTACAGTATTAAAAATAAATATACGTTGCGTTGTATTGATTTTTTTGGATTTGATTCCAATTTTAAAATGTTGTCAGTAAACATCAATATCTTTTGAATATGCTAATAATATCAATATAAATAAAAAATAATTACAATTTGAAATCATAACTTCTGACCTTATTTCACCACAACAAAATAAAATATGGGTAATTCGTAATATACTTAGTTTTAAATATTCCATCTGCATACATAAGTTCTTGCTTATATGTGGTATAATATCACTTTTGCTCCTATTTTTTGAGATTATTTTTACTTGTTTTGTTACCAGAGCTGGGAAATACTTAAGTAAAAAAAGACTTATAAGTACTACTTAAAGTACATTTTCGTTACTTAAGACTTATTACTCAATACTTTTGAAATGCCCTACGTAGTACTTGAATATAATTACTAGCGTCTATATACTTGTACTTAAGACTTAGTTTTGTACTTAAGTACCAAGATTTTTACTTATATATTTCTGAGTCAAATAGCTGTCAAAGCCTGAGTCAAATTAATAATATACAAACAAGACTGGGCAAGTAGAACAAAAACCAGTAACGTCTCGCTCGAATATAAAATCGACGATGCCTGCCTCGACTTGATGACATAACCACTGACATGTATAAAATGGACTGACTACGTTCATAGAAATACATTGCAGAAAGTGGGCTCACTTCTATATTGCTGACTCTTTGGGTCTAAGCACTAAGTACCAACTGAGAGAGAACTGAAAACAACAAATAAATTAGTGGATTCGTTGAAATACATGATTTTAAATTAATCATTTAGGGTCATTACTGATAAAAAATGTTTTACCAAAAACAATATATTCATTAGATACGCAGAAGAAATTCTTTATTAAAATCACCTTCCGTGCTGCATGTACACTTTTTCAACTTCCCGCCAATGATTTTTTTGAATATTGGCACCGACGTACGAACTATTTTTGACACAAGCAATTGTTCCCACGTAAAATAGAAAAGTAAGCAGTCCATATTATATACGTCAGTTGACATAAACAAGGGAAAGCGAGCAATGCCTCGCTTCAATATATAAAATCAAAGATGCCTCGACCTGATGTAGGGAAGGCCTCAGTTTTTTCTTAGAAATTTATTGGAAATTTTTTTCTTAGAACTGTTATGCATTATTGGAGGTGATAATGGGTGTGCTTGGGCGGGCCTCTAGTCGTTTTATGAGTGTAGCAATGATATAAAATGATATAAAAAACCATAAATAGTAGCCACTGGTTACTATACATAGTTTTCAAAAGGCATTTATTTATTAATATCGATTAACTGAACTCTACAAACTCCATTATATTACTGTCAGTACTTTAAAAAGTACTTCAAAAAGTACTCAGTACTTTATATAGACTTAGTACTTAGTTACAAGTACTTTTCATACATGCGGTACTTGTACTTACGCTGAAGTACTCAGGCCTCCGGTACTTGTACTTAAGTTCTTTTTCTTTTGTACTTACCCAGCTCTATATGTTACTCATGGTTATTGACGGATTATGCACAAATTATTTTCCTTACATTTGTATTGTCAAGTTTTAATCAAATTTTCTACCTATACATTTTATCTTGAAGAGCCCTATACTTTTAGGAAAAAATAAGGTTAACCGCTGTTCATGAGCACGATACGATACCGGGCAAATTTTTAGTAGCGTCCTGCTCTTCATATAGGTCTATCTCTGTTTGCGACTGGTTTTTATCGTGTGATTCATTCACAAGGTTGACAGCGTCCTCAACTTATTTTGTTTAGTTTTGTGGTGGAAAACAAATATTAGTTATACTTATGTTTTTATATTTATATATTTACATATTATAGTAAATTCCGACATCACTGCAAAGTTTTAGCATCCGATTACAAATGTAAATAAACATAAAAGATGAGGTTAAGGTGAACATGGCACCAAACTAAGAACACTGCTGCGATAAATTTTTGTATCACATGAAACGTAGAAAGTGTAAGCAAGTTCAGCGATAACCATATTGCTGCAGTCAATCAGAACTCTGTCGCATGCGATAAATCACGCTCGTGAATGAGTCCTTAAGTTCGCTGATGGATAAATTCATTCATAGTGTTACCATATAAAATGTTTATTTCATTACTTATTTGAAAGGGATATATATACATATTATGTAGATAGCACTGACTTATAACAATGTTCTGAGCGATTTGCTATTTTATGTGGTACAAAATATATTGTGTTTCTGTATATCAGAATTTGAGCAGCCTTTAAAATGTTCTATACATAAAAACATGTAAAACTCAATCAATCAGATGAAATTTTACATTCAAAAATGGAATTAAATTAAAAAAATATATTTTCTTGTCTCCAAGTGATATTTTAGTCGGTTATAAGTACTCTTATAAGAAATTAAAAAAATCCGTCTTTCGGTGGTAAAAAGTCAGTTATGAAGTTAAAATGATCAAAAAAAGTACACCACTCGATTACCCGCTTCTCTCTCCTTAATTTGATATCAAACATGATGTATTTTGGACAACTCCCAATGAGGGCACGACCCCTCCCCCCTCCATCCCCAAAAGCCCCTACCCCATAGATTGTTCATCTATATTTTTGTACTCCCTAAGAAGAAGAAACCCCAATGCTCTACAATCTTCCCACGGAGAGTTTGCCATCCTTCAATATTGCGACACTTCTCACGTTTTTCCCAAATCCCCAAGTATGTTAGAGAATCGCGAATGGATAGTTAGAGAGTTTAAATTGGGGAAAACGAAAATTCATATCTCCCAAACTACTAAACTCTCCGAGAAGGAGAAAGGGAAGAAGGTTCGGTCAGTGAAGCTGAAAGAGAAGATGAAGATTTTACAAACTCAATATTGAATTAATTTTTCTTTTCTGAATTTAAAAACAACTTAAAAGTTTGAATTAGTTTGGATTGTTTTCCTTTTGTATTTTTTTTTAAATAACTGATTTGTTAAAATACTAAATATTCGTTCTTAAATTTGAATAAAACCTGCAAAGGTGAAGGGATACAAGTACACTTTTTACAAGAAAGGGGTTATAATTGCTAGAAAGGTGTTAAATTATTACCTTTTTACTAAACCAAAAACCATCAAAGATTATTTTAACCATAACAAAGAGTTATTAAGACATTCGGATTATTTGTAGTATAATTACATAAAATGAAAACCTTACACAGAATTTAGGATATCCAACCAACTTTAAAGAGTTATATTTCAAAAGTGTGAAAAGTGTGCTTGTACTCCTCTGCTTTTGAGCACCTCAATTACGATCATCTTGATTCCTTTTGAAGGCCCTTGAATTTATCATTTATATAAGCTAATAATTATGAACTATCTAGAATTTAGTAACTGTGTTAACTACCGATAAACTGGTTTCCACGCAGGATGTTGATCACTTATTATTATAATTAAAGCTTTTGAAAGTGGTAATTCTAATGTATTAGTCGTGGCTATACATATGTTCAGAACACTACAGTGAGATTTCTCGATCCATACAAATGTGGAATTGTTTACCATCCTCTGTATCTTTTCTTTCACTTGAATTTTACCAAAGGTCAACAGATAGATACGTCTATCATGAAAAGTTTTTACTTTTATCTTTCCACATATGCCGGTACTATTCAAATATATAAATTTTGTAATTCTGAAATTTCCATAAAAGAATAAGTAATCATTTTTGGGAAAACATTTTTTTGTTTTCAAATGTACTCTACATAAATATGGAATGTATGTAAATGAATCCAATATAACTATAAAAACAACAGTTTTACCAACCGGAATATCACTAGGTATTGCTTTACTAACATATTATTTTTTAAGGTATAGAAACATGCGATAAATTGAATTATTGATGAATGAAAAGCCTATTTTGAATTGTCAACATCAAAAACAATTTACCTTGGGATCAGATCGATAAAAGTATATAGAAGAATTGATTTTTTTTTTTAGATATCTGCAGCACGTGCAAGATAATTTATTGTTATTTTGTCTGCTGGTGATGTGTGCTTATCTGTTTAGATAATAGAATATAATAGGCAAAAGGCGGTAAACTGAAGTAACTTAAGGTTTGTAGATAAAATGGGGTCAAAATTACCTAAAATGTGCGTTTCTTTCAACACATAGCCCGTGGTAGATAAATGTTTTTAATATAAACTCCTTAAAAATGGTAAAATTAGATTTAAAACTTCTGCGGAAAGTGTATTGGAACATTTGTGAGGGTGTTGATTATCGAGACATTTATTAATATTTGAAAAAAAAAAAAAAAGAGCAGGCAATGGGAAAATCTGAAAAATAAGGTGAATGATGAAGCAATTTGTTGCGCAATTCGAGAATTTAGTCCAGAGAAATTGCAGACGTATAAACTATGTCGTGGTGTGAAAGAATTATTTTTCCGCCAAATGGACCCGATTTTATATCAATTTACTGAAATCGATCGAATAAAGATGCATATACATTACGCACTGATGTAATGTGATCGTTTTCACTTTTGCAGAGAGCTTATGAAGATTATGCCAAAAAATCCTATAAAATTTTAATCATAACCTTTTCGGCCGAAGCAATCATCAATTGTTTTTACTGCTCTCTTATTTCTAAATACTATTTCTAAATGATCGCATCATTTTAGTCAACTATGAACAAACGTGGCCGCGAACTTGCTGATAGCTTTCTTATGCTCAGATTTTTATCTAGAATCGTATCAAAGTCGCTTATCAGATAGCTTCCGCTTTTTTATCTATATTATAAACCGACATTTGCACTTGTCATATCTATTGGCGTTGTTATTCTCAATAACTCTCATTTAACATATTTAGCGCTACTTGCATGCGCAATTTATTTACAAAATTGATGCACCAAAAATGGGTTTAATGAGAAACACTTCATTAGTAAATCTGTACCTTAATTCACTTCAATCATGAATTAACATATTTTATCAGCTATCCAACACATCATAACGGTGTTGGTTTAAAAGTTTCCCAGAATATTTTAATAGTTGTATATCCACCAAATAAATAACGAAAAATTCAAGTACAATAATTTTTTTAATAAGATTTTTTTGCTATATGCCTTATGTCAGTACAAGTGAATTGACGTGTTTGCCGATGACTTCGACCCGTTTTCGAGTTTATCATTTGTGTCAGGGGCTTATGGTAACCACTATAAAGTTGCAACCTTCGACAAAGTATTTAAAATGTTTAATTTATTTATTTATAAAGTTACAACGATAGTACACAGATATAGGGTTCCAATTATTGACTACCGTATAATTATTAAAAATTATTATAAATTACTTTCGAGAGAAAAAAAAATAAAGAAATAAAAAACAAGTTGTGTGAAACAATTTTTCTTATAGAACGTTAACACTACTTAGTAAAACAAAAAGATAAAATTCAGGCTTACTACAGGGTTTTCCAATAAGAGGTGTTATTTTAATTAGCCGGCTATTTCGGTAGATGCCACTTTTGGAGCTGTCATTTTTTGACATTTGACAAGTAGAAACTACGCCATTAATAAAAATGGAACGATACAGGATTCAACAACGCATTGAAATTACTAAAATTCACTACAAAAATGGTGAAAATGTGGCAGAGACGGTTCGTAAAACTCGAACATTTTTGGGTCGTCGTGAAGCACCTTGTCGGAACGCAATACAGAAATTGTTAGAAAAATTCGAGCTGTCGGGACAAGTTAGTGATGTGAAGAATAAAACCCGTGCACGTCGCTCAAGAACAGCCGAGAAAATTGCTGCTGTAGCCAAAAGTGTTGAAGAAAACCCAGGTTTGTCCATTCCTCGTCGTTCTTTGGAATTAGGCATTCCACAAACGTCATTACACCGTATTTTGCATAAAGATTTGGGTCTTACGGCTCATAAAGTTCAGTTAATAAAAGAACTCAAGCCGGCCGATCATCAACAACGTCGAGTCTTTGATTGAGTCCTTGAAATGCATGAAAATGATCCGGAATTCCATCGAAAACTCATCTTGAGTGATGAGGCCCATTTCCACCTCGATGGCTTCGTCAACAAGCAAAATTGTCGCATCTGGGGCTCGGAAAACCCAAAAGTTATTGTTGAAAAGCCTCTCTATCCTCAACGTGTGACTGTTTGGTGCGGTTTATGGTCCCGCGGGGTCATTGGACCTTACTTTTTCGAAAATGAGGAGAGAGAAATACGGTGAATGAATTGCGCTATCGACAGATGATTGATGATTTTTTATGGCCGGAATCGGATGGTATTGATCTGGACAACGTTTACTTTCAACAAGACGGCGCTACATACAAGCAATGAAACCATTGATCTTTTACGAGAAAAGTTTCCGGACCGTGTTATCTCTCGAAGAGGTCATCACAATTGGCCACCGAGATCTTGTGACTTAACACCTTGCGACTTCTTCCAGCGTCGATTCAAGACCTCAAAGATGGAATTCGTGAGGCTATCGAGGACGTAGGGCAGCCACTTTGCGATTTGGTTATGGAAAATTTCATGAAAAGAATATGGTCCTGTAGGTGTGGTCGTGGTGGTCGTTTGGCTGATGTTATTTTCCATTATTAATGGCATACCTTCCTCTTTATAATGAAATAAAGATCCTATCATTTATCTAAAAAAATTGCATTTTTCTTTGAATATCAAAGTAACACCTCTTATTGGAAAACCCTTTATTATAAAATACAATTATTCTGGAGGTTTCAAGGAAGAGATAATATTATAACTAATACAAAAAGTAAAATAGGGTGAAGAAAGGTGAGTTCCAGGGATATGAAAGAAAATTCAGGAACGTGAAAACTATTTAGAATCTATTCAGAAAGTGAGGGTATCCATAGAGGCAACTGTAAATTATAAACAGATAATATGAAAATATGTAATTTTTCATCGGAAATAAATTGCTAGAGGCTACTTCGCTTAAAATTATTTGCTTGAAACAAGTGAGGCTGTTATTATTAAACAAATCGACATTATTATGATTTATTTTTTTTTATACGGATTTTGGTGATTTATTTCTTAAATTATTTCTTACAAATTAATGGAAGATTAAAAATGTTAAAATTACGCAATAGACGAGATGGAACATTTGGAGCTTAAGTTCGATATTAATTCAGGACAGTCCATCATGTTGCTAGTTATCTTATACAAAAAGATTTCATCTAGATCATAGAAAAATAATTTAATCGTTGAGGGTGGCAGTTAGTTTGTATTGGAGATATCTTGTGAAAAGTCTTAATGGTAGTTCTAATTCAATTATATATGTGGAATAAAATCCATTCCACACTCGCGAGGCATATTTCATAATGCTTCTTATAATGGAGTTAAAGATAGTTATGTGCGAATTAGCAGATCTGAAGGATTTACATGATGTAAATAAAAATCCTAGGACCTTGAAAGCCCTAGCCGTTATATAATTAACATGAGAAGAACATAATAATTTATCATCAAAAATAACACCAAGATCTTTAATTTCATGCACCAAAAACAACGCGGCATTATTTATTGAGTATTCAAATTGAAATCTCTCCGTTTTCTACAGAAAGATATAAATATGCACTACGATTCACTACTTTCAGGCAAATCATTAATATATATTGTAAATATGAACGGACCAAGAACTGTACCTTGTGGAACTCCTGATATTTGTTTAAATGGTATAGATTGAAATCCATTCAAGACTACGACACTCTCTCTATCTGTTAAGTAAGAAAATATGTATCCATTTAATAACATCCTCATTAAACCAAAGGATCGCATCTTTACTAATATTCTTTTATATTGGACTTTATCAAATGCCTTAAAGAAGTCAGTATGTATTAAATCAACTTGCATACAGTTATTCAAGGCTGTTACAATAACGTCAGTAAAAATTGTCAAATTAGTAATGGTCGAACGCGCAGGAATGAAACCATGTTGGCATTGATTAATCAAGGCTTTCGTCTGGTGGATTAACTATCTATGTATAATTTTTTCAAATATTAAAACCAAGCTGCTGGAGATAGATATGGGCCGATAATTGATTACTAATTTAGGATCCCTTGCTTTAGATGGAGTAAAATATCTATTTAAAATTCTAGGATAAATATTTTTTCTATTGAACAGGTCGGTTATAGGAGCAGAGAGGGCTGTGGAGCATATTTTGTAAAACAAATTAGGAATTCCATCTGGGCCAGCTCTTTTATTACTATCTAACTTAAAAATAACCTGTTCAACATCGTATTGAGAGACAGCATTAAAACAAAAAGATGAATTGTTGTAATTCGATTCATGTACCGATTGATATACTGAGCCAAAATATTCGGAGAACATATTACATATGGTATCAGGAGAGCTTGATATATTGTCGTGCATTTAGAAAATGAATTAGTGGCTTTAAGGCCTTTAGTAAAGCTCCAGAATCTCGTCGGATTATTCTTAACGGCGGTCTCTGTATCGACTATATAAGCTTTGTAACACTCATTTAAAAGCATCTTAGTCATTTTGCGTAAATAAGAGAAAGTCTGGTAAATCTCTGGGTTTTTAGTGCGAATGTGCATTTTTCTATACTTCTGTTTCAATTTCATTGCCATTCGTAATTGAAGTGAAAACCAATTGGGATAATTTTTAGAGGACTTAGACACTTTCGAAACAAAGATCTCAATACATTGATTGAGGACATTGTAGAAATTATCAAATGAATCATCAACGTTATTTGCAATAACTTGAGAGAAATCGTATGATGATAAGAATCTATTTATTCCATTGTAATTGGCTAACTTGTAATTTCTAGCACTCTTTTTATATTTGCTCAAGTGCTGAATTTTATCTAAAGATAATAATATATCTAGAGAAAGGTGGTGGTTATCAATACGACTCAATGGCGTTGGAGATTTGTTAACAGAAATATTTTCACTCAATGTATTCGATAATGCCAAATCGAGAATTCTCTCATTGCTATTCAATTTGTCATTAAGCCACAAAAGGACATACAATTTTGAATACTGTTACCAGGACCAGTTATGTTTCCCAAAATATTCATGTAGTTATTAATATTATCATATAACCAGTTTAAAGATGGTACATTAAAATCGCCCATAATTATTGTTTTGGAATTTGATGATAATAATAATGAATTGTCGCAGATATTTGAAAAAACAGAATCATAGACTTCGCAAGAATTTTGCGGTGGTATATATATACACCAAAAATATAGTGAAAAATTACTAATTGTAATTAAGACTACTAAATCTTCCCGACTAGATTTAAATCTATCTGCCGTCAAGAAGTTCACTACTTATTGCTCCATCCCGTAAAAATGTTTCTGTAAAACTAATAACATCGTAATCGTTTGCCAATATTTCTAGTCTAACGTCTTACTTACGTTTTACTACGCAATCCTCTAACATTCTGATAGTATATATTTAGTTGCTATGATTAAATGAGGAAATTAATTAGAATATTTTTTAAATATAAAATCAATAGATTCAACGTTCCTGATAATGTAAGGGATCGAAGACTCACCCTTTTTCATATGCATTTTCCCATTCTTCCCCCATAAGTACTTAAAACTAAGCTCCGATCTACAAACAAGCTAGCTCTATAAAATAAAGTTCTCTTAGCCTTAGATAGAAACTCGTTAATATAAACTCTATTGTCTTTAGTATAGTGTAGATGATTGGTACAAAGATCCTTTCTCAACTTATAAGCCGCTAATACCCAATCACGTATGAATTCGAGAATTGCGAGATATATTGTTAGTGGTAGTGATACTATAACTAATGTTTTCAATAGCAAAATATCTTTTTGTTTTTGACTAGTTATTGTTGGGTTTAAATATCAGTGCAAATTGTAGTCAATAATGCAGCTAACTTTGGTACGAAGCGGTGATAATAATTCACCATACCATGTTGAGTTTGCAGAATCAACCGGGAGCAGGCACTATGATGATTACTTTGACCGGCTTTTCAGTAGAGGTAATACCTTAAGCAGTTATAGTGTGGTTTTGAAAATCAAGGAAAGGTACATATGCCGAAAACGCATTTAGAAGGTTTAATTGATAGGCTGTAATCAGTTAGACGTTGGAATAATATGCGGAGATGTTGCTTATGTTTTTTTATAATTTCGACTCATTATAACTATAGAGATGAATGTGATATCTAGAGCTCTTGTTATTGCGTGCGCACTGGAAAGTTTTGCTTGAATTTCGAAACTCGGAATTCTAACAAACTCAAAATGTCCAAAAGGCATGGTTATGGCCGTTTTATGAATGTCGTCTGTAGCCACGGGAATATGGTAGTAGATTCTGAATAAGACAATTTTTGAGAACACTGCAAGGCCGTTCAATTGCATAGACAAGCTATGGAGGTTTGATGGTGTATATCAGGTATATTTAAGCGGCGATAGTCACAACCTGGTCGCCAAGGCCGTATATATAGATCATGATCTGGGTGGAGTTTAACCTAACTGGCACCCTCTAGAGAGGAAATAATAACTGAGAATTAACGTGAATTCAATGGGTACCGTCGGTCTATAGTATAAAGCTTCCGAAATTTAAAAAGTTACGTTTGAAAACTTCTAATTTTTTTTAACCTTATTTTTATTACATATATTTACATTTCAACAAAAAAAAAATATATTATGGTCCACTTTTTATAAGATAGAAAAAATAATTACAGAATTAATTTTAGCCTTTTCCTTCTTGCTGTGAAGCGGGAAATTACATCCTTCATTTAAATTTTAACAATTCTTATGAACGCTTAACAGAGTGAGTTGTGCCATTCGTGTAGTCCTATCGGTCGTGGAGTCCTGTCAGTCGTGGAGTCCTGTTAGTTGTGGAGTCCTGTCAGTGGCGAAGTCCTGTCAGAGGCGGAGTCCTGTCAGTCCTGAAGTCCATCAGTCATGGAGTCCTGTCGGTCGTGGGTTCCTGTCAGTCGTAGAGTCCTGTCAGTGGTCCTGTGGAATCGCAGAGCGATGATTGAAATTGGCTGAGTAACTAGGAAACAAATTCTAGTAAGGGCGGGGATAGGTTGCTTCAATCAAAACCAACTGCCTCGGGAGTTTTTCATGTGGAGAAAACTTGTTAATTTTTTTTTTTTTTTGCAAGGCAAAAATGCAATTAATTTAAAAAATAAATAAAAAAAAACCTTTTTATGTTTTAGAGCATTTTAGATATAACTATGTAATTATCTAAAATGCTTTAAAAGGTAAAATAGTAATGTTTTAAACAATTTATATAAAGCCATGAGATGTTCAGGGAAAATATTAGTTGCCATATTATAATTAGTTACAATAAAAGTTGTTCTTTTAACGCCGAAATACAAATTAGACTTAGATTTAATATTCCCTTTAAATATGAATAGTAACTCACTATATAAAAATTTTAGTTATATAACGTTAGCTAAATCAAGTCACGGTAACCTTTATATAATCCTCCATTTAAGCCCTATAAGAGGTTTATATTGGTTACAAAGGGGTTTCGAGTACTAGTCTATAACTCAAGTTATGTAATTTGGTAATAGAAATCTTGTGGTTACTTTACTACTATATAAATAAAATGTGTTTTGGGTGGTTGGCTTTTTGTTGTAATGAAGTGCTGTACATTGTGTTTTAGCGGAAAATTGAAGAAATCCAATATAGTTGGGAACTCTCAAAGAATACTACCATAGTCAGAATCGATGCAGTGTATACGGGTTGGTGTATACTTGTTTTGGTTAGGTCCGCATTTAGGAACAGTTTGGTTTGCCATTCTATGACACGCTTTTTATTCATATCAATAACAATTCCACAGTTTTTCAAATAGTCGACACCTAATATGGTTGTATTTAGAGACGCTAGAGTAAATTCATGTATACATTCTCAACGAAGACCTAAGTAGAGCTTAAGAAGGTTTTCCAGAAAGTTGTTATTGTGGATCCAATTGGCCTCATGCCTGGAAAAGCAAAAAAAAATATGTATAAGTATAGGAAAAGGTACATTACAGACAATATATAAATCTGCACCTGTACCACAAGAAAGGTTAGATTATTTTGAATATCTCGTACAAAAAGGCGGCAAGAAGTATTAGAGTACCTGCTGATAGTCGCTTGCGCAGTAGACGTTTCTAGTTTTTTTTTTTTTAACTACTACTGGGTTGATCTTGTGAGTTTAAATTGATATAGCTGGTAGTATTCCTGAGTTTGATTTCCAAACTTAATTTATTTTGTTCGCCATATCAGATAGCTCATCTTTATTTTTGTCTGCTTTAGAGATAAGAGCTATTTTGATGATTGGTCACAATCTTCTAAGCCATAGCTTTTTGATTAGAGTCTTTGTAATCATATTCGAAGTGCCCGCAGAAAGTCAGAAGATTTATGATCACTTAGTTCTTCGTTAGAAAGTATATTTTCGATGCGACGTTCTGCACTCATTGAATGTCATTGTAGGAGTGTTGAGTTTAGTTTATTGTGAGCATTCGATTCTGGTGATTTTTGAACAACGTCGATAACGGACTCGATTATGTCTAGATGTAGAACAGCTAGAACATCCTGAAAGAGTAAAATATTTTTATTAACACTTTTGAAACTGTAAAGAGCGCTTCAGCTTAGATAAACCATATATGTGGAGAGCTTGGCCAAAAAAGTGACAATTTTAAAGCAACCGATGCAATTTCGTTTGCACTGGACGGGGTTGTATTTAAATAGTGTGCTTTAGAGCCATATCTTTTGCACCGGTACATATATTCAATATTTAATTTTTTTTCAACATAAATAATCTAAAATTGCTCTCACTTCAAACTCTGTAAATTTGTTTAATAGCACAATAAGAAAATTTCTTTATCCGTTTTATATTTCAAGTGAATACCCATATTATGTTTTGTTTACTTTTGCATGAGTTAATCTCGAACTGCGTTAGAACCACTTATCCTTACGGTTTGTAACAAAAAACTTGTAATTTAAAGTAAAAACTTATCGCAATGTAAGAAAGGAAAACGTCATACAGTTTTGTAAACTTTAATCTACTGAAAGTACATGTTGTTGCATTAAAACACTTCAGAAGTTTAATATGTGTTATTAATAATAAAAAAATAAAAACCAAAGCAAATATACTTATATACACAACTTTACATAAATTTGAAAATGCTTGATAAAATCTAGTACCGGATGATCTGCACAGTGCTCGAAGATATTTGGATGATCCCGATATTTTGTCAACATTAGAACGATGTTATCGACTTATTCATGAGCCCTACAAGCAATCGGATCTTGCTGCTGGGCTTCTAACACCCGGAAGTGCTTCCTCTGTGAGACTGCCCGTAACAAGTTATCTCGCCAAATTTCTCAAACGAAGTATTTTCGATAAAATTAAGTATCGCCAAACGAGACTGGATCACAATTTATTTGATATTATTTGGCCAGCCATGAAGAAATCTAGCAGAGAAACAATTATGGATGAAGACTTAAATGGGGGAGTTATTGCTCCTGATTTCGATGTTTTCGTTGTTTTTCAGGAGTTTCTTGTGCCTTTGATAAAAGACATGCACTGCATGAATCTAAGCCAAGATTTTAAGCCACATCCGAGAATGTTTTATTTTCCTCTTGTGGCGGGGGAACCAAATAATAATATTAATTTGAATATCGAAAAGTCTGGTAGATATGTTCTCCATTCATTTATTGAATGTTCCAGAAATTTGGATGATTTTGAGCTACCGGTGAATTTAAATATAGCACAATTGGAGCAAGCCGAAAGACTTATGATAGAGAAAATTCTGTCCACAGATTTTGCTAGAGCTACTGATGATTCTGAAGCAGGGATATATTACACCATGAATGAAGTGCTTGAAAACTCTTCAGACATTCGAGCAGAATTGGCCGCATCAAAGCTTCTTATCCCTCTACTGGACAATACAGATTCACAAATGGAAGCAGAATCATTAGCTCTAAATGGCCAATACTGGCCTTATGGCAGAGGTGTCTTTATTAATGATACTGGAGATTTGGCAGTTTGGATAAATGTTCAAGAACATCTCCGTATTATTGTCAGTAATCCGTCTGACAAGCCTGCCGATATTGGGTATGCCTATTCGAAAATAGGACGTGCATTAATGTTCCTAGACGGGAATCTACATTTCCGTGAAAGTTATCTTCTGGGGTGTCTTACATCACGACCGTCTTTTTTAGGGACTGCACTGAAAATGTCCACAATCGTGGTATTACCTCATTTAGTAAAAGAGTTGGAAAATTTGCGCCATCTTTGTTTAGTTCGAGGTTTAAATATATTACCCAATCGAATTGAGCATAATGTTCGCCTTGTTAATATGCAAAGCCTTGGAATATCTGAATGGAGACTTTTTCAAGATTATTGTTCAGCGGTTACGAATATTTTGCAGCTAGAAAAGGATATGGCGCTGACGAATACAAAACAAATAGCAGCCACTCTAGTGAAAATATTTAGACGAAAGAAAAATACTATTATAGAAGAATGAAGAATTAATGAAGAAAAATAAATGTTAAAACTAGATACTAGATAAATAAGCACGTTAATTAAAGTATAATTTTTAGTTTGAGTATATTGAAAGATAAGAAACGAACATTCTAAGATTACGAAGTCTGCTGTGAACTGTAAATATATGGTTTATTATTTTTTTCCTGCTTCTGAGACTGAGCTTCTTTTCTCTAGTAATAGGTTAGTAAGAAACTATGTTTAATTTCTGTTATATATCTATATGTATATGTAAGCGCATGTAGTCTATAAGTGGTTCGAAACAGAATTAAGCATTACTTTGGCTCGTTACATTGTATAGTAATTTTATTACAGTGGAATATAATATGTAAGAAAAATCACATCATCATTCATTTTGACAAGACAACCAACTCTACTATGAGCCTCTGTACTGTGCCAGAGAATATAAAATGGTATTATTATTGTTGTTTTATGTTTTCTGGTTGTACTCAAGTGATTGATGGAAAAAATCACTGCCATTGACTATGACAGACTTACAAATAAACTCAGATTTGTTCAGCGAAGTACGTCATAAAGCCTTATTGAGAATAGATAGGGGTAGATAGAGTTGTCAGTTAAAAAAAAAAAAAAATTCATGGATAACTAGTGTTAACTCCCGAACACGTTTTAAATATCTCAACACACTACACTTAGAATATTGTGCTACACTAGCTAGGCTAACCCGTTGTTGCGCCCCTTGTGAAGACCTGCAGTGCAATATATTTGCTCTTAAATATTAAAAGGATCTCAAGGTGCTGCCCTCACTCATTACCTGAGACCAACTACCCCACAAGATTGAATATCTTTCTTTTCAAACGAGATCATTATGAGGGTTGCCTTATTACTGTCCATTCTTAACCACAACAACGGGCTGCCATTGCTTGACAGTGCTTTTCGATTCTACATCAGCAATTGGAGATTTCAATTGCTCCGTCAACACTAGTAGCACTGGTGTGCCATAGAGCAGAAAAACCTTATAATCGAAGTTTGTAATGATCTTTCATCGGTGGTTGTTGGTTGCTTTGTGAATCCTCTACAATATCTGCAACAATTCTCTTTGTAAGAAGTGGGCAATTTTCATTATAGTAGCCTTAACGCTTATACGGCCATTCTCCGTGATTTTTTTGCAGTAAAGGTATAACTGATACTAATAAAAAACAAGGTTGATACCATAAGAGAGCTCCAAATCTCCATCTCATGTTGAATTATGGCGCGTCATGAATAATTATAAGCAGAGTGTCAGAGTGGAGCCATTAGGAAAAATTGCTCCAGCAAATCGCTCCAGATCTGAACGGAAAACTGATAAACGGTCCACTCTGGAGCGATGCATTAGTAGGCTGGAGCACTCCGTTGAATTAGATTGAAGCAGTGAATGTAAGATGAAAATTGGCCTATTAATTAATACTTAAATTAATACTAAGGGATAGTTGTATTAGAATAAAAAGTAGTCTAATTTTTCTCTGACCAATTCGAAGCAATACTCTAGTCGGGGTGCAGAAATGCTCATCAACCCACACGAGTAGATATCTATTCCGCTCCAGATGGTGCCGTATGTTGAAATTTCTCAGTTTCGACATCTGATCTGGAGTGTTTCGGGGCTGATATATCTGAGAACTGCGCTTCAATTACTGTACCAGTCAATTACTTCGGCTATTACTTACGGAGTATTCCACTTCGACACCCTGGTTACAAGTTATTTAGAAATATTCATGTCGTTACAATATCGAGAATACCCACTTGGAATACAATTCCCATATATGGACTGGGCTGATCGCACAGCCTTAACTTCATTATCTATTTCAGGTGACATAAATTTGAATTGAATGGTTTATATTACATTACAGCATATTGTCCAAAAGAGAGCCTTTAAGCTTATTTGCGATGTTGCAATAACTTGTAATATCGACTCACTCGAGAGCCGCCGCAATATTGGATGCCTTTCACTCTTTTATCACTACATGCATGGTCAATGTTTGGATGAAATATCTAGTCTAATCCCTTGTAGAGCCTGCACACAATACTCGTGCTGCAAACCGCGCACATCCTTTTACCCTTCAAAGTTTTTGTCGGCCGTACAGTAAACTTCAGTGATGCCTTTTTATCCCGAACAGTACGAATGTGGAACAGTTTACCATCTTCTGTTTTTCCTCCAGCATACAATCTGCGGAAGCTTAAGCGTCACATACATCGGAACCTCCGCCACTCTCCTCATATCCCGCAATCCTTTTCCTATCTTCTTTCTGCAATGCTGTGTTTTGCATCATAGGGTATCTCCTGAGCTTGGCTTAGTAAAATATATATATAAAAATAAAAAGGACCAAGATAAGTCGAAGCGAACTGCTTCTAACCATATGTACTTGGACGTTTATTGGACGTTCTCTTTTATCTAAAATTTTGGACGAAATATGTAAAGATTGTATGCTAAATGAGGGTGGCATATGTTTTATTTATATTCTACAGGGAATCTGTGTTTTAGAGAAGTTTTGTTGTCTAGCACCTTATAACTTTTATCCTAAACAACTTGTTAAGAATTTTATGTCATATCATCTAATAGAGGTCCCGATATCCATTCTAAATACTCCTGAATAACCTATATCTCCTTCCCTTTTAATCAATTTCAGTTTTGTGATTTGTAAAATAAAAATAGGAAAATAATTATAAAAATATTTCTTGTACTTAAATTACATTTCCTATGATTTAGATAAATATAACAAACAATTTAAATTTCAACAAAGAAATTAACAAAAAAAAAAAAAACAAAATTATAATAAATATACACTCAAAAAAATGTTCAAAGAAATTTACTACAAAATACAGAGCCATCGCAGTTGCCTGCTATAATCGGAGTACACCACCTTTAGTATGTAAAATACAATTATTTGGCTTGCAAAACTACTTCACAAAAATGTAAGTTTACTTTCAGAGAGTAAACGTTTCTTACTCGTTTTAAGTAAAATTACTTAACCATGAAGAATTTTGCTAAATATAACAATTTATCTTTCCTCTAATTTCGTAATTTTACTGCATACGTAATTTTTTCATTAAACCATCTATTTTTTCTGCAGTTTGGGAACTATACTAAATAGTAAAAATTTTAGTTCGGTGCACAAGGGCGAAATAACTTCTGTTCAGCATATTCTTGCTTTTAACTTTTTGTTGTTAAGTCAAACATGATGCTGCAATTTTTCGCATGCACTAGATTTGGTACTAATCCTGCGGCAATCTTTTAACTAACAACAGCGAGAAAAATAAATAACGAACAAAAGCGGCACAGCAATCATTGCTTGTTCCACCGATACTAGGATTTTTCTAATACTTATAATCTTTTTCTTGTATGAGAAATAAATCATGCACATTCATATGTATGTCTCCCAGATTTGAGGCTAGAGAAAGGAGTCTATTAAAACTCTACCACATAGCTGTTGCCCAAATGGATCTAATTATAATAATATTTGGTGGACTTAACAACGAGGAAACATTCCTTTTTTCACTTCTAGTGTTGTTTTCAATAATGTCGGAATATTACTAAACTGCAATGCGTACATACACACATCAGATCATGCAGTGGCGTTTTTGCAAGTTTCTTCAGTTACCACAGCAAAATTACTGCATTATTAGTATTCTCCACTTTTTGCGTGTTTTAATATTAATACTTATAAAGCATTATTCCGATGCTAGAGGATATTACAGCGGTAACCGCGTATTTACCATGGCATTTTATAAATTTACTGACTCAAAGTAAATTTTCTGGACATTTAGTAAAAATTAACCGAAAACAGCAGTAAAATTACCAATTATAATAGAAAATTATTAAAAATGGTAATTTCGCCATTGATTTTCATGATTAATGTAATTTTACTGTACGGAACTAGTAATTTTACATAAAATTTTTTTAGAGTGTATAGTAATAAATTTAGTAGTAGTTTAGTATATACCTAATAGTAAAAAAGGGAAAGGAAAAATAAGGCAAGTATTGAATGATGAGACGATTGAATTTCGTAGAATATCTAATCTCATTCAAATCGAGTCTCTTAAATTTCTTGAGGTCTGTATTAATGGAATCAATTTAAGGAGAGTTGATATTATATGTTTCACACATTCTAAAAATACGTGAGGGTAGTCTATGGCAAGGTACAGGTAGTGCGTTCAATTGAATCCTGGACGATATTTTAGAAATATCAAGTTGACAATTCTAAAATGAAAAATATTGCTAAACGTACTGTGTGTCGTAGATAGTCAATTAAAATATCTGAGATTTCTGGAGATAGATTGATTAATTTGAACAATAAAAGATTATAACATTTTATGTAAATGTATTCATGTATATTCTAAAATCTTACACAGTGTGTCGCAAAAATAACCGAACTTTTTATATATAAAACAAAGCATACATTATATTATATTTGAAAATTGATATTTATTCAAAATAGGTTCCATTTGACTCAATACAGCGTTTACAACGATCGAAAAATGCAATGACCCTTTCGTTGCAATTTTCAGTTTACGGAATAGAAAAGAAGCACACGGTGATAGATTACGTGAATACGGAGCGTGGTCAATAACACAAAGTTGTTTTTTATTTAAAAATTCACGAAATTTTAAGGTCTGTTGTCTGTTGTCCAGCTGAATAATCATGTTTTGTTTTCTCAAATATTACTTACTTGTATTTAATTCTTCTGCCAATATTCCCACAGTAAAATTTCTATCGATAGTGAGGATTTCACGGACTTTTTCAACTAATTTAGGACGATTTGTAGTGGACGTCCAGGTCTTGGATCGTCATTTAAATCTTTACGACCATTTTTAAATAATTTAAATCACATATAAACTTTTGTGCGCCTCATACAATCACTTACATAAACTTTTTGGAACAATTCGTACGTCTCAGTATGAGTAAAACTTTTTTTTTTTTTTTCAATTTGTCAAAATTTTATATTTGCTCTTTATTTCTTTATTTTGTTACGACCATTGAATAAATAACTAATAAGGAAACGGCATATCGGGTGAAAACGTAAGCATCTCGGCGAAATGTATTAGTGTGCTCTGTTTGTATTCGTTTCGTCATGGCAGTAATTAAATTCTGACATTCTGAAAGGGCACATTTTTCATAATCCAAATTCCTATGTAAAATAAACAAATTTTTAGCTCCCCCTTATTTTCAGATAATATTTCTTGGCGTTGCCTTTGTATGACTGGCATAATTTAGCCACCAATGACAATTCAATTGTAAACAAACAAACCGGCATTGGTAAAATGTTAAATTTTTTGCCATGGCTGTTTATTTTTATAAATATTGCACTTTTATTTTGTTTAAAACAATATAATTAATAAGTAAAGCTATTAAGCTTACTTGAAGAATGCTTTCCCACGACAATAACTCTGTTCCTTCCTGCAGCACAGCACAGCGCACTTCATTATGTTAATTTAGGACTCCGGAGTCTCTATTGCAAAAAATGTCGTTCACAAAAGAAATATTCCGCACTTATTTCACACTACTATTCATAAAAATCACGTTTAATTAATTATTTTTCCCAATATCGCGAATTGAAATCCGAAACTTATTTTGAAATAATATGAAATGTCAGAATGTTGAACTGACACAAAATAGCCACTAGGCCCTCTTGTCATTCCCCCCCCCCCCCCCCCGACCGTAGGTCACACTGTCATTGAAATGCTTAAACACGTACACTGTATTCGCACGATACCCCGCTTCCTTATTAGTTATTTATTCAATGGTTACGACATGAGTACCAAACATTCTGTCATAAAATGCGTCGAAACCCGTCATCCGATTGGCATGAATTTGACTGTGTTTGAAAGAACAGAAACTTATCTTTCTAATGACGCCAACGTACAATAGATGGCCTACGTGCTTTATGATCTAAATTGAAAGTTCGGTTATTTTTACGACATACTGTGTATGTATATGTCCACTTGGAAAATATTTGACAAACGTAAATGCGTCACATATGTGTCTATATTTTTCGTTAACGCGTCATCTATCTAGACGAATCTGTAATGTGGTAAAGCGTGACCTTGGACGCTGGGCGCTATTCAAAGACATACTCGTACACTAAAGTCGATTTCAGTCAAATTAAACTTTATATTTCTAGTTGACATTACGATAACGCTTATTCATAGACGAATTTAAAGTGTGTTTTAACTTAAGTAGGTATGCTTTAAAACACACATATGGTAGCAAGTAGGATAAAATGAAAATGTCCCATTGGAGAAATTAAAATTTTTCAAGGAAAAGACCAATATTCCTTCTTTCTAATTTTGTTTTTAATACGAAAGAACTACCCGATTGCACCAATAACATTTTGGAAGGAAGCCACGGAATAAAAATTATTTTTGGCTCCTGCTATTTCCTCAACGCTTTCATAAAATTTTATGAATCGTGGTAAAATTTGTGCCATTGTTAAACTTACACATTTGATTTTTCTACTAACTATAGCCTGAGATATTCCATGAAGAGATGCTATTAAAAGAAAGACATATTGTATAAAGTGAATTTGTTTATCTACCAAATTCTAATTTCATAACTGAGTTCCCTTCATGACTGAAAAAAGTGTAAGGTAACAACCATCATCAAAGAATCATCAACAGATAATCGTCTGTTACTCATTCTTTTCGGTCGATTGTTTTTTACGAAGTTTATTATAATAACGGATAGATTCCGTACTAAATCTGTACCGTGAGAAAAATCTTGTGTCTTGTCGAGAATTATATATTTTTTGCGGTAAAATATTGTTTACATCATTAATAAAAGCTAAATCTTCTTCAATTCTTTCATCAATATCGATATCAATCTTTTCTTCTATTATTTTATTTGATAAGAACTTTAGGAGCTTTATGAATAACATAAAATCAACTTTAAGATAAAGTCGCCTTAAAATTGATTTAAAATTGCCCATGATTAACACTCGATGTGGTTATATATGAAATGTGTCATGCGGGAACATGTTTGTTGTTAGGGTTTTTTTTTACTTGTCTGAATTTGATATTTAGACTGCTATGTGAAAATGAATAATTCTAGTATATGTCATTATGGCAAGTTCCTATTTGTTGTTAAAAAAGAAAAATCAAAGAAGAGGAGATGGGGGGTGATATCATAGATGGCACAAGAACTAGATGATACATGCGGTACTAAAAAAGTATACACAATTTATATGGCTGGGTGGTACAATCCGGAATGGGTCACAAAATTTGAAATGATGTATATGTCGAGTTATTCATATTTTTTCGTATCTGAAGTGGTTTATAAGAGCGTTTGGTTGGGACCTATGATTATTCTTCATGGGTCTGGAGGGTGAACAATGGGCCTTGTCGTGGCCTATGTTCTAGGGTCTCCCTAGAGGAGGGGGCAACTCAACCTCTCTTCAATCCATCCATCCAAGTCGTTCAAACGAATACAAAGTTGCTACTATAAAAACGTTTGTTTTCGGCATGCTCTAAAATATGTTATGGTGCATTCTAGAGGGCATTACCCATTTCACAATCTGTATACTCTGCTCTAGTATGCCATGCGACATCTAGTTCTTGTGCCATCTATGGATGATATCCATTAACATGCTACTGCCATCAAAATTTTATTTCACAATCTCTCTAATTTCTAAATTCTTGGTAAGATGTCCTTTTGATGTTTGAGAGATTAGATTAAATTAGATTAGACTAGCACTAATCGGGGTGACAACAATCCCACTCTTCCTATAGGAAGAGCTCTTTAAAAAGAGCAATATTTTTGTGGATGGGGTTTCCTCAAAGTCGGCAGACTGTAAGAAGTATACATTATGCGATGGCTCCGCATTAACACAAGATGTGGTGCGATGTTTCATCCTCTTCGAGACATAACCTTCACACATCAGTGGGTAATATATACCTATTCGATGCATGGGTTTGTTGAGTTTGCCTCAGTGGTTTATTAGACTCCTCTAATGATTCTGAGTTGATTTCTAGACATCTTTAAAGGATCCTGTCCTTCTAAGCGAATTTGATCGCACTAGCGCATATGTATTTGTATAACCATCCGTACGATTTTGTACACTTGGTAATGTGCCGTACATTTAACGTCCGAACACGAGTCCGTTGCATTGTTTGTATTATTCATCCAGACGATGTGATGCTCCCCACATTTGACACAGATGTGTCGTGTGAAGATATTTCTGTATATATGCGAGATGCCAACCATACGATGTCAGATTGGACTAAAATTTCGAATGTGTTACAAGTGTGCGTATCATCTGGAGCTGGCTTAAGAGAAATTATTTGAAAAATCTACAAGTAGAAGCTTTCCAGACAATTTTCCCCCACCCCTCCCCACCAAGATTCAACTTGAAGTTCCAGGCAGTCATTAATATTTCGAACTTTTATACATCTTAAGTCGGTCCCATACGACTCGTGAATATCACCGAATATTAATCATCGTATATCCTAAGACACGATTTGATGATTTTATCGATGAGTTCGTCAAGAGCGCTTAGATGAAAGTAATGACGAAATCTGTTCAAAAACTGGGACTAAACTTATTATAAACTTTTCTTCAACATAATGAGCTTTTCCATGATGACGCAATGACCAATTCGATGAGTTGCTACATTATTTTATTGTTGAGATAATGAATATACTCACTGATAGATTCGTCAGTTAAATCATGATGCAATTATGAAAATTCTCACTACTATTATTATCAATAAAGTCATAATGACGACATTATTCTGAAATGCGTACATTTTCATTTTTTATGACCAGTGATGATTGAGTTGCTAGAGGAGAGATTTTTTAAAGTTTTAACCTATTCTCAGAGCACTGTTATAAAAGGAGACCATGAATAACTAGAAAGGAAACCGTTTTGAAAAATAAGGGACATCATCTGAAAAGCTATGGAGTGCAGTGAAGGCCATCACACAAAAATATATATTAAAAAGATCACCTATTTTTACTCTTTGTTTCACAAGAGATTAGAGGAGGCTAGATGATAGCAGTGCACTTCACAGCAGCAATTTACACAGGTTTCTCTAAATGATTACGATTTTCAACTGCTCGCCACAATTAAAAACTTCATTATGTGACATGCCATGATAAGATATGCAGTGAAATTTCATGGAAATGAATTTCAAGTATAAAAACTCTCATGGAATGCTCATCAAAAGGCTCATCGAAAGGCTGATCGAAACTTATCAGAAAACGCCACCGGCATTTAAAGTAGAGAAATGTACACATATACGTATGCGTAATTTGCAGATGCAACAGTACTAGTTTACACAATAATTCCCTAGAGCGGGGAAGAGGTTATTCGAACCCGAAAAGCATTTTCTACTACATAGAATAGGAGATACACGAAAACGATTTCTAATGACGAATATTCGACATATGCACATGTTACGGCTGGAATCGGTATTTTTGTCCTCAGTCAAAGGGCTCAGAATTTTCGCTTGAAACTTTCAGTGAATTCACACTAGTCGTGTGGGACTATCAAATAATTTTAATTAAACTATTTTTTAATCATTTGCATTAAACACAGTTGACAGAAATAGTATCGAACGTTTTGGATGACATTTTATACTGCCTTTTAAAAGTGCCTTTGTTAGTGCAGCGTTCTTTTGTTTGTTTTTTGTTTTCTTGTAATATTAGCCCAATATTTTTCGATTATAATGATGGTGATTTCTGGCCACACGTATATACATATTGCTTGAAAAATTAAGTATTTACCGGGAAATTCGATTCTTAAACTTGGGATATGGGTCACCGCTTTTTTGCTGCATAAAGTTCCTTTCCTGGAAGCTGGTTGAAGTCCACTTTCATGTAAGTTTCATCATACATAATGCATGAGTCGAATTTCTTTGGGAAATTTTCATACAAAATCCGACACCTAGATTTTGCAACTTGGTACTTTTCTGATGTTCTCTCCGGTGTTTTCTGAACATGGAAACTTCGTAGGCCTTTTCTTCAATTAATTCAATGGACCGTAGCATATGACGTTCTAGCCTTATCAGCCATATCTCTCACCGATATGTTGGGATTTAGTTTAAAGCTGCCTACCGCTTCACCGGCCAATTTTTGGTCGACCGAATCTGACATCTTTTCTGATCCGGACTTTTTCTGGAAACTAAAATTTACTGGGAACATTTTGGATGGTTGTCTTAGGGATTTTCAACTTTTTAATTAAGTCTCTCTGAGATATATTCGGATTTTCCATATGTGTGGAAACAATTTATTTGCGACGATCTTCTTAGCTGCCTTCCATTTTCACTGCATGAGAGCTTTGCACTTAATGGCTCGCAATTATAAGTGCACACCTTTTTATAGATGCGAGCTTACCAGAGTTTCCTAATTTGGTTTACACAGTGATGAGTAATGGGGGGAATAGGTGGTCGGTGTTTTTCTGAAACAGTCCTTATTATCCTTTTGTTATCTGTTAGTTTGATGGATATTCACTAATTACCATTGAACGCAACCATCTTCAACGCAGATGAACACTTAGTGACTAACTTATCTGCTAATATTGTAGAATTTTCAATGTTGATGTAAAATGATATCCGTATATTACTGAGTTACTAGTAGAATTAAAAAATCTAATTAAACCTCGACATTTTTTTCCCTAAAATTTTAGTTTAATTTATCTTCCCTACTTCTCCTGGTTGTACATACATATTCTTCGCGTAAAATTACCTTGTACCACTGGCTGATGTGAATTTCTCTGCGAAAATTCCTAAATAGGTTTACCACATCAAATGAAATTTGTTTGGCATTTTTTGGTATTTTCTGACCTTTAATTTGTTCCACAATATTTAAATAGTGTTTTTTTTATTGTGTAGCTAAACTGGGGTGTTACGTTCGTCAACACGTTGTTTAACTATTTAACCAGCTTGTAATTTAGGCTATTTATACTAAATTCTACTGGTCTAATGTGTATACCTTCCGGAAGCTGGCGAGCCTACAAAGGCTTGCCTGCCTGGGAAATACGGGTTCCATGCGATCTACGTCTACTGCTGCACTGAAAATCTTACTTAATCTGCGACCCCTGAATCTTGTCATTCACGCAGATGCCAAAAAGTTTGTGTGCAGATTACGCTCTTGCGGATGTTGGGAGGACGGCTGGACTGGCTCTTCTCATTGCTCTTTGTTGTATGGGCAGGATCTGGAAAACCCTCTGGCCAGCATGCCATTTGATGCGACGATTCCAGATCTTCGTTTCGGGCGTCGCTTCTCTGTGAGCTTTCCTTTAAGGGAATCGTGGACTGAGGGAAGTGCCTTATCGAACCTTCCTCGATCCCCTCTAACAATTTACACCGACGGCTGTCTCAGTAATGAGGGAGTCGGGCCGGCGTTTATCTTCCTGAATCTGATATTAGGATGGTGGACGCACTTGGAAGACACACCACTGTCATCCAGACTGAAGTCTTCGCTATCGCAATGGCAGTGAAGACAGCCCTTGATATGGAGATCAAGGGAAAGGACATTGATATCCTTTCGGATAACATCTAAGTCACTGGAGGACTGCAGGTCGTCTGTGGATAAGTTGTATATCCACAACAAGGTGTCCCTCCAGTGGATTCCTGGTTACATGGGGATCATGAGGAACGAAAGGGCTGACCTTTTAGCTAAGGTTAGCTCTAATTCTCGAGTATGAGCAGAGATGGCAGAACCTGTGTACTTGCAGGTGAACAAGACTGTTTTTTATGGGCCTAATAGGAATATCTCTGATTTTCTCATGAGGTTCGGAATGAAACAATGTAGAACTGTGGTTGGCATCATCATCTGCCACAGCTAGCTTCACGCTCATCTAACAAAAATGGGAGTTGTTGACAGCCCTGAGTATCTATCCTACCTAGAAGGAGAGCCTGAGACAACCGAACACTTTTTGTGTGTCTTTCCGGCTCTCGCCCGCAACTGGCTGTATACTCTAGGTGCTGCCCTCCTGTCCGTAGAGGAGTTGAAAAACCTTTCTCATCAAGACCTGATGCGCTTCATTAAGAGGACAAGAAGGTTTTGGTGATAGGGCTTCTAGCAGGAATGCACAATGGGCCACTCTGGTCTTTGCGCTTGGGACCTCTCATCCCCCTGCCTTAAAAATAAAATATTTGTTCAAGAAGGAATTTGTTTGGATTCTCCGGTATATAGTAAAAGCTAAACTATATTTATAATTTGTTATTTCATCACCCAACCCATTATATTTTTGGTAACAATTTTCAAGTCTTGGTTTTGACTCATCAACAGGTCCCAAATAGCGAAATTGATTGACTTGAAAAACAAATGAATAAATGGAACAAAGAAAAGAAATGAAAAAATGAAAAAAAATCTTTTTTCTTTTTCCAGCCCACTGCGGGCGTATACAGGTTCGATTCGTTTCGAATGAATCTGGTTTTTTAGATTTTTTAAAAAAAATTTAAATAAAAATTATTTTCTTCTATTTTTCTCAACTTTTTTCATTTTTTCATTTCTTTTCTTTGCTTTATTTTTTCATTTGATTTTCAAGTCACTCAATTTCGCTATTTGGGACCTGTTGATGAGTCAAAACCAAGACTTGAAACTTGTCACCAAAAATATAATGGGTTGTGTGATGGAATAACAAATTAAAAGCATTTTTTAGCTTTTGCTATATACCGGAGAATTCAAATAAATTCCTTCTTGAACAAATATAAGTTTACCCCGGTAAGAAATCCTAAAGATTGATCTCTACTTTTATTAAAAATAAAAGAAAAAAGGGTTTGCTATTGTCAAGGCCTATTCTAATATCACTACTAAGCTTCTTGATTGGATCACAACGCAGTTGACTAAATTGATCACAGTTTAAAAAATCCTAAATTTTGCTATTACAGGTATCTGTAGTAATTATTATGGAGAAGTTTCCTATATCTGCTTTACGTATAACTAAAATTTTCCCGAATTGTCTTATTCAACGTATTTGTGGTATTGAAATCATGATAATTAAAAGTATTATTATTGTATCTTCTAATGAGTGAAGAATAAATGAGCGCGAATTTCATATTTCAGCAACAGTAATACAAATTTTTAGTGTACTGATGATAGCCGAAGAGCTGAAACCGCGGATAATTAATTTTTATCAAACAAGCGTGGGAGTTAAAGTTTCTACTTGTAAAAAAAAAAAATTAAAATTTTACTTCCAATGGTAATTTTTTATTTTACACATTTTACATTGTTCACAGCTTGAGTACAAAACTTAATGCGGTTATTCTACATAGCGAAATTCTATCCTAGCCTGCTTTTTACAATTCATTTTGCTAACGCTAGAAAAAATTGTGTCTGTAAGTAATTCTTAATAATTGTCTGGGTAACTGCTGACATGAAATTTAAATGAACTTTATGCAATGCTAAGTAAACGATTTATGAAGTAAACGATTGAATATTTGTTGGGTATGTAGAGTTTGTTTAATATTATGTAGGTATGTAACCATTATGTAGGTATGTAACTTGGGCGACAACATTTTAGTTTCTATTATTTATAATGGCGTACCACACAATCTCCACAGAAAAATTTAGAATAATGGAAATTTATAAACTGGTAACTTAGAAAAGTGTTGCCAAGAACAGGATAACTTTAGGATATGGTGAAGGCTAAACCAAAATATTTGACAAGAACATAATTTTTGTATATACCCGACCATACAGACCTTACATACCTATGACCACCTCTTTTCCCTTTTTCTTTTGTTTTTTATTATTGTTTTAACAATAAATTAATAATTTTTACGTAATTCAAATTTCATTAAATCATAATGACAATGCCTTAACTAGTATACGTCCGAAAAAAAAAACCGACAACGTCAGAAATGGGCATATGGGCCGCCAGTGGATGGCTATTTAATTTCCATACACCTGTACTTTTAAAGGGATTACTTAAAATTTTGGAATTCATTTTTATTTCTCGAGTTATTTCATGCACCTATGAATCATATAATTACAGAAAAGTATCGTACATGCAGCAGAAAAATAAGGATATTTAAATTTGAATTCGATTATAAATTAAACGTGTTATTTGTAAGTTTTGAGCCACTTAAAAGATTATTATTGTTTAAAATATTTATTTTTTTTAATGTAAGTTTTGTCTTGATTCCTTTAAGTCATTTATTTTGCAGTTGGCTTTATGATTCCTCTATGATTTTTACAAATTTCTTAAATTCAAAGAAGTGAAAAGTGTAAAAGTTCTTTTGGAAAGGAAAAATTGAAGATTTTTTACAAGTAAATTGATATTATCTGTTTTATTAATAAAAGGCGAGATTTCCTTTTATTTTTATTTGCTAATAGCTTGTAGTAAATATTGTTTTTTGTACAATTTTACCTTTTGATGTCATTTGATTAGTTTTTATTGCGTGATTATTTTCCAACTAAATGCCTGAAATTAATAAAAAATAAAAACATATATACAAAACAATAAAAAGGTAAATTATTTTAATAGATATCTTAAGCTCTGTGTAGATACCTAGAATAATTGCTATCAAGAATTACAAAAAAACAAAAAAAAAACAAAATTAAATTGAATGTGAAACTACATTAAATACGTAGCACTTAGTTTATACATTACATACATACATATTTATAATGAGCACAACTAATCTTAAAAAATTTTTATACATAAAAGTCTAGTTTGTCGACTCAGTTTTAGAGGGTGTCTTACATCTTAACAATAATGCCTCTAGTATTAATTTGACATTTCTTTATCTATTTAATTATACATAATCATCGCGATCAGCATAAAGGCTGCAAACACAAATTCTAATCTTGCAAAACACCTGAGCTTAAGTGGGCATAAACCAGATACCATTAAATTATAGCATAATTTATGAGAGAAGAGATAAATAGGGATTTGGAAATTAAGAAAAGCTAACGACGGTAGGTATTTAATAGTAAACGATTAGCTTGATTTCAAAAACACTAGTCCACTATTGAATGCTAATTTAATACATATATTACGAAATATATTATTATGTATCCATGTTGTGGAAAAAACAAGAAGTGTTTTCTTTCTATATAAGAGGGCAGTTAAAATAAATCTACTCCACCAAGTGGTTGACGGATCAAGTTTTATTAAACTGTAATAATTGAAAATATCTCTTTCTCATCTTTCGCGTATATCTATCTCTAAGGGAACTTCGTATTTCGCCAAGTCGTAGAGTTGCAAATTTAGTTACATTGGGTTCTTTGTGCCCTTGCTTCAGCTGGAAACCGCTTTAGTGTCCATTTGATCCTGCATAAAAATTCCATTCCACTTCAATTTTATGGCCATCGTTATTAACAGGCTAAAGTCCGATTCACACTGCCCCGATAACGATAGCATAAATCAAAGCGATAAACTACCGACACAATTCCTTTCACACCAACAACGCTATACATCACAACGATAGTTACATGTGTATATACCTAAACCAAATAAAGACATTTGGGAAAAATCTAAACATGAGACAAATTAGAGTTTCGCAACTGTATTGGTTAGTATCAATGGTGTATCAATTCAATGTGTACTAGCATCACTTACATGTACTGGCTCGACTTATTTTTTCAATTTGAAAATATTTGTCTTACTGACTATCATTGATATCGAATATAAATTTTTATATATCGACGTTGAAAGATATGGAAAAACTACTGACGCATGTATTTTAAATGTTTCGGCTATGGAGATAATATTTGAATACGGTTTGTTCGAAGAAAATCAAAAAATTTTTGTCTGATCAATATCAAAGGACACCTTATCCCTTGATTGTCGATTAAGGATTCCCTTTAAAATTTTGCTTGATGTGTCCTTTCATAGCAAGGTATCTGGACAAGAATCTCAGCAAAACCAGTACAATAATTAAACTTAGACAGCCTTATAACTAGTTGGAGAATTCTTGGCACCAACATAGCTTGAAACAACTATTAAAATTGTTCAAGCCCCATACGCTCACTCTTCATATTTTTTTACAAATCGCGAATGAGAACGATAATTATTACACACCCATGATGATCAACGGAAGAATTTTTCCAATAACGTTGTTGTACGTGCACTATAACCTCAATTCATTTAACACCTCGCACTTGTATTCTAGGTTAGATTTAGTCTCTACGGAAGGATACAATAAATCAACTCTGGTCGCGTTGTCCGCGGGGTCCCAGTGGCCAAGTCCCCAATATATTTAAGCTAACCCACTCTGTATTCAACTCGTTGGCAATATCAACCCACACTTTGTCCTTTTTCGTACCATATTTATAATGTTTTAAATACAGATCATATTGAATTGGGCATTCCTTTATATGATTTTAATTCATTTTTCAAACACTGGCGATAGATGACTAAAATTGTGCATGCTGCGATAGATGTTTGAATCGCTAGTCAAATGCTGCAGAATTTTTTGTATCGCTCTGATCTATCGCGTTGGTATGAGCGTTTACATTGAAAACTATATGTAGCGATCTAACGCTGTCGCTTCTTTATCGGTATCGTTATCGCGCCGGTGTGAATAGGCCTTAATTGTGGAAATTTATTTTTAATTTTTTTACTGAGCCACTGATCCACTTAGAAAATATAATTAGTTTTTTTTCATAACTACAAAAGTAACTGTAAAGTATCTACTATTGGAAAATGCTGATTACAATAGTATCGTTTTAAATATACAAATAACTAGTAAACTGGTGTGGCTAATCTCTCAGCTTTGATTTTCAAAATAAATTGCAAAAGGATGTATTTTTACTTGATCATTGGTACAATAGTAGCCATGCGGTTCATTACTATTAAAAATTCCTGATGAAAAGTGAATTCTTTATGGCTTAATACATAAACTGTGCTGTTCGGTATTAACAGTGTCATAAATAAATTTATAAAATCATGACTACAATTAGATTTTATAGCGGGGCGAATTGCCTTTGCACTGCAGCCATCATTGGCTTATTGTGCACCGCTTGCATTACAGTTCCTCTAATAAACCCACTCTTTCCAGGAAGAGCAGTATTTTTTTTTTTAAGAAATTTCTTCGAAGTCGGCAGGATTTAAAAAGTATGAGCCAAAAGTTTGGAATCTACATTGTACAATGGCCTCGCATTCATAAAAAAGAAATTATAAAGTGTATTCTACTTGTTTTTTACATTTATTTCTCAAAAAAAAATTTTCGTTATAAATTTACTGACAGCTGTTTCGATCCCTATCGGATCATCCTCAGATGAGTAAACAAGTGCTACTAAAATATATAATTGCGGGAATAACATTGTTCCCCGTTAAGTACTTAAAACTGCGCTCACACACCATTACTACATTGAGCTATTAATTTCTGTTACAAGAACAGTTTTACTAAACTAGACTGTATAGGTTCTATGTATTTGTTCATTAACTTTTTGTTTTTTCTTAAAGCCTTTTAAATTTTAAAATTGTCAAGTAAATTTCGTTTTTGACCTTTACTTTCTACATGGAACACTTTAAGACTATCTATTTTACAAGAGTATGTGCATTCTCTCATATGTTTAGCTAATGACGAATCATACTTAATCAGTTTTAACGAGGTCATATGTTGTTTATATCTCGTATTAAAGTTTCTTCCAGTCTGACCAATATAGCTACAGTCACAATCATCAAGACATATCTGATACACTCCGGATTTATACAAATTATCTGTTTTTTTCTTTTGTATTAACCCTTTATTACTACTTATGGTTTCAGTTCTGATTTTCCCACCCTGGGGTCGATGAAATCCCACTGTGAAAGTACCCGATTTTACTAGGAAATTCAAATTGTTTTTTAAGTATGAAAGTTTTAATAATTTAGAAATAGTATTATTGTACATATGCCATCTAATTATGTATTTTATTTTATTTATAAAGACAGTTAAAGCACAATTTTTTATAATGTATTGAGCAGATTTATCGCAGGTAGCTGTCGCACTGCGAGTTGATTTTTCTATCTTTTGATCGTGGACAGGAAGCGCACCTTGCTCTCTCCACGAGGAACTTCCAACTCTTCAATATGTGTTTTCTTTTCAATCAACACGTCCCTCTAAATATGGTCTTAGAAGACATAACGCCATTTTTTTTAAACTGCGTACTTTTTCACCAGATTCTTTGTTCCTTGAGTTTGACGGATGTAAAGGTATAAACGAGTTTATTCCTACAGAATTTTATAGGCCATAAAATACACAAATTGGCACCCAACGTGTCTTTCTTGACACACTATATTTGTGACACAATAGGTCAAAAGTGTCCACACCACCCTTGGGTATAGATACTACTAGATATTACAAATATGTAAAAATTGCGAAAAACATTGTAAACTTTTACTCACCTTACGTATTGGGCTTTGTTAATTTTCCCTGAAAAAATGTCTGCAATTTTCCAACTGCGATATTCCTACCTCGGAGTCTTAAACGACCCCAGCACCTTTATATTTCTCAGAAAAAGGCACAGATTTTTTTTTTTATATTGGCGCTGAATGAATTTCATTTGTCGTTAGTACGCTTTTAAGAGGGTATACCAGTGAAAATTGAAAATTGACCTTCGGCTTGCACCCGATATCTCGAGAACAGGTGTGTCTTTTTATTCCAAATAAATTTTAATGTTTAGATAAAGGTCCAATCCGTGAGATAAGTGTAGCAAATTTCTCAAAATTAATCCAGAAATTATTATATAATTATCTGAAATTTGTAAAATTGTTAAAAACTGTCATCTCTTGCACCACTTTCCAGCTAAGTGAAAGTCATTTATGACCCGATTTTGATATAAATCGAAAGATGTGCCATAAAAGGATGAGATAAGTTTTTTACTTTTTCTTTTTTGGATCTTTAGGGCTAATATTTTACATAAACAAAAAATGACAAAATGAACACTTTTCGATCAAAGTTTTAACAGCGTTCCAATGTAAATTAAAAGTTACAAAGTATCTAAAATTAAACATTGTAATGTTATTTACTCGATTTTGCATAAAAATTGCAAGAAAACTTATGCTTACAGCGTAATAATAAAATAAAACTATTGTCAATAAATGATATTATCATGGACACACTTGTTGTTTTATGTTGTATTATCATGGACACACTTGTTTTTTTGTATACAAAAGTTTTGCTAGGTGGCGCGTGGCGCAGAAAGCTTATACAATGTACTTGAGTAGTGTAGTGGACGTGTACCTGCGAGCACCAAAGGACAAACACCAGTGTAAATAATTTACTGATGTTAGTGAGATTGCACATTATCTTATGAAACTATAGGATAATTTTCAGGTAGTGTGAACAGGAAAATTAGCCTGAATGCGATGATGATGACGAAAGATTCCTAAATACATATATATAAATAGATACATGGTAAAAATTCAAACGTTATCACAACTTAATTGAATATTTATTGAAATATTAAAAATTTATGAAGTTTTGAATTTCAGTATTTTTTTTTCTTTTTATATCCTACTTGTACATACTTGTACCATACGAAATTACATACGGGCATTCATGTAGGGTAAAATAAGAATTGGAGAGAATGAGGAAAAGGCAATTCGCCAATTAGAAAGGCAATGTCAAATTAAAGTACAGAAATGCGGACTGTTTTTAAGTGAGGAGTATGAATTTTTAGGAGCAACTCCTGACGGGGTCATTGGATTAGACGGATTGGTGGAAATAAAATGTCCATCAGCAGCAGCTGGCTTAGAAGTCAACGATGCTATCCTTTCAGGTGTGATCAAGATTTGGGACGTGGATAAAAAAAATCGTACAATCTTAGAAATGAGGAAAAACCATCCTTACTACTTCCAAGTTCAAGGTCAGTTAAATATAACAAAAAGAAATTACTGTTTGTTTGCTGTATGGACTTCAGACAACCTTCCTCTGAAGGTCGAAAAAATTTACCGCGATGAAAAAATGTGGAACAATATGGTTCCAAAGTTACATGCATTTTATTTTAATCATCTTTTGTCGGAAATTATTGACCTAAGATGCAGTAGAAACATGCCTATCAGAGAATGATTAAAATATTGCTCCCCTATTGCATGTTAACTCCTCAAGGTCTAACTTTTGCATGTATGAACCTATTAATCGCATGTGTATTACTGTATATGTCTGAGCACTATGATGTTGACGTTTCTAAGCACGTTTTAAAAAAGTCTATATAATATTTAATATTTTTTTCTATTTTTAATGTTGTTCTATGTTGCATTGCATGTACTAACACTGACTAAGTGATGAAAAGGCAAAGCATGTATTGTTGACCGGTTATTTATTAAACGTGTCACTACAGCGAGCTTGTGTTAAGCTGGTCCTGATAGTCAAAATTTATAACTTTGTTATTGTAATTATCAGAACAACAAAAAACAGGTTGCAATTCAAAGTAATAAATATGATTTAAAAATTAAAACCCTAAAATAATTATGACATGTAGATTTTTTTTATATTAACACCGTAAATGGGTTGCCCAATTTAGTTCATTTTTTAAATTGCATATACTCTTTTTATGTAAACGCCGTGTACAAAATTTCAGCTCTCTACGTTGACGATTTTTCGGGTAGTGCCTAAATATATAGTGAAAAACAAAATTTTTGTATGGCTACAATGCAAACGGAATGACAAATCTAGTAATACCCTATTATATTTCATCTAGGCAATAAAAAAATTCAAAACTAAACTAAAACTGTGATGTGCAAAAAGCAAACAAACAACAAAGCAGAAAAGAATGATATGTTTCGGATTGGATGCAGCCCACTCCTGCGAAATATTCAACCATCCCATCCGTATGTACACACAGAGCTCATCGCGCAAACGCACACTCATTTTTATTTATTTCTCCTACGATGTACCCATGCACGACCCATGAGCTCGACCTGCTTCATGACATGACTGCTGCTGTGGCTGACTCTGATCTTACCACGGCTTATGTGGTGTTCGTGGGACGTTGCCGCCGGCTGGCTGTGTGAGTGCTAAACATCATTATGTAGTCTGCGCTAGTAGTATCTGTGTTATCTGAGCAAAGGAAATAGAGCTTAAAAGCATAAAGCACAGATAAATTTTTTCTCATGCTCAAACCGTTATAGTAGTGGATAGGATAAAAATTTGATTTTTCTGTTCACTGGTATTCCCCCTTAAACAATGAGCGATGAGAATTATAATTATTTTTTAGAGAAAAACATAAAAGAATTATTTTTGAGGTCGTTTTCGACCCCGGGTAGTAATAAAGGGTTAACAAGTAAATGTCTTAAGGTATATCTATTATAATATGAAACATTAACCTCTAATTCTCTCGAAATGAATGCTATTTTTCCTAAAAAGGGTAATTTCACCCATGGTTTTTTATCATTCTCCTTAATCAGTCCTGGAGTTATGAGTTTAAGTAAAATAACTTTATTTTTATTTTTTATTAATTTAGGAAACAGCTTGCTGAAATGACTATTGTTTACTGCAATTGTGGTAATCACATTGACCGCCTTATTAAATGGTTCAGGTGACATGGGTACCCTACACAATCTCTCTACCATTACATGGTACATGCATTCACAGGATGTCTTGAGCTGGAGGTATAACTATATCAGTATATGTCGGTTACCTAAATATTTCAAATGTAATTTTATTATTTGTATGTAATATGCTTAAATTCAAAAGGTTGAGAGATTTATCAATCTCTATTTCCATTGTGAATTTTATATTCTGTTCTACTTCATTTAACCATTCTAAAAAACTGTTTAGTTCTGTTTTCGAACCCTCCCATATATAAAAAATTTCATCTACATATCTTCGCCAAAACTTGATTTTATGTTTATATGGTGTATCAGTTTCTAAAATTCGTTGCGCTCAAGGTTATTCATGTAAGTCTCTGCCATCAAAAGTAATAAAGGTGATCCCATTAGATCACTGTCTTGAAATTTATAAAATTCATTGTTAAATTGAAAATAACTCTGCTCTATGCAGATTGTAGATTGTACAAGGTCCCCATGTTTACCAGTAGAACTTTATTCAAGATGCATTTCTCCAAATGTTCAAAAACTATATTCTTTAATTTTATTAAGGGAATTGAAGTATTTATTAAATCTTTTTAGTGAATATCTCGATTGGAAATCAGTTAACTAAAGAAATTTTTCCTTATAAAATCTGCATAATTTATAAGTTGGTGCTGTGCTGCTTTGTGTAATTTTATCGAACCATGTAATTTTGGTGCTGATGGATTCATACTAAATATTCTGTATGCTGTATACGGTTAGAAATCTTGGTGTAAAAGATAAAAATAATGTATATACTTTTTAATATTAAGTCTTTCTAATCCAAATTTCATATAGAAAACGATAAAGTCGAATATATACATCATTTGTATACAATGTCAGTCTAACGTTAATACAAAATTTCCTATAAAAATCGTTTCTATACGCATATAAGATAAAATAAATTCGAAAATGTTATATTCGACACTATAAACTCTATCAAAGACGCATATAACTTACTTTATTTATATTTTGATGGTAATACTTTATATGATTTTGGTATAAATGTCATATTCAGGTAGGATTTCGACATGTTCTTCATATGTCTTTGGAATAAATTTCATGCTACCTAGGGTATATATCTGGAAAAAATTCTCAGAATTTGTAAGTGTGTACAATTTCTTTGAATTAAATAACGGTTCTTTCTTTGGAATTATATTCTTTATGCAATTTCGTTGTGAATTCATCAGTCATATCAAAGTGTTTGGCAATGCGGCATCAACAAAAATTTGCAACCACTTGGGAAACATTTAATTCCAATGCATTAATAAAAATGGGTAAAATTATGGATCTGCTTTCATTAACGAACACTATCAACACTATCAGAATTTAACAATACAAGATCATACGACTCCGCGATTTCGAGGAAATAAAACAAAACATATGTGGTTGTTAAATAACACCTTACTGTTAGTATCACTAATTGATATTTAAGTTTTTTTTTTACATTTATACAGAAATAAATATGTACTCAAAAAATTTAAATGAAAAATTTCACTAAAGTATGATTTTTTATTAATTCATACATAAAATTAATATAAATTCACTATATACAATATATAGTATAAGCTTTATATGCCAAATATATAATTTATTTCAATTCCAGTTATTATAAAATTTATTTGAAACATAATATAAATGAAGATAATATGGAATTACATATACAGGGTGGGCCAAAAGTCATCATGGGGTTTAAAAATTTAATAACTTTTTCGTTTATATATTTTTTTTTATTTTTTTTTTTAGATTATAAAATATACAAAATGGAAATTTTTCTACGCTAAGTATGGAAAATAATGTCACTAAAATGACCGCCGTTATTAGCTTCGCAATGATGGGCTCTTTTTAGAGAATTTTCCATAACATCTTTCAACATTTGTGGCTGTAGCGCTCAAATTTCTGCAACAATGTTGGCCTTGAGTTCAAGGATTGTCTCGGGCTTGTTCACATATACTCGCTCCTTCAAATAACCCCAAAGAAAATAGTCGGGTGCTGAAAAATCTGGCGAACGCGCTGGCCAATTAATTTCCGAATTTCTTGAAATTATTCGCTGTCCAAAAATTTGCCTTAAAAGTGCCATTGTGTCACGGGCAGTGTGGGCAGTGGCTCCATCCTGCTGAAACCACATCTCAGGTCTGTTTTCAAGAGAAGGACGTAAAAAATTTTCTATCATAAACCGATACCGCTCTCCATTTACGGTTACAGCACTTCCATCTTCATTTTCGAAGAAGTAAGGCCCAGTGATATTTTCAGATGTAATGCCACACCATACTGTACACCTAATGGGGTGCAATTGGCGTTGATGAATGGCTCTTGGATTTTCAGAACCCCAGAACCTACAGTTCTGCTTATTAACAAAGCCATTCAGATGAAAATGAGCTTCATCACTCATAATCAGATTTTCAATGAAGTTGATTTCATTTCTGGCCAACTGTTGTAATTTAACTGCAAAATTTAGACGTTGCCGATGATCTGCGGGTTTCAATTCTTGCACCAATTGCACCTTATATGGGAATAACAGTAAATCTTTTTTTAAAATGCGCTGTAGTGACGTACAAGACATCCCTAGCTGAGCAGAACGCCTTCTGGTAGATGTTTCTGGTGTTTCGTTAACACTTTGCTCTACATGTTCAATATTTTCCGCAGTGTGAATTATACGCGGTCTACCGGTTCGAGGTTGGTGGTGATGATCAACTAAGCAACAAATCATGGCTTCAGAGGGCGAAATTCTGACGTTAAAATGGCGACGATATGCTCTGTGCGTTAAAATAATTGATCGCTGATTTAAGTAATAAAATTCTATTATTTTGGTTCTTTGTTCAGTTGTGAATCTCTCCGTTATTTATTCTCCAGATATTATTTATATAATCTAAAAAAAAAAAAAATAAAAAAAATATATAAACGAAAAAGTTATTAAATTTTTAAACCCCATGGTGACTTTTGGCCCACCCTGTAAAAGTAATATATAAAATGTATTAGTTCCGCCTATAATTCATGGTATCAATTTTATACAAATCTATAACAAGCTAACATGTAAAGTTTATATTAACTTTTCTAAGGATTTATATATATATTATTCATGTATAATTTTTACACCAAAATTTCTAACCGTGTACCTTAAATAAATAAAAAAACACACGTTGAAATAGAGTATCTCCTATCAAATGCCAAATCGGTAGACTAAATCGGCGTAGAATGCTTGCTATGAAACATCTATGACGACATAAACCCCTTCTTGTGAGAAAAGACGCAGCTATTTCCAAATATTATTATTTTCCTAATCAAACTTAAGCTTTTGTTTACAATTCGACAGTTAAATCAAATCTATAAAGTTTTAAGAACTATATTAAAAGTCTCGATGAATTCAAGAAAACAGAAAATTCCATTATCGAAAACTTAAGTTTGTCGAACCCTTGTTAAACACAGGATGATGCCAAACAAATAATGAAGATGTGATTGAAACGTACGAATATTTATACCCTGGATTAATAGGGGTATCCTACTTTGCTAATTAATTGCAAATTCATGAGGACCCATTTTGTTTTTGACATATGGCAAAATCTTCTGTGCAATGGAGCAATGAAGACTTTATAATTTAATTTTTTAATATTTTATGGAAGGAGCTCCTATCAAACCATCTAATACACAGCTTTTTTGGTTGAAGAAATTCAACCTATGAAAATCTTATTTTCGCATTCTGATGACACTGCTGAAAGAATTGGTAAACATTTATACATTTATACATGTTATTTAAGATTAGTCTCTTTTCCAAGGGCTGGTTTTTACCATTGATCTAAAAGAAAATTTGAGAAAATGTTAAATAAGTGAACTTAACCAAACATTCATATACCCTTAGCCTGACGGGAACATGGACTTTCGAGGCATTGATTTGTTTACATCATTACTGTATTAGAAATATTCAACTGCCTGTTTTTGTTTTCTGGATAGGAAGTGCTTTTTGGATCACCAATTTCTTTCAATAACTGCCGAGCATTCCATTTTTTCGAAAATAATGATAGAGAACTGCATACTCAGTTTTTTATATTCGACGTTGCATTAACCCATTTTAATCCATACATTTTCTTTCCTATCTCCTTAAAGGATTTTTGTAGATTATCTTGTTATCTGAAGCGATGAAGGGAATTACTCAAACAAATTAATTCTGCGACAATTGTCATAACTAAATATTTCTTCAAGGTTACTTGAAATTAATTCTAAATCTTTTCATTGAATTGATTTTTTTTTTAATTTTTAAATATGTTATACAAAAAAGATGGATTATTATATTAGCTATAGACTTGTGTTGCTGCTAATGAGTAAAACATGCACAAGCCGGAATGTACAAATTAGGGGCGTGACGATTCATAATGGAATGACCCTAATACATGTGAAGTATGGAATATTTTCCGTTCACTGTAGTCATATTGAAACTTCGTTAAAAATAGCTTCGTATAGTAGGGTAATAGGCACGTTATATTTTCTTTTCGTTATATTTTTTATACTCTCTTTCACTTCTTTAGGGGTGAGTTTCGAAAATCAATGAAATACGTGTTTAATCATTTGTTAAGTAGATTATTTGTACAAGGACTCAAGTTGATACACGCGTTATTTATATTTTCTCAATACAACTTTAACACAACATTTCATTCCCTTAGGGGTTAAATTTCAAAAATCCCTTTTTAGCGAGACTATATGTCGCAAAAGAAAGCTGTATTCCATATTTTTTTTTTGCATATATACAAATAAATAATACTATTGTGTATTTTAAAAAGGAAAATAAGGGAATATTTTTTTCAAATGTTATATATCCACGTTCATTTCGTCTTACTGAAAAGAATTTCTTTTCAACTCTAGTTAAAATAAGAATGTCAAGCTTAAATCTTGTAACATTACTTGACTGGATGAAGAAATTTTCTCTGTTTTCCTTTTAATGTATTATTGACATACATATTTTTTTGAATTAATAGATAACGTCTTTACAAAGTAAGCACCTGACGAAAAGAAATCTACTAACTTTATTTGCGATATTATCGAAACGATCAAAGTTTGTATTCCAATGGAGATTACTTTTATCAATCTGCACCCACTTTTGTTTCACATAAAATACCAGTTACCCACGCATGTGCATTCGGATAATAGGAAACCAAACATTTACTAGATTTTTTTAGAGGTTATGAAAAAAAAACTGCAACTTACATTTAAATGATGTAAGTATACTTAATATACATGCATTTTAATTGTAATATTCCAAGCATAATTATCTCCATATGACCAATAGGGGTTGAGTACTGCAACTGGCCATCTGTGCGACAGTTATCAACGAACGATCTGTCTGGAACAGTCACTATAGTCTACAGATTTCAATATATAGCCTGTTAGCAGCAGGCCTTTCCCATACAAAATTTTTGATACTAGCATACATATGTTGCGGGATATTACATAATTAGGACTACCATTATTAGCTAAAATGAAGGAAAATTTTCAATTTTATTTTAAAAATTAATTTTGTACACAGTTCTTAATTAAGTTGTTGCTAAATATTCAAAAAATATTTAAGTATTTATGTTTTTTTCATTTTAAATTTAAAGTGGGTGTCACACCGGGAGCGGCGCGGCGCGGCGCGGCATTTTTCAGTTGCCGCTGCGCGATTGTTCTTGCAAAATTAAATCTATAAGTCACACCGGGAGCGGCACGGCGCGGCGCGGCGCGGCACGACCAAATAGTTGCCGCGCGGCGATTTTGGAGATTACTCAAAAACACAATTTTGCTGCTGCCGCTGGCGGCAAAATTTCATTTTCGTTAGAAATAAGTCCGCACAATTCGTTAAATGAAGCTTTTTGCATTCTTAAGTATTTGTAATCGAACTTCATCACTTTTCTTTGCTTTTCTTCAAGCAGAGCTACTAATAATAGAATTTCTTCCTCGGAATTAGAGTACATTTGGATAAAATCTGCCGCTCTCGGTGTGAACACTCTATTTTGCCGCGTGCCACCGGGCAGTGCCACGCCGTGCCGTGCCGCGCCGCGCCGCTCCCGGTGTGACCAGGGCTTAAAACTATGCTTCATATGTAATTACAACTACAATGCGTAATAAATTTTGTATTTTATAAGGAAAGTATGAATCTTAAGAATCGGGACGTGAATAAAAATCTCAAAAGTTTATATGTTTCTTCACGAATTTTTATTTCATGTAATTCCTTCTAAACTTGAGAAATAAATATTGCGAAAATTCTCTGTATTCTGTGTACTTTTTTTAAATCAAATTAAGAGCTCCAAAAATTTATGTGGTGGGCATACAGTTTTGAAGTTATTAATACCACTTTTTAAACTTTCTGAATAAGCGTTAAAAAACATTCTTCTGAGTAACGATATTGAAAAACCTTTATCGATTATTATTTCATTAGGTACTCAGAAGGTAAGCAGAGGTACTGTAAGAATCTTAATTTTTATTGAGGAGCAGCAATTTTAGCATCATAAAAAATTAACAAATGAGTACCAGAATATATTTCTAAAATTTTTTACGACGAATGCATTATAATTGTCTAAGTAAAAGAGCAAAATAGTTAATACCCTGATGTCAGAATACCTCAACCATTGTATCGCTTTACTATAAATTTGGTTGCTATAGCTAGAAAAAAGCCCCCACTTTCACATCCCAGGTAAAAAGGATAACTGCCTATCATATCGGCTAAGTATCCATGCACTAATCCAATTATCTGAATAATGTTTGGTCGAATATAAATGATTTCTACATACTTTACAAGAACATATTTCAGTGGAAGGTGGTTTGGACACGCAAATTTTTATAATTCATATTTTTTTTTGTCATGGTTGTGATGCTTTTAATCTTCTTTAAGATTTTGTTTTTGTTTTTAAATTAATAAAAACCATTTCCGTATTAAAAATGAATATTAAAGCACACAGATTTTGTTATTAGCTTGAAATTTGACTATAAATAATCAAGCTAATACATAACTTTCCAATAAATAATTTCCTTTTATATATGACAATTTCCCTTCTATAAATATTTTTCTTAATTTGTGGCATCACTAATCGCTCGCAACATAAAAAGTTAATTTTATACTGGCTTCACTTTTTGCGAGCTGTCATCAGTTTATGTATTGAAGTCTGTGCAATAGTCGATGCACTTGTACCCGCAAATTAAGATCTGGAACACAAACTACGTATGCAACTAAATCTCGGAATGGTTCTAGACTTTATTAACAGTCTGAACCTGGAAAGGGAGTAAATTGACCGCGGACTCACAATAATACCCCTCCATAAATCTAATCACTAAGTTAAGATCTGGAATATCGCTGAAACGTCAATCCGTTTATTAATACCACGCGTTTTATACCGCTCCATGCTCCTGATTTGTCCTCTCCGGCGTTTTGTCCTTTACAAGTGCTTGCGTAATTTATATACAAAGAAGCCGATATCTCATGACGTTTTCGCCTATTCAGGTATTGTTGCTTTAGGCCTAACCTCATTTGGAATGACAATTAGCGTTATAGTTAGAAAAAAAAAGCATTTTTGGTTCCATGGGAAGGGCAGCGATGAGCGACATATGATTAGGTTTTCACCGTCGGCTGACCGCCTGCAGTTTTTACCGTCTCCGTGATTACACGACTATCGAGACGATTATTCTCGATTATTTTGTGAATACAAGTCAGTGAAGTCGTATCAGGTGTAATAATTATGGCAAATGCTAGAGATATTGAGCTTGTAATTATTGTACTTTTAAATGAAGATTAAAAAGAAAGGAAAAAATAATTACAAGATTTTCAGTGCATTCGTTAGCTTGACTTATGATATGACTGATAATTAAATCGAACGGAGCAGCAGCACTGCAGGAAGGCTAATTTCACTGATTATTTTATCTCTTCAGAAGGTGAAGTTCTTTGGCATTATTGTGCCATTAATTAATAACTGCTGTTCAACTGAATTATGAATTATAAAGTTACAACCTTTTGGGGGATGTTAAGCCGCTTCTTGGTAGCCGGCTTGTCCGTTGAGATGGGTGTCTTGTAATCACTGCCTTGCTGATTGCTCGTCGAAGTCTGGAGAGACCGTAGCTAGACGCCGATGTCCAGATCCGCCTAATTACGTGGGTTCAACATTCGGAGGGTAAGTCACTAAGAGCATCAGCACCTGTACCAGTAAAAGGAAAACTGCTGCTAACAATTGTCATAAGGTTAATGTGGTGGTCCTGCTTGTCTTGATGACAACATGGATGGGAATTCGAATCCTGGATGGATTCCAATTTTCTCAAGTGTAGAGGAATGATGAAGAAAAACTATAGGTTCCGCTAGTACGCAATCTGGATCAGTGCTGAGGTAGGTAGCCGTCAGGAGACGACAGATCCTGATTGGGAAGACAATCTCAAACACGGAATCCGCTCGATTCTATCTTCGCTAAAATAAAGAGAATTGTATATAGATTTATTGCCTTTTATTCTGAATCTCGATGATATTCAAGGGTTGTATCGATTGTTGATCCTTTTATTTTTTTTCTCTTTTCTGAACAATTATTTACAGATACATGAACATTAAAAATGACTTCAATAGTCTCTGGTTGACAAGAGAATGGTTAAAATTTATTTTTCGTTCTAGATATGATAATCGAGGCCTACTTATAAGACCTTTTCCAAGTCTCAAGGTGGCTTTCGCATTAGGTATTCGAAAACCTTACAAATTCGGTATAGTTGCACAAGGTCGTTTATGACGTGCAGATGGCACTGTCAAGACGCCACAACCTAATTAAGAATTTCAAATAAAAAATTTACTTACCCTGATTTGATTTTTCTTCATTCACGCATTCCAGGAAGATTTCTTTATATATTTCCTGTTCCTCTCATGCCCTATCTTTTTCTTCCCTTGTCATATAGATTTCACTATTCACTTGCCATATACATACAAGATCTTTTCTGAACCTTCAGAATTCTGTATCAAGCATTTTACCACACCTGAAAAACCACACAAATTATATTTGAAAAATTACAGGTGCACTCCAAATTATGCTATCAAATTATTTTATTTAATGTGAGAACAAGCAAAGAGATATCTCTCCAAAGTGTAGAGATATCTCTTTGCTTCTTCTCACCTCTTCCCCAGAAAACCTGTTTGCATACTGCATCAGAAATACTCGTGTGGGATGGCTCATTGAGCTTTGCATTGCATTCGGCAGTAAACCATATGAATAAGCCGGTACGGTTGCCTTCAGGTTCTGAAACCGGTCCGCTTTTCACCTGATCGTATGTACACGCCAAGTTAATTACTTGGGATTCGTTTGGCTCGGTAAAAAACGTACTGGAAAAACCAAATCGTATCTCGCTGAGGCGAGAAAAACCGGACCGTTGAAATTACAATACAAAATTATTTATTTTGAAGTTTGGTGTGACTAATGTATTGGAGTTTTTTAATTTAAAATACAGAAAAATATAACGAATAAAATATAGATTTCCAAAATGAGCTGCAAAAACAACCGGAGTTTGTGTCGGGGGAAAGGATTTTTAACAAGTTTTATAGTTTACTAATAAATTATGGTGTTTTAAGTAAAATAAAAGTGAAATATTTATAAAAATAAACAGCCATGGCAAAAAATTTAACATTCTCCAATGCCGGTTTGTTTGGTTAAAATTGAATTGCCACATGGGAATTAAATTATCTTAGCTATACAAAGTAAACGCGGGCACTAAAAATTTGTTTATTTTACATAGCATTTTTGATTATAAAAAATGTCACAATTTCATTACAGCCATGAAATGAATACAAACACAACACACTAATACATTTCGCCGAGTAGATTAAATTTTTACCCAATATGCCGTTTCTTTATTAGTTATTTATTCAATGACTGTCGTTTTCAAAATAATAAATTCGAAAAAGGAGGCACCTGTTGCACCATCAGATTGCTTCAAAATTAGCCAAAAGTTAACGTTTTTTTTTTGTTTTTAAATCATGAAGTTTGCAAAAAGTTCCCCTTGGTTGTTATTACCATTCATAAGAAAACGAGAAGCTTGGAGCTATTTCCACGCCATCTACATGCTAGTAGTTCGAAACTCCTGTTTGTAAGCTTTCGAAGATGGCAGATTGAAAATAGACTAGAGCGCTTGTGTACAGAACTATATAGTGATTGCGAAAACGCTTCTTTTTTATAATGTCAGATGACTCCACTTGTACAATTTAGAACAGTTTTGCTCACGCTCAGTCGCTAAAAGTTCTTCAACTGAAGTATAGACAAGGGATTCAAGTAGAGCTGAAAGTATCCGGATAATTTGCTATCCGAATTATCCGGAATAATTTGGACCCGATTCCTCAAATACTGGTATCTGGATAATCTGGATCCTAGTATCCGGATCCGAACTATCCAGATCCAAGGGTGCGAACTATCCGGATCCAGACTAAGCAAAAAATGTTCAAAATTTCCTCCAGATTGCATTGCTTCATTGGGAAGATGGAAATTTTTATATTCCCAATGAAGCAATACAATATGGGGGAAATTTTGAGCTTTTCTTGCTTAGTCTGGATCCAGATAATTCGGATCTGGATAGCTCCGGGTCTGGAAATTTACTGGAAATTTTTTTGGTTAGAAGTGCTGTGCATTATTGGAGGCTGAAAACGGGTGCTTGGGCCAATAACAATTTTTATGAGCGTAGATGCGTAAATGAGCAATAAGCGTTTATTTTTTCTTAGAAATTTACGGAAATGTTTCGACAGAATTTTTATTGAGCTTGGTGGCCGACTCGAGTTATTTTCAGATACAATGGGCCATCATAGATGACTATTATTGATGCAGTATGCATCTAGGGAAGAAATAAAAGAAGCAGAGAGAAATCTCTACAATTGTACTGCACTTTTGGAGAGAAATTTTGCATAAAAATTCAAACTATTCACTTGTTGTGCCGCACTAATATAACCGCAAAAAATATTTCTTGTTTATAGGGGTGCGAAAATTCAGGTCTTAGCTCTAAACTCGAAATAAAATAATGCACGCACATATTCAGTTCCCTATTTGTATATGAATGAAAGCCTGCAGCAAGAATACCTGTCTGGAGGCGCCTACTCTGTTGTTAAACCAATATGCATACTGCATCAAGAATACTCTCTGAGATGGCCCAATGTGTACCGTTGTCGGCCTCCAATTCTAAGGAAAGAATTTCCAGTAAAGGACATTGACAGTTCTTGTATGGGAGATGGACCAAGTGCTGTCCAGAATGAGCACTTAGTGCATTTTGTTCTTCAGGCCAACACTAATCTATAAACCGAAGCGCATCAAAATCTATCCGAGGAGTCAAGAGAGTCCCCGTCCCCCTCCTCTGAGGAGAAAAATCGAAATTCGGGCTTCGTCTGCCGCCCCGAGATTAAGCTCCGCACCCAACCCCCCTAGGTTTGGGAATACCCTACGTTCGCATGATCCTGTACTCCTCCCCATGAACGAAGATACGAGAGTCCAAATAAAGCAGATATGATAAATAATTCACCAAAACAAAAATACGCACAGTATAAACTGTTAAAAAAAATACCTTAATTTATTTCCTCCGATATTTTTTTTTTATTTATACGTTAATGCAAGAAATTTCTTGGAGGTATTCCCATTTCTGGACAGCATTTGGTCCATACTCTGTTAATGTCCTTTATAAGAAAAAAAATGCGGCCTTCCCTACATCAGGTGGAGGCATCGATGATTTTATTGGATTGTAGTGAGCCATTTGTTACGTTACCCTAGACGTAACTCTTGGCCGTTAAGGCCGATTTCGCAGCTCAGTGATGACGAGTTTGGGTTTCTTCTAAGTAAATTTAGGTGACATATGGTTTTCGGTTTCATTTCTAGTTTATTTTCTTGGAGGAAATTATGAACCTCTCAACACCTCTCAATTAAATATATGAACGAATACATTTCCTTAAATTTACTATTACAAAACAATTTTCTACGAAACAAAGGTAACTACAAATGAATGTACATGTACGTAGCTACTTCCAGAAGGGAAGAAAAAAATGAAATAAAGTAAAATCAATTATTAGGAGACGAGCCCGACCAAATTAACAAGTTTACGAATCTATTTTTGGCTCTAGGTAACAATAAAAGTTACAAAAAGGACGTCACCAGAGTTTAAGTAGTGTCCTATGATGTTCGACGAATTCCACTTTCCAGCTCCAATTCCAAAGCTAAAAAAAAACTAAAACTGGATCACAAATTCCTGTTTATTGTTTTGCTTGCCACCAACAATTGCTATGTATTTTTTTAACTATGTAAACTCGTCGATCGTCGGATGACAAAAGAGGCCGAGCCTTGTCCTTCTGCCCACATTATTCTTTATTTCTTTCTCCCGCTTTTTTTTTACGTCCTCTAACTGAATAATTGGACAAAGATTCGGCATTCTCTTCCTTCTAATAATGTTTCAGATTTGGGTGTTTTTCTTCGCCAATTCTGGCAGGAAGGTTCATTTGCAGGGTGTGAGTAAAAATTTTTGGTGGAAAGCCTCATTCATCTCTAAGCGGAAATAAACATTTGGATATATATCTGGCTTGTGTATTATTAATCGGTGAATAGGAATAGTGTGTGAGAATTTATTTCCCGTCTAATTACTGAAATGAAACGTAGGTAGAAAGGAGTAAAATTACATGATCGATATTAAGTAAGCTAGAAATGAAGCTTTCCTATGATAAATTAAAAAATTTACGAATATTGACCAAAACAATTTTAAAATCAGTCGCTTCGTTATAATACCTCCAAAGCAATTAAATATTAGTCTTACTTGAACATAATTACTGATGTTATAATAATATGAATTTAGGCTTAACTTAGCACTCTTAACGATGATAGAAGGTCGGAGCCACACAAGAACGGTTCAGCGTCCAACATTTCCTAAACTTCAAGTTCATCCGTTTGAAAATTCTTTAGCGAAATGTAATACACTGCTGACTTACCCTATGATTACGTGGGCAGTAGCATCGCCTCTATAATACAACAAGGTACTAACTCAAACTTCGTTTCGCAATCACTAATTCTATACATAAGGATAGAACCTATATTCATGCAGCCCCACTCTGCTCTACTTTGAGCCAAACAGAGATGGCCATAAGCACTACTGCGTGCGAAAAGAAAAACGATATCAGTTGCCACTCTACGTTACTACTCCATTCTGCATTGTGAATGCGGTGGTTTTAAATTTCTATAAGTAATTTTACTTAAATCCGGATGTTTTTTTTCAATTTTTGTAAATTATTTTAAAAGAAGTAAATAAGAAGAATACTGAATTTAGAAGACTAATCCTGAAAGCTAAAATTAAACTTGTTCTATGATTATTAAAACATAATTGAGAAAATGAGAGCTCAATTTAATTTCGACATTAGCTATCATATTCAAAATTTTCTATTACAGTTATTATCTCCAAATGCTTTCAGAATATTTTAATTCAGAGGAAGCTTGGTGAGAATTATTTATTTATTTTCATCGATATTTAAATATTTTTGAAAAGTTATTTGTAGAATATATCTAATACATAATTATAAGAATAAATCAATAAAGCAACGATAGAATATTAACTTTTCCGGTATCTTCACCGCCAAAGATGATGGTATTTAAATACTGTGATCCATGTCTCCCTATCTTACTCATAATGGAGGCGAGGCCATTGCTCATTGTAGATTTTTGGATCATATTTCTTAAAGCGTGCTGACTTCGAAGAAACTTCACCCAATAAAATACTGCTCTTCCTAGGAGTTGTAGGATTGTCGAATAAACTATAAAGAAATGGGTGCACAATAAGCCAATGAATGGCTGCAGTGCAAAAGCCGTTCGCCACGCTTAATATACTTTAGAAACATATCCGGCGTAGTCAAAATTGCCAACACGGGCTTTTAAATGATGCAACACAAAACCATGCCAGCAGCAAGACGCGCTTTGTTCAATGTTGGTAATTTTCTCTCTCAGGCCTACTTCTGTCAATAGATATCCTATCAAAATTACAACGCAGAACCGAGCCCGGTGGCAAAGTTAACGCATGTCGTTTTCATTTGAAAATTTAGGAGTACACCTGAAAAAGTGCGCCTGTATATGTATACTAACGTCAAAGTAAGGGTTGAATTTTGTGCGGAAAGTGGCTGGTAATTTGCTTGTGGAATAATTTTGAGGATAATATAATATAATAATAGTAGAGTGGTCTAAATACTAATTGTTGTCTTTAAAATAATATCAAATGTAAAAATGTAAAATGACATTAATATCAAATGACAACTAGTTTTTGTTTGTGTGAGTGAACTCACAGTGTACCCGAGCAAATTTTCAAAGCGAACCTGATGCTTTTTGAGTTGCCTCCGGCGACAACCCATGGCGCCATTTTTGCTTCAAACGAACGAATTGACAGCACTTAGGTTACCTCCAGAGCGAACCTGATGTTGAAACGAATACGACATCAATGACAATTTAGGACGCAGAAGAGTTTTCCGATTGTTTTACATTTAAAATGTACACGGCCAAAAAAGGAATAAAGAAAGAAAAAACATGAAAAAAAAATCAAACTCTCTTTAAAACTTTTATGAATACAGATAAAAAATGTGAAAGCGCAAATTGCATGCAACGAAACAGAATTGCAAATGTTTCATTTTCGTAAATAAATGAGAAGGCGCGGATTTTTCACGTTTTAATCTCATAAAATGTTCCCGCGCTTTTGTGAAAACCGGTTGTTGCTGAAATATTGGAAGAATTGGCCAATGTTTTTTATAGCAATGCCAATGTTTGTTAGTGTAATTCCTATGCTATTAGAACAGCACGTGCTTCTGTTTACATTCGTTTTGTTCTGTAGAGATTAAGTTGGAGAAACTCATGCTGGATTCATGATATTTTTGGGAAAAATCAGAAATTCATTTGAAAGAAATTTTATATCTCTTTTCGGCACCTTGACCAAAGCGAAATTTATCTTTTTCTTAAAAAATAGAGGTAGTGTGACCCGAAGTACATTTTAATGAATAGTTAGAAAGGATTTTCAGGGATTCAATAAGATTTTGTCGTTTGGGTAATTCTACGTTCTCCCGATTTTTGTTTTTAACTCGTTGTCTCAGTTACACTACAATAGTGCATAGCCAAGTCAAAGATAACCTACTACGAAATTAGGAAGCAACCGAACAATATTGAAAATTTTTTGTGTTTTTTGGAATGAAACAAATAATGTCATATATTTTCGTCTTTTGCATTAATGTGGGAAAAGAGCTTGGCTATGCACTATTGTAGTGCAACTGAGACAACGAATTAAAAACAAAAATCGAGAAAACGTGGTATTAACCGAACGACAAAATCTTATTGAATCCCTCAAAATCCTATCAAACTATTCATAATAATTCACTTTTTTCATAATAATTCACTTTTTTGAGAAAATTATATATTTCGCTTTTGTCTAGATGCTGAAAGGAGATGTAAAATGCCTCTCATATAAAGTTCTCATTTTTCTCGAAAATATCAGAGAATCCAGCATGTATTTCTCTCACTTAATCTCTTCAGAGCAAAACAAATGTAAACAAAAGAAAGCTTGTGTTGTTCAAACACCACAGGATTACAGCAACAACATGTGCCCATTACAGCAACAACATGTGACCAAACTCTGTCACATTTCATGAAATCGGTTTTCACAAAAGCGTGGGAACATTTTATGAGAGTAAAATCTGAAGACTCCCCCCATCTCATTTATTTACGAAAATGAATCATTTTCATTCTGTGTCGTTGCATGCAATCTGCGCTTTCACATTTTTTATCTTTGTTCATAAAAGTTTTAAAGAGAGTTTGATTTGTTTTTTGATTTTTTTCTTTCTTTCTTCCTTTTCTTGTCGTGTGCATTTTAAATGTAAAACACTCGGAAATCGCGCCTGTTTCTTAAGTTATTATTAAGTTAACAAGTTCTTTTACCCCATTCATGCAAAAGACGAAAGTATGTGACATTATCTGTTTCGGTAAAAAAAACACGACAAATTTCCAATCAAAAGTATGTTTTCCAGGATAATCAAGGACTAAGGATAAAATGTACTTGTACTTAATCCAAAAGCAGCTCGTGTGAACTCGTACTGTCCGGATGGGACCACAAACGATGTGTACTTCCGCGATGCAGGTGCCAACGGAACATGAATGAATCCATTTCGTAGATCTAATGTAGAGAATATTCTTGCTCGCACAAGCCGCTCCACTTGATCCTCTATTAAAGGCAACGGCTGACAATCTCGAATAATGACTTTGTTGATCTTCCTGTAATCTATGCATAATCGCTTCGTTCCGTCCTTTTTGCTAACTAGGACCACCGGACTCGCGAATTCGGACTGATTCGGTGTGAAAATTCCATCTCTCAACCATTCTTCTATCTGGTCATTGACTATAGTTTCTTCCAACCTGCTGAGTCTTCTGGGTGGTTGGTGAATAGGTGTCTCCCCTTAGGTATGATTTTCATACAAAAATCTTCTATCATTTCGGATTTGGATGGGCTGTAATTTTTAACTAGCTGCCTTACCTCGTTTCTATAGTGATTACTCGTGATATGATCTAAGCTGATATCTTTCTGCTCAGTGGTTTGATAGCAACTGAATATCTCATCCACAATTGGTTTAACTGTTATACTGTTTGCTTTCATGGTTAATTCTAGGCGATTTAACAACGTTTTACCAATGATGACTGGCTTCGGCAATATGCTGTCTTGTACTACATGGAATTTTTCCGTAATGACATGGCCATCAATCAAAACTTCGGATTCGAAGCCGCCTAGAGTTATATATACTGACGGACCGACCCCCTTAAAGTTCACAGGGTTGATCAGCTTGGGACAGCCCAACAATTTATATCCCTCCTCAGTAACCAGGCTGAGATCGCTACCTGTGTCGATGTATGCATCAACTCTGACATCGCTGATGCTGATTGTTTTTACCATACGACTTTCACTGTTGGAAAAATGTTTCACGAAAGCCACTTGATTCTGTACTATTGCTCTTTTCTTTTCTGGGTAGTTTGCACTTTTATGGCCATGTTTATTGCATGAAAACCATTTCATCCCATCTGACTGTAATTCACAAACTTTATTTACTAATCAATTCACTGAAGGTGTTTACAATGGTTTAAAATGTTTCAATAATATAATAATTTGATAACTGGTGCGATGTGTGCTGTGGTTGTGGCGACCTCTATTCCGCTCCTCTGCAGACTGACTCCCGATGCAGCTTTTCCGGTCATCAAAGCTGTTTTTATTTTTAGAGCTTTTTGAATTAGGGTTGCCATATATATATAGACCAGGACAACATTTTTCCGAAATTTTGAAAATGCCATAACTTGCGACATACGCATTGTTTATTTTCACAAACCCTCCAAGTATGTGAAATTTAAAAAAAAAATTGGTCATTGCCATGTCACATTTTTCGTGATTTGTGGTCGATTTTCTATGGAATGACCCCAATCCCGGACATAACGATCAGTCGCCGTAAAAGGTATTAATACCCTTCCCGCACATAATGATCGAGGTGAGAATTGGTCTATAGTGTCCTCCCGTAAGGTGGTTAGGCTAAATCTAGCCTCTTTATAGCAGAAAACTAAACTGATGACTCGATCATAAAAAAAAAGAAAAGCTTCCAGGAAACTGTAGACAGACTACTAAGAACTTACTTCCAACCATAGTTGATTGCTTTGGACTTTTATTCTCAGATCTTCAGTAAACTTGCAACACATGTGTATAGATGAACCTATATATTATATACGTATTTCTGCTTCATGGGTTTGAAAGTATATCAAGGTGTTTCCTTTATCTCAATAATCTTTTTCCTCTTCATTAGTTTATTAGTTCATTGTTGGTGAAGTTAGTAAAGTAATTTTAGGAATTTCATATAGAGCCTATGTATTTCATTAAATATGTATGTATGTATATATGCCAAGGTTAGCCTTAGTAATAAAATAAATAAAAATAATAAAAGCAATTAGGTTCAAATTAAGATATTTAATAGTGAAACGCAAATAGTAATAGTTGGACCAATATTTGTTGGATTTTTATCAACCTACACGCATTTACATAGTTGGGAAATAATCACACATAAAAATATTCATGTAATCATAAGACTTTTCAAATTTGTTTACTCACAATGATTTCTAGGTAATACGGAGACACGACATTTAGAAATTCCACTTTTTAGATCAGAGCAGGGTCAATATTTAGCTAGCAGTAAGTACCCGATGTAAATGTTTGTATATACATGTTAATATATATATAAAAAAAAAAAAAGTTTTCTTTATAATTATTTTTTGCTCATAAAAGTTTTCTATCTGAAAAATCATATCTTTCAGCTCTAGGTGATCCTCTTATTAAAGGACTAACCGAAATCGTTGAAAAACGTCCTTCAGATCCAGTTGCATATTTAGCTACATTTCTGCATAATTATAATACTAAATTGCGCCAAAATGAGCAGGATAAACTTTCGCAAGGAGTAAATAATTTATTGACAAAATCCTCAATTCCATTGAAACCAGATGCTCCATTTCGTGATGAAATACCTGCTACACCTGAAAGTCAAGAAAGTTACACTATAGAAGATAGAGATGAGCATGGACAGAGTATGCTTCATTTTGCATGTGCTAGATCACATGGTAGAAATGGTCTAACGCATATTATCGAAGAGTCGGGTATCAAAATAACTTATCGAGATGAATTATATCGAACTGCAAGGGATGTATCTTTACAAGCTAGTCAAGCAGCAAATGCAAAGGATATCGATCGATATGTCCTTTCATTAGCAGCCCGAGGTAAGTGCTTTCTATAAAAAAAAAGAAATTTTTTTTTTGCAGAATTTTCTTAATTACAAAAGTTTTTCTTTAGGTGATCAGACCACTTTTGAGGATTTGGTTGTAGAAGGATACGATCATATTTTGAATGTCATGGATGATCAGGGAAGGCCAATAATAGAAGTCGCACGTTCTCGCGGCTTTAATGACCTGGCTATTTTTTTAGAGGGTGTTCAGCAGTTTGAGGTAGGAAATTGGGAACTTTTGTGATTTCTAACTAACTATTGTGATTTCTAATTATATAACATGAAGTGTATTTTTTACTTTTAGGAAAATCGTGAAGAGCTACATCAAGCCGTGCGTGAAGGAAATATGGAAAAGATTCAAGAGCTGGTATCAAGTCCTGATGGTGAACGTCTTATAAGATCAAAAAACTACTATGGTAGGTGGACCACATTGTTAAGTTAAGTCGAATGTGTACTATTCTATGAAGCAAGATAGCTTCAGATAAATTTTAAGAAAAATGCTTTATTTACGGGATATATTCTCTGTAACCTTTTATGGGAATCTATAGCATAAATCTTTAATTAAGTTTATATTGATTGCTTGAAAAAGAGATTGAGACCCCGAAGGGGGTTCCCCGAACGTAGGCCAAAGCAGGGCCCATTGTTCACCCTCTAAACCCACAATCAAACACTCGTAGGTCACAAACGGGCGCTCTTATAAAGTTAAGTATTGCCCCCAGCCCTCCCTGCTGGCTTCATGCAGCTCGTCCAGGAGGCCAAATCCAAGGAATCTATATCACTTTCCTGAGAGTGCCGGTCAGTGTCAAAGAAAGTGAGTCACCATTCGGATTCTTCTCCGCAACCCCTGCATACTGTATCCTCAACAAGTCTCATCCTGTAAAGCTAACTTCTGAATAGGAGTGACCAGTCATAATACATACTACGTTTCTCAGGGTGGGCTTGTTAAGTCCCAGGAGTTTATTTGTTCGGTTCGGGTAGGGTTTTCCCCGCAGTTCCTTTGTAGTTTTACCCGAGGGGTCCTCTAACCAAAGCCGACTGTGCTGGCGGTCAGCCCAAGTTGAAATAATTGAGACGAGGTGTTTTGGTACGATCTGGATTATGGAGCCTGGTTTCTCCGAGGCCGCACCAAGACGAGCAAGCAAGAGGGAATTCAGGTTGGTTTTACACTCCATTAAGAGCTTGGAGGTTGTAAAGGGTTTACATAAAGCTTTTACAGCTGCTTCTCTGAGTTAATGAGATGCGTTCCCGCTTCAAGAATAGCCTTGACTTCTACCTGAAAAACAGTGGCATGGCTTACAAGGTGTATAGCGATTTCAGTCTGACGCTCCTCGCAGAAAACGCCTGCTCCAGTATTTTCTTCGAATTTGGAGCTATCAGTGTAGATAATAATAGGGTTTGTTATTGCTTGAAGCACAGAATGGGGAGCCACATTATGCCCTGGATAGAATTCTAGATTCAAAATTGCTTTTCAGCATGGTGTCGAGGAGGTGGTCGCTGTCCGTGTCGATAGGTGCGATAGACTGCACGAACTCATAAATGGATTCGTGTGGGACTTTTGTTCCAGGTGAATTCAGCCATGATTAAGATGCAGTCTTAGCGCTGCAGTTGACGCCTCCTGCTTAATGTGGATTTTCAACGGGCGTATGGTGGGAACTACCTCAAGGACCCGAGTGCTAGTTGACCTTAGAGCGCCGCTTGCGCTGAGGAGACACAGTCCTTGAATCTTCTCCACTATCTTACGATGATTGGCGAGTTCCATTGATTTCCACCTCACCGCAGAGCCTTAGGCTTACATGGGTCGGATTATGCTAGTGTATATCAATTTGATCATCGCGGTTTAAGTCCGCACATTTTTCCCACGGTTCTACTCACATTGCGAAGACTCTCAAAGCTTTGTTCTGAGGTAGTTCTAATATTAATATTTTAAATTAGCTTTAGCGATACCGTGGTATTTCTGATTGTGGACAAAGTGTTTGATGAAGGAACGAAAGCTTCAGTTTCGGATGTCGGTATATTGCGGTCAGCTTCGGTTGCGGATAGGGTCCTCACCAATGATACTTCGGCTGTAATAGGAGAAGTTGTTTCGTTGCGAGCAGCCATGCTACCTAAATTTGTCTTCGTCCTGAGACCATCGAAGATGAGATTATTATAAACATTTCATCACGTATCGACACTCCGAGCTCTTTGATTGCCTGCAAAAAATTATCTACTCGACATGATCGTGAGCATCCCTAATCTTCTGCGTCCTTCAGGACTTTGGTTCCGGAAAATTTGTTTCAGGCGGTCTCCTGATATGTGGCCCACAATTCTGTTGTGCGTGAATTTATTCCAAACGACGCTTTGGATCTTCTGCTAAGGCAAAATTTTTTTTTTTGCGAAATCTCCGTCCACTATGGCAATGTAAGTGGTCTTCGATCCAAGAAGACTCGCTTTTTTACATGCTCAACGAAATCCTGTTTCGGCATGGTCTGCTTGACCGAGACATGGCTGTGTGGAAAGATTGCAGATGCAGACCTTTTTGGTCCCGAGTCCTTGATGTTTTGCTGTGACCGCCATCGTCTGTCTCTGGTTGCTTCTGTTGGAGCTGGAGTTGTTTCTGCCGTTTGTCACAACCTTCCATGTATGTTAATGGATTTTGTTGAGTCCGGCGATCTGCAGTTTATATGTGTGTGCTATAGCTTACATCCCTCCATGCTCATCAGCTGAGATATTTGACTTGCTGACTTCATGTATTGATAGCCTTACTGAAATTCTGGTGCTTGCCGACTAATTATTGCTTTTTGGTGATTTTAACTTGCTTAATGTGCGTTGGGTACACTCTCTGGACGATGAGGGCTTGCTGCTCTGTTTTTGGGCGACTCCTCAAAATGCCACATCTTTTATTGACAACATTATTTCTTCTGGCCTAATGAAGTATAGCGGCATAACTAATGACTCTGGAAAATCTCTTGACCTAGTATTTTCGTCTGATCCCAATGGTACTCTCGTTAACCGTTGTTTAACTCCTATGGTTCCTAAAATAAGTCATCATCTGGCACCACCTACAGTTTTGTTTTTTGATCCTGTAACGTCATCATCTAATGCTTCTAGTAACTAGTGCTATAACTTTAAATAAGCTTATTTTAATCACATGAATGAGTGGGTATCCGCTTATGACTGGACCAGTGTTCTGGGGGAACGTGACATAGATAAAGCTCTGAGATCGTTTTATGATATTTTATTTCTTTATTTTACTCACTGTATACCACTTGATAGTTCGAATCGTACTTCGCATTGTCAACCGTGGATCAATGGCTCTTTGAAGCATCTTAAAGATTTGAGCAATAAAATTTTGAGGAGGTTCTGTTCCTCAAGGAGCGATGCTGATTACGTAATTTATTCTAATTTGTGTGCTCAGTACATTTCGTGTTTGACTGACTCATTCAACGATTATGTATATAGAATGAGATCGGCTTTGCGTGCAGAACCAAAGCAATTTTGGAGGTTTGTGAACTCTAAACGCAATTCTGACCTATACCCTTCATCGTTGTGACTCGGTAACATAGACAGTGTTGTTCCATTAGAGACTGCCAATTTTTTTTGTGACTTCCTTAAAACTGCCTTCTGTGATAACCACTCTAATATTAGCTAATATTAGCTTCAGCTGACTTCTCTTCAACCTAAAGACCTGTTGTTCAACGAAGCGTCTGTTTCCAAATATATTTCAAGCATAGCTGATAGTTTTTCTAGCCGTCCGGATGGCGTTCCTTCCACACTCATAAAACATTGTGCTACGTATTTTGTGTTACTATTTAATTTATGTTTAACTTGTGGTGTATTTCCGAAACAGTGGAAACTTTCTTTGATTATTCCTTTACACAAGAAGGGCAATAAGTGTGATATTTCTAATTACAGACCTGTCCCTAATTTAAAATGTAATGGTAAGATATTTGAAGCCCTGGTTTGCGATGTTTTGTACTTCTACTGCAGGCTCTTCCTATGCTCTTTTCAGCATGACTTTATGAAAGATAAATTTACTACGACTAATTTGTTGCGGTTTTCTAATTTAAGCATTTCTGCTATTGAAAACGGCAAGCAACTCGATTTCATTTACATGAATTTCAGTAAAGCTTTTGATCGAATTAATTATAACATTTTTATTCATAAGTTGACTGTTTATGGTTTTCCTACTGTAAATTGGCTTCGTTCTTATTTATCTCATCGTACGCAGTAAGTTATATTCCGCGCAGCTCTTTCTGACGAAATAGACAATACTTCGGACGTTTATCAAATCAGCCATCTTGGACTACTGCAATTTATTATTTCTATCAACGATGTATCTGTGATTTTGGCTAATTCAAGAATACTTTGGTATGTTGACGATACCAACATCTTCCGCTTTATTTCTGATCAAAACTAGTGTAGAATTTTAAACTTGGACTGAGACACCTTTCATAAATGGTGTGCTATTAACTGTCTTCTTCTTAATATCAGCAAATGTACTACTATTTCCTTTTCTAGTAAATGGAGGCCATTGGACTTCAATTATAATTTAGATGGATGCTTATGAACTAGAATTGACAAAACCAAAGATTTGGATGTGTTCCTTAATACTTGTCTTTCCTTCGAGCATCATATTAATACGATCCTTGCCAGGGCTAATGCTACTCTGGAGTTTGTAAAGATATCGTCAAAAAATTTACTGCACATTCGTTAGACCCATTTTGGAGTACGACAGTCCTGTGTGGTCTCCCTTCTATGCTGTATACATAAATCACATCGAGGCTGTGCAGCTGAGATTCGCTCGATTTACCCTGCTTGGACTTCATTGGGACAATCTTATTATTCTTCCTCCACATGCTGACAGGCTTAAATTCTTTCCATTAGATTCTCTTTAGAATAGACGAATAACTTCCAGAGTTGTTTTTGCAATTCATTGTATACAAGGAGTGATAAATTTCCCTGAGCTCTTAAATACTTTCAATATATCTCTTTCCGTGCGCTCCTTGAGGAACTGTGACTTCTTCGTTGTTCCTCAGCATAGTACAAGCTATGGCATGCAAAAGTCTCTTTAACAGCCATTTTTATTGCATTGACTTTCATCTTTCAAAAAGTCAAATAAGAGATCAGCTTATGGCTCATTCAGACTCGGCAAGTTACTTGCACAAGTAAGGACTCTCTTCATTTCCCTATGCCCCTCGTAGGTCTAAATGCTTACTTGCGACAAGTTGGAGATCTTGTTCCACTCTTTTCTACTTTTTAGAGCAAGTCCTCACTTTTAACTTCAGTTTTATGTGAATTTTAAATATGGCGGATGGTGTAAATTGTCAGATGATATAGATTTGTAGAAGCTGTCAACCTTGCATCACAGTAAAAAAATAAATAATTTGAGTTTGTATTCCTCAAAATAAGTAGAAAGAGGTTGATCCAAAAAAGTATTATGGAAATATTTGAAGTTATGAAAGACAAAATTGTGGACACATTTAACGAAAGAGAAAATAAACGTGTTTGGTTACGGAAATGACTAAACCGAAGATATGAATTAGGTGCTTTTAGTCCTCTTCTCAAACAACTAATTCGTGAAGATAGGCAAGCGTATCGGAATCATTTACGGCTATCTCCGGAAAATATTGTTGTTAATGTAATTTTGAAAGGAATGGCAGCAATCAGCTGTTTTAAGTTAATGTTCCACTTTAGTTCCACTTCAGGCAAATTCTTGCTCATATTTAGCAATCTAATTGTGTAAGTATCTCGTAGAGTCTGACTAGTCCTTTAGTTAAAGTTACTTTTCTTTTTCATTATTATTTGTTCAAGAAAGCATTTTTTGGATTCTCCGGTATATAGCAAAAGCTACAAATTTTTTTATTTGTTATTTCATATCACAACCCATTTGATTTTGAGTGACAAGTTTCAAGTCTTGGTTTTGACTCATCAACAGGTCCCAAATAGCGAAATTGACTTGGAAAACAAATGGATTTTTTTTTAATTTTCTAACAATTTTTTTTTTCTATTTTTCTCAATTTTTTGGTTTTTTTCATTTCTTTTCTTTGTTCTATTTTTCCATTTGTTTTCCAAGTCACCCGTTGATGAGTAAAAACCAAGACTTGAAACTTGTCACCAAAAATAAAATGGGTTGTATGATGAAATAACAAATAAAAAATTTGTTAGCTTTGCTGTATCCCGGAGAATCCAAAAAATGCCTTCTTGAACAAATATAAGTTTGCCCCGATAAAAAATCTTAAACAGTAATCTCTAATTTTGTTTATTATTATTATTGTGTATACTTTTGTCATTATTATGGTTATATTTCACTTTTGTAAAGTTTTAGTAATCAGACATTTGATGAAGTTCTAAATAAATAAATATTAAATCCTAGTCACTTTACTTGCTTGGAGGAAGTGCGATGGAACCCTGCGATCATATGTTACAAGGATTGCTTAAAATGTAAATAGACGAGAGAAATATAACAGAAAAAATTTGACTGCTACAAAAGCGCAAATCCGATTTGTACTTAAGTTCTCCTTTATCAAATATATAAAATTAAGTTATAAGTAAAGTCAAATAAATGATATCCATAAAAATTAAAAAAAAAGATAAGATTAAAATAGTTAAAAACAGAAGTAGAAAAAGAAGAGAAAAAAAAACTAGATTAATAAAATAAAATAAAATTGGTATGTTTCCAGAGGCGGTCAGTAATATGGTCTCAGTAATATAATCATGCTTATATTACTGGTTGAAAGGTCTACTTCATGAACAATGTTAGATCAGTTGGCAGTTTCTTGAAGATTTTCAATGTTCGACAAATCAATAAGAAAGATAGTCTGGTTTATACCTTTCCATTGAATTTGAAATAGTATTTTTTGTTGATGATAAAACTAAGTACTGCGTGTGGTGAATTAATTAGTAATATTATGTCGCACAATTTAGTCAAAAACTTGATGAAATTCTGTTTCTGTTTTTTTTTTGTAGGTCGAACTGCTCTACATATCGCCGTGCTCAAGGAAAGTGAAGAAATGGTTGATTTGTTAACAGATATTTCTCCGAAAGCTATAAGGATTGGTGATAATGTAAACTTTAAAATATTCAATTACTAGGATAATTATTTTAATCTTTATAATTATACTCTCTAACTCAGCTCGAACGTACACCCTTGCATTATGCTATGGGAATCAATGCTATAGAGACGATAAGCCGAATTTTGATTCGGAAAGGCGCAAAGAGAACTGTAAAGGATTTGAAAGGAAGACAACCAAGTTATTATTTTATGAACAAGGCAGATATCCTAAGACTACAGGAGGAGGAAGAAGAGGATCGTTAAAGTGTAGAAAAAAATTATATGTGTCACTATTTTACCACTTGTTTCAATTAGAAAAATATCATTATTAGAGGAAAGTGTCAATAAAGTTACTTGTTATAACGAATTAATGACTTTCGTGTTTTATTTTTTTTTTTTATCTTGGGTTATTTGTTTTATGCATAGAAGATATAATATTGCAAGTGAAGTGGTGAAAGAGGAGTTAAACTATTTGTTTTTAAATATTCGTATTTCAAAAACCAAGTATGTTTAAATTCCAAAAAGTTAATGGTTTTTAATACCTTTCCCGTACAATTCAGTTTATTAAATAAAAAATTGTTGAAGTTTCAACATCGAATCCGAATTCATCGAAAGCTTTATTTAATTTTCTGTCTGCCTGGCATATTTTATAATTCTAGCTTGTCCTAAATTTACTTTATTAATTTGTATAAGAATAAGATACAACTTCAATATTGATTATGGTCATGTACTAACTAACAGTTTTGTTCTTAACATAGTACAAAGTCTATATTGTCGACACAGTAGTCAACATTGTCTACACTAAATTTGTTTGTCTACGAAAATGTCTACGCTAAAGGGGAACAATACTGGGAGTATCATAATTATTGATTGTTTTTTATCTATATTTCTTCCATTCTTTTGTTTATGCTTTGCCTTAATTATAGTTATTTAGCCTCTGTTTCAGTTTGTAGTCTTATTAGGTATTTTTTCAGCTTTTTGCTTTATCTAGTTACTCTCACATACAGCCATGATATACTTCTATTTGTTTTTCTGGTGATTCACATTGATCCGCTTTGCCAGGGTTCATGCTGCGATTATGATGAGTGATGCTATTTATTTCTCTTATGGGCAAGATAAACGCAATTCTCCACATATTCTCAAAGCAGTGCAACAGTGTTAAAATTTGTTCACTCAATGCTTTTTTTGCTTAAATAACAACGTTGGATAACTTGCACGGTGTATTTTCATATGCATATACACACGTGTAAACAAACATCAGCTGTTAATGCTTTTTTTAGCGCCATTGTTGTCATTGTAAACAGATCCCATCGACCATGAACATCGCCAATACGTGGTAGTTGAACAAAGTTAACTTAACAACAAGTTAGGAAGTAAGCAGAGATCTCCTTAACATAGATTGTTTTTTTAATTTCATTTATTTATAGTTGCATTTACCTCCCCCCACTTTCTTTGTTTCTGATATACAGGATGTTTCCGCCTAGGAGGTCAATAGAGCAGGAGGTGATTGTACTCACCTAAACAACAAAAAATTGTATGGCGGGGGGAGAGCATATCAACGTTTAGTAGTTACAGGGTGATTAAGAAGAAAAAAAACAGGTTTTCACAGCACACCCTGTATCAAGGCGTACGGTCACTGTTAGTAAGTAAGCATTTCGAATCAAAGAATTTATTGAAAGAAAACCCAAACTTTTAACTGGCCAAATGATTATATTTAATTGAGCTCGCACTGATAACAGGTCTCGAAGCCAAGATGCTTAGACGACTGTGTCTAAAGTTAAACTAACTGACTTTTATTATGATAATGAGGTTTATTTGCTGGTATATGTCTGTTTCTTCTCTAAACAGTCACAGTTAAGAGCTCATTGTAGCCTTTCCAAAAATTGCTTAACCAGCCCGGTACTTATCTCGTCTCAAAAGTTATTGTGGTCTAAACTAAAATTTTTGGAATTTCTTCCCTTTTTTTTGTATTTTGACTTCTATTTTTTTGCAAAAAGGTCATTAACATAATTTGTTTTTTATAAAAACTGTAAACTGTACACTCTCCTCTTTAATTTAACCTATGTGCTATCTGTATGCGTTAAAGGGTTATTAGTTCACAATCTATTCAGGTCATATCGAAATTAGCCGATATTTTTTTTAAATGACCAGTCACCCAGTGAACAAATTATCTTTGAAAATAGATTTCAGAAAAGCTTGGAGAATAGGTTAAGTGCTAATAACTCTTTAACGGTTACAGCTGCGCATAGGATATAACAGGCCAAATAAAAAAGGAGAGTTCACAGTTGATAGTTTTAATAAATAAAACTTATGTTAATGATGTTTTTATATAAAAAAAAAAAAAAAGACGTCAAATTATAAAACATGTAAGAAAATCCTAAGTTGTTAGTTTTAGATAACCATAACTCTTGTGATGAGAGGGGTACGGGCTGGGGTGGATGGGCCCAGGGGGAAAAAGGGAATTTTCTCTTGGGCCGGTGAGATTTATAAAATTTGGGCCAGTAGTATTAAACCAACACTTTTATTTTAAAATAAAATGTTTGAAAACAAAAATAGATTTGGGCCGGTAAAGTCAAAACTATAACCTAGATAAAATTAATATATATAGATAGATAGATAGATAAATTTATTAAGTAATAAACATTACCTTAAACGTCAGGTACAGTATAAATTTAAAAAATATAAAAAATAGCCCAAAAAAACAGCCACACATAAAAAATGATATGCTAACAATAAATATAAATAGCAACAACACAAATAAATATCATCACAGCACAAGTCAAACTCAGTATATTAAAGAATTCATTTACAGAATAACAATACTTTTCACAGATTTTAAAAAAGCTTTAGGATTTTGTATATTTTTTATTGATTCCGGAAAATGATTAAACAACTTGCGTCCCTAGTAGTTTATGCTTTGTTATGCTAATTTACACGACAAAAAAAATGTAACGATATTATTGCTAAAATAATACCAATATTCGACATTTATGGCTTACGGCATTTCCTGGAATTAGCATTGAGTGAAGAGTGCATGGCAACATGGTACGTGCGCTAGAATTCCTAGTATAGGAACCGTCTATTAATACAAAGAAATATTTGTAAAAATGAGTTCTTCGAGTTCAAAACGTAAGGAAGGTGCAGAAAAACAAAGAGACAAGAAAAAACAAAGGTTGACAGAGCAGTCAACGAAATGTGTCAAGTTGAAAAGTTTTTTTAAGAAAAAAGATTCTGTTTCCGACGCAGGGACTGAAGAAAATTACGATGACAGCTCAACAAGAGACGCAAGTATAACACAACATAATAATGCATTCTCCCATGTAGTCCCAATGAATACTTGTTTTATTGAGTTCTCATTACAGTGTGTCCGGATTTAGATGGGTTCCTATGCGAAGCACGAAACACCTGTATCTTAACTAGCCGTTATTATTCTAAAGTGCTACTGTTTTGAGACTTAACATTAGGCGCAAAATCATTTTTGATAGTTCTTTTAGTTTTCGAGCTAATAGATGATATTGGAAAAATTAATAATTTTGCAAGGGTGTTCTATCTTATTTATTAAAAGAGATATCGAAATTCTGTAAAAATATTTTTAAGCCTCTTTTCTAGTAGATTAACGTGAGACGTGAGGTGATTTGTTTTAGATTCTCACGTTTCGTCTCTGAAATACCATCATGAGGACCAAAATGTTAAATACGGACCTGGATTTTTTATTTAATTTTTTGTCATATTTGGGCATATCTTTTCTAATAATATAATAATAATATCTTAGGAGTCGCTACAAGTGCGAAAATTGAAAGATGATGTTGATGAGACGTCTGTTGATGATTCAATCCTAACTCAAGCAATCGTTGACATTACTATTACTCACGATTACGAGGATCCAATTCCTGAGATTTTCAATCCTGATTGCCGCACTTAGGACTACTTTAAAAGACCAACATCAAATGAAATAAATATTTTCTTTGAAAATCAGCCTCAGGTATCTGACCCAAATTCTAAAATAAAATTCAGCATAGAAAAAGCTTTCAAGAGAAAAAATGGAACGGTCAGAAAATGGTTGATATACCTACATTGACAAGAAAAAATCTCTGTTTTGTACTGTTTGTTTAGCGTTTGCGAGACCTAATGAAGCAAGTTCATTCAAAACCATCGGGAAATTATTATTTTCCAGTCAGTTGGATTTAAGAAACAAACAAGTCATGAAAAGGCGCCAAGTACTTGATCGAGTGATAAATGTGATCAAACTAATTGGAAAGAGATGTCTTAGTTACAGAAGAAATGAAAATGAAGCTGCCTATTCTCTACTTGATGAAACCTTGGAGCATGGTACTTTTTTGGAAATCATCCTGCTGCCATCCAAATATGACATCATATTGAAAGAATACGTAGACAGCGTGGCAGGGCAAAGTAAACAATCGCATGATAAAGGCCATAAACATCGTGCAGGTTCCGTTGTGACTCTTCTGTCCAAAACAACGATCAACTGTATAATCACGATCTTGAGCAAAATGTTGAAAAAACAAATTTCTTCACAAGTGAATAAAGCAAATATGTATTCCATCGAAATCGACACAACCCAAGATATTTCCGTCGAAGATCAGTGTTCTATCATTGTAAGGTAGGTTTACGGCTGAAGCACATTTAATTATTTTATTTTCCTTATTTCATTTCAATACTTTCTATTGGATTTCATTTTAATCATCTTTTTTTTTTTTAGATATGTTCACGGTGATGCAGTTTGTGAAAAACTTCTTTCCGTTACAGCATATAGCGACAAAATAGGGGAAGGTTTTTTCAATCTTTTAGTCAATGAACTTCATGAAAACAACTTGAACATAAAGAGCTGCGTAGCAGATTCGACAGATGGTGCAGCCAATATGCAAGGCGAATACAAAGGTTTAGTAGCAGAGATGAGAAATGAAAACCCCAATCACGTTCATATTTGGTATTATAATCACATATTGAATTTAGTTCTCACTGATGTCTTGAAAGGACATATTAAATCTGCATCTTTCTTTGCTTTGCTAAATTCAGTTGCAGTATTTTTTAAAGAATCTCACCAGCGAATATATATATGGAATTGTATTTCCAATGACGTTAACCATAAAAAGCTTCAAATCATCGGTGAAACACGTTGGTGGGCAAAAGAAACTGCTTTAAACAAACTATTTGGGTATTACGGCAACCCGGAATCCTGTTTATATGTAAAGGTTTTAGAGGCGTTGCATACGATCGAAACGAGTCACAAAATAAATCCCGATGTCAGGTCAAGAGCCAGTAGCTTGAAAAATGGCCTGTTAAAATATGAAAATCTCCTGATCGCTCATATTTTTTTAAGAATATTTCAAATAACTGGGTTATTATCTAAATATCTGCAGACAAAAGGTCTTGACTTACTTAAATGCAACAGTCTGGTAGAATCATCATTAACTCAGCTAATAAAAATTCAGAGAGATGCAGAAAGCATGAAAAAGATGACGGACACATTTGTTGAATGGGCAAATAGACAACTCGATCTAGTCGAAGACTGTGACATTGAAGAAACCTTGCCCATACACAGAAAAACACGCGTGAAAAGAATACATGACGAAAACACAGCAGCTGTTAGATGTAGTGATTGAGTCCATGAAATGACTCTTTACAAATAACACAAATTTGATCATGAACCTCTCTTTTTTGGATCCTAAAAACTTTGAAGACATAAAAAAGAATAGGATCCCAAACACTCTTCTGGAAAATCTTTCACAAAAAATTATGCCGTTCAATGATTTAGCAACACCTGAGCAATTGCAAGAAGAGATTTTCATCTTTGCAAACAACTGGGAAACATTAAAATCAACATTGGAAGAATCTTATGAATTGTTCCCGAATCTGGACGATTCTGAGGAAAATGATATTATCTGCAAAAATTGCCGAAATTGTGCGACCTGTTGATATAAAACTATTATCAAATATAATTTATACAATTTATACCAAGAGGCTTACCCTGCATTGGCAACAGCATACCAGTTTCTTCTGACGTTACCAATTTCTCAAGTGGAATGTGAGCGTTCCTTCTCTTTGTTAAAATTTATCAAAAATAGACTGCGGAATAGATTGTCCAATGAAAATTTGGAAGCCTTCATGTTGATGAGCACAGAAAAGGCGAATTTGAGTACAATAGACAATGAAAATGTCATTAATTCTTTCGCTGAAACGTCTCCACTGATAAAAAAGTTGATAATGTGTTAGATCTTTATTTTAACAACGAGTCATTTTTTTAGTTTATTTTCTGTTAGTTTATTTGTTTACTTTATTTTTTGTTTAATGATGTCCTTACCTGAATAAAATCAGATATTCCATAAGTAGCCGTATTTTTTTAATTCGAAATTTTTACCGGGGTAATAATATTTTTAAACTTTGTGGCCACTATTATTGATGAAAAAAAGTTATTATTATTACTCCTAAAAATTTTAGCTTGCGGCGCCATTTTCTTTGGGCCGCTTCCTCTAATTTCCCATCCCAGTTTACGTCACCCCATCCACCCCTTGGTACGGGGCTGGTTGAGCAGTAGTTGCCCAGAAAGGCCATAAAGTTCTGCATACAATGAGCTCTTAACAGTGCCGAGTGTTTTGTGAAAAACTAGATTTATTTCATAATCACCCCGTAACTCCTAAACGGTTGTGTTTGTTTAGGTGAGTACTATCACCTCCTGCTCCATTGACCTCTTCGCCGCAAACACCCTGTATGTATGTGTCATACAAATGTTGCTCAAAAGCAGTCATTTCGACTTTTTGGGTAATTTAAATTAATTAAATTAATTTTATTATTGAATTTCGTAAATTTTTTATATGACTAATCCACCCCTGCATTGCAATTTCATGAGCAATGAGGTGAGCAATAAACATTCATTTCTTCCTAGGAATTAACAGAAAATATTTCGGCAGATTTTTCATTTGACGTGGTGCCAACTGAAGTTATTTGCAGTCAAATTTTGCAAAAAAAAAAAAATTGCTTTTTTGGAAAATTTGATAGTTTCTGTCAAGGTGTTAAGCGCAGTGTAGAAACTCGTTGGATAACAAGAGGAGATGCGGTGAATGTTGAAAAAAAAACATTTTAAGCGCTTTGGAAAAATTGACATCTGAAGTAGAAAATATTAAAACGAGATTAGACGCTGGAATATTACTCAACTCAATGGAATGTTTTTCTTTTCTGTGCTACCTTCATTTATGGGAACCAGTCCTTTTGATAACATCAGGCGCAAAGGGATTAAATATCTATCAACGTGATTTGGACACAGGGACAAAAGCACAAATGGCAGTTACAACAGCCAAAAAAATATGTGAATAGTTGGAGATATCCACTGAGCATCGAGTTGGAAGGAAAAAAATTATGAGTGATGAAAATTTGCGGGAAGTGGGGGTATCTTTAGAAGAAGAAATACAAAGAGAAATGTTCTTGTCATTGGATAGAGTTAACCAGGAAATAAAAGTACGGTTTGAGTAACTACATGTCGTTGGAGCGAAGTAATCGTGCATAAACCATCTAATCTTTTAAATGAAAATTGTGAATGTCAAGTGAGTCAGGTTCATATTGAAAGGAAAAGGATCCAGAATTTTATGTCTCTACCTGATGTACAAGAGCAAGCAAAAGGTTGGAAAGCGCGGAAGGGCTCTTCAACTTTTAATATTTATCAAAAAATATAGGTTGGAAAACTCTGTTCCCAACATATTATTATTAGTAAGAATTTTTTTAACAATAGTCAGCAGTATCGCTAGTTGTGAACGGAGCTTTTCCAAATTAAAATTAATTAAAAATTATTTTTCGTTCCACAATGAGTGATTTAAAATTACGAAACTAGCGATACTGTCCATAGAAAGAGAACTAACAGATAATATAAATTTTGACAATGTCATTTAAGACTTTGGTAATAAAAGGGCAAGAAATATAAATCAAAATATGTTTTATCATTAGGTAAACAATCTATTTAAACCAAATAAATATATGATTTTACTCATTTATTTATTTATGTTCAATAATTGTTTATAACTATTCTTGATTTTGATTAAGTTAAAAAGGCCGGCAAATTCGGGATCGCCCCAGGCGGCAAAAGCTCTAGCTACGTCACTGACCCGACCATCTCCGAATTGGATGAAAGTTTCACAGTTTTTTTTTCTCCTGATACCCTCACCCCGGTAGGGTGTTAGAAATTTTGTGATTTTACGATGAAGCGTCATTTTCAAAAAATCATATCTTGAGAACAGAGCAAGCAATTTTTCGGATTCAAATGCCAAATGAAGCTTAAAGCTGGCTCCAGACCATGCGCACACTTGCCCCACATTTGAAATTTTTTCAAATCTGACAATGTGGACGCATATCTACAGAAATTGGTCCACACAATAAATATGTCCCAAGTGTAGGGGACCCTCACATCGTCTAAATGAATAATACAAACGATGCAGCGAACTTGTATTCACTCGTGAAATGAGCGGCATGTTACCATGCGCACCAATTCGTATGGACGGTTATTCAAATTCATCTTAATGTGCGCTAGTTCGATCAAGTTCGTTTATAAGGCGAATTTATCACACATCAAAGCCACATCGTCTCAAGAAATTAGGGTATTTTTACGCGCTTTTTTACACACCTCCTCACCAGCTTGGGCTTTGAAACTTTCAGCATTTATGTATTTCCTCTGCCAATTCAATAGTCAATTGTTTCAAACATGATTTGTTGTTAATTAATTTTCATATCGCATATAGATAAAAACAACAATAAGATGGAAAGGGGCAGTGATTTTAAAAAGTGTGTCTTCGATTTTGTTTTTTTATTTTTGACTTGCTCAGTTTAGAAATTAGATAGATGGCGAAACAAAATTTTGACATCATAACAAACCACTTGGAGAAGATATGATCTTTTTAAAAAGTTATGCAGTGGTGCGTCTAGTGACGTTATATTGGAGTTTTTATTGCTGTATGAAGTGAAAGTCATATGGAGCCCGAAGCACCAGAAATATAAAAATAACATGCGAGTAAACATTCGAAAGTGTTTTTTGAAAGACATTACTATTGTCGGATTAAAAAAGAGTTATCGTGAAGACATGCAAAAATCTAAATAACGTTTAGTATTATGCGTAGGTGTCCAACCCATTTTATTCTACTAGTATTATTGCTGTGCGTTATAAACGGAATGACAAACTTATTTTTCAAAGAGCTTTTTAAGATACTCCTTAATTGGCTAAGAAATTTAATAGTCGTTTCAATCAGTTACTAACCACATAAAGTAAAAATCCGAATTGATTTCTCATATTTGCTAGGAAAATATAACTTTGAAACGTGCTGTCGCGCTTGCTTTCTTAGGCAAGTAACAAAAAGGAAGCCGAAATAAAAATCTCAATCACCAACGAATTTTAATCTGTTGCATGTTTTTAAAAGGATTATGTTTATGCCCGCTCGAATAGCGTCTCATGTTGCCTTTCTTTTTAGGTCCTTCCCTTAGGACAGCTGACGTGAGTTGTGTAACACTGGCGCTACGGCTAATTTTTGGGCGCTAAAGAATATTCGTGAAGATGGAAATCCATCACATCTGCATTCTAGTACTGGTTGGTTGAGCAGCAACGTCAGAGCTAAGAGTTGCCAACTCTTGGCTAAGCTTTGTGGCTAAAATCTACATAAATGTGGCTAGAATTAGCTAAATTTCAAGAATTTGTGGCTAAAAAGTGGCTAAGACACGTTTGTGCTTATAACTTTAATGATATCTTCTTTCCCCAACAATTATTATTGAATTAAGAGTCTTCAAATTCATTCTATTCCGTAGTTTAGATTTCACCAAGTTTATCAATCTGAACAGTTCATCTTCTATATTCGAACCTTATCTTTAGCAGTGAAATAGCTATCGCAGAAAGTTCGCTAAATTAATTTTTGGTGGCAGCATCTTTATATTTAGATACCACGATCCAAAAAAGGTTTGTATTATTGACGGTTTGCCACTTCATAAAATTAATGTTATTCCATTGAGATAAATTCTTGTCGATAATTTCTTTTTCGGACCCCATAACTTCCGCAATTCTATTATTTCTTTACCTTTAACAACTTTTAAGAGTTCTACTACATTTAATACTGCAATTTTTTTTTCAATACTTCAATATTTGTAGATGGCTTTTGTTGCAGCTCTTCTATTAATTTCAATGTAAAATCGTTGCATCGGGGGCGTACAATGTTTTCTTCCTCAGCGATTATACTAGCTTTTCGAGAGTCAAAATTATAACCCAGGTATGGTGACGGATGTATATGATTTTTAACGGCTGAGGAAAATAAGTCAATAAGACGTAGCATTGTTGAAATCAGGATTTTTCCGCAAAGCGATTTAATTAAAGACGTAAAGCAAGTTAAAAGTTTTGAGGGATCGATGTTATCTCCTTCGAATAATTTCAAAGCTACTTGGTACTTCAGAAACAACACTTTTTAAGTAAATTAAATAAAGTTGATTTGTTGGGTCCGTGTACATTGAGGGTAAAATAAGACCATTCTCTTTCTCATGACTCAATTGAAAATGTAAGGATAATTCATCCCTTTGCTTTAGTATGTATTTGAGATATGGCAGATTCAATTGACAGCCAACGAGTATCACATACTTTTAAAATCTTTAGTCTCTCTTTTCCACTTTTATGCTCCTTGATTTATTTCAACTTAACTCAACCCAGCACTTGACTTTCGTTGGAAAAATTGCGGTATACCCAAAATATCCCTTTTTCTCAGTACAGAAATCAAATAAAGCTTCGTTCTAGTTTGACGCTTACGGTTTTGCTACTTTTCCTATGTAACTATATGTTTAACAACAATAGTACCTTCTAATCCTGTCCATCCATAGCATATAAATATATGAATATGTACCTGTTTGGATTTTTCTAAAAACTGTATGTCCTTGGTAGAAAGTTGGAAAAAGTTAAAAATGCTTGTAACGAAAAAACAGCTTTGGAAAGAAAAAGTGTCTAAAAACGTGGCTAATAGCTAAAAGTAAAAAAATGTAGCCAAATGCTTAAAAATGTGGCTAAATCTAGGCACAAAGTGGCTAAATAGGCAACACTGAGAAACCGCCCCGACCAATTCGATTGGCTTTTTACGCCCTATATAGGTGTTATAGGTTCTCAGCAGAATCGAGATGCACATCGACAAGGACCGTAATTATACCACCACCGAAGGGGGCCATATTGGGCTATACCCAGAAACATTCGTACCCTAGATCGTACTGAATCTCTTTCTTTCTTTTGTCTAAATTCCTTATAGAATTTTCTGATGATGTTACGTGTACGACGGGCACTGACCACATATACTAGTGATACGCCCTAGTGGTAACGATCAAGCTCTACAAAATTTTAATTCTTTTTATTATATCAAGAGCCTCCAGCATATAGAGAATCACTCCTCAAAACACCCAGTGTATCTAAACTGCACTTCAATTAAAATCTCTATATCAAGACAGTTAGCGGATATTAAGAACTGCGGACTCAAGATTCCAGTTCACACTTCGTACGATGTGTTTCAGTTTTGCTGCCAACCACAACACAGGACATTTGGTGGGCCCTGAGGTATCAATACCTAGGGTAAACACTGAATATTCATGGAATAAAATGATCTCATTTTTTGTAATTTTAATTTTATTTAACACAATCATTACTTTAATTAATTGGTGTCGTCAAATGATATGTATGTATTCCATACAGTTTTTGTTCTAAATGGTACACATAACTTACTCTATTCCACAGAAATGAATAAGCTTCGTAATAACCAAACCTTAGAATAACAATTTGAAAGGAAAAATAATAATCTATCAGGCATTAAGGTTTGCTAATTAAAGTATAATAGAGAAAAACAAGTGTCTACCCTACTTGAAAAAGAGCCAAATAAAACTTTTTTAATTTTTTAAAATGAAATTAAGTACGGAAGGGTGATGTACCTAGGAAAGTTTTTCACTTTCAGAATTATTGCACTTCACTGGTTGCGTGAATTTTATTCCCTTTATTTTTAAGATATAAACTAAGTTTTTCTGTATTAAATTATATGTTTTTATACACTAATTTCACATGCGACATTTCGGTCCAAGGTACAATACTTGGACTTTGGAACAAAAACTTCGTTTTTACGGTACGAAGCACGTCTATTAATAGAATGACTTCAGGTACAATCTTTAATTGTAAAATATAAAATAAGAAAGTAAAAATTCATTAGTTAGTCAATAAAGAATAAAAAGCTGGCATCACACTTAAGTTTGGAATTTACTTTTTCAATTCAATTGCTGCAAAATTACATCAACAATACTTTCGTCAGAAATGAAGTCTTTTTCATGTTCAGACTCTACTAAAAGAGGATTTTTTTTCTTGGCTGCCCTTTGTTTTGGTGTTCTTTTTTATAGTTCCATTAGCTCCCGGGCGTCCTTTTCGGGGGAGTTGCTGACAATACACACGATTTACCAGTTTTTCTACCCCGTCGTTTTGACTTGGTAGAGCCTTGGGAAATAGTCTAACTACTTCTGGTGATATTAATTCGCTACTGGTGGATGGCATTGGTTGTGAAATTGTTGAAATAGTAGGACTATTCGGTTGACTGCCAGGAACTACTCCTTTTGGTAGTGGACATTCTCTATCAGCCACAAAGGCAGAAAGAAAATCATGATCCCTGAAAATAGTTTCACTAAAGGGTGATATTCCAGTGAACTGGAAGCCTTTAATGATATTTTGTGATGTGAAAGCTCTTGGAAATGCCTTTTCTACAATTTCAGACGTTTCTTTAATTAAAATAGGCCTCCCAGGATTATTCAGCATCCACTCATTAGCTGCTTAGTTAAAAAAGTTATAAATGGACCAAAAACAGCTCTATCCAGCGGTTGCATTTTATGCAAAGTATGTGGCGGAAGCATTAAATACGCCACACCATTTTCTTTGGCTTTCTTAATTACAGGATAAGAATCGTGACTCTCATGGTTGTCAAGAATTAGTAAAACTGTTTGTTCATATATTGGCTTTACGTGTGCTATAAAATGTTGTAAGTACTCTAAAAAGATTCTTTCATTAGACCATCCGGATGGATTTGCAGAACCAAGAGATACTGGTGGCAATCCTTTCAACATGTGCGATTTGAAAGTAACCCTAGAAAATATCAAAATGCGCGGAACATGTTTACCAATAGCAATGATGTCAGAAAACATCGTAATATTTATTCCATGTTCTCCAAAAGTATAACTTCCATTTGCTTTATTCCATTTGGATATAGAATTTTTGGTGGCACATGAACAGTGGAATTTCCAGTCTCATCCAAGCTATAAATAGCAGGAAAATTGTGAGTAGTAATGTATTTTTCAAATTTGCATAAAAAGCTTTTACGTTGGCCTCATTAAAACTAGTAGCTCTATTCAAGATTGTAGACTAGGCTCTGCTGGTCTAAGCGAAAGAGTGTTATGATAAGCTCGAAATCCACGTAGCCAAGATACACACACCATCAGTTTGATTCTCATGCTAAGCAACCAGTATACTTTTATTATTTGCGCAGTTAATTTATATTCCAAGGTGTGCTTGTCCTTTTTTGTAAATCCATAATGAAGTCGATCTGTAGTTTTTAAATAATTTGCCAAAGGATCTTCTTCTCTCGAGGAAAACACCTTATGAACATCAAATATACCAAATTTTTCATTTGCGATAACCGATGAGCAGTTAATGCCTCAAAAACGTTGTCTTCGGTACGTTGTATTCAAAAGAATCTCTATAAACAGTCAAATTGTTATCAATAATATCCACTATTGTCTACTAGAATACAACCATGTATAAATTAAAGAGAATATTATGGTAAAACGAACAAAGAAACAAAGAAATGGGCAGCAGCTTACTACTACAACAAGGGAAACACTGTTAAAAGAAAACAAGTAAAAAACCTAGAATTGGTCTAAAACCAATTTTTATGATACCCTAGATGAATGCCCGTATGGTCACCGATCTATTCAAGTTTGATTTTGAAGTAGTTTTTCGCATATATAGTCCAGTCAAATAAGCCGAAAATATGCTAAAGATCGCATTTAATTTGTTTCAGGCTGCAATTTTGAGGGTTGGTGTAGGGTGGTCCTGGGAGTATTGTCGCAAAAATGCAGCCTCGCAGGACCAAAAAAAAGAGGTGAAAGACAATAAAAACCCCCCCGAACGCATGACAATCTATATGCCGTGCGTGCGGTTTGGAAGAGGTAAAATTTTTGAAAAAAATTAAAAATGCTATATTATTCAGAATATGATTCTAAATAAAAAAGTCTATGGTGGCCAACCCCTATCTCGTAAGGGCGCGACAGGAAAACCGAAAGATGCTAAGGGTGGACACATCGCTAGATACACTAACATGTGTCCGATTACTTCAATTCTGCAACATTTTCGTTCAAGAGCTAGCAACCAAAAGAAGCGTGAATTTTTCGATGATGGAATGGAAAAACGAGGGGAGTGAAGAAAGTTATCCGACTATATGTTGAGCAATATTTGCGCTCATGTTTTGCTGTGGTGACGTACTTGGAACATTTTTGAATTTTTCTTAGAATTTTGGCTGGTTGTGCAAAGCGAGCCGAGATATGATGATTTTTGCTTTGATTTTTTTCTTTTTAGTTCAATATAGCTGCACTTTTGCGCATTCGATGGTTTTTAGGGTTTTAGGTGACTGAGATTGCGTAGGCGGGGAAGAAAATAATGTTATGTGATTGTGTACATTTGTTGTTTATTTTTAATTGTTGTAAAGGGTAGGATATGGGATTGCAGGCTACACAGGAAGAATGAGATATAATAAATTAATGGTATAGACTAGATGGGTGGGATCTGGGTTGGTTAGAATTGGTTAAAATTTGCAGATGCTTTCTTTTTTAAATTTAATTTAAAAAGGGTTTACTAATTCCCAATATGATATAGTGCAATAATTGTTTCTTGCAATTTTCAAATCAAAAAATCAAATCAAATTGAAAAGGATTTGTTTAATCATATTGATTCTACTTTGTGTGGGCACTTGGTGGAGCATGCTACATATTATGTAAGGTGTTATAAATTTTAAGCTATTTAAGTAATTTAAAAAAACACTTGGCAATTTATGTTCAACTATCCCTGGGGTCGTGGGCTCGATTCCCACCTCGACTTGGTCTTGTGCTTCTCCTTCCACCTAGTTTTCCTTCCATTTTCTGCATTATTCCTTAACCCTTGCTATTAAATAATTCTTCAAAACGACATTTAATTATGTTTTCTAAGGATATGTTCGATATAACTTTGTAATTGACATGTGTCTATGTTATATTTCTAAGGGAAAAATGTTAGCTAATGCATCTATAATAATTTCTATAATTAATGATTCCTCGTATAATGATGTCTATGATTATGTTAATAATGATTTATGATCTGTTATTGTTTCTAATGCTTGCCTAAATATATTATGCATAGCTTATATGTAAATATGTAATATTTCCTGTCTGTAAGATTGTTAAAATCGGTAGACTGAATAAATAAATAAATAAATAGATATGTAGACGATATTCTATGCATCTGGACGGGAACCGAACGACAACTTGAAAATTTTGTGAGTAAAACTCTAAATAAATTAGACCAAAATATTTTATTTACTGTAGAAGTAGGCAATAATAAAATCAATTTCTTAGATCTGACGCTTAAAATTAACAATAACGAATTATGTTACAATATTTTTAGAAAACCAACATTTTCTGACACTGTAATTCCAAGTAAATCTTGTCCTCCTTGGAATACAAAAATGGCATCTTTTTACTGTATATTGACAGACTATTAAAAGTTCGTCTTAGTGTAAGTGATTTTAATAAAGAATTGTCCACCATCTTGACTATAGCAATAAATAATGGATATAAAGAGAGTACAACTATCTGTATTCTAAAGAAAAAATGATTCAATCAAGTTGTTGACTCCGTTTACTCTTCAGTGAGGGGTAATAGTCTAGATGCCATATATAAGAAAATTCCACATATAGAAGGTTTATCTAATAAATTCAAGACTACTTTAAAAAACGCTAATATAGTACCAGCCTTTTGCAATAGATATACTCTTAAAAATTGTCTATCCAATAATAAGATAAAACCTAAAATTGATACAGTGGATAAAAGTGGAGTCTATAAGCTTAACTGCAACGATTGCCAAGCTGTTTATATAGGGAAGACAAAAAGATCTCTTAAGACAAGATTTTCTGAACACATAAAATCTAGTAAATCCAATAACCCGAACTCTGGCTTTGCAAAACATCTACGCGATAATAAACATTCAGCTAATTTAAAAGACATGGAACTGGTGCATTGCTTAAAAGGTGGAAAAATATTAGACAAGTTCGAAATCTATGAAATCAGAAAGCAACAGAAGAATGGAACTTTTCTAGTTAATGACCATCTGCTAGACCCTGTTATTGTTGCTCTCAGAGCATCTAGCCAGCACAATCAAAATTGATAATTAATAGTCGTTTAGCCTTGATAATGTTCTGATCGAACAAAACGCGTCGGCTTTAATTTTTTTGTTTTTTGTTTTTTTAATAAATTGACAAATACATTTATATAGTTGAACATAAATTGCCAAGTGTTTTTTTTTAAATTATTTAAATTGCTTAAAATTCATAACACCTTACATAATGTGTAGCATGCTCCACCAAGTGCCCACACAAAGTAGAATCAATATGATTAAACAAATCCTTTTCAATTTGATTTGATTTTTTGATTTGAAAATTGCAAGAAACAATTATTGCACTATATCATATTGGGATTACTAAACCCTTTTTTAATTAAATTTAAAAAAGAAAGCACCTGCAAATTTTATATAACTATGATTTGTCAGTAATAATTTTTAAATAAGGTAACGCTTATATTTTTAACCATCTAACCAACCCAGATCCCACCCATCTAGTCTATACCATTAATTTATTATATCTCATTCTTCCTGTGTAGCCTGCAATCCCATATCCTGCCCTTTACAGCAATTAAAAACAAACAACAAATGTACACAATCACATAACATTATTTTCTTCCCCGCCTACGCAATCGCAGTCACCTAAAACCCTAAAAACCATCGAATGCGCAAAACTGCAGCCATATTGAACTAAAAAGAAAAAATTCAAAGCAAAAATCATCATATCTCGGCTCGCTTTGCACAACCAGCCAAAATTCTAAGAAAAATTCAAAAATGTTCCAAGTACGTCACCACAGCAAAACATGAGCGCAAATATTGCTCAACATATAGTCGGATAACTTTCTTCACTCCCCTCGTTTTTCCATTCCATCATCGAAAAATTCACGCTTCTTTTGGTTGCTAGTCTTGAACGAAAATGTTGCAGAATTGAAGTAATCGGACACTTGTTAGTGGATATAGCGAAGTGTCCACCCTTAGCTTCTTTCAGTTTTCCTGTCGCGCGCTTACGAGGTAGGGGTTGGCCACCATAGACTTTTTTATTTAGAATCATATTCTGAATAATACAGCATTTTTAATTTTTTTCAAAAATTTTACCTCTTCCAAACCGCACGCACGGCAAAGAGATTGTCATGCGTTCGGGGAGGTTTTTATTGTCTTTCACCTCTTTTTTTTGGTCCTGCGAGGCTGCATTTTTGCGACAATACTCCCAGGACCACCCTACACCAACCCTCAAAATTGCAGCCTGAAACAAATTAAATGCGATCTTTAGCATATTTTCGGCTTATTTGACTGGACTAATATTTCTAGAACGGTTTGTCGCACAGAAAAAATGATCATAACCAATTTTATAGGATTTCGTATTCTGCAGAAGTTTTTAGTACAATAAAAATGTCTTGGACTGATCGTTTTCAAAGTATACGTAAAAAACCTAAATTTTTATATAGCAACACCAAGAAGGAGTTGCCCGATTTAGTCCATTTTTGACATTTTATTTGCTAATGTAGTAAGAACATCATGTACGAAATTTCAGCTCTCTATGTCGACGCGTTCTCAAGCAGTGTCCAAATATATAGGGGAAAACGAAATTTTTATATGGCAACCCCACGAAGGAGTTGCCCGTTTTGTGTCATTACTTTTTTTTTTTCTAAGTCCGTACACAAAATTTCAGCTCTCTAAGTATACGCGTTCTCGAGTTATCGTGCGCACGGTCGGACGGACGGACGGACATGTAAAATCAAAATAACTTTTAATATTATGAATGGGTGTCCAATCCATTTTGCTCTACCATCATTATTTCGAGGTATTACAAACGGAATGACAAACTTAGATTTCATCTAGGGTATAAAAAATAAATATGGATGCTTAAAAATAATACTCCGCTATAACATGCCATGCGCACGTCTGGACTGCTCGATTGCTACTAAGGCCTGAATTACAATTACAACTGATCAGTCGACTATGGCTTTGCCGAAATGGTAACTGCATGTGGCAAGATACAATTGCAACTTTGACTTCGAATGCGACTCCGACTGAAATTAAACTTTGCTCAAAGTGCAAAGTTGGTGTTCGCTGCGGCCAACTTCAGTTCAATCACAAAAGTCGGGACTTCAGGTTTGTTCAAGCAGTTGAAGCTTTAATTTAATTACAAATTTCACCTCAGCGTCGACTTCGACTTAAAATCAAATCCGACAGATCAGTCGGAATTGTAATTCACGCTTCAAGAAGTTGCACTCAGGGTTGCCAGACAGACTATTGAACTTTTCCCCGTCCGAATAAAAATTTTCCCCAAACTACTAAGGCAGAATAAAAAAATCCCCCAAGCTTAATTACTAATTCATTGTATTCTTGAATTTAAACATTTTTTTAGATGCTTATTTAAATATATTTTGTACATGTATCCATAGACTCCATATCCATACATATACTCTTATAGGTATTATAAATTCCTGTAAATAATCAAAAGTACATATTGCGTTATTTCACTTCAGCATAGACCAAAATAATTTACCTAAATTTATGAAAATGTTTGGAGCACGTCATCACCTTCTTGAAAATTACTTTTGTAGAGCCCTTCAGAGTTGAATTTTTGTAACATCTGTTTGGTGGGCTTAAAATTTGTATAACCAAGAGGTCTAATTTAAATAGCTAGTCTATTTCTCAACTTATTTTTTACACAATTGAGTTATAGAGAAAGACTTAATAAAAAACTCAATAAACTTGGAGCTAGCTTAGATATGTTACCAAATTGCAATCTATACCAGCAGCATTTTTTTTTATTGAGACATCAGTCCAAAATTGTCCAGCTGTATTGAGTTCCGATCATTGGTGAAGATGAATCAAGTTCCATTTAGCGATTGTGGAATCAATACTTCCTACGCCAACAACATTGTAAAATTTTACCGTAATATCTAATATATCACCCATCATATGGCAAACAGGCGTAATCGGAGAGAACATACAAAATTTTTCAAGCCGTAGTATATTTTCGGGATCTCTACATTCTCTACATTCGTATAAAATTACTAACAATGCAGAACATCTTTCTTTAATTGCTTTTATTTCCTGTTGATTACGTAGGCTTTATTTACTGCGTAAAAATAAAATTAAGACTCATGTTTTTTGCTACTTGAAATATCCCTTTTTCGCAATTTTAAAAGAAATTCCCAATGACTCCGCAATATTATCATTTCCCCGGGAAGAAATTATTCCCCAAAATGGGGAAGAAAACCCCCAATCTGGCATCCCTGGTTGCACTTCTTGATTACATAAAAAAAACATACGGGAATATTTTCTCTCTCCTTTATAATTAAAGAGAAAATCGAAATTGTCCAAGGTACTGACCAAAGTTAACCTAATGACAAGTTAAGAAGCTGTAGAGCAAAATTGGAAAATTTCTGGTGTTTTTTAGAATGAAACAAGTAATTTCATGTACTTTCGTCTTTTGCATTAATGGTAGAAAAGAACTTGTCTTTGGCTATGCACTATTGAAGTGCAACTGAGACAACGAGTTAAAAACAAAAATCGAGAGAACGTAGGATTACCCGAACGATAAAATCTTATTAAATACCTCAAAATCCCTTCAACCTATTCATAATAATGTACATCAGATCACACTACCTTCCATTTTTAAGAAAAAGATAAATGGCTCAGATGCTGTAAAATTCCCCTCAAATGAAATTCTCATTTTTCCCGAAAATATCAGAGAATCCAGCATGAGTTCTCCCACTTAATCTCTTCATTGTCATTGACAAGTTCGGGAGCTGGCGAGATTTCTGAGTATTTAACATTTAAAATGCACACGGCAAGAAAAGGAAGAAAGAAAGAAAAAAAATCGAAAAAATCAAACTCTCTTTAAAACTTTTATGAATAAAGATAAAAAATGTGAAAGCGCAAGTTGCATGCAACGAAACAGAATGGCAAATGTTTCATTTTCATAAATAAATGAGAAGGGGCGGAGTTTTCACGTTTTACTCTCATAAAATGCTCCCGCGCTTCTGTGAAATCCGGTTTTCGTGAAATATTGATAATGTTTGGTCACATGTGCATGTGTGTGCTGTAAAAGGAAACATAACAGTAACGTAATTCTATGATATTTGAACAGCACGTGTTTCTGTTTACATTCGTTTTGCTATGAAGAAGAGATTAAGTGGGAGAGCTCATGCTGGATTCTCTGATATTTTCGGGAAAAATGAGAATTTCATTTGAGAGGAATTTTACATCTCCTTTCAGCATCTGGGCCAAAGCGAAATTTATCTTTTTCTTAAAAATGGAAGATAGTGTGACCTGATGTACATTATTATGAATAGGTTGAAAGGATTTTGAGGGATTTAATAAGATTTTGTAGTTCGGGTAATCCTACGTTCTCTCGATTTTTATTTTTAACTCGTTGTCTCAGTTGCACTTCAATAGTGCATAGCCAAGTTCTTTTCCACCATTAATGCAAAAGACGAAAGTATATGAAATTACTTGTTTCATTCTAAAAAACACCACAAATTTTCCAAATTTTGCTCTACAGCTTCTTAACTTCTCATTAGGTCCCACTTTAGTACTGACAGTCCAGGTACAGGCACTTTCCCTTAAATACAGTTTTACTTCCTTTCAATACATTTTCAACAGAATTTTTCGAATTAGGCAAGAGTAATTTTGTAATATGATTTGCAAATCAGAATACTTTCTTCTCTGAGCCTTTTGAGTTAATATAGAATGCTTAGAATGTGAATTGAAAACCGGTAAACATTTATGAGAAATGTTCCATTACATAAGCGTCTGTTTACAGTTTTGCTGTGCTTGAAAACGAATAATGCTAGCGAATGAGTGACTAATAATTATTATCGCAGCCGTAGACTGATATAATTAGTCTACACTAAACATTTCAACCTGTACCAATAATTTCCAAGACAATAGCAAGGGAATTATTAGTATTAAACTAAGAGTTTTATGAAATAGTGGTCGGACTAGTATTTAGATGAAGAAGAACGTCATGAACTGATTAAACATCAGGTTATGCACCTCGCCAAGTAATACAGACACACAGACACCAGTTGGTGCCAGCTGTAAATGGTGTGGTTACAAGATAAAAATCTCACAAGCGCCAGCCACGGTTGCTGGCGTCAGTGTTTTTTGTAGTGGAGTCATTTATATTTGCGAGCGCTAGTTGTTTGGATGCAAGAAAGTTTTCGTACAAAATGGATGTGGAAAAATTAATAAGTGAAGTGCAAAAACGCCGGCCTTTATGGGATATGCACTGTACTGGCTACAGTAAAAGACGAATAACAGCGAAACTGTGGGAAGAAGTGGCGGATGAAATGAAAATAACACGTAAGTAAATTCTGTTTTATTGCTCTTAGTTACTATCCATAATTGACAAAGTGAGACCTAAATAAACTGCGTGCATTTACATACACCTTCTAGTCTGTGTTACTGTTTTATTAATATTCAGTTTTTCCCACTTGCATGAAAATTGGTTTATCTATTTCTTCAAAATCAATATACCTACTGTGCAACAAGCAAATATATTTTGTAATAAGTCTTGCTGTTTCAACTTCCGTTTCCCATGTCGTGGTCAAAAGATGCAACTTTCCAGTGATTAGATTGTAAGCGCATTCGATCGTATTACGAGCCTTTGATTCTTATTAAAAATTGAGTTTTTGTCACTCAAATTACTTAGAGGGGTCTGACTATTTGTAAGGCTTTAAAGGATAAGCTTCGTCTGCAATTAATACAAACAGAGCTTCAGCATTATTTTCTGGTAATTCACAGAGTGACGGATTATTGAATTTTCCGTGTTCAATTAAGGAATGCAAATTTGATAATTCAAATACCCCTCCAAGACTTTGTTTATCAAGAGCTCCAACTTCAATGCAAATAAATCTAAATTGTGCATCTGCAGCTCCTTGTAAAATTATCGAAAACAAATTTTTATAATAAAAATATGTAGATGCTTTCAGATTGTGGCAGGCATTTAATGCGTATGTGTTTGCTATCAATTGCTCCTATACAATTAGGAAACAGCCACTATTCATAGAAATATTAGGATATCTTTTTCAATGTTTCTGCTGTAGGTGGTTGCATGTGTTTGGATACTAAAGTGTTCCATATCGTCTGACATAATTCCCTAACAATTAAACAAATGTTGTTATGCGATATTATGAAACTATAAATGCTATACTGTATTCAAGGCAGTATTTATGGGGTGGGTTTGAGGGGTTCAACTCCCCCCCCCCCCCCTCCGTCAGTGCAGCCTATACCTTTGTTAATCTGATAAGTCAAATTTTTACCCACAATTCTCTATATGTAGCGGCTCACAATAATTGGTTTTGTCATTTTATATTTTTCTTTACGTAAAGCAACTTTAGGAAAAAAGATATGCAAAATAGAGAAATAAAATAAACAGTACAGTATTACGTCAGTAGATGGTAGCTTGTTGTGATACACCATACCTTAATCGCAGTGGTATTTTAAATTTTGTTTACAGTTTAAACGGGGCATTATATCTAAAGGATTATTTACATTATGATGGCATGCATTTTTCCAGATATACGCAAACTTATTTATGAGTGACGAAAAAAAGGCAAACGCCTTCTGAATTTATTTCACACCTCGTTTTGTCAATATTTTCATTTCCGGAAAAATTTATTCCCATAAAAAGTTCTCAAGCATACAAAGATTTTTTAGGAAGCTGTAACTAAAACTTTGTCACTTACAAATACTAATCTGTTAATTTTGATTACTGACAACACGTTTTACTATAATTTGATAGCAAATATTTTTTTAATTATCTGTCAAAATAAAAAAAAGTAAAAATACGTTTTTAATTTGTAATTAAAATTCGTCAAATTGAAAGTCTTTAAATATTTTTTTATGGAAAGGATTCCAATTATTTCGGAGGTAGTCCTTCGACTAGAAACAAGAAGCAGATTCGATGCAGTGGTCATTTTTGAAACTTATTTCAGATGATTTGGAAATAGATGTCCCATTTACATGACAATTTAACTGTTTGACAGTGTCCGATTTTTCCCATAAAACGTAGTGGGGGGTATATGTTTGAAGTATTGTAGGGATTGTTTTGGTAGCATTGAAATTTCAATAAGCTATCACACTATCTGAAAAAATTCATGCCATCATAATGCAAATCCGCCTTTAGTCTAATGTGTTTTTCATCGTTAAAACAATAACTTTTGTTGTAATTATTTATAACATGATAACTAAAATTTTCCATGACCGCCCAATGATTTTATTTAAATAGCTTATATTATTAGTTTACTTTTTAGGGTATTTTAATTAATTACATAAAAATAAAACAAAATGTTTTTTTTTTTATTAATGTTTTTAAATTGCTTTCTTGACCCCGTCAATACAATCGTTCATCGAAATTTTAAAATTGAAATGAGTGAAGTACTTTCCCACTTCATAGCAAGAAGGAAAAAATAAATTAATTTCTGCATTTTTTTTCTTTTTTATAAATAGTGGACTTTTACATTTTTTTTCTTGGAATGTAAATATTATGTATTAAAAATAGGCTTAAACAACATGTTTTCGAACCTAAATTTTGGAAGCTTCACACTTCAGATCCACAAAACATTATTTGATAATTACCGTGAACTCAATTATCTAAATATAGCACTTTCAATTTAATTGGATTGTCATTCCGATTATTGAATTCACATTAATTCTCAGTTATTCTTTCGTCTCTGGAGGGTAGTATACCGTTCACGCACAGCTAGTATAAGTACCATGGCTCGGATACAATTGTATTCTCTTACCATGCTATGTGACAGATCGCATAATATTTTCATTTGACAGCTGCAATTTTTGATTTTGAAGAGAACATCAAGTATATTTAATATTTTCATATTTAATATTTTATGATTTTCCAAAAAGTCATAAACTAGGTAATTTTGTCACTAGCTCAAAGTGACAGTGAAACCATTAAAAAGCTCCGTACACCATGGAAAAACCCAAGCATTTATACTAACCTCGTACCAGTTTGCTTACTTTGTATTATACTGGAATTCAACGACACACATGTGGTTTATGTATGTACTATGGTGTCTGTACTAGCTGTATGTAACAGGTATTAGCCTATTAGGTGAAACCCCTCCCATTCGTTGTCCATATATACGGCCTTGATTCAGTAGCCAAAAATCATCCATTTATACAAAAAATTACTATTTTTACAATACTCACATTGTGTACATGCATATATACATAATATTATATTATTGCATTTCAGAAAATGAGGTAAGCAAAAAGTGGAAAAGTATCCGCGAAAATTTTAGACAGGAACTAAATAAAATTCCGAAGTGCAAATCCGAAGTGCATAATCGAAAATGGGCTTATTTCAATCAAATGTCGTTTTTGCGGGATATTCTTTCTCCCGCGCCACTAAAGGGGAACTTAGATGTTATAGAGGAACAACAAACTGATACCGTAATTCAACCTGAAGAGTATCGTGGGGATATACCATGTCTACAGAAAACTGCTGAGGATGTCAGTGGAATGACTAACAATTCCAAAGAAGAACCAAATGTTTCTATTATTTTGCCCAACTCTAGAGTTCTGAAAACTACAAAAAGACCACGTGCTGCTGATAATGAACTCTTTCAAATTGAGAAGGAAATGCTTTCCATATTAAAGGAAAATAGTGGACTTAAGCAGGATGGGGATTATAGCTTCCTTATCAGTTTTCTGCCTATAATGAAGAAAATGAGTGACATTCAAAAACTACACTTTCGAATAAAACTGAGCGAAGTAGCTTTGGAAGTTATGACTGATCAACGATTAGATTCCGTATCTAGATGGACAAGTTCCGTGAATACTGAACAACAAATTTCTCCTGCTCAAGCAACAATTTCTGAAAATTGAGGAAATTCTATAATAAGCTCAGGAGCAACTGATGCAAGAATGTTTACAATATTTAATTCACAGCAATCCAGCTGATTTCGAGTATAAATTATGGCGATTACATTTATCTCTTCAATTTTATGTACAATAAAAGCTTTTCAATAATTGACCTACAATTTTTTTTGATTATACTAACCTCAATTTAACAGCAAGGTTTTCTTCTGATAATATCGTGGTAAGCACCGTCAGATCTTTCTGTATAATTGATTTTATTTTACTCAAAATATAGTTAGTTTTATAACATGTTTACATCGCTATGAAAATAAGCATTTTCGTGAAGTCGTTTTCGGAAAACAAGGGTAGTGTTTACATCGTTTTTTCCTATTTTCGTCTGACAATTGGATGTAATCATTTTGGAAATTGATTGTGTGGAATTTATGTGTTTTGAGAAAAAAACGGAAAGCAGCATAAATAATATTGACAATGTAAATTAATAATAACACGTTGATGAGTTTGATAACAGGGTGGAGATTGCCAAGAATGTGTCAATACTTCCTCTACAGTATGTAGTTTAGAAGAAACGGTCTGCCAAACTTCAAATTACAACTTTTTTACCTCATTTTTTTGTGTTTGAAGCCAAAAACTGCCTTACTCCGGTTAGAAGCTAAGATTATTTTCTTTCAAATGCACTTTGTTTTCATTTTGTATCTTGCACCATTTATGAGTTATGACACAAAAGTTCTTCCAATGCATGAAAAGTCTACCTTACAAGAAAATATGGAATAGTATTAAAACTATAAGCAACATTTTTATATTTATTTATTATTATCGAGTTAAGAACAATTAATAATATTAACTATTTAAAATATTTTCAAAATGCCCCCCATAATTTTAAATGCAAAGTAAAGCTCTACGCTTAGATCTTTTGAGATCAGTTGTTACCAAATTCTCTTTAATTTTGTTGGAAGTTTCTTGGACGTTGTGTATAATTTCGTCTTTTGATGATGTTTCCGACACGTACACAATCCCCTTCATAGTTCCCCAGAGGTAAAAGTCTAAGGGCCGTCCAATCCACTTATTTGGGTAATTGGTTTTCATCCACTGCAGGATATTTTGTCCGGTGTGTCCAGGTACTCCATCGTGCTGGTAAATGATAACTCTTCTTATCGATAAAGGTAGATCGTCCATAAGATCTCGAAGATCGTTTTCCAAAAAGTCCAAGTAATTTTCGGTAGTTAATCTACTTGGGAAAATATGTGGACCAAGAAGCTTTTCGCCGACAACACCTGTTCACACATTGATGGAAAATTGTTATTGTGATGATGACTTTCGAGATACGTGTGGATTTTCTGAAGCTGAGTTGTGTAAATTATGTAAATTGGGATTCATCGGTTCACATAATACAATCCAAAAACGTGTAGTCGTCAAAGTCATTCTCTAAGAGCCGACTGCAAAATTCGTTGCGTAGTGGCTTGTCTCTAGGTAGTAGCTCGTGCACAGGAGTAACGTGGTAAGGATACATTCCTTCTTTGTTCAGAATTCTCCAAACAGTTGACAGACATTCCTAAGCTATAATTTAAGGGCTTCGTTCCTATATCAGGATCATTTGTTCATATTTCTAGGACCCTCTCCTCTGCTTCAACTGTAGTCGTTAAACGACTGCTAGTTTCTCTCGAAACATTTCCAAAGCTGCCAGTTTCTTTAATTCTTTGGTATGTTCTTTGAAAAACACGTACAGAGGAAAGCCTCCTCGCCGAAAATCTTCTATGATGTTCGCGTTGAGCCTCAAGGGAATTTCCGTCTCTATAACGGTAACAGGGACTGAAACAGTTATGACTTTTTACGAAAAAAGCCTACTTTACTTGTTATTCCTGACCGATAATAGTTTGAAGCTAAAAAAAACTGAGCTGGAAAGGCTTATAATTTTCCGGCAAAAATACAAAACCAGCTTGTGTTTTTGTGTTGTAACTCATAAACGGTGAAAGATACAAAATGAGAACAAAGTGCGTTTTAAAGAAAACACCCTTAGCTTCCAACCGGAGTAAGACAGAAAAAAAGTTATAAGGTTTATTTTAGTTTTTTGGCTTCAAACACACAAAAATGAGGTACAAAAGTTGAAACTTAAAGTTTGGTACACTGTTTCTTCGAAACTACATACTGCAGAGGAAGCATTGACCCATTGTATCAAAGGGCAGGAGGTTCTCTATGAATTAGCAATTCGACCATCATTATTCTGTTTGCCGTTTAGGAGATAGAACTGTTTTAGTACAAATCTACGTTTCACGTACACTTAGTCCTTTAACCACGATAATCTTGGAAAGGGTTGAGAATACACCCGGTTTTCATTTCTCGACATGACCTATCACCTCTTTCTGAAACAGCCTTTATATATTGCTGTAAGCTACACTCTATAAACAACTTACATTTTGCTACATTAGAAATGTACAAGTAGCTTTTGGGAAGTCGACGTCAGTTCAATGACAATGAATTTAAAGAAAGTTTCAGAATGACGAGAAGGACATTTGATCTTTTGTGCAGCAGACTCTTAAATCTAAAAACTGTTAATACACTATATAGGGAGTGCATTAGTTTGGAAAGACGAGTCGCAGTAGCACTATATACTTTGGCATCATCTTCAGAATATGGAACAATTCCCAAGTTATTTGGTGCTGGAAAAGCTACTGTTCACATCTTTCCGATGGAATTTTGCTTTGAAGTCTGGAACGTAATGAGGCCAGAATACTTGATTTTTTTCCATTACAACGCGAACAAGTCCAAGAATGTGTACGCGGATTTGAAAGATTAGGATTTCCACAATGTCTTGGCGCAATTGGTAAGTATTGTAGTCAGTCTTATAAATAAACAAAGTAAATTTACTCAGCCTTTTTAATTGCAGATGGCTGCCGCATAGAATTTCAACACCATAGAGATGAAGCATGTGATTATTTTAACTATAAAGGGTGGCATTCTATGGTTCTTCGAGCATTAGTTGATTATAGGTGAATATTAAGTATAAAACTTGCAGTTATAACAATAAATAATTAAATCCATTGCTCTAAAACAGGAATCGTTTTTTATATATAAATGTGGATGCTCCAGGTTGTTGCAACTATTCCACCATTTTCGAGAAATAAAATTTGAAACAGTAATTGGAAAACCGTGTTCTACAAGAATTTTCAAGAAATATAACTGGAAAACAGGTCCCAGTTCGCATTTCGCTTTTCTTCAACTCTAATGAAGACGTATCCATTTAATATCACCAGAAACTCTCGTTAAAAAGCGTTTAAAACTTCATTGTTGAGTTGTCGTAGAGTCGTCGAAAATGCATTTGGGCACAGAAAGGTGCGTTTTCGACATCTTGGAAAAGGACTTGATAACAGTATCGAAAAGTGCCGTTGATGTGCGTTGGTCAAATAAACTTGGGAGCTCAAAGACTGGTATGCAAAAAACTCTGTTTGGTTGGGTGCGACTCATTTTCAAAACCGTCACGACAATAGATCCGCCTGTCTAGTCCTAAACCGAGCAGTAGATGATCACCCGATTGAGATTTTTTTTGAGAAAATTCTGGGAAATTGAAGAGGTGCAGAATTATACCAAACCGGTGACTTTGGAAGAAAGGAGTTGTGAAATGTATTTCAGAAACACGACTTGTATAAACGCAGACGGAAGATTCATAGTTAAGCTTCCATTCAAAGAGAGTCCTAAAATTTTAGGTCAGTCATTAGATATGGAAAAACTGCGATTTTCTTATTTACAAAGGAAGTTTGATAGAAATCTTGATTTCAAAAACTCTTATCAGGATTTTATTAAGGAGTACGAAGAGCTAAAGCACGTGGAACCCTACGAAGAAACCACATCAAAATCCAAGATGTATTACATGCCTCACCATGGGGTCGAGCTTTATCAGAAAAGTTAAGAGTAGTGTTCGATGCGTCTTGTAAGACAACATCTGGAACATCCTTGACCGATATTCGTCTGGTAGGACCAGTAGTGCAAGAAGATTTGTTTTCCATACTTTATCGTTTTCCTAAGCACCAATACGTTCTCACTGCAGACATTATCAAAATGTACCGTCAGATTTTAGTTCATGCTGATGATACAAGCGTCCAATCGATACTTTGGCAAAGTCAGACTTCACAGCATATCGGCTAAATACCGTTACATATGGTACCGCTTCAACACCATATTTGGCAACGCGATGTATTAAAGATCTAAGTTCACTTCATAAAGATGAATTCACAATTGCGTCAAAGATTTCGGAGCGTGACATGTACGCAGATGATGTTTTGACGGGTGCCAATTCAACAGAACAACTGAATGAAATTCGTAGTCAATTGAGTAAATCTCTGCTAAAGGCCGGCATGAAGATCCATAAGTGGTGCACCAATTGAAATGTGATTCTGATGAAGATTGATAGAACCACTCATCTACAACTTACAGTAATTAAAGATGGTCAAATTACTAAAACTTTAGGCATAAGATGGCAGCCGAATACTGATCAGTTCGTTTATCATGTAGAAAAGACAAGAGTATCCGAAACTCTCTGCTATACATTGCTGGATAGATTTAACAGTAGAATTATCGTGGATCGCTGGTTCACCACCAGCTTGGAATGTGTTTGTTGTTAAATATTCAGCTTAAATCAGAACGTCAAATGGAAATATATCAGCACTCATGAAAACCCTGCGGACATTCTCTCGAGAGGAGCTCGTTCCAATCAGTTAAGAGGAAGCAAATTATGGTTTCATGGTCCACTTTTCTTATCCAAAACAGAAGATTGGTGGCCCAAAACCGACTTAGTCACATCGGTACTTCTTGAAAGAAAAAAGAAAGAAGACACATTATTAGTTAAAGCAACGAATGATCTCGTAGCGTCTTGGAAATTCATCAATTCATATAGAAAATTGATAAGAATTTTCGCACATATATTTAAGTTCATTAGTAGATGCAGAAATTCAAAACTAAGTAGGTACATCAAATGAGTTGGAATTAGATGAATTGTCATCAGGTGAGAAGGTAATATTTATTATTGTGGTCCAAAACTCATACAATAAATCAGAAATCGAAGCGCTGAAAAAGGGAAAGAAAATCTTCGGTTACAGCCATATCAAGTCTCTAGATACCTTTATTGATGATTATGTCAATATTGAATTTGATACTAGACATTCCATTTTGCTACCTTCGAACACATCCATTGTGAAAAGTCTTATATGATACCTTCGGGAAAAACACATGCATGTCGTATGCCTCACATTGCACAATATAGTCAGTCGGAGATATTGGATTCCGAATGTCAGCAGCTTATCAGATCTATTATTTACAACTGTGTTTAATGTTTTAGATCCAAACCAAATACTTTACTATTGTGGACCATTCACAATCAAACCATTCAATAGACGAAAGCTTATATTGCCTTATTCATCTGCTTCAGCACGAAAACCGTTCATTTAGAACTGGTGACAAATCTGTCAACAGTTGCTTTCATAGCGGCCTTGAAATGGTTCATCGGAAGACGTGGAAATTGTTTCGCAATCACATCAGACAATGAGACTATTTTGTGTTGGCGCTAAGGGAGAATCATCAGATTTAAGGAGACTATTCCTCAATGAAAGCCACATCGACACTGTCAAGGAATTTTGCCATACCGAAGGTATACGTTGGCAATTCATTCCTCCGAGATCTCACCACTTTGGTGGTTTATGGGAGGCCTTAATCAAGAAAGGAAAATTTCTCTTAGTAAAGACATTGAAAAAAGATCCTCTAAACTACGAGGAATTCAATACAATGATAATTCAAGTCGAATCAATTTTGAATTCAAGACCTCTAACTTCAATATCAACTGATCTGAATGATGCAACAGCATTAACTCCAGTACATTTCTTGATTTGTAAAACTATTGAGTCAATACCAGATCCAAACATAACAGCTGAGAATATATCTACTATCTCAGTGGCAGCACGTATGCAGATTACAACAAATCTTGGAGCAAAGCATATTTAAATACCATCCAACAACGACACAAATTTAGTAACTTGCATAAGCACATCATCAATGGCACCCTGGTTCTCCTAAAAGTGGAAAACCATCCTCCTTGTTCTTGGAAGAATGACAAACACCATAGTAGGGGATGATGATTGCATACGAGTAGCTGATGTCAAAACTCTTCAAGTGGTCTATCATAGATCTATACACAAACTTTGTATATTACCAATTACTGACGACGATGCGGATATTGAAATCCCTTCAAGGTGGGGGCATGTTGAGGCATGAGACGAAACTCAAAATATTAGCAGAAATGCATGTAGTTGCATTCTTTGGAATGGTACTACTAAGTCGATCAAAGTCCTAGGTTCCAGATCCCCTGACCATAATAAAATGAAAGTGTATACAGAGCACAATCAAGGCCGAAATACAGTGCTAGCGCGACCGTTGCCGGCGTTTGACAGTAGAATACATGAGAAGAAGTTGGGCAATCTTAAATGGCAAAGTCAACTGCGCCCACTGAGTTGTGTAAAAGCCGCGTTAGCTCTAGATTCTATTCTAGCTCATTTTTGACATTTGATAACATTGTTTTCGCTATTTATAGCCAGCAGCTGATTTGGTTTTAGTGAATTCAGAGGTGTGTGCAAGAAAAGTTGATTAGTTTGGTGCGAGATGTGGAGTTAATTTATAACTTAAAATGCCGGGATTATAGAAATCTCGAAAAAATGCACGTATTCTTACGTAATCTTACAATTATTTAAATTGATAGCATATAAAAATTAGAAAATAAAAATCAAACGAAAGTTCACTACGCCGAAGTTATCGAACACTCACACTGTGTTAAGCGAAAGTTCACTACGTCGAAGCCATCAAACGCCGGCTGAGTCGAAGTTGTGTACGCTTGCACTGTTTTTCAGCCTAGATATATGTACTCAACGGTAACTGTCAAATATCAATTCATAATGACAAAAAATAACTGCTACTGTCAAAATTCAACTTGTTCTGTCTTATATGGCGTTCGGAGTGCACCGAAATTACGTCATCTTGAACTATATCTGAAATCACCTCCGAAATCACCCAATTTCCCACACATTGACGTAATTCCAAAATCACAAAATTTCGACGAAATTTGGATGAAATTACATGCAAAATCATGTGATAATTAATGAACGCACTCATCCAGCGGCATTCAAAACATCATTTTCATTGCATTGACAGCTCCATTTGTATACAAAATTAGAAAGGAGATGGAAAGACTTTTATCGAAATATGGAAAATAAAATATTAAAAAAAATATGGTGAGGAGGAAGTTTTAGTGGAATTGTGGACTGAAAATATTGATAAATTAAGGGGTTTGAGAAAAAATAGCCACATATTTTTAGAAATTCAAATCAGGGATGAAGCGCAATGGCAGATTCTATACCTACTACAGTAGAAATTAGGATTAAGATCCATAATTTAACTAGCAGATACATGTAAGTTCAAATGAATCTTAATTTAATACATCTTTTATCAAATATTAATCCCAATTTGATTTTATTCTTAGGAAGGAAAAGGAAACATGGGCTCAACAGCAGGTTCCCCATCTGACGGGCTACTATATTATAGAATCCATGACATAATGGGGAAATTCAAGGCAAATAATGTGGTGTCATGAGAGTATAGTGGATGGTACCAAATTAGAATGCCTTTCCTACTATTATATATTTATTTGCATTTTATAATACAATAGATAGCAGCCACGAAATCTTTTCTGGACAGGATGTCCATTTCCATCAGTATGCGTCCTCATCGCTGTCAGCTTTTGAATCATCCCCATAGTCACGCCCAAGTCCACCCCAATGCACCATTATCATCACCAGTTGTGACATCGGTTGCATCACCAGAAGAAAATACTGAAAAAAAAAAACGAAGTGAAAATATCCAAATAGAATTATTAAAAGAATTCAAAAAAGTTAATGAAAACATTCAAAAAGAATTAGAGGAAGTGGAAAAGGTGAACGAAAAGTTAATGAACTATTGCAGAACTTCGTAAATGACTGGAAAGAATTACAAAAAGTGGTGATACATTTTTTGAGCTCCAAGTAGTATGGAAGCTTTTTTTGCAGTTGTTTTACGGGTAATTGGCAATAGAAATATAATATAAAAATGTTGTGTTTGTTTTTCTTACCTAAGCACTGACTAATCGTTCCGAATATTTGCCGCAGAAGGATCGTTGTCAGTGATGATGGTATTGTATTGTGGCTGTCGATTACTTTGATGTTTTTCCTTTTCTCTGACATGAATCAGCCATTTATGATTAATGTGCTCATTGTGCTCATTTAAGAAGTTGTGTAATACAAACAGAGCTTAATTATTTGAGAAGTGCCTTTTCGGAACCTCCTAAATCTTACATTTAAATGCCCAAGGGCATTCTGCACTACCCTCCGACTTTTCGACAATACATAGCTGAAGTTTTTCTCCATTTAACTTCTCACTGAATTAAATGGAAATGATTTCATTAAAAATTCATCAGAAAATCGAAAAGCAGAGTCCGCAATAATAACTATGGGCATATTCACTCCAGATGTTTCTTTTGTTCCTTTTATTCTAGATGCCCCGAGGCTGTGCCGCTAAAGGATATTTCGGGAGAAACAGTTGCAACCGCTTTCTATTCCTCATAGATCTCGCGTTATGGGACTCCACAGACGTTGACCACTGACCAGGGTACGCAGTTCGTTTTTTTTTAAACTTTGACAAACATGTTGGGAACAAAACCCATACACACGTCTCCATATCACCCTTCATCAAACGGTTTGGTTTAGCGCTGGCGCCGGCCTGTTAAAGCAGCATTAATGTGCAGAGGGGACATAGAATGGGTGGATCAACTGCCAACAGTTCTTCTAGGACTGAGGATATGTTATGAGGAGGATTTACAAGCATCTGATGCACAAAAATGAAAGCAAGCACATAGTTTCTGAAATTACTTGCACAATTTAAACTTTTGTCACGGCTTGCATTTTTGTGCAAATATGTTGAACCCGGAACCATATGTAAGATAGACGTAAGTTAGTTTTAAAAAATAAATACAATGTAGCGCAATCGAATAAAGTCAGTTATCAGTTATCATCGAATATTACACAAAAGGTTTCTACGTTTATTTTAATCGGTGGAGTCATGCTGATCTAGCTACTCCCCGCAATCAACACTACTCCACCCCCAGAAATAATAGGAGCTATGCTTTTGGTAAGCTACTCCCGTAACATGATCGACTATTACATACCTACAGCCGTCCTATCACTGTAGTGTATAAATATAATCTTGGGCCGAATAATAGACTTTTCTAACACATTCACTAAAGAAACTAATTATCTGTAACCTGAATAGGTTAAGAGCTAATAACTCCTTAACCATCACAGACAGAACATAGGTGTACTGGGTTAAATTAAAGAGGAGACTCTGGGCTTTCGAAATTTCGTCACAAAAATGTATGTTAGTGGGGGTAATTAAAAAAAGACAAAAAAAAAAAAAACTAAATTTCGAGTCTGAAGCGTCGTAACTCTGGAGTGGGGAGGTGTACGGGGGTAGTTGTGCAGTCGTTGGAAAGGCCTGGAAGTTTTGCACACCCTTACGTCATAAAATAGACTATAAAGGGTGTACTCTTAAAGATATACATAGGGTGTTTATTGAAAAAGGAGAATATTTTACTAATCACCCTGTAACTCGACACTATGACAATTTGGCAAAATATTGACCTATTAGTCTGGGACACCCTGTATATGACAGTTTAAATTATCTCAGTAGCAGTGTGATCACCCTCGCATGTTTTCAAAATTACCTCGTCGAAATTAATTAATTTCGGCGCAGTCTGAATCGAAGTATGAGTAATTATAAAGTATTGACACCTCTGTAAGAGGAAAAATTTATCATCAAGAAATATATCCTTGAGTGAGTAAAAACTTTATTCACGGACGCGAGTAAAAGACCTAAAATAAAAAAAAAAAAAACGTGTAGAGATAAAGACGGATAGAATTTGTGAAAGCTCTTCCCTTTAAATTCGATGCGCTAAAAGGTGATAGAAACTTTGGGTTTGGGGTTTGTTTGGTTTTGTTTACACTTGCATCATTTGACGTTGACAGTTCTAAATTATATTTCGTGGATTGCGCAGGGTAATTTATAATTTATAGACAATTTTTAAATTAATAATACTGCAATTCACCTCTTCCTTACTTCTTCTTTCCCTTCTTTTCTAGGCTATATATAATTTGAAGCATAAAATATTGCAGTGATATTTTTTTCCAGCAGTGAAGTTAATAGAAGTTAAGTTCCGAAGTTGATTTGTGTTTTCAATAAGTTTGAAAAACAGGAATTATAGTTAAATAGTGATTTATTTATAATAATATAGTTATTGTTATTTTAAATTCAGCGTACATACATATAAAGTTTTGTAATTATTGGTGGATGGGAGTAAATTCGGTGGCAGCTTTTAAAATTACCAAGTTATCCCAAGTTTGCTTCTACCTGCTAGTATAATTCAACAAACCCGCATTAAAAATTTAGTATTTATAATTGTTTTGCATAACTAAATTATTTTTTTTTTAAATGATACGTTTACCCATTTTTTTCAGCTTCATATTTCTTGAGATACTGATAAGAATTCGATGCATTGGAGCAAATGTTCCTACAGATGAACTAAATATTTTTGTTAACGCATTACTAACAGAAGGCAAATCACATAATGTTGAATTTGATTCCCTTGCATTCGGCGAATATTTAAGGTAAGAGACATCATTCAAACATAAACATTTATTTATTTGGAGTACCCGTGCCAAAGGCACGTAGAGGGAACATTTTAACAATACCAGGCAAGTGTCGTTAAAGCTGTTTAAGCGATACTTAACTTAATGATACCACTGGAACATTTGTTAGATAAGTAATATACTTTTGCTGGGCAACTTTCTTTGAAGTCCTAGACTTTCTTTGTATAATAAAAATTACTGAGAAAAGTTTTTTTAGCTGTTCACAAGATCAAACCGCTACTCTCTGTGAAGTTGAAGTACCTAAGCTAGGTTATTTTTAAATATCTCCGCTTTCGAAGATGATATCTGTGTTCCATTAGACGGTACGAAATACTTTCGAGTATTTAGTAATTAGGAAAAACGCTATTATTTCTAGATTTATTATTATTATATAGTATTAGCATTAGTTACATTTTCTTAATTATTAAGCCCAGTGTCATGGGCGTAGCCAGGGTTTTATTGTGGGGTGGGCATAGTAGGGGCCAGCTTGACACAAAAATTGAAAAAGAATATTCTTCAATCAAGTATTGTTTTTCAAAAATATGTAAAAGTATCTAAGACGTTATTCAGTGTTAACAACAACACCAAGTTTCCTTACATCAAGGAAACTATTTTATTGATTACCGTTGTTTTTAGATCCAATACAAATTATTGTTTTGTTATTGTTTTTAAATCAACTAGCATTATGATTTCTACTGAAGTGAGAAAACTTTCACAGAAAGAAGAAAACTCCTTTTAACGGCAATAAAACCGTCGATCTAATAGAAACCAAATTTAATTAATATGTGTAGAAATACGAAAAAAATTCTTCTTATTAAGGAAATTATCGCTTATACAACGAAACTGACTTGCTGCAACAAAGGACATTTTGCATGAAGTCAACATAATAAAGGGTTTTCCAATAAGAGATGTTATTTTGATATTCAAAGAAAAATGCCATTTTTTTGAGATAAATGATCGGATCTTTATTTCATTATAAAGAGGAGGGTATGCCGTTAATAATGGAAAATAACGTCAGCCAAATGACCACCACGACCACGCCTACAGGACCATATCCTTTTCATGCAATTTTCCATAACCAAATCGCAAAGTGGCTCCCCTATGTCCTCGATAACCTCACGAATTCCATCTTTGAGGTCTTGAATCGACGCTGGGCTGTTGGCGTAGACCTTCTCTTTCACGTGGCCCCAAAGGAAGAAGTCGCAAGGTGTTAAGTCACAAGATCTCGGTAGCCAATTGTGATCACCTCTTCGAGAGATAACACGGTCCGGAAACTTTTCCCGTAAAAGATAAATGGTTTCGTTGCTTGTATGGCACGTAGCGCCGTCTTGTTGAAAGTAAACGTTGTCCAGATCAATACCATCCAATTCCGGCCATAAAAAATCATTAATCATCTGTCGATAGCGCAATCCATTCACCGTAACTGTTGCTCCAGCCTCATTTTCGAAAAAGTAAGGTCCAATGACCCCGCGGGTCTATAAAGCGCACCAAACCGTCACATGTTGAGGATAGAGAAGCTTTTCAACAATAACTCTTGGGTTTTCCGAGCCTCAAATCCGACAATTTTGCTTGTTGACGAAGCCATCGAGGTGGAAATGGGCCTCATCACTCAAGATGAGTTTTCGATGGAATTCCGGATCATTTTCATGCATTTCAAGGACCCAATCAACAAAGACTCGACGTTGTTGATGATCGGCCGGCTTGAGTTCTTGTGTTAACTGAACTTTATAAGCCTTAAGACCCTAATCATTATGCAAAATACGGTGTAATGACGTTTGTGGAATGCCTAAATCCAAAGAACGACGAGGAATGGACAAACCTAGGTTTTCTTCAACACTTTCGGCTACAGCAGCAATATTCTCGGCTGCACGGGTTTTATTCTTCACATCACTAACTTGTCCCGACAGCTCGAATTTTTCTACCAATTTCTGTATTGCGGTCCGACAAGGTGTTTCACGACGACCCAAAAATGTTCGAGTTTTACGAACCGTCTCTGCCACATTTTCACCATTTTTATAGTGAATTTTAATAATTTCAATGCGTTGTTGAATCGTGTATCGTTCCATTTTTATTAACGGCGTAGTTTCTACTTGTCAAATGTCAAAAAATAACAGCTCGAAAAGTGACATCTACCGAAATAGCGGACTAATTAAAATAACACCTCTTATTGGAAAACCCTTTATAACCTTTTTTCATATTTTGTATGAAAATTTTCTGCTATTATCATAATCGGAGGTAATTGAGAAAATATGTTTACTACTATTAATCTAATTTTTCTATATTCAGTTTGAATAAGACGAAGCAATTTGTTTTCTTACATCCAGGAAATGTCTACTAAGATCAAAATCGCACCTAACTTTCCTTGATACAAATGGAATAGAGCTTATTTTCAGTGAAAATTTCTCTCAGTGCATTTTCGTTTAATTTGAGTTCGTCACCATCCATCACAACCTTCCAAATTAATATCGTTATAATCATGACAGAAATCTCCAAAAATCTATTAAGTAAGCTTTAGTTTACTATTTTTTTTTCTACAAATCGACTCAATACCCTTTCAGCTGTAATTTTTCTTAACAATGGCATGCTCTGTGTTGAGCAGTAAAATGCGTGACATGCGAGAAAATCGTTTTTGCAGCATTGTGCTTCTAAGCAACGTTTTTAACTGCCTCATAGCAGAAAAACTTCTCTCACAGCCGGCAGAGTTCACTAGGAGTAATATTGCCGCTTTAGAAAGTTTTTGCCCTTCTTTAATATTTTTTCTCAAATTTTCAACATTTATCTTATAATTTTTTAATTTAAGCATGTTTTACATGACCATCGCCTCAGCTTCCAAAGCTGTATCTATTTTTAGCATTTTTTTTATAATTGCTGATGAATTTAAGAAATTTGTCATCATATTTACAAAAAAAATAAGGAATTTTTGAGATATTACTTCTATCTCTGCTAATTTTTCCCAGTTGTTAAAGCTGTTGTGAGGGTATGTTTTCCAATTATAGGAAAGACTGGGGGGTTACCTACGTAATCCCGATTTTCAAAATCCCGATAACAATATCCCGAACACGTAATCCCGACCTACAGAATCCCGATGTGCAAAATCCCGAAGTACAGAATCCCGACTTCCAATATCCCGATTTTAAAAATCCCGCATTACAAAATTTTGAAGATTATTATATATTAATGAAATCATGTGCGGCCGCCGCAGATGATTTCATTAATATATAATAATCTTCAAAATTTTGTAATGCAAGAAGAAATTTTTGGTCAGTCGCAGACACCGTTTCGGAAAACTTTCCTCGTACTCAGAATAATTTTGAAGCCTGGCATAGATGGTTAAAGCTCGTGGTTGGAAAAAGACATGCGGGTCTTTATGAACTCATTAAGAATTTGTCAAAAGAACTTACTGTTGTAAAAAAAAGTGTGGAAAAGGTTAAATCGGGCGAGAAAATACCGCTGAAAAAGTCGTCAATCCAGAAATGTAAGAAGATTAAAAGGATAATAAAAAAGCGGGGATCTCTTGGAAAAGTACAATATCTTAAAATGATAGCCCATAATATTTCTCTCAGCTAAGTATGTCAATATTTTTTAAATTCGAACAGAAATTTTAAATTATATTTTTACTTTCTTCCAGGAGATTTGTGTACTCTGGTTACATATACCTACAGCGATTTAACTATTCGGAAAAGAAATATTTCTTAGATATTTTCACACATTATTATAGTTGTCTTAAAATACGAAATTATTTAATTTGTTAGTTTTTTTTAATAAAGCATCTTTTACAAAGAAACATATTTTTTATATTAATTCAATGCGAGATTTTTAAATTCGGGATTTTAAAATTCGTGATTTTTAAATTCGGGAATTTGCAATTCGGGATTTTTGAAAAAGTCGGGATTTTGATAATTCAGGATTTTGAGATTCGGGATTTCGTAGTGCTCCCAAGACTGGGGTGCTTTTAAGCAAGAAGTTCACCAGCCTCGATTATAGTCCTCTTTCTTGACAGTTTGACTTTCTAAACTCAAGGTTTTCTTATTACGCTTTTTATTTTTGACTTATTGATTTAACATTTGTTTAGTTACTTCTTAATATTCCTTTTTGTTCTTTATTAGGAGAACAAGAGACCTTACCGTGGATCGACGATCTCTTGGTTCGTTTTTGATTTAGTTTTAAAAACTACTGCCTAAAGTAGAGCGACGCTCCAGCTTTTTACTCAGGATTATCGATCGATTTTCTTCGATAATTGGTGATCCAGCCTAAATCTTCCATAAAGGGGCGAATATTTATTAATTAACGTATGTGGATAATTTTGGGTACGTCTTCCGATTTATACATTAATTGAATATTGGAAATAGAAATGGAACATTTTCCCCTATGCATAAGAAAATTAAAGGCAGGCTATTGGCTTGCATGGCCAATAACCAAAAAGATCATGTAGTGCCAGTATGTGGATCAAGCATCAACCATATTGCTCATAGTATTTTCTACATATGAGCAAAGCGAGCGAAAATAGGAAAAAAACGAAGAACAATATACAGAGCCCAATTTGTAGGTCAAAAATTAGGCACATTGCGCATATTTCTTCACATATGGTTAAAACAAGCATACACTGGCTGTATAGTAAGTCAGGGACAGCCCAGTTCCCCTACATGGCGAGAATCACTGTCGTGTTGAGGGTTTTTTTTTCTACGTAGCAGTGTAGTGCGTTGCCGCATTATGCTAAAGCCTTGGTTTTCAAGAGAGTCGGCCCAATTGCAATTGCGCCTCCGCATTCTGTTGGAAACGAAGGCTTTAGAATGGAAAAATGTTGTGTTAACAATAATTCTGATGGATTTATTATCAGTCGGTCGAAATGGAGAAAGTCAAATCATTGTTAAGGTGAGTTTGCACTTAGATACAAGTATCTGGATTTGTATCGGTACTTGTATATCCACGTTTTCGACTTGTATATATGTATTGTCGATATACTTTAATTACTAGTCTGCAAGAGCTGTACATGTTTGAATGCATCCCATGATGAGCTGCATACTTCATCAGTTCCGCAACCGGATTTTTACTAACATTAATTTTTCCTAGTTCTCTGATAAATTGACTTTTTGTATTATGCCACTTATCCTCAATTTCTTTTTTCGTACACTTTAACTCCTAAGCGATTTCTTCCAACTTATCATGTTTTTTTTTTTGTCTTTAAATGGTTTTGACCTGACATCCCAAATATTACATTTTCTTATTTTTCTATTAGAAGTAGGTAAGGTCTTTTCTTTTGACCACGATGACATGATTTTTAATTTAATTCAACCGCCCGCTCTACAGAACTAAGCACACGATAAACTGCACTTCAGAACTAAATGCAAAAGTATAGCGAAAACCAGAAACAACATATACAAATTGTATGAGCATATGTGTTAGACACAATTAAATGAATAAACGTTTGTATATAATTTGCCCCATAAAAATCCCGATAAAAGTACATATTGGGAATTTGTCTTGAAATGAAAATGTTTTTTAATTTGAGTATTCTTTAATAGAGTATGCTTGGGGTTTATTATGAGTAATGAATGACGATTATTGAATGCCGCTTCCGTAATTTTCTGGGGTGGGGGGGGGGGGGGGAGATCATCGGTGCAGTTTATTAATTATCCAGCCGGAAGAACTTTTGAAGCCTAAGGCTGGGCAACTCACATGGATCGTAGGAATCGCGAAGATATCGTATCCTATGATCTCTTCTGCATGAAATTAAGACCTAGGCAAATATAATTAACTTTTTATATTTTACCATACACTGGGGTGGGTACCTCGAAATACCTGCCGCTGCCATGTCATCATAAACAAAAAGATATCGTGCCTGAAGATAACGACGAAAATAACACCACACATTGGCCCTGAAAGGACCGTGTACATCATTCACCTTGCGATGGTTCTAGGGATTCGATGGTGTTATCCATTTTTGCCGTCCCCGTCCGCCCACGATACCGCTGGCATCTCATTTTGCGATGTCCCTTTTACCTGTGGTAGAAAGAGAGACTTCAGGAAAAGGAAGGAGAAGAGTAACGCACTACTGTTTATTGCAAATTGTATGTTTTATTTCGAATTCTTACTATTATAAACATTTTATATTTTATCTTATGATCACCCGCGAAGCATTAAAGATGATTGGCTGTCTTCAGATTTTTCCTATGCGGGACTCCAAACGGCATTAGAATGTTCCTTTCCTTATGTTACACAACATACTATACAGCTTAAGCTATTTCTTATCACTTCAATCGCCTAATTACATAAATTACATAAAAATCGCTAAAAGGCCTTCTTGGGAAATACATTTAATGTGATCAACATCGCGTCGGGAGAGGTTCTCTCACCTGGGACAATAGCCCGACATATTAGGTAATCCTTGCGCTATATCTAACCATACCACTACTATTCCTATGAATAGCACTCAACTAACGAAGAATAAATTAAAATATAAATTAAATCTCTTCCAAATTTAATTCAGCGCACAGGCTCCGGCCTGACCTTTGCTAAGCTAGTCAAAGATTACCTTAACTAGTTATTAGATTGTGATTGGTATTTATTCTCAGATCTTAAAATTCTTGTTGTATTGTTTTAATTAATTCTTAATTTTATTTATTTATTTTTTTGTCTTCTCTTCTCTTTTACTTTGTTGTATTATTATTTATTTACTTATTTTTTATTTTTGTTGTTTTCTTTGGCTCTTTATCTCTAAGTTCTCTTTTTCTTTTTCATCTTTGGATTTTTTTCTCTTTATTCATTTATTTATTTATTATTATATTTGTTTTTATTATTATCTTATTTTTGCTTTAATTTTAATGTTACGTATGTCTTTTTGTAATTTTGTAATCTTCTGTACAAGGCCGAATAAATGTATTGTAGTTATATTTCGGGAGATCATACGAAAGGATAGCTGTATGACAGCTCATATTTATTTTAATATATCACCAAAAATACTCAATATATACTAATGGGAATGTTTAGTGATGACGTTAACAACTTAATATATAATGTAGGCGCGCAATTTATACCACCATTTCATTGCTGCGAAACGTAATATAGTTCATGGATCTTTTCAGGTACAAAGCGCTCCGTCGGCCGGGATGTCAGATAAATTATTTAATTGCACTGATTATCTAATACTTTTTCAAAATATATGTAGTTCGCGGCACTATTTCCTTGCACGGAAGCAAAACGTAATATCGTTAAAGAATCTTTTTCAGATATAGGGCGCTCCGTGGACTGGGATGCCAAAAACTTTTTAAATGAAATGATATTTGATAACTTTTTGCAAATATATACAGGGTGATTCAGATCAAGATGCCTTCCGGTATACCATGCGATTCCTTAAGGTAAGCTGATCAAAAAATAGTTCCACATACACCCCCCCCCCTAAAAACTATCCTTTAGGAGCTGCGTCCAGTTGAAGATTTCGCCAATATTCGAGAACTCTGATGGGAATAATGAGTATAACTTTTGAACCACCACATAGATTTTGGTTATTGTTAGCTTATTAAATAGCCAATAATAGTAGCTGTCGAAAAGTGCATTCCCCTGTATTTTGTAATTAAGCATCTTTACATTATTCTCAAATATTTCCAAAATGATTTTTTTACATACAGATTTCATAAATACCGTCATTTATTTCAAAAACTTTCTTCCATGTAACCCAATTTTATTGCTTCTATTAATGCCTCTACTACCGTCTATCACTGGAAAAAAACCGCATGCCAATACCTGAATCAGTTTTAGCACAGGAGGTTTATTGGCAGATTCAAGCCAGATCGTAAAATTGCATTAAACCAATAATCACAGGTAGGTACGTAGGGTCTTTTATGACCTAATAAGTAATTGTTAATAATCCCACACCACACGTTTATTTTAAAGCTCCTCTGATGATGTCCATCTAAAATGGCGTACGGATTCAGTGAAGCCCAGGTGTGCAAATTATGAGTATTTACTACTCCATCCCTGGTGAAAGTAGCTTCATCTGTAAACAATACTTTTGATGGAAATGTTGGCTCTTTTTCAAGGATCCATTTGCAAAATTGAAGGCGTTTAGTTGAATCTCCTTCCTGTAAAGCTTATACTATTTGAAAATGGTAGGGGTATAGCTCATTAGATTTAACTCTTCGCCAAACTGTTGACTGAGAAATTTCTGTTCGCTGCGCTAATCCTCTGGTACTAGTACTTTCATCTGCAGCTACCATTCTCAATATTTCCTCCTCAACATTTACATTTACATTGATCCAGTCGTCTATGCTGAACTGTCCCCCACTCCCTTATACATCTATCTACGCTTTCGAAGGTCATGCGATCCGGAAGTCTACGACGAGGAAATCTCTCCTGATACAATCATCTTGCCAGGCCGCTATTTCTGTGAGTTTCACCGTAGATGAGGTGTATATCCGCATATTCTTCATTTGAAAACGACATACTAGTAATTAACAATATCTTTTGTTAATATTTATTACATACTAGCGTTTAAATCTTAGGTAACATACCTTTAATGCAGCTTCTTGCTCTCTTTATACCAGGGACCGAATCAGTTATGACTTTTTACGATAGGCTTTTTATTTTTTTTTGTAATAAATATTCTTATTTTTTCAAAATCTTGATGCTACTTTCCATTGACTGATAAAATAAGTAGTTACGAAACTCCTAAGATGCTGCTTACATACTAAACAAGAGTACCACTACCTTCAGAAAATTATAACCAAAGCAATTGTGGGTCCAGGCATAAAAGACCCTACGTACCTACCTGTGATTATTGATTTAATGCAATTTTATGATCTGGCTTGAATCTGCCAATAAACCTCCAGTGCTAAAACTGATTCAGATATTGGCATGCGGTTTTTTTCCAGTGATAGAGGGTAGTAGAGGCATTAATAAGAAGCAATAAATTTGGGTTACATGGAAGAAAGTTTTTGAAATAAATGACGGTATTTATGAAATCTGTATGTTAAACAATCAAAATTTTGGAAATAATTGAGAATAATTTAAAGATGCTTAATTAACAAATACAGAAGAATACACTTTTCGACAGCAACTGTTTTTGGCTATTTAATAAGCCAATAACCAAAATCTATGTGGTGGTTCAAAAGTTATACTCATTTATTCCCATCAGGGTTCACGAATATTGGCGAAATCTTCAACTGGCCACAACTCCTAAAGGACGGTTTCTAGAGGTGGTGGGGGGGGGGGGGGGGGGGTGGAATAATTTTTTTGATCAGCTTACCTCAAGGAATCGCGTGGTATACCGGAACGTATCTTGATCTGAATCACCCTGTATATAGAGTTCGCTGCACTAGTTTCTAATCTGTAAAACAGTTTGGCTAGTTTTCTATTTCCCTTGCTATTCCTGACTTTCTGAGTTTTTCCCGTCGATGTCAATACAATTTTCTTTTGCCGATCTACATATCATCGAATTTTTCAATTGTAATTTTTGTTAATTTTTTCACGAATACCAAAACAAACTTTAATTTTTTCCACATTTCTTTTCAACCTCTTTCACCACTTTTTGCTTAATGCCCGATTCTTGCCCGCTGTGCCCTGTTTCCGGCCTTTTAATCGCTCCGATCTCTATGTTTCCAGCATGGTGCACGTTCCACTGACGGCTCTGACGACTAGATGTCAGGGTAACTTCATAGATGTGGCGTGTCATGCTTACAAGTAGCTATATTCGTGCTACCGCCATGCCCACATGCGATCATAACAATATGTATATCACATATGAAAACTCAAAACTTGACGTTCCCACCGAAAATTTCCTCCCATGAAAATAAATAAATAAAATTAGAATTCGGTGAGATCATAACGTTGTAAATCTTAAGATCCACCGAATTTAAAAGTTAAATGAATAAAGTTTCAGGAATTTTAAGATTCGGTGTTTTTATAGTGTGAAAACTTTACTCAATACATATTTCGCGTAATGAGTGCCAGTAGTGACGAAATAATATGTAGACAACAAAATATGACCACATTTCAATGGGCTCACGAAACAACCCACTTGAGATGAGGTTTCGTAAATATTATTTTTTTGTGTATTTTTAGTATTGTGCATTGGTTTTATATTTGTATTTACTATTGCGCAATAGTATAGAATAATCGAAGCTAAGTAAGAATTTTAGTATAAAAGAGATGCGAATTTTATAATAAAATTTCAGGATTCAAATTGTGAGTTCAAAATCCCAATTCACAAAGTGGCAGTAAAAGCCGGGATAATTCTTAGAAATCTTAAATTAAAAAAAAAACTGCAAAACAAGCAAATCATTGTTAATTGTGACATTCGCTTCATTTTCACATTCATTTTCATTTTATTAAGACAAGTAAAAATTTAAATTACGCCTACTCCACGAATACGTAATTCTTGCTCTCCGTAGTTATTCCCATATATTTTGTATAATGATCTCAATAAATTCAAAACCATATTCTACCCTAGTTATTTTGTTAAAAGAGCGAAACTAAACTTTTCACAAAATGTACCGATGTAACTTTCTACTGCATAGTGAAAAGATGAATTTAAGAAACATGTGTTCAAGCGTGGACCAAGAGACTGGCAAAATTTTTCATATACAATAAAAATTTGCGTAGAAGGGCCACCTGTAAAAGTGTTTTCCAACATATGGACTTCCAAAAAAGGTTATGTAGGCTTAAATTTAAATTAAATTCTTCGGCATAATGATAAATAAACTACGACGTAGTTAAGTGGGTAAATTGTAAACATGAATGCTCCTCACAATATTTATCTGTACTCTATATATATATAGCTAAGTATCATAACTGTGATTTTTTCAAAAAGCACTTGTAAAAGTTAGAAGAATCTCAGACAGTTTGGCGGAAAATTCCGCAAATACTCCAAATTAGTTCCACAACACATATATTGGCGATGAAGAGGGTGCAAATGTCGCAGAGAGTTATGCTCATCTACGCCACGATAACAAATTCTTAGATTATGCGAAGGAATTTATAATAAATTTGCTTGTTTGACACAATCAGTTTATCATTCACAAACACTCACTTATGGTAGTGTGGGCTTATGCAAGCCAAAAAGGAAAACCGATAAAAGCCTGACGACAGAGAGATTTCAATTAGAAATCATCTTAGAATCTCAAGAGTCAGTTCTTATCAAATTCAAGATATATATAGAAGATATTAAGGAACATCACGGACATTCGTCAAACTGATTGAATCTTATAAAAGTTATTGGATTAGCTGGCCACGTTTAGTTTGTTTGTTAAAATCATATCGTGTAGAGTACAATGAAACTGAAATAAGCAGTTATCGGAGAACTTAGAGTTAACATTACGAAAATCTGAAGAAGACAAATAACAGATTTAAAATGGGTAGTGAAAATAAAAATAAAAATGAAGTTTGTGAAGACAAAAAAAGTACGTAAAAATAAGTTTTAAAGTTTTACAACAACATTTTCATACATACCAACCACCTTGTAAAAATACGTTTTTGGTGTATTACTTAATCTGCTCTCCACAAATTTAATATGGAATAAGAAGAAGTTATAAAATAGAAAGCGTCAATAACATTTTTTTTACAATTAACTGAAATGTGTTTCGTACGTTTAATTGGTCCTTTCATTGGAGAACAGAAAAATATCTAACACTCAAGAAAACGAGAAAGCATAGCGGAATATTCAGGTCCATGGACAATGTGGTATTTGTGGGTATTGGATATCAAAAAATAGGGATACTTCCTAAATCGTCTTTATAAGCTCTAATTTGTGAAATATACTCCGACTTAGTAATCCTAATCAGTAATAATAGTTAAGGCTCCAGCATAATTTACGTATACGTAAGTAATGTTATTTACGTAAAGTGAACGCGCCTTTTAAATTTAACAGACGTATACAAATTAACTTAAGACGTCACAGGCGAACTTTTGTTAAGTTTAAATGTCAAACTGTAGTTAGTAAAGGTGCGGTAAGAATCGCTCATTCCGTAAGAACGTATGATGTGTCAAATAATTAAATTATTTCTAAATGATTAAAAGTGAAATGTAAAAATTAAAATTGAATAAAAATGGTACTGCGAATTAATAGAAAGCACAAATCTTCAATTAAATCAATCTCCATTTTTCGTTTTTTGTTTGTTTTTACCACTTTTTTAAAATTGAAAATATTAAATATCAAGATAATAACCCTTATGGAATGTGATATCGATTTAGGCTAAAAATATCAAATTTTCGTAAGTAAATCTCAGTCTTGTTCAATTTTGTAAAATTCTTTATTTCCATTGAAGTTGAGCATTTAGTTTCATTACAATCCTGTGTGCTACTTCTTTATAATATTACAATACTGCTACTATAGTAATACATAACTATTAAATCTGTCTTCAGAAAAATTGATAATTTAATGCAGATTATTGAAATGTTATTGACGTTGCAATTATCATTTCCGGAAAAATTGAGTCGAGTCTTCTAATAGAAGTGTTAGTTTGAGACGGTCTATTGAAATTCTTTCATTAATACTCACCGCATGAGCTTTCACTGTTTTCAAATAAGGTAACCTAGAGGTACCTATATAGTACCTCAAGAAATCTAATATGATCTATGGATTACTCTCTAACTATATTTAGAGACAAACAATGTTAGCATATTTAAAAGAAACCATTCATGGGTTCGTTAGACGAAAAATACAATCATCCGAAAAATATTGCACTTTTTAGTGTGTAACCTTATGCGGGTATCATTAATTGCAAGGGCTATGTTACTGGTGAATGAGTTAATTAATAAAAGACCCCATCCTGGTGGGTATAAAGTTTGTTGTTTATTTGGGTTTTTCGTGGGTTAAATTATCGCTGAAGTAATCCCATAGAAGTTAACATGTACGTGTGGGTGATGAAATACTTAAATTACTCAAAAGATTCAGATAATTTTTTGTTTTTTAATGAAAAAAAAAACTGATTTTAAAATACGTACATAATTAAAGATTTCATTATAATTACCTGAGACATAATCAAATATGCGAATATTAAAATATGAGTTACAACGTTAAAAGGTTGAATATATTACGATATCTTTGTTATTGGTACATGAGGTGTCCATATCCATACAACACAAAATTATCCAGAGATTATCCCATTCTTGTCTCATAGATCCCATAGCTTTCCCGGGATAAGCAGGAGTTATTAGAAATTTACCATAAGCTATTCACTGGAATATTCCAGAACTACTCTCTATGGGAACCTTCTCAGTATTTTACAGACAAATACATACGGGATGTGCAGGACGATTTTGGGACAAACATGGGGAAGTCTTTTTCCCCCCCCCCTTCTCGAAATTTTTTCGGTATGTTCACTGATTATTGTGGTTCGCGCTGTTCTCTGGTGAAAGCACTAATTTGTTCCTTGGTGTGCTTCCGTGCGTCGTTTTTGGAGAACAAAAACAGAACAACAAAATATGTGTCGAAACAGGTCATATGAGTACTGCGATGTTTAAGCCAACTAAGTGCGTGAAACTATATTCGAATTCGTTTCTGCAATTTCTTCTTGTTTTGGCAAAGTTTGTTAGTTGTACATTTCAGAACGTCCTTTTTTAGTAATTTTGTTATAGGAAGTCATTTTGCCTGTATAAAAATATACGATTTATGTTTTATGTAAGTGCATATTTGGCATATACTTTCTAGCCATTATTTTTTTTTGCGTAAAAATGCCTACCCATAAAAAAAATTCTACAATCCCAGAAAACCTCAAACAGTATCCTCAGATAATCCCCCGTACATCCTACCAATAGACTCGGAGATCCGTAAGACGTCCTAGGTATGCTTGCAGAGGGTGTTTCACATTATTGAATGCCTTAACTGTACTTAAGTAGAACCTCAGGAAATCCTGTGGGAAGAGATGATGAGATCCACCAGGGACATCCCTTGCCTGGACATACGTGACACCCAGAGATGTCCTAAGTTGTTCAGTGGGACCGAACGGGATTTCCCACGGACAATTTATATATCCTAACAGGATTTCCCAGTAACATACCACGGAAACATTTTGCGGTGTGGGTAGGAATGATAAGCAGTTTAAGTAGATTTAATCGTATGATATTAGGCGTACTTACAGTATACTATTATACAGGTCCCCACTTACCATAAATTCTTCTCGTTATTATTAATTATATTAATTCAATATCATTATTATAAGACAATTAACACAAGAAGAGTGCTTACATAGTGAAGAGCTTCTGTTATATTGAAGGCATAATTACCGAATTTCGGTACAAAGGATGCCGACGCATAATATACTTTTATGCTACGAGTCGTGGACGTAGAGGTCAGCATCTAGTGCGCTAGTGAAAACTTAACTGAATATAAAAAAGTGACCGCTTGAATTAGTGTTTCCATAACTCGGGTAGCTTACTACAATAGCAAAGGTAATAAACTTGTATGCAGACGACTTTTGAATGTTAAAAGCATTTCTGACAGAGAATATTAAGGGACTAAGAGGCCTAACGTGCCATCTACTATTGATGGGGACAACATAGGAAGAGACTGTGCTCTCTGCACACAATAAAAGGACAAGTCGTTACTTCTATAAAAAGTGCAATAAGTACATCTGTTAACAACGGCTCATTATATTTGTCCAGAGTGGAGTGATGGTTCGATTTTCGTTGGAAGACTTACATACATGCTATACTCTTATCTGAGCTGAAAATCACCTTCATAAGTTTTATAACAAGAAAGTCACGCGGTGTAGGTATATACTTTCATCGGTAGCTTTTATTAAATTTTTATCAAAACGGAAATTATTCAAAAAAAATCGTAACAAATTGCACGCTGACAACAAATGATAAGATTTGACAAAATGTATGTCAATTAACATAATTTAATAAAAACAAATTGAAGACAATCGATCTGATGATAAAATCTTTTAGAAATTCAAAATCTTTCCACAATTACAGTTAATTCTTGATAATTTATTTTAGATTCTATTTAGATAAAGTCGAAAAACAAAAACAATTTGAATTCGCATTTGCGTATTTAAATTAATTACTTGATACTTATAATAATAATTTTGTTATCGTTGAAAAGTTTTTTATCTTCTACAAAACAGTGACAAAATCACTGATAAGTAAATGAAGAAACTTACCCCCAGATTCTAATTAAGAGACTTTTATTAAGAGATCTCTTAACCTCATAAATATAGCAAGTAAGTTATTTTAGCAGAATTTGAATACTACATATAGTTTTTTGAAGAAACTTTAATTTTAAGAGGTAAAGACGCTTTGGAGAGTTTGAACACTCCGTTTTCAGTCAGCCCACCTGTTAAGGACATATCATTTTGCAAGAAGGAAGAAGAAGAAAACATATTTGGTGAGGCGATAATATCAATAGGCCCAATCCACACGTAGCTAGCGCGAATCACGCGAATTTTGCTGCACTTGTGCCCAAACATGTCAGCACAATAATTTTGCTACACTGTAGATTCTTATATGATTATCGAGTTTAATTGTATACGTCTTTAATCAAGTTACAATTATTGATTATTATATGATAAATTGACGGCACGTTATGATAATTGAATTATTATTTTATCACCTAAATCGCAGGTAAAGAATTCGACAGCCATCATTTCGTCCAACAAGATTTTCGTATACACCAGTAGCAAAAAAATTAATTGTTGGCAAAACTTTAAATTGACGATTCCATTGTCGAGTAATGTAGATTATCGAAAGACTAAGTCATTTCATTTAAACGCAAACATTTTTGGCATTCTGAAATTCTTTAAGAATACACTCTGAGAAATAGTAAACAGATCCAAATCGCTTCTCATATTCCTCAGGACTATCCTCTGTGTGAGGCTCATATTGTAAAATTATTTTATATTTCACAAGCTTGTACAGTATTTTTATCCAAAATTTCGGTATTATAAACAAAGCAATTTCTGCGACTAACGCGATAAGAAATATTTGACAGCTATGTTTTTTTGCTAGAATACCAAATCTCTTGAAGAAAAAAAATCTCTACAAAAGTTAAGAGATCAGCTGATGTCTGATATATCTTAACTCTTTACGCGGAATACCAATTTCTGCTACCAGGCTTTGACAGCCCAGTTAAGAGGATAAGAGCTCTTATCTCTTACGTAGGATCAGGAGGTTAGTCTTACTTAATTTGCAGTTTTTTGTTAAGTTTCAATCAATGGTAATCTGGTGGTACATAGCATATCTACTAAAATTGTATTTTATTAATGGTCATCGTTTCCAATTCGAACTAATATAGAGAACAGTAAGAGTGCCAATGATAAGGAAAGTAGAAATAATTGGATACCAAAATTACTCTCGTGACATTTAATGCATCAGTAAGTAAAATGGGAGTGAAGAGCATTCCTTAAGGCGTATGTGTTATTATGCTGATTGACCAATGCTGATACAAAAGCTTAACTCGTTTGGCTTTCTTGGTACTGATAAAATCAGCACAGGTAAAGTGTTGATACTATCAGTTTTGATGTTCACATTGTGTTTATGGTGCACTAATTCTAGCTGCTGATGCACCAGCACTGGTCAATCAGCATAATCTCAACAGGCTTAAGGGGACAAGAAGCCATTAAAATAATTATAAAATAAACTAACCGATGGATGGCTTATAAAAGTAAGTTAAATAAGAATTACTTCGAACATAATCGAACTGGAACTTGACCTGAAAAAATATTTTTCTATAAAAAAAAAAATATATAAGAAGAAAATTTGATTTATTAAAAATGTTGATAAAATTTCTAGTAATGAAACTAAATTAGGTAATAAGGAAATATAAGGGAACCCAGAAGATTTGAAATTTTTTTACAGAAGAATGGAAAGAAAAAATATTTCCGCCTAATATAATAATAATGAAAAGGTTTTGTCAAATTGGTATAACAGCAAAGATTTCATATGCATTTTAAATGCAGTGGAGACAGTACCAATATAGGCATTCTTACCAGATCACTACCTGTAATAATAGATGTAAATAAAAAGAAATATACTTATATATATACACCACTAACAATACATAGCATAAGATAATCACGTATTAATAAAATACTAATACTGAATATAACAATTTTATAACTATACGAAACATAAGAAAACTTTATTCATACCCACCAATTTACTACAATTTTACACGATACAACATCTCAGTACTTATTAACTTAAGGAATATTCCAAAGGATTGGGAAGCAATTGCCGAGCAATTTATTTCGTTGTAGAGAGTTTTCGTTATAAGAAATGAGTAAATAAAATATGTATGTGCGGACAAAATAAATTTTATTGCTTCAAGGGAGATAAAATGAAGATTATTTTCATTGGTTGAAAATGATAAGCGTATTGTGAAAATCTGATTTGTAATATGACACATCCTTTACACACTGAGTCAGTGGTCAATAAAGTCTAATCACAACAAATAAAAGAAGCGTAGTTGCACACAAAACCGACACTCCTGCAGGTTTAGGCACTTACTACTCCCGAAAATTTTGGTACCTTTGTGAGCATCTGGCAACCTAAAATAAGCATTGCTCTACGTATTATTTCGCTATAGAGAGTGAGTATATCGTTACAGAGGGTGAATTAATAAATCCAGAAGAGTCAGCAATAGAGCAGCCAGGATTTGGGGCTTGGCGAACTATATGTGCCCCCACTTCAAAAAGGGGTCGGAAAAATAGTGCTCTAAAGTCGTGTTCTTAGTGCATCTTAGCACTTAAAAACTGTTTCATTTGAAGCTTTCGAGCTTCAAGTTTTATTTGCTAAAATCTAAAATTAATCATAATTTCATAAACAAAATTACCCATGTATTTATTTACAACCATGTTGCGTGTTGTACCGCTTTTATAAAATTTTAAAAATAAATCTGAAACCATACAAATTTATATTTGGCGGCGATTATAAATTTAGACGTGTATTGGACTTCTGAAAAACTTATAAAAAATCTTCCTACTGCAAATTTTCTCTACTTGCAAATTTTAATGTAGTTTTAATGAAATTTTTAATTCCAATAATTACTTTATTATATCTAAAACATTTCTGATGTGGGAGCACTATCTTGCAGGTCCTTTTTTATGTTAAAATTTGCAATTTTCTTTAAATATCGGAAACCAAAAAAGAAAAATTTAATTTGGTCGAATGGGCGATCGTTTATAGCTGCTGTGGCGTTTTTTCCTTAGATGTGTGATTTGTACCCATGCCATGAAATTTCGCTAAATTTTGTAATTTTGTATACTTGTCTAACTATTAAAGGAAGTTAATGTGCTTTTTGTCATATAATGTTCATGAAATATAATATGCGTAAAACGTTAAGGGGGGTTACCACTGAAATCTTAAAAAACTCGAAAAGTTAATACAAATTTACTGCAAATCTATGCGTACTATCTTGATAAAAATTGTACATAGTTAGAGAAAATGCATAAACTTAGGTAATGACGTGTCAAAAATAAAGATTTCGGGGTTTTATATGTATTTAGTAGTTTTTGAGGGATGTAGGAGGGTAGGTTTTCTCGAGTTTTTCCGGGATAACGAGAGAATGGAGAGTAGAAGGAAAATGTATGTGGTATCAAAAAAAATGGGAGCTCAGCGCGAACAAGATAGGTTTAGGAAAATGGGCGGGGAGAGTGCGGGGTAGAAATGGGAGCTGATTAAGGGAAATTAAAAAAAAATTAAGACAATATCAGGAGCTGCAATAATTCGCGGGAGTAAGCTTAGGATCCCTAATCCCAATAAAAAAAAAGTAAGAATTCACTTTGGTAATTAGCCATGCATGGATATTATAGGCTATATTTTATTTCGATTAACGGTAATTTGCAGATTTGAGCGGCTTCGGCGGTAAATTTTGCTATCGCAATATTCACGGGCGCCTAACTCTATGTGGGAGGGCTGCAGAGTATTGGAATTTCTTTGATAGATTAAGGGTTTAGAGTACAAAAATATAGGTGAACAATTTTAGGGGCAGGGTATTTTGGGGGTTGGGGGTCGTACCACCCCTCATAGGGGGTTACTCAGACTACGTCATGTTTGTTACCAAATTAAAGAGGGAGGAGAGGGTAATCGAGTGGTGTAGTTTGTCTTTGATCGTTTTAACGTGATAGCTGACTTTTGACCGCCGAAAAACTATTTTTTTACACTACGGTCATATACACCCCAGTTTCCATATTTTGCATATATTTCTTCCGTTCTTTGTTTCACATCCATTAGCACTCCGTTGTGAACATTTTTGTCATAGGAAGTAAATTTCCAGGACTTACCAGTTCTTCGCAATGATGAGATGAAAATATGTCAATTTTTGTACCAAAAACGGCTAATTTTTCACCTTAAAAAGGACTGCTACACTTCTTTTACAGTTATTTCCAAAACGGTTTGTCGTATTCAAAAATTATTAACATATTTAGTTAGGGGACAAAAAGTAGATGCGATTTCATCCTACACACAAGCTTTACCGTGTATATTTAAAAATTTTACAGCATCTCTTCTGTACTGGACGACGACCAAATTGATCAATTTCGCGTGATTTGTAATTTTTAGTGGGTACTTTGAGAGACAAAATCCTTGTTCCTTTGTTAGTATTGCATGGATTTAAATAATTTGTTTTTTACAATATAGCCAAGATACGCAGTGAATACATAACTAAATTTGAAATTCCTAGGTACCTAGATACCTTCACAAAACGCAACAAAAGAAGACAATACAATTTCTCCACTTACTTTTCCACTTGCAAAACACCGGAGAATTAACAAGTGGAATGGAGAATTTGGGAATTCTGATTTTCTTTTTCTATCAGAATTGTGAACGAATCTATTTCGCTATAATGCTCAATATTTGGCAAAATTTCTTTGCTGTGCGGTTAAATTTTCTTTTGTGCTTTCCTGTAGAGATCTGAAACACAATAATGAAATACAAAATAGTGTTGTCGTAGTCGCTATGTCAATGCAGTATAAATATATCGTGCAGATAGAGAGACGAAGATAAGACCAGAACAAACCATCAAACCGCTAGGAGATATTTAATAGAAATTCGCGATGGGTAGTACCACTAAGCGTAGGTACAGTAAATAGAGAAATCGATTAGATTGAAAAATCTCCGACAGTCTTCTTCTTGAGAAGGTGTCTCCCAAAGAAAAATTTTTGCTCTGGTCCACAAAGTTCTTATTTCTACCCATTTCATAGTTTTATTCACTTAAAAAAGGACGCGGGACGTGGTATTCAAAAAATTAATTGACTCTTTGCGGCAGAAATTCGCTGTGAGAGCCACGGTAGTCGATTTTGAAAAAATGCTAGAGTTACTCCGTGAAGATCTTTGGTTGCCAGAAAGGTCAGCTAGTTTACCTATTCAAGGAGGCAGTAGTGTCAAAAATTACTTCAAAGCATGCGTATAATACGGCGAATAAGTCTACCAAAAACAGCTCTGTGAAGCAAGGGGCGAGCCCATTCTAAAGAGAGTATAAATTGGTCCCGTTATTAGGCTTTGGATGAATTAGCTATTTATTTCGATACTTACAGAAGAACTGATTTTTCTTTAAATGAATTTAGACGATACCGATACTGCATTGATAAAAAGATTCATCACATAATGACAGCAGCTCGAACTTTTAGAGGGGACGGGCCAATCGAAAGGTATAATCGCTATATAAAGAGGAAGATTAACCCGATCAAATGGGCATTGCAAGTACCTGAGAATGGAACGCTCATAATAATTTTCGTGCAATGAGCTCAATTAAAACATTTATAAGAAAGAAGTTGCTTTTACCGAAATATATATTAAATCGCGTAAATATTCGTCAGCAGATTCTCTCTTAGATAAAAAAGAATTAGAAAAATAATTTCAAAAGATTGGTACAAAGCCAATACTTTTATTGGTCGACACAAGTTCTTTGTAATTTGTAAAAATGCTTCTTCTTCGAAAATCGCATTTTGAAAACAATTCATACATAAATTAATAGTACTTAGTAGTAATTATAGTCGCTAGAAAGATAATCGATTGTAGTCAAAAAATTGGTACACACTGTATATAATCGTGATAACTCACTACACCTCATCAATTTTCATTCAGTTTTCTAAATTACTACATATATTCGAAAAACAACTCTTCAAAACTTTAAAAAGTTCCATTTTGTCCTTTCTACAGCTTCACTAAAACGCGGTCATAAATGGAACGCAACAAAAAATAACTATTTATAATTTAGCCAACCTTCCTCCAAAATTTCATCAAAATCATTTACATTTCACAAATTCAAATTTACATTTCACAAATTTGTACATTTATAGGATTATTTCCTTTTCATACACACATATTTACATACCTAACAATATTCAGTTTTCTCTTCTTTATTCCATAATTATTAGCCCGAATTTTACTAATTCGTGCCATGATTAAATATTAGTTACTCAAAATTCGTTACCATAATAAAATTGGCAAAACATTTCTCGCCTCAAAAGCAAAAATGAACAAATTACCAATGATAAAAATTCAAATATTCCGGGAAATCTACACACATACATATACCTAATGCAGAAAATAGCGGCACACACTCTCCAAGCGTACAGCTACAGCCCGCTGAGCTTTCAAAACAAATGAAAGCCTTCCAAAAGCACATTACTCCATCTGACGATGATAGAATGAATTGAAAACGCCAAATTGTATGCAAAATATAATAAACCAAGAAATTTTTGCCGTTACCATCATTAACATTATTGACTTTATTTCCTTTATCATTGCACTAAAAAATTTGAGTTTTTCAAAATAAACAGAAAAAGGTTCGATCTTTGTTACAAATTGAACTTTCATTGAAATAACATCATAATTTTGGTAGTTAATTGTCTCGCAAAATAGCAACTTTCAAACTAAAATATATTAGTAACCAACATTTTTTGTCTGGTTTTCTTTCCGTCACTGCCTCTTCCAGCCCAAGATCTTCCATACTCAAGTACAAATTTATCTATTTAATGTACCATTATTACGTTTTGATGTACTAAACTTTGCAAATTTCATGAATTCCAGAGTTTTCTAAAGCTAATTAAATACATATAAAACCCCGAAATCTTTATTTTTGACACGTCATTACCTAAGTTTATGCATTTTCTCTAACTATGTACAATTTTTATCAAGATAGTACGCATAGATTTGCAGTAAATTTGTATTAACTTTTCGAGTTTTTTAAGATTTCAGTGGTAACCCCCCTTAAGAAATATACCTAATACCTGTTCAGGGGAGATTTTTTATGCCTTTTTCGACGGGATGAAGCACTAAAACTTTTATGTCTTACGATCGGAACGTAAGGTGTCGAACGAAAAAATAACGTTATTTGAAACATATACTAATAAATATAAAAATTTGAGATGTACATACTAATATGAAAGTGATACATTCGTGGTGGTGTGAGAATTTGGGTCGGTAATTTATTAGACGAATGCTTAGTTCTCTAGTGTCAGTAACCTCAGAATATCCATTTGAATTTAAAAGACTGCAGTTCCCCTCAAAGTTTGCTTAGCAATGACGAATAATTAATCCCAGGTGTATTAATTGATAGTGACCACAATAGACCTAATACAGCACTGTGTCTTACAGAAATATTTCTATTTGGCCTGCCTGTTCTAGAATGAGTTCCACTAGGTTATGTTTCTTGCACCGGAAGATATTACCGTGAATTAGTTTATCCTTCACTAACATTTTTCTAAACTACATTGTTATACCCTAGATGGAGGGCATAAAGGGTATACTGAGTTTGTCCGTCATTGCCCAATTCTACTAGAGAAAATGGGTTGGACATTCACGTATAATAGCTGTGTCCTTTTGTGTACCTTACACTAGAATTTGTAGGTAGAATATTCTCGTTTCTATAGACTGAAATTCACTGAAAATAATTTTAATGAATTTCTACAATGCTTTGAAAATGCAGAGCTAATCGCACTTTTCGACGCAGCGATCAGAGAGGTCTCATCAGTATGGTTATCTCTGATCGCCTACCATAGAAGTTCGATGATAGGGTTAAGGGGAATAATCACCCAATTTGAAAATTGCAATGAGAAATCTTGCTACCATATAATTCACACTTGCTTTTGATAAAATGTATTTGTATGAGCAATTGGGTGACCCTATTATCGGACTTCTATGGTAGGGGTTCTGAGATAACCATACTGATGACACCTCCTTGTTCTAGAACTCTCATATACTGGAGAGAACAAATTGTTCAGTCGATTGAAGTAAACTATTTGTACTGTTCTTCATGTAAATCTTTCTATGAAAATGTATGAGGCATTGTTTTATGTATCTTTTGTTCTGCTTTGTTCTACGGACACAAAAGAACACAGCTAATATTAAAAGTTATTTTGACTTTTGCATGTACGTCTGTCTGTCCGTCCATCTATCCGTCTGTCCATCTGTCCGTCTTCACGATAATTCGAGAACGGGTTCACTCAGGAAGCTGAAATTTTGCACACGGGCTTTTAAAATAAAAAGAAAATTTAAATTCGATAATGGGACAAAACAGATAGGTCATTCATAGGGTTACCATAAAAAATTTCGTTTTTATGCCTTAGATGAAATCTACAGGGTATACCAACTTTGTCATTCCGTTTGTAAAACCTCGAAATAATGATGGTAGAGCAAAATGAATTGGACACCCACGCTTAAAAAAGGGTTTTCCAATAAGAGGTGTTATTTTGATATTCAAAGAAAAATGCCATTTTTTGATATAAATAATCGGATCTTTATTTCATTATAAAGAGGCAGGTGTGCCGTTAATAATGGAAAATAACATCAGCCAAATGACCACCACTACCACGCCTACAGGACCATATCCTTTTCATGAAATTTTCCATAACCAAATCGCAAAGTGGCTGCCCTATGTCCTCCATAGCCTCACGATTTCCATCTTTGAGGTCTTGAATCGACGCTGGGCTGTTGGCGTAGACCTTCTCTTTCACGTGGCCCCAAAGGATGAAGTCGCAAGGTGTTAAGTCACAAGATCTCGGTGGCCAATTGTGATCACCTCTTCGAGAGATAACACGGTCCGGAAACTTTTTCCGTAAAAGATCAATGGTTTCGTTGCTTGTATGGCACGTAGCGTCGTCTAGTTGAAAGTAAATTTTGTCCAGATCAATACCATCCAATTCCGGCCATAAAAAATCATTAACCATCTGTCGATAGCGCAATCCATTCACCGTAACTGTTGCTCCAGCCTCATTTTCGAAAAAGTAAGGTCCAATGACCCCGCGGGACCATAAACCGCACCAAACAGTCACAAGTTGAGGATAGAGAGGCTTTTCAACAATAACTCTTGGGTTTTCCGAGCCCCAGATGCGACAATTTTGCTTGTTGACGAAGCCATCGAGGTGGAAATGGGCCTCATCACTCAAGATGAGTTTTCGATGGAATTCCGGATCATTTTGATGCATTTCAAGGACCCAATCAGCAAAGACTCGACGTTGTTGATGATCGGCCGGCTTGAGTTCTTGTGTTAACTGAACTTTATAAGCCTTAAGACCCAAATCTTTATGCAAAATACGGTGTAATGACGTTTGTGGAATGCCTAATTCCAAAGAACGACGAGGAATGGACAAACCTGGGTTTTCTTCAACACTTTCGGCTACAGCAGCAATATTCTCGGCTGTTCTTGAACGACGTGCACGGGTTTTATTCATCACATCACTAAATTATCCCGACAGCTCGAATTTTTCTACCAATTTCTGTATTGCGGTCCGACAAGGTGCTTCACGACGACCCAAAAATGTTCGAGTTTTACGAACCGTCTCTGCCACATTTTCACCATTTTTATAGTGAATTTTTATAATTTCAATGCGTTGCTGAATCGTGTATCGTTAAATTTTTATTAATGGCGTAGTTTCTACTTCTCAAATGTCCAAAAAATGACAGCTCCAAAAGTGACATCTACCGAAATAGCGGGCTAATTAAAATAACACCTCTTATTGGAAAACCCTTATTAAAAGTTATTTTGATTTTTGCATGTCCGTCCGTCTGTGCGCCCGATAACTCGAGAACACGTATACGTAGAGAGCTGAAATTTAGTACACGGACTTTAAAAGAAAAAAGTAAAATTACGTTCGAAAATGAGACAAATCGGGCAACTCCTTCGTGGGGTTGCCATACAAAACTTTCATTTTCCACTATTTATTTGGACACTGCCTGAGAACGCATCGATGTAGAGAGCTGAAATTTGGTAAATGGTGTTTTCAATATACTAGCAAATAAAGCTTCAAAAATGGACTAAATCGGGTAACTCCTTCTTGGTTTTTTACGTATACTGTGAAAAAGATCAGTCTAAGACATCTCTATTATACTAAAAATTTCTTCAGAATACGAAATCCTATAAAATTGGTTATAATCATTTTTTCTGTCCGACAAACCGTTCTAGAAATATATGCGAAAAACCGCTTCAAAAATCAAACTTACACAGAAGGGTGACAATACGAAATTTCATACGGGCATTCATCTAGAGCTAGGATTCCCAAAGTGGTCGATATCGACCCCTTGTGGTCGATATCGGTTTCCCTATTAATTAACACAAGCTCTTATTTGGAACTTTCCAGATACTGTATAAGTTGTGCTACGTGTGCCAACTTGTTATAAGAATGACTAATATTTTAGTAGGAAGTATCATTGTAGTACTTTTAAGAAACTAAACAAGTCGAGAAACGTGCACAAGTTCGTACAAGATAAAAAACTGGGCGTGGACGAGTTCGTGCAACATATTGTGTTCGAGCGTACAAGTCTTTCAGGCTCTTTTTGATTTGCTCTGTATATATATACCCGATTTAACACGAACGAAATCATGATCAAGTTCAAGTCCAAATATGCTCCTGATATTTTACTAAATAACAAGCTTGCACTTAGGTTGAAAGTTCATTTGCGTTTTGAAATTCGTTGGAGCTTGAATGATAATATACTCATCTACTACTGCGTCATTCACAGACAGCATTTAGTAGCAAATAATCTGAGTCCTAGATTGCATCAGTCTTTACAATATGTTATAAATGCTGCCAACAAGATTCGAAGCAATTCTTTGAACTCTCGGTTATTTACTCAGCTATGTGAGGAAAACGGCGAAGTCTTTACTCAGTTACTTCTGCACACTGAAGTTCACAAGAGGCTCTTGCTTAGCAAGATTTTCAGCTTTTTCTGAATATGTGTTAGAGTTTTTACAAGAAAAAGATCCGAGTTTGAAAATGTAAAACAGTTATTTATTACTTGACTGATATCTTTATTATGTTGAACAAAGTTAAATTGCAGCGGCAGGTTGACAGTCTCAAAGTCGCAAAGTTTTTAAATTGGTAAGTATTTTTTATCAATGGAAAAAGACTAGAAATAGGAATTTTAAAGTAATTTGGCTATGGGGGTCTGAGGTATCAGTTCATTTTGGAAAAGGGGTCTCTTGCCCACAATAGTTTGGGCATCCTTGATCTAGAGGGTATCATAAGAAATTTATCTTAGACCAATTTTGATTTTTAACTTGTTACCAAAAATAAATGGCGAGGTTTAAATATCAAATGTTCTTACATTAAATGTGCATATATTTAATATAGTCTAAAGACATAAACGCGTCTTTCATTATTTTTGAAAAACCATTTTTAAAATTCACTACAATTGCTTTTAAAAATCACTTGCCGCTTACGTTATTCCACTAATTAAAACATAAACAGTTGCCAAAGCTTACAAGATCTTATCTCTAATATGCGTAGTACGAATTTCATGAGGTCATGTCACGTGCTAGTATATTACATATGTATACTACAGAAGATTAGTCGTTTCATGCGACGTGGACAGACACCACTTGGCATGTTTGACTTATTTTGAAAAATCACCCATTTCGCCCAAATTCACAGTATATGGAGGGTTTGACTAGAAATGAAAGCGACGCAAGTGGGAGCTCCAACTGGTCAAGCGAAATAATGCATAATGTTAGTCTCGTAAAATACTCAATTATGCAAATTTTCGTGAGAGTTGTCGCGGTTAAAATCCAAGAGAATTTGAACGAAAGCTCCAAATTCATTCGGGTAAAATTCCTACAAAGGAGGTACGTAAATTGGTGATTCTATAAGTACCATTTCCTTGAGTTTTGAAAGAGCGCCGGCAGATGGCGAAAATTGGGAAAACAAAATTTTTATTGATTTAATTATTTTTAAATGGGTAAATGGCATCTGGGCCCCTATTCTGCAATCTCACTCACTTATGACTGCATGAAAGAAGTCACTCACTTCGATCTCACTCACTCACCATTTAGGTATTCTAGAAAATAAATGGAATGCGATGTACACTGTAAAATAAAATAATCCACCGCATTCGTGGTGAATATTTTTGATGTGACTATATATTTGGTATAGAGCCTAAACTACTATCCATAAAGGAAAATAGTCTTCTAGGAATTTACAGCTTGGTTCCTTAGCTTCCCAAAGGCTACACTTTCTATATACCTTACTTAACAAAATAATAAAATAGTTTTAATTACAAAAAAATCCTACCATTTTACGTTCACTAATAATTGCATGTGTGTATGTACAGCCGGAGTCCGAATCTGTAGGCAGCTACATTCGATATCATCAGCCCACGGCATGCCATGACGGCACAGCGACATTGCAATGATTACTCAGCTGACAGTTTTTGTTTGAGGAATCGTAGGCATTTGGTTCAGATAAATTTTTTTATATAATTTTGTTAGGAAAGGTATAACAATTTTATTTCGATTCGAAAGATAATAAAGCAAGCTTAAGATTATCAGAACACCATTTTTCTGTATGTATAGCAGTTTAAGGCGGAGGAGCTATTCAAATCAAACACAAATGACCGTGTCGAGTACCGTATACCCAGTAGTAATATCTCACTCACTTTGCCACAAATATTTCACTCACTTGCGTTCCAGAATAAAGAAACACGTGGAATCGGGTAAGTGAGTGAGTGAGTGGAGTGAGTGAGAATGCAGAATAGGGGCCCTGCCTGATCTTCCTGAGATTGGAAATTGGATTAATCGATAACTCGTATAACAACATTTCGGAATAAATTTTTCAGACAGAAATTTTCGCAAGAGGAGAGAAAATGGACGAAAAAAAAATTCAAAATAATTAGCAGAAGGAATTTTTCAAATCGGATAATAATTACCCTACCTCCCCTCTCTCAGAACACCCGAGTTCGGGAAATGAGAAAATTTTTCGTATTGGTATACTGGTGACCTTTTAACATTCAATTTATCATCCGATTTTGATGAAATTTTGTACAAATACACAGATGGTGGAATATAAAATAAATACCCCCACCCCTTAGAAATAATTATTTTAATTTTTTGTAATGTTTTTTATATTAATATATGGTGGTAGGTTACTACTCTGTAGCCCACTGATGACCGAATTGCGTGCTAGTCTTAAAAAATCATAAAAACATAACAATAAGTTTAGCAATAAGAATTTTGAAAATCGGTTGCAATTTGGCCGAGATAAGGTGTGGTGGCTTTTCAGTAGCACACCTATACATATGTGCACATAACTGAAAGTAATTTTATTTTGGAAAACGATTTTAAACAAATTGGGATAATAACTTCTGGTTTTTTGTAGATGAAAATTAACAGATTATAGGTAATTGTAACGCAAAGATAATTTGCGAATATACCCACAAAATGGTAATTATCAAAGTTTTTCCCAAAAGTGTTAATTTTAACCCTGGGCTCCCATACTTTGTGCATTATTTCAATTTGGCTCACCCGCTTGCGTTACTTTCATTTTTAGTCAAACCAAACATATACTGTGAATTTGGACGAAATCGGCGATGACGAGTAAGGATCCTCCCCTTGTTAGACTATCGATATCCTATAAAGGATTTCTGGGCCAAACCTGTTTATCAGGGTAAATTAAATAATAAATTTTATGAAATGGAGTCAGAAGATTGTTACGGTTTTCTTGTGGTGGTGTGAATGTTTCCTGTTATATTTATTTATAAAATATTATATATTCCCTAAATTACTGTTTATCCACTATACTTCCCAATACCCCAAAGAAAATACTACGCACAATACATTTACGTAAAAATTTTTGAAACGTAAGTAGATAAGATCCTTTAAATACCGTAGAGAGAGAGAGAGAGAAATTCTCTCTGTTGTCCAAAATTATGCCAAGTTTTTTTAATAGTTTCATTTGTGATTAAATAGGAGACAGGATGAGCAATTGATTCTTATATACAGAGAATCTCTTGCGAGATAAACTGATATACACCTTAAGGCCAAAACACAGTGAGAGCGACACAACAATGTTGGCAACTTAGTTGGCGATAATGTCGCATTTAAAACACAGTGACCGCGACTCGACAAATGCTTTTGACAGCTATCTCTGTTTTATTTATTCTAAAATATATAGCAAAGTAGAAAAAATTAAGGAAAATCGCTAGTATAGCTTATGCGGCTTATTTTAAATTGCAAAGCATAAAGAAAAAACTAAAAATACAAAGGATGACGTTTATTTCACAACATAACTTTTTCCCTCTTTTTATCTATTAATTCCTCCTCAAAACCCATAATTTGTCAAACTAATAAATGAAATTAATTTTATACAAGTTTTTAATAACTAGTTTATATACTATTATCTTTTGATTTAATATGTTTCATAAAAATATCCAAATCCACATAACATGAATGTCAATTATTCACTATCCACACAGAAATGTCAATTATGTTGGCGACTAATTTAGAGATTTTCCCAAACTTTTTGTTGGCAACTTATCGCGTCGCCGTCATTGTGTTAAGTATATGAGACTTCCATATATTCGAATCTTTGACAGCAACCAATTTACGGCGACTTTGTTGTGTCGTCCTCACTGTGTTTTGGCCTTTAGCCTGGGATGGAATGCAGTCCGAAAATACTTACGACTTGCGTGGCATGTAAAACAGGAATAAATTCTTCTGAAATAACTTCCTAGCTATCGAAGGATTGATTTTTTTCGTTTAAAAATGAATTATTTTATATGGACAATGTCCACTTTTTCGTGTCTTTGATTACTTGTAGCATTATCCAATAGAAAATTGATCTTACAAATTTATTGTTGAATTATTGAAAAATATATTTCATAAGTGACTCGGAGTATATTTGAAATCGGTGTGGAGTCGATTTTTAAATATTTAAATGTATCGGTATAGAATTGGTATGGATGGAGGTTGAATGGCTCTGACTATTCGCTTACATTATTTTCTGGTTCAATACTCACTCACTGATTCTTTCAAATAATTCAAAAATTGAATAAACTTCACGATTTTTAATGTCTTCTTTGCTTTTAACCCATATTTTCATTTACCTCAACAAAACTACCTTATTCCATTTCCATCAAACTTGCAAATTAGGATTAATTCAATTTTGTTTCACGACCTATTCGACTAATCGAAATGCACGTATTATCGAGGGAAGATTCGAAAATTTATTTGGAATCGAAACTGAATAACTGCGTTGAATGACCACGTTATTAGCCCGCAAAGTTCTGATTCCCTAATCGATTCTAAAATACTTTCAATGGGGACTGCTCCCATTAGTCTTACTGGGTATAGTTTTATTGTGCTTAAAAAGGAGACAGGATGAATAAATAGATTCTTATACACAAAAAATCTCTCCGGTATATACAGTATACAGACGATGATACAGTTTTACCGGCAAGTTGTTTTTTTAGATGCTCACAAAAGAGAATTGCATTGCATAGTGCATTTTAAATTATCTAGATTACCAAATTACCATAATTTTTTATGAATTTATGTAGTTTTTCTTAAGAAAACCACTACATATATGGTATCTAAATTTATCTGATGGCTTTTGTTCGGCATCAAGTAAGTACAAGCTTAGTAGTAATTCTTTATTAACAAGGTTTTCTAATTAATCAAAATAACCCTGGCTGACCATGTCTAGTTATCTTTATTCCATATATGGTTTTAAAATAAAACATCAAAAATGATCCTAATTGAATCTTACTGGCCTCTGCCATGTATCCGAAAGCAATTAAAAATAATATCAAATTTTATCTATGAAAATAATTTTTTTAAATTAACGTTACTTCTAACTAAGGCAAAGGGAATTCTGAAAACTACATTTTCATTGCACTGATTTCATGGCTGTTAATTCAATGTCCATCCAAAGCCGAATTTGAAATAATGTTGATTCTTTCCGAATATGCTCAAATTATTTTTGTCAATGATTATCATAAAACGGAAGAGAGATTTGGTCTCACGTGACTTTCGTACTTACAGTTCATGTGATAAGGGATATAATTATGTAAGTCCCCCTTTCAAGTGTTGATTATAAGATAACAAATTCAAGGTTTTTACCTGAAAGCGTGCTGTTTTTTTTGTAATCAGTAGATTCCAAAAATAGAAAGCATCATGAAATGTTTTAAAAGAAATTTGTATATTTTTAAAGTTGAAAATTTACTAAAATCTTTCATCCAAATTCTAGGAGGAACCTTTCATTTTAATAGACGCTTTTTCCAAACCAAATTAAACCTTAACGTTTAGCTACTCTATCACATCGTCTTTGATCTTGATGTTTAGGGCGCTTCCACATCAATAAATAATATTCACGATAATCCCATTATTACTATTGACTCTATCTCTGAAAATTGATAATATTGTGAACAATGATATTATTTGTTTACAATTAACAAAATAACTTCTAATCAAGTTATGACTTTCTATTCGTTATCTTTTAAATTCTTGTCCAAGAATGTGTGTGGAATATGATATATTTTAATGAGTCAAAGTTTCGAATTAATTTTGAATGGCATCTGGATTCATTCTTCCTTTCCATATCAATTCTATTCGCCTATGATATTATTACTATTTACGTCTAGATTGTTTAGCTGTTGAGAAGATTCTCCCAGGTTCGGTTATAAGATTTACGATTATGTATATTTTTTAATAATCAACATTTTTACTTATAAAATTATGTCAGAATAAATATAAAAAACATCACAAGTATAAAAAAAGTTAGTTATTTTCGGAATTTTTTAATTGAAATATTTATAATCGCAGTAATAATAATAAAAATGTGACAAATACTTAGCCGAAAGATAACAACAAAAACAAACAGAAATTTATTTCCTTGATTAGTAATTTATAATTGGATAATTTTTAGATTACTTTCATTTATTGTGTTGTATACTTGGCACTACAGGCTCGAAGTGTAATCAACGCACGTCGACCCTACCCAAAAACTGCAACATTCCAGGAGAGCAGAAAAACGAAACACAATAGAATTAATTCTAGCTCAACGTAGAAATTGTTTGCTAAAAATGTCTGAACTCTTAAATTTGTTAGTAAATTTATTTCTCAAGATTTATATAAAAGAATTTTTAAATTTTTGTTACCGCAGTTGGCGAGGTTAACTCTTAATTCCCGATGTTCTTAAACTTGTATTACTAAATAAATATTTTTACAAATTTTGTTTTTTAAAAGTGCCACAACTCAAAATAAAATTTTTAAGAATTAAATTCCGTTTTGTTGAAAAGTAACACAACTTAAAATAATATTGTTAAAATGTCTTACTTGTTCTTATAAAATCAAAAAAGGGTACAAACGAAGAAAGAAATAACGCGTCACAAAATATAAAGTTGAAGCCCTAAATATGTACAGTTGAAACGGCAGATGACACATGGCAGTCTATTCAACTATTCAAGTTTCATTTTCGCTTTAACATTCATATTACAATCTCAACAAATTCTAAATGTATTCAAAATTATTATTTTTATTGGAAGATTTTCTCCTATAACATCAAACATCCTTAAACTCGATTTTTAAGGAAATAAGGCTCAGCAATTTTTGTCTGCCTATCCGAAAAGTATACAAATGTTGTATTGGCATCTATTTTTGTTCTATATATATTCATTTGGAAAATCCACTGAACTGACACTGAATTATGGCGGATTTCGTATAGAAATTAATATTTGAAGTTCAGCGGAATACAGTACTTAAACCAAAAAGAGACAGCTATAGAAAAGGATTTCAGTAGTTACAGCACGCCATGTTATACATGTCAGTGGTAGCTATACAGTCTCTCTAGATAGAATGAAATTGATCATCACAAACTTTATTGAAGTAATTTAATTGCTACGGCGAGAGTTCCTGACGGCAATGCAGATTCCTATGTAATACACACTCCATAAAACGTTTCTGGAGAATATTGCTTCACAATAGTCTGCCGTTTGCAGTCGCAACTGTGTTTAGGCCTTTATCAAAGCTTGTGGCGCCACAAAGTGGCGTGACTTCATTGGATCAAGCTACGCATGAATGTTTGCGGCTTAGGGGAAAACAGAGGATGGCAAAATGTTCTACATTCGTACTGGTCTGCTTATGAAGGATTTCCGGAATTTCAAGGTACGACTGAATCTGTCTTCAAGGGTGCGAGGCTGAGCTTGGGTTACATCTCGTGTGATGTACATCGGAAGAATTTTACAAGGGATCAGGCTAGAGATTTCGTCAAAGCAATAGTCATGGAAGTAGCGATAAAAGAGAGATGGACATTCGACATTTAGCCGGTGCTCTAGAAAATCAATAGCTGCTATTGATGTGTCATATCTAATAAGTGGGAGGGCCTTCTTTTGGACTTTGTCTAACGGGAACAAAGCAGTGCGTCCAGTCCCTGAGTGACCAAAAACCTCGTTAATTTTCCAAAAAAATAATTCTATCAAATTTCGCCGCTCTTGGCTGACAATGCCATTTAAACGACTAAGTTATATTACATTACAAGGAAAATGCAAGCAATTGACAATGACAGAACCTCGTTAATATCTGAGAAAAACTGTTTCATTCGCATTTATTTTTCATTCTTATATTTATATTAAATTTGTTCTTATTGCAATTTGCAAGCGTTATTTTATCTACAAGTATTTGATTTTACTTATTTATTGGATTACATTTAATTAAAAATTTTAAACTTTTTCAGCGTACGGTTTCGGAGTCCGGCATATACAATCGCTCATCTTGTTTATAGGTATATCGCTTGCGTACGCTGTACGTGTGAACCTAAATATAGCTATTGTAGCTATGACGGACAAAAGGAGTGGAAATCCTAATTTTAAGGTATGTAATTAAAAAAAAAAACAATTTAGCATTTTTCATAAACATTTTTTTTTTTACAGATATTTGACTGGGATATCAAAGTGAAATCTTTAATTCTTAGTAGCTTTTACTGGGGTTATATTGTGAATCAAGTTCCAGCTGGGAAATTATCTAAACGGTATGGTTCAAAACTGCCAATTTTATTTGGAATACTAGTTTCATCTGTTCTGACTATGATAACACCAATAACTACCGAGCATGGAAACTGGCAGGCACTTGTAGTTCTTCGTTTCTTTGAAGGGCTAGCACAAGGCATGATCTTTCCATCTCTTCATACATATTTAGCGCAATGGGTGCCAGTGGAAGAACGGCCACGTCTAGGAATGTTCGCCTATTCAGGTGTGAATTTTGGTACCGCACTTATTCTAGCAATTAGTGGTACAATTGCTACATCAGTATTAGGCTGGCCAGGCATATTTTACCTATCAGGATCTTCTGGAATTTTATGGTGCATTGTATGGTTTATTTTTGGCGCTAACAATCCATCGCAGCACAGATCAATTTCGAATGAAGAACGCGAGTTCATTGAAAAATCTCTAGGAGTTTCTAAGGACTCTCACAAAATACAAATACCAGTACCTTGGCTTAAAATTTTTACGTCGAAAGCATTTTTAGCTCTTTTGATTGCGGTAATTACAAATGCCTGGGGATTTTTAGTTCTTTTAATTGAAATGCCCACATACATGCATGCAGTGCTAGAAGTGAATCTTAAAAATAATGCAATAATGTCCTCATTGCCTTACTTTGCAATGTGGCTTCTAGGTTATGTCTTTGTATTTGTTGATGACTTTTTGTACGAAAAGGGACTAATGTCAATAGGAGGACTCCGAAAGTTATTTAACTCAATTGGAACATTCGTTCCAGCACTAGCAATAATCGGTCTCACTTATGTCACCAAAGAAAATACATTGCTAGCTGTTATAGTGCTAGTACTGGCAGTTGGAATGAATTCTGCAGTTGGTATAGGTTGTTCATTAAATCATATAGACCTGGCTCCAAATCATGCAGGAATTATGATGGGCTTAACTAATGGTGCTGCTGGAATAATGAATATAATAGCACCCCTTATTGTAGGAGTGATTGTTAAAGACGAGGTAAGTTTACATCAACATTATTTGCGAAACATAATTTTTGAATTATATTTGAACTTTTCCAGCACAACCCATCTGAATGGCAAACAGTGTTCTTTATAACCGCTGCGATTTTCATCATGGGCAATATTGTTTTTATGATCTTTGCTTCTGGAGAGCAGCAGGAATATAATGACCCGATTCAAGGTAAAAAACTTCCATCTCGAAATCATAGACGATCCTCTGCATTTGTTGAGGCTGGACCGTGTACATATTAGTTATTATTTAAGAACAAAAGTGATTATATAGTGTAGGCTGTTTTATATAGGCTAATTAATTATAAATAAAATTTAATATTTACAATTGAGTGTATTTTTGTATCGCCCATAAATTATTTTATTTACCGCCTTAATTCCTGCCTAGGTTCAATACTCATGCAAATTTTGCAGGTTAATTATTGACTAAATGCAATACCTTTTGCAGAATTTCCCATGTAAAAAATTTATGCAACAAATAAAAGGCTTGACTCACTAAGTATAAATAAACAATTTGTCTTTTATATGCATAATAAAATATATTAAAAAAAACTTTTAAAATAAATAAATTTTGTAAATAAAATGGACTAAAAAGTAAAAAACATTTTTTTCTTTTCTCAGTCATATATGTACACAAGAAAAGCTTCATTGTAAATAAGAAAACTCCGATTAAATATTAAAAGTTTGGGCATCCATAACTATAATCACAATTGTCTAACTGCAACTCATACCCAAACTTTTAAGATTTAACCTGAGTTCTAGCATTTATTATTTTGCAATAAAACTTTTCACGTGATATCACTGAGAAATAAAAATAATTTTTTACTTTTTAGTACATCTTATTTAGAAAAGTTATTTAGTTTATAAGTTTTTTTAATACATTTTTTTCTACTTTTTAGTCATAAATTCTACACACTCTCGCGACTGTCGACTCTCGAAACCCGACTCTCGAATTTCGACTGTTGAATCTAGACTCTCGAATCTCAGCTCCTGACTCTCGAATCTTGCTTCTCGAATATCGACTCTCGCAAATCAACTCTCAAATATCGACCCTCGACTCAAATCACACACGGCCCAAATTGTATAATCCCAAGGGTGGTGGTAATTTTCACCACCACCCCAAAGCCTCCCTCCCACAACACTTTAGAAATTTTACCCCACTAGAAAGCTTTTCACGCATTTTAAATCAGAAAACCCCATGTAAATCCATCCACGTTTACTACCCCAAAACTGTTTCGTCACGAACGGCACTCAGGCGATCAGGCGTGTATGAAGTCAGACATAAAGTTTTTCAGTCAGGGGTCTGTGAATTGATAGAAAGTTATTAAAAAATCATCCATCAATTTTCTTATCACATTTAATTTTCCTTTCGCGGGCTTCTTATTTGATTAACAGCCGTAAAACGATGCTATGAGAAACGATAAAGTTTTATACGAAAATTTTGGTTACGCATTAAGTGGGAAAATTTACGACTTATTATGGACACGTTTTTATAATTTTACTAAATTGAGTTTTTTATACATAATTTCAAAAATGAAGTAAATCGGGTAACTCCTTGGTGTAATTTACAAAAATTTAGATTTTTAATTTGTATTGTGATCATTCCCAGACGTTTACCTAGATGAAATAATAGGGCACCTCTATTAAGTTTGGTATTTCGTTTGTAATGCATAGAAATAATGCTAGTAGAGCAAAATTGAACACCTACGCGTAATATTAAAAGTTATTTTGATTTTTTCATGTCCGTATGTCCATCCCTCCCTCCGTCCGTCCATTTATTCATCCTAATGATAAGTCGAGAACCCGAGAATGCTTAAATTTAATTTTGTACACGGGCTTTTTAAAGTAAATTTAAGTTCGACTACAAATATGGTAATTCCTTCGTGGGAGCCTCCAGCGTGGTTTTTTCGTTTACGGCCGCCTTTACGACGGAGAGTTTTCAAGATGAGGCCTGCCGGGGCAGAGTTTGAGCCTCCCTTAAGCTGTACCTTTTATGGATTCTAACTCTTTTCTACCTTTCGCTTTTTTCCCTTTTCTTTTCAGAGAGCAGAATTCAGGTCTCCCTTAAGCTGCACCTTGTATGGATTCTATCTCTTTTCTAAATTCCCCCGCTTTTTCTCTATTCTTCTTCTTTTGATTGTATGCAAAACACACTAACTTTCTAATTCTCCTGCTTTGCTACAATTTCTGTGTCACTTTTTTGGATCGCAATGCAATTTCGACCTCAAAAAAATACTTTAATGTTAAAACTTGCATAAGGGGCTGTCCATAAGAAATTACATACGGACGGCTAGGGTGCCGTAAGAATTAGCTTTTTGGTTGTTTTTATCATGCAAAGTTTTTCATCAAGTTCTTTTTTACTGTGATGACAGACAACATAAGTCCAGATTTGGATACCTAAGCTGTACAAATTTTTAATGAGTATGTTATAGGCCTTTATTTCTTTAAGTTTGCAGGATATATTGAACATATTTTTTTGAAATTTTCTATGTTTCGCAATTTCGTGATAATTGCAAAATTAAATTAGGCGTTATTTTGCCACACAAGAATACCATCATAGTTCAAAGTTCAAATTCACTTTTGGAACTAATGTAAATTGATTGTGTTTATTGACTTACAAACTTCAAAATAATAGGTGCTAGCAGCCGTTAGTTATTCAACATTCAATTAACATAAACTCTTTTCACAACAACGCAAATGAGCTTATCTACTACTATATACCCAAAAAATCAAATCTTCAATGCCTTGTGCATAATACTCCGCAATGAATATGATTTAACCCAAAAACACAAACTTCTTCGGAGCTGAACCTAAAAAGAAAGAAAAACTAGGCTGAAACAACAGATGCAAAGGTCCCACGACGACCTAAAAATAAACAGAAAATTAATTAAAAAATTGAGTTTAAAACAAATAATAATAAAATTATAAAATTGAATAAATAAAATACATTATGGTCGCAGCGTTCAGCATTAACCCAGATATGCCGAACGTCCTATTTGTGCAGATGTGCAATCGGTTCATCCCATTCTTTTAACTAACTGAAAAATTTTGAAGCTGACTACACGTAAATGTAAAGAAAAATTAGTTTGCAAACGAATTCCGGTGATTATAGTGCGCTGTTAGCTAATAGAAATTATAACATTTTTTAGTGGTAAATTTTACTGACGAAAAAAAATGAGGTAAGTAAATAATTAATAATATATGTGTTGGAAACCTAATTTTAATCACATTGTGTTTACAAATGTGCCAAGTAATAAATAAAAAGAGTTTTGTGATCTTTTTCGTTATTTTGTGTCTTTTGTTTGTGTGTAAACTTAAGTGTCCTATATGTAGGACGTTCGGCATATGCACGGGGTAAATTTTTATTTTTATTTTATAGACCAATGACATTGAATGATATTATTGAAGAACTAGAAGGAAACGGAAATGATTTTGAAAATTAACGAGAGGAAATTGTGATAAACGTTTTACCTCGCGTTAACGCCACAGACGACGTGACAGATGAGGACGATGGAGATGAAGAATATTGCGGTCTTTCTAATATTCCTGGGGGACAACTTGTTGCTGAAGCTGAGTTAGTAGTTCGAATGCTATCAAGTAATAGTAATTATGACAGTGACGAAGATGTTCCGTTGTCAGTTCTCGGAAATCGTTATCGAGCAAAAAGAAGTAAACAACTCAAAAAATACCATTGGCGGTCAGTGGATATAGATCCAAATTTCGAGAGTTGGGCAGACGTCGATATTGCTTATAATAACTTAAGCTGGGATTGTTTTCACTCTTTATCGATGAAGAACTAGTTAACAGAATTGTTTTTTACACAAATAAATACGCCTCAGAAAGAGTAGGAAACTTCGAACGGATATCTTTTTCCGAAATCCAAGTATTTATTGGTATTCTTCTGTTTAGCGGAAATATTAGCGTTCCTAGACGTAGAATGTACTGGGAACGTGAAAGAGATTCTCACAAGGATCTAGTATCAGAAGCTATGAACAGGGATCGGTTTGAATTTATATTATCCCAAATCCATTTTTGTGATAACTTAACAATAAAAAAAAATGATAAATTTGCTAAGGTAAGGCTACTATTTGTTGAATTGAACAAGCGATTTTTGGAACATGCTCCACATGCAGAATATCTTAGTGTACATGAAGCCATGATTCGATATTTTGGAAAGCATGGCTGCAAACAATTTATAAAAAATAAACCAGTCAGATATGGCTATAAAATATGGGAAGGCACGACACACTATGGTTATATAAATTGGATGGAGCCATATCAAGGATCATCTACAAAAATATATGAAAAATATAAGCATTTAGGGCTAGGGGCAAGTATTGTTCTCAATTATGCCGACATTCTGTTATCTAATGCAAAGCATCCATATCATCTATTTTTCGATAACTTTCTTATCAGAATCGCCTTGTTGGATCAGCTAAAAAGAAAGGGTGTGAAAGGAACGGCCACTATAAGGGATAATCGTATACCCAATTCCAATTTAATTGTAAAAAATCTCATGCAGAAGAAAAATAGAGGCTAGTATGAAAACGAGTCAACAGATGATGGTATAGTTGCTTTAAAATGGCATGACGATAATGTAGTAGCTATGGCATGAAATTCTGTGAAAGTATTTCCAGAGCATTCATGTCGAAGGTATTCTCAAAGTCAAAAAATATGTATTTATGTTAGTCAGCCAAACACTATCCATGCTTACAACAAGTACATGGGGGTGTTGATCAGGCGGATCAAAATATTAGCTTGCATCGCTGCAACATCCGTGGAAAAAAATGGTATGGGACATTGGGGAATTGTGAGTCACACTTTTTCCAAGCTCGATAACTGCCACAAAAATCAAAATTTGTTAAATTTCAAAATGGTTTATGTTACTAGGAAGGAAACCATAACTTTTAGCTTAAGCAGTATCTTGAAATTATTATCTGCTGAAAAAATCGGAGCGTTGGCAAAAAACATGCATTTTTGAGATTTTTAAAAATGTTGGGGAATTGTGAGTCACCGTCTGAATTAAGTGGAAAATCAAAAATATCGCTGTAAAATATTTATTTTATGGTTGGAAATTACATAACAATTAGTTTAAAAAAATATATAAAAAGGAAGGTATTAAAATTATTCGGATTCGCAATTCGGGCATGTGAAATAGGCTCCAGTACTGACGCATTTCAAATGAACAGCTCGATCGCATAAATCGCAGCGAATGGAATTGTTTCGGTTCAATTTCCTCGGCATATCCTCCATACAAAGTATGCAGAAGTCAACTTCTTCGTCTTCAGAAGAAGAAGCATTTCGTTTCGTTGTTGATTGTGCTCGACATGTTCGCTTTTTTTTAACTGGTGCCTTTCCATCTTCTTTTTGCGCCTGGCATCAGCTTTCTCTTTCAAGTCGGACACAACTTCAGGCGACGTTAAAATGGCGGTTTTCATTGGCTTGCGACCACGATTAGATTTTTTAGCTGGTGTACCTCGTTTCAGTGGACCAACTTCTCTCAATGCTCAATCGTTGTCACATCAATGCAAACAGAAACGCTCGAAATAAATATTTTGAGAAAATTTTCCAAGTGGTTGCCGCACGGAACGAACGAGTACGTGTGCACGCATCGATTGCTAATGGAAAAAGAGTTTGGTCAAATATAAGACAATGACAGCCATTTGCATGAGTCAGACTTTCCAATTATGGTGAAATATTGACGTGACTCACAATTCCCCATGACTCACAATTCCCCCATGTCCCCTACTTTTACATTTTTTCTCAGATGTTTGATTCCGCAGCACAAAATGCCTGGCACCTCCATAAGAAAAGTGGCGGTGAGCTGCAACAGTTGGCCTTTCGAAAACGTATGGTGCAAAACATCTTGGGTTCATTTGGTGGAAAGAAACCAACTACTTCGAACATTAGATCGTCATCTTATGGTATTGACGTTCGTTTTGATAGAGTGGATCATTTGGTCGAGGTCCAAATGAAGCAGACACGCCGCGCTCACTGTCATAACAAATGTACGCGGTGTCACAAATGCAATATTGGGTTAAACACAAAATGTTTTATTGAGTACCACACCAACAACTAATAATATCATTTTTTCAGTTATTAATTTATAACTAGTTTGCTCTTAATATTGTTATGAATTTAATTCATTTAAAAAAATAAAATAAAATAAAAATATAAATAAATTATATATTTTATTTTAAATCATCGGGACCCCGTCTATTTGCCGAACGTCCTATATATAGGACACCTGTTTTCCAACAATCTATCAGAATATTTTTACTTAAACAAATTTATTTCGTATTCTTAGATCAAAATAAACCAAAATACAAGATTTCCATAAGTTTTGCCATCTAAAATTTCTCCCGCCATATCTTAAGCAATATGCTGCACCTGCATCACTGATAGCTAGGAACGGTGCTCACACTCCGATCGTATTGCTATTTTTCTTAACGGTTGGGGCTTGACGGCTGACGGCGGGTAATTCGCGAGAAAATAAGAACTAGAAGATTGTGAAGTGTAGACGAAGCGGGAGATGAGTTTTTCTAGTAGGAAATAAATCGAGGAATATCTGAAAAAAAAAACTGACATCGAAATGGAAAAAGAAGGAAAAGGTGAAAATTAGCGTAGAGATAAATTTTTAGAGAATACGCAAAAGAAAATCTTCATTATAGTCAATTCTATATACGTGAAGTTTGTGCCGACATCCATATACTCCTTGAAGACAAGAGGCTCTACATCCAATGCTTGTGAAGGCAAATCCATTCCCGGTATCATCGATTTTATCGTCCGCCACTAAATGGGTTTAGATGTAGCCTATTTAAATTATTCAAATTATTATACAGGTATCACGAAGTGGAACGTCCAAGGAGGTGCTTCCTTGGGGGAGTTCCAGCAAAGATATACCAAGTAAGTTTTCTTTTTGTTGTATACTTGCTATTATATTGCATTTTCACTATATTCATATTATGAAAACATTAGTTCATACTATAATGGTAATCAAGAGAAGTAAATATTAGCATAGGATGTGGTACACAATTTCAAAAGTTCAATTTATATATCTCCAATCATTGGATTCATTGTTAATGCAACTAAGAAACACCGACCTTAACTATTAGTATGCAAGAAGGTCTTAATATTTAGAGTTTAGGTAACAAAATAGTTAGCTACACTATAGAATGTGCGTAAATATCTTTTTGTCTTATTATAGAGAAGGGTAAATTGTTTTTTTTAATATAGTTTAGAGGAGCGGGCTAAGTCTTGCTAGGCATTCAAATAAATTCGGAGTATTTCGCCTCATATATAATTCACACTTAACAATTATTTTTAAGTGCATATATGAGGTCAGCTTGGCTTTGCATAGTGGCATATACGGCAGGCACGATCAAGTCCTACTGATGAGTAATACAGTACATGCAGATTCGAAGCGCCCTCATTTGCAAAGAAATCTCTTTTCTTTTTTTAAAGATTTTTCATTTGTAAAAAGAGTTTTTTCACATAATTCTCGTGCTGGATTTAGCAGCAAACTCGGTCAATTTCTTTTTGACGCAATTCGCTATGAGTTTATTTCACAGCAAAAGTCTCTGAATTAAATTATTTTGCAAGAATGTTCCCAATCAGTATGATATAGAGATATATTAGACTACAGACTAATGTAAGGTCTCGCACTGTAAGCAGGTACTTAGACTATTGATTCGGAAAACATAACTTGAGTTTCGTATCGCAAATTATTTATTTATTATCCACTTACTGTGTATTTTCAAAAAATGAGCCATGCTCAGAGGACTTCTTCGATCTCATGAACTGATTTCCGTGATGAAGTACTGAACTCTTAGTGCTTCTCCCTTTCACTTTCCCGAAGCCCTCTCAGGAAAATGGTCCGATCCTCCACTCAACGTTTCAGGTCATCGTAGGGACACTGAGAATATACTTCCCACAGTGTCATTGGGTGGATGGGGCACGGCAAAGAAGGCAAAACATCTGCGCCTTTATCATCAATTAAGGTAAGTGGTATAAGTGCCCCTTCTGGACCGGATGTGGTGCTTGGATTTTGAAGGCATGAAGTTTTTTTTGGATATGGGGTGTGACCGGCAGGATTTGGGTAACTCCCGCCCATACAACTCTCCCACACTAGCCAAGGGCACACAATAATCTCCTTTTTAACAAAGTCGTGGTTACCTGAGATGAAAAATTGAAAAAAAAAACAACTCAATTTGACAGGTATCCATGATATTAGAAAAATTGGCATTATTACACATACTCCACATAAAATCAATAAAAACGAATACTCACCTGTGTATTGTGGAATAATTCCAACTAATGCTCATTAATAACACAAGCGCACTTTTTATCACAAAGTTTAACAAAAATGTAACTCGCGCGCGGTTGACATTACAAACTGCATATTTTTGCGATGTTTAAAAGGTCATCCCAAGATAAAAAAAGACCACGAATCGAATGGCCGTGTTCGTGTCCCGATATATTTCGCGCATTACAGAGAAGTCACGATTTTTTAAAATTACCTTTACACCAATAAGTAAGAAAGAGACACAAATGAGTGAAAGGGATACAAGCAGAATTAATTGCGAGAGGAATTTATTAAATCGGTATAAAACATAGAGTATAAGGATAAGTTATGACATGTTGTTATAATTTAAAGCAAATTTCTATGGGGAATATGTAAAAAAATACATTTTATAATTCGACATCAACTGACAACAACTAATTCTCACATTTTAGTCAAATATAGCCAGAAAACTAAAAAAAATTATTTTATGGTTAATGTTATCGGAAAAAATTTGGCTATAAAGAGCGGAGTCATTCACTCAATTTTGCTTCTCTTTCAAAAATTGTCAAAGCCGGAGTCGGCCCCACAAAATATAAGTTAAAAAACCAGATTCATTCGAAATGAAGCGAACCAGTATACGCCCGAATGAATCTGGTTTTTTAAATTTTTTAAATTTTTTTAATTAAATTTTGAATCTATTTTTCTCAAATCTTTTTCATTTTTCATTTCTTTTCTTTATTCTATTTTTTCATTTGGTTTTCAACTCACTCAATTTCGCTATTTGGGATCTGTTCATGAGTCAAAACCAAGACTTGAAACTTGTCACCAAAAATATAATGGGTTGTGTGATGAAATAACAAATTAAAAACACTTTTTAGCTTTTGCCATATACCGGAGAATCCAAATAAATTTCTTCTTGAACAAATATAAGTTTACCCCGGTAAAAAATCCTAAAGAGTAATCTCTACTTTTATAAAATTATAGTAACAACAACAATATGGCAGCAGAGGAGTAGAAATTGAAAAATTAGGGTTGCCAATAACAAATATAATTTTATAGAAAATATTTATTAAAACATCTGTCAAAAATGGAAGAAAATAAAAGTAGGTTTTTAATTTGTAATTAAATATTGCGAAATCGAAAGTTTTTACACATTTGTAAGTATGTACAAGAAAATATTCTACCAAGAAGGAACGGATCTAACATTTACGTGTACAATAAAACACGAAATTAAAACAAAAAACAATGACCCAATTTACACAAAAACATACCGATATCCGGAAATTCACAAGCAGGAAGTGGAAAGCCATATATACGAGATTCTACAGCAAGGATTCATAAGGAAAAGCACTTCTTCCTATACATCACCTATATGGGTAGTACCAAAGAAAATAGATTCATAAAATAAAAAGAAGGGGAGAACAGTAGTGGACTACAGGAAGCTAAATGACATCACAATTGATGATAAATTTTCCATTCCAAACATCGACGACATTTTAGAAAAATTAGGAAGATCAATGTATTTTACAATGCTGGACTTAGCAAAAGGATTCCACCAGATAGAAATAGATGAAAAAGATGTTCACAAAACAGCATTTTCAGCAAATCTGGGTTACTACGAGTTCGTCAGGATGCCATTCGGATTAAAGAACGCTCCTGCAACATTTAAAAGAATGATGAATGAAATTTTAAAAGATTATATAGGCAAACTTTGTTTTGTATACTTAGACGATGTAATAATATTTAGCACCACGTTAGAAGAATACCTAGATTCATTAAATAAAATCTTAGAAAGTTAAAGGAAGCAAGTCTAAAAATACAATTAGACAAATGCGAATTCATGAAAAGGGAAACGGAATTTCTTGGTCATATCGTTACAAGAGAAGGTATCAAACCCAACCCAAAAAAAGATAGAGGCGATAAAAAACTTCAAAATCCCTAAAATACAAAAAGAAATCAAACAGTTCCTAGGCCTTGTAGGTTACTATATAAAATTTATTAAAAACTTCGCAAAAATTGCAAAACCAATGACATCAAAACTAAAGAAGAAGGAAGGAAAAATAAAATTAGAAGATGTCGAATATAAAGAAAGCTTTGATAAGCTCAAACTATTGATTATAACTGAACCAATCCTAAAATACCGCGCAGTATTATCACAGGATAGCCACCCAATATGCTACGCAAGTAGAACTCTGAACGAGCATGAAACGAAATACTCTACAATAGAGAAAGAGCTTCTGGCTATCATATGGGCATTAAAATATTTCAGGCCATACATATATGGATACAGATTCGTAATAAGAACCGACCATAAGCCACTAACATGGATTGCAAACCTGAAGGAGTCAAACCTAAAACTTCAAAGATGGAAAATACAACTCGAGGAATATAATTACGAGATAGAATACATCAAAGGAAAAGATAATACAGTTGCTGATCAACTATCTAGACCAGTAATAAAAATAAACGAAGAAATTAGGGCAGATTCCGTACAAGGAACATGTCATAGCGCAGATGAAGATAATTCCCAATACATAGCAATTAGTGAAAAACCTTTAAATTTATTTAGAAATCAAATCATAATACGAAAAGGTAAAGAAAATAATACAAACTTAGAAAAACATTTTGGTAGAACAAGGAAAATTTTTGTTTTTGTTTTTGTTCTTATATATTAAAAAATCATACACCCAATAGAGGTATAGTAGCTGTATATATATCCGATGAAGAACTCTTTAGCAACTTTCAAAACGAATATTTGAAGTGGAAATCTACCCACAACCCGGTAAAAATTATCAAATGCTCATTTTTATTATTAGATTACAAAGATAAAAATGAACTTCACGAAATGATATGGAGAGAACACTACAGAAATAACCATAAAGGAATAGAAGAAGTCTATGCAAATGTTAGAACGCGATACTATTATCCAAAGTTAAAAGACGAAATCACTAAGTTAATAAATAATTGTCACATACGCAACATAGCAAAATATGACAGGAATCCACCTAAAGTACCATTTTTTAAATCAAAACTTCCCGAAGAACCGAACGAAATAATACATATGGATATATGGTTCAGACAAAAAAGTATCATGTACCTTACATTTATCGATAAATTTACAAAATTCGCACAAGCCGTACCCCTGAAATCAAGAAATTGGCCAGATATAAGAGTAGGTGTCAACCAATACTTCAACACAAATGGTAGACCGCAATTATTAATTACAGACCACGAAAGCTCATTTCAGTACCAACTTAAGGCATTTTTAGATAAAGAAAAAGTAGAACTACATTTAACAACAGCAAATATTAAAACAGGTAATTCAGACATCGAAAGATTTCATAACGCCTTAAACGAGCATATAAGAATAATGATTGAAGAAAATAAAGTGAACCCAAAAAAAGAAGTATGTGTACAAGAAGCAATTAAATACTACAATTATTCGATACACAGCACGACAAACAAAAGACCAATAGATTTTAAAAATGGAAAAATAAAACAAAGCGAATACGAGGACATTAAGAAAAGATTAGAAGAAAAGCAAGAAAAAAGATGAAAATATCATAATAAAAATCGAAAAGAAGTAGAATATAATAAAGAATTAGTGAAAAATAAAGTTAGAAACTAGTTCGAACCACACTATAAAAAGAAAACAACAAACAAAGTTCATAAACAACTACTGAAAAGATTAAAGAAATTTGAAACAAACAACATCTCTTTGCAGCAGCATTCATCATCCTCACCTTATATTTACTTGGAGTCAAAGGACAAAGCATCGACATCAAAGAAATTCCAGTAGGAAATGGAAAATAAAACGATACACGTAATAGATTTAAATAACTACTACAAAATGCTAAATGTAATAGACAGCACAATAGAAGCTAAGTTATTTGATGACAATAGTAGAAATTTAAGAAATCAAATATATGAAAAATTAAGAACATTCGAACCACAAGAATCTATCAGAGAAAAAAGAGGACTCATTAATTACACGGAAAAATTCTCAAATGGATAGGAGGTACAATAGACAACGACGATGTATTAGAAATCCAAAGACATTTTGAAAATATCGACATCAACCTAGAAACAATAGCAAGAAATCTAAATAAACAAATTTCCATTAACACACAAATAAATGAAGAAATATTAGAGTTAGCAAATAAAATCAATGATACACAAAACAAAACAGTACAAAAGATTAATATACTAATAACAAAAACAAATTCTTTAGAAAGACAATTCTATGCATTCATGTACCAGCAAGAAGTGAAAGAAAACCTTCAAACGATACTAAAATCATTAGAGAAAATAGAAGAGATTATTTTGTTGTCAAGATTAGAAATCACTTCTAGGAACATCTTAACTTCCAGGGAAGTACAAGAATATAAAATAAATATCAAAAAGTTACAAAATCTAAGAATTTACGTAGCACAAAAGGAAAAAATTATTTTGATAATACTCCAAATTCCAATTTTTACAGAAGATGCATACTACCTAACCTCAATAATCCCCATACCAAATAAAAACAATATAGAATTAAAAACCGAATACTATGAAAAAAACCAAACGTTTCTATATATAAAAAATAATATTAAAAAGAAGTTAAGAAAAGATTGAAGTTATTTCGGACATAGTTTGTCGTCCATTTTTTGACAACAATTATTATTATAAATGATTAAAAAATTTACAATTTAAAATTTGACAACTTGACAATGTGACAGTTTGCGATTTGTACCATAAAAACTGGAGAAGACTCTACATGAGAGATATTGCAATGATTGCTTCGGCAGCATTTAAATTTCAAGTTTCACAGTTAAGAGCTCATTGCCCCATACCCCTCTCCCCACAAGAATTATGGTTTTCTGAAGTAAATAAATAAATTTTTTCGGATTTTATTACTGTTTTTAAAATTTAACCTCTATTATTTTTTCAAAACGGTCGTTAACATAACTTTTGTTTATAAAAACTGTAAGCTGTAGACTCTCATCTTTAATGTGACCCATTACACCCAATGTGCTATCTGATGGCCTTTAAGCGTTATTATCTCTAAACCTATTCTCAAACCTATTTTCAAACCTATTCTCAACGATAATTTGTTGCCTTAGCACGTCATTTTAAAAAATATCGTCTATTTTTGGGTGTCGAGTTAATAACTGTTTAACGACTACAGTTAACACATATGATGTAATAGGTTAACTTAAAGAGGAGAGTCTAGAATTTACAGTTTTTATGAAAATAAGTTATGTTAATGACGTTTTTGCAAAAATACTAGAGGTGAAATTAAAAAAAAAAAAGTTAAGAAAATCCGAAATTTTTAGTTTAGGCAACCACAATTCTAGATGGTAGGAGAGGGATATGGGGCTGTGTGAGCAGTCCTTGGAAAGGCCATGAAGTTCTGCATACAATAAGTTCTTAACTGTGACCATACGCCCTGTACTTTTTAATATACAGGGTGATTTGAAAAAACTAGCTTTTTCTCTTTATCATCTTGTAACTCCTGCCATACAATTTTTTGTTTGGCTAGGTCAGTAATATTACCTCTTGCTCTATTGACCTTATAGTGGGAAACACCTTGTATGTGTGCGGGTAGCCGATAGTAAAACTTTTCTGGACAAAAGAAAATCAAATTTATCACGAAATTCGTGAAAAGTAAGAGTAATGAAAGTTGTTGGGATAAGTAAAACCTGTAAGCCGAACTGCATAGGCTTGAAAGGACATCGTCTCAAGCTACTCTCATAACTACTGAGAAACCATATGGTCACAGTTACGCCAAACACAAGCCCGCTTTATAAACTGGCTGAGCAGACGCAGCAAAAACTACGACAGCACACCAATCGTGCACTTTAATTCAATTAAAAACTGCATTCGGTCTTACCATAATGAGCAGGAAGGGAAAAAGATGTTTATCATCATTCAATTTTTCTCACGTCGAGGTCTGCTATTATTTCCTGCAGTTTGGAAAATCAATTGGGGATCACCAGTAGACCAGAGTAATGAATTTATTTTAAAGTACCCACTGATACTCCACTTTTTATTTGCAGCAATCTTAAAACGCCCTGTTATATTAAATTTTAATTAGTAATAAAGTTGGAGAGCAGTCTGAAGTCAGCCAGGGCATTGCTAAAATTGCACTAAATTCTATATTCATATGCTGTTGTCAGCAGAATGCCTAAACGAATTCAAGGGTTAAAGGGCAAGTCCATTGCACCAGAAACGACATTTTATCTAATATCCACTGTATATGTAAACATGGACGATATTTCGACAGATGTTTAAAGAATTCCGTTTAGTCATTCAGCTCATGTTGTGTATGCATGTCTACATAATATCAACGTTGTTGAATTCTTCAAGTTCCTTGCTGGACACAGGAAGATGCAATAAATACTAATGCAAGCTAATAAAATCCGGAAGAAAATAACCGAAAGGAAATAATTAACGAGTAAATAAATTTAACACGTGCAGATCAATTTCAATTGTCCCCCAGATGCAATAAATTAAGTCCATTATCAGTTGATAACGATAAAATTTGTGAAAATTTATACTTCAAGATTTACAATGCTACCTTGAAAAGCTTGTAGTCTTGGCAATGTAATTAGTGCCATTGAAATTTGAGTCTTAGAAGTTATCCTTACCAATAGCTAGTTGTAGTAAGAAAGTAAGAAAATGTGTATAAAACTCGGTCATTTGCTACAAAATTTAGTACTTGATTAAGTAAAATTGGTAGTGAAAGTGCATTTAAAAAAAATGATTACCTCATCATCTACTCTTCCAACAAAACAATTGGTACAATCCGATATTAGTGGTACGTTGTGTTACTAATTACTTAAATTAAAAACGAAATTTGATAAAGGAAGTAGTTTTCGTAGTGTAGTAATTTCATTTATATTAATAATCTTAGTGAATCAGTTTAAATTAAATGAAAGAATGAAGCAATTAAGTATTTGAAGTTAATATATTATGTATACAAATGTACATGGAATGCATACCATCGATATGGTAAAAGTTTATTATTTTATTTGTGGCTGCTTGTTTGGGTAACCGTGACTAATCTATCTTTGTGTAAGTCGGCATGAATTTATGAATTGTTCCATTATCCGCATCTTGTGAGAATGCCAGTCCACTGTAAGCCAGTATTTAAAATATGCATTTAAGATCAAGACGTTTCTACAAAATTTTAGATCAACAGTTTTGTAAAAGAATATTAAGAATATAAATTTTTGTATGGCAATACTAGGAAGGATCTGTGCGAGATTGAAATTATGTTTTTAATAATATATAACTATTAGCTATTAGCATATTAACTCTGTTAGCTCTCTAGCTATCCCGGGGGATACACCTGCAAATACATCTTGCATGCAAGCTGCACTGCCATACTTCTTGCATGTGTAACCTCTACTGCCATGCTGGCAGTACAGCTTTCAGTGAACTTGCATGATGATAAACCATGGCAGCTGATGTGATAGTAATTTGACATTATGCAGTTTTCAAGATGGCGGAAGTGAAATGCTTAAGAGAATTTGTTAAATTTATTCTGGAAAAATGAGATTTTCTGTGATCATTTGCATTACAACATTTACCAACACCTTTCTCTTAACTTTTTCTTTGGTATTTATCATTCTGCTACTTCCTTTATTGCTATAATTTTACAATATACTCATGACTTTACGCCTCAATTCCATTTTTTAAATGATCTTGCATGCAAGATGATAAGACATCAACCGAACTGCCAAGTTAAAAATCGTGTTGGAAGGGAGGCTTGCATGCAAGCTGTATTATCTCGTGTAATCTTCGGGTAAACGACTTCTCAAGAAGCGTATAAGTACCCAGGTGGATCCGGAGGACCGACGCCTACGCTCTGCAACATGTATCGGCTTTTTGACGCGTTCTCAATTCATAGTTTACATTAAAGTTGATATTTCACTTAATTTATGTTTTGTATGTACTATTGTTTAATTTCATATAATGTATGTAAAATGTTATTTTGGAAAATCTTACACATAATAAAAAAAATCCCTTAAGAGGTCGTACTAGTTAATCTTGTAAGTCCGTATACACACTAAGAAAACATAGGTACGGCGAAAATGAATCAGAATGAGTTCGGTAGAAAGAGCTTCGGAGAGAAAGAGAGAGCTAGGGAGGGAGAGAGGGAGAGCTACGCAGAAAGATAAAAAGAGAGAGCTACGAAGAGAGAGAAAGACTGAGAGAGAAGAGACAATAGCAAGATTTGTGCCATTAGGTTTATTAGCACTCTGGAATAGTACTATATTCCGTTCAAAACGGAAGTTTAAATATAATTTTTTTTTTATTTCTATGGTCAAATGAGAAAATGTGATACATGCTGTTTTTCACAAAAGCAAAAACAAATTTTATCGATAACATAATTTTTTTTAAATATGTGTTTTATGGCATGTCCGGTTTTGCCAATGTTGTTGTTCATAGACTGATTCACATAATTTTTAATTAAGTAACATCACACTCTAAGTGAGTACGACCGACTATTACGAATTTTTCATTTTTTGAATATATTGGACTAAGTGAGGGAATCTCACATCAACTAAATCTTATCTCGATATAATACCAAATTATATCTACGATCTGTCTGTATGAAACAACATTAAATATCATAACAATTCTGACTAAAAGCGTTTTGTTCCAAGCGCATAGGCAAATATACAAGAAACACCCTAGATAAATACGCGTATGTAATTTTCTGCAAGTTAGAGCGTTAAAGTTGTTTTTAAAATCTACTTCTATAAACGGTTTGTCGAGCTTCGGACAATAAAATGATAACAATCGTTTTTATAGGATTTTGTATTCTGAAGAACTTTTCAGTACAATAAAAACGTCTAGAACTGATTGTTTTTACAGTAAGGTAAAAAATCTAAATTTTTGTAAGACAACACCAAAAACGGCCTGCAAGATATGTTTTCTTTTTGAAATTATATATACACTTTTCATGAAAACGCCGTGTACAAAATTTCAGCTCTCTATATCAACGCGCTCTCAGGCAGTATCCAAATATACAGGGTGTTTCATAATTAGTGCACCTAGCTCAAAAGGTTTGATAGCTGAAGTGGAGACAAGCGAAAAGTTATAAGAAGAAGGTGAGGGAAAGACGCATCGTTTCGGCGGCATAGGGGGTTTAAGATTTTTAGTACTTCTTTCACTTTACACCCTGTAACCGTAACAGCTTTCCAATGAATGCCCAATCAGTCATCCTGTCAGCTTCCGTCGGTAGTTGTAGGACGTCCAAGTCAAAAAAATGGGAAAGACATTCCTAATTTTTTCAAATTTTAACGATTTTCCCTGCAAAATGCATGATAACTATACAGTTTTTTTACAAGAACTAGAAACTCCGGAATGTTACCTTTAATTTGACTGCCTAAATGCAAACGTTTTCTAGATATTCCCGTTTCTATGATTCATAATTTCATTAATTTGGCTACTGAGACTGGTAATCGCGCCTACTATTATGCAATTCCACGCAAAATTATCAAAATTATTGAAATTATGAATCATAGAAACGGGGATATATAAAAAACGGTTGCATTTAGGTAGTTACATGCATAATTAAATTAAAGGTAACATTCCGGGGTTTCTAAATATTGTAATAAACTGTATAGTTATCATGCATTTTGGAGGGAAAATCGTTAAAATTTGAAACGACGCGTCTTACTTCCACCTTCACCCTATAATTTTTGGCTTGCCTCCACCTATGCTATGAAACCCTTGAGCTAGGTGCACCAATTATGAAATACCCTGTATAGTGAAAAATGAAATTTTTGTATGGCATTTTTGAACGTAGATGTACAATATTTTTAAGAAGGCTGTGAGCAAAATTTATCTCTCTAAGTGAAAGCGTTCTTCAGTTTGGTTATAAAGAGGACGGGCGAACAAACAGACAGCCGAACGAATGGACAAATACACGGACAGACGGACACGCAAAAATCAAGATAAATTTTAATGTTATGGTGGAAATTGAGAACTTTTATTTTTAACAATTCTAAATTAAATTGTTAAATACCGGGTGTCCGCCGGGAAGGTATACAACTTTGTTTGTTTATAATTTTTGATTAAATGAAAGAGAATGGATCTTATATTGATAAATGTTTTATTTAATGTCGGCAATTATGTTAGCCTCACAAATGTGAGCCCTTTTGAGCACATTTTTCATTACATTCTCACACATTTCACGCGGTATTTCATTAATTTCATCACGAATATTTTGTTTGAGTTGCTCAAGCGTTTCTGGTTTGTTTGCAAAACCTTGCTTTTTGGATATCCCCACAAAAAGAAGTCCGGAGCAGTCAAATCAGGCGACCGTGGAGGCCAATCAACATCCCATTTCTTGAAATAACTTGTTGTGGAAAGAGGTCTCGCAGTAATTCCATTGGAATCCTGGCTGTATGTGATGTGGCACCGTCTTGCTGATACCACATGTTAATCAAGCCCAAAGCATGCAGTTGTGGCGTTAAAAAGTTTTCAATCATATCACGATATCGCTCCCCATTCACAGTTACCGTTACGCCGTTTTCATTTTAATAGAAGTAAGGTCCAATGATACCTCCTGACCAAATTGCACACCAGACTGTCACTTGTAATGGATGCAAAGGTGACTGATGAATAATTTGAGGGTTTTCCACTGCCCAGAACCAACTATTCTGTTAATTCTCATATCCATTCAAATGAAAATGTGCCTCGTCACTCATTATGATTTTTTCATGAAAATCGGGGTTGTCATGGGCGAGCTGTAACATCCTATTGGCATATGTACGGCGGCGTAAATGGTCTTGTGGAAGAAGCTCTTGTGTCAACTGAATCTTAAATGGAAACAAATGCAAATCCTTGTGCAAAATTGTGGCCAAAGTTGTTCTTTGAAGACCAAGCTCCTGAGCACGGCATCGAATTGAGGTTGATGGATTGTTTTGAACACTTTCTTGAGCAGCAGTAATGTTTTCAGCCGATCTTGCAGTACGTTGTGGTCCATGCTTGGGCCTATCACCTACAGACCCTCTTTCTTCGAAATCATTCACTACACGATAAATAGTGCGTTTAGTTGGCACGTTGTTTCTCCCAAAAATTTCACGTAACTTTCTCATCGTCACAGTAATCGATGATTGATTTTGATAAAATGTTTTAACGATTAAAACACGTTGTGTTATCGAATATTTTTCCATAATAAATTTGCCACGTGCCTACTTCACGACTGCCAAATATGAACTGTAAAGACTAATGTTTACCAAAATGGCGGCAAAACAAAGTAGTATACCTTCCCGGCGGACACCCAGTATAAGAGAAATAAAGTATATTAAAAAACCTTTTAAAATAAAATGTACTAGATAGTAAAAAATAATTTTTTCATTCTCAGTGATATATACAAAAGAAAAGAAAAGAAAAGTTTCATTGCAAAGAATTCAAGCATTTAAAGTTAAACAAGATAATACAATTTCAAAATATTGTTAATACATTCAATTTTAACATTTAATCTGAGTTCTAGCATTTCTTATTTTGTATTAAAATTTTTCTTTTCACTATCACTGAGAAAGAAAAAATATTTTTTTACATTCAAGTGCATTTTATTTATAAAAGTTATTTATTTAAAAAAAAAATTAATATAGGGGAGATGCTCAATCTTTGCCATGTATGTACTTTGGTCATTTCCTTTTTCACGCGGACTGTAGTTATATTATTTATATTTATTTATATTTATATTTAATTTACTATTCAAGAGATGCTACAAAGTTATTCTGAGAATTAGTTTATTGCCGTTATTGTGCTTTACAGAATCGTCTTTAAAAAAGTAAATATTTCCCAATGATAAAAAATTGAGACTGTTGGAGTTTTATTCTTCCTGTATCTTTGGATTTCAGCTCAGATAAAATTTATTTATATTTGGTGTTGTAAATCGTGTATTATGTGGTGAACAGAAGCATATTTAGGGGGGGCGGGCAGGGGAGCGACGGCTCCCAGTCAGTCCCATCATCAAAATGTGGCGTCTTCCTAACAATAAAATTCAGATTATACGAATTCAAGAATAAGTATTGTGAATCTCTGATTTGCGTGTGAAGTAGTTTATATCTAATATTCCAGCGGTGGCCAAACTTTTGAAGTACGCGATCTACATTGTAATTCAAAATATCGTGGTCTACCATCAGCAACGGTTTTAAATAAAACTCAAAAACTTTTCTGTAAATACTTCCGAATGCTCCAGATTAAGTCGCATCGTATCGATATTTATCCCCCTACGATACAGGTAATTCGTATCGATATTTTTATACTTTAAATATCGTTGCATCGACATTTCAATAGCTGTATCGAAAAAAAAATGTCTGCTCGAATGCCCACTTTTCATACAATTTTAAGCCCGACATGAACATACTTGAGAGAGGCTTTAAGCGTCGCATTGTGATACCCTGAGCATATTTTATTAATAACATGTTTTCTATTAAAGGCGGAAAGCTTTGGCGTTCGGATGTATTTTCAGAGAGGCTTTCTTGGATGAAAAAGTGGACTTTTTTCCTCTCGTGATTGTGCGAAACTGGTGCGTCGTGGAAAAATAACTTCCTATGAGAAAAATGTTCATAAAAGATCACTAATATCCCTGAAAGAAATAATGGACAAAATATATGCGAAATGTAGTAAGTGGCGTTTATGTTACACAAGTGCATTAAAGTGAGTTTTTCGGCGACAAAAACGTCCAGAGAAAGTTTTCTGAATCAGGAAAAGAGTATATCACTCAATAGTACTCGGCGAGACCTTTAATTTAATATGCAACAACATAGTATGCATTGCATAGTACTATATTTATACATATAATAACAAATATCGTATTGCCGATACTAAACCTCAGTTCACGAGCGCAATACGATACGCGTGATATTTTGCTAAGATCCTGCTCTTCCTATAGATCTATCTCTACTTGCGACTAGTTTCTATCGCGCGATACGTTCACAAGGTTGACATGTATGTTTAGTTTTGTGGTTGGAAAGGAGATATTAGTGTTTTAGTTTATATTTATATATATACATATTATAGTAACTTTCAACATCACTGCGAAGTTTTAGCATCCGATTGCAAATGTAAACAAGTTAAAAATCGCACCAAACTAAGAGCATAGCTGCGATAAATTTTTGTGTCGCACGAAACGTAGAAAGTGCAACCTTGTTCTGCGACAACCACATTGTTGCAGCCAATCAGAGCTCTGTCGCATGCGATAAATCGCGCTGGTGAACATGCCCTAAGGATATTGATATTTTAAGAGCCAATATATTGGTGTATCGATATTTAAAAAAAAAAATTGGAAATATCGGTGTATTGATATTTTCCCAACTATTGGCCATCTCTAGGGAACACCATGAAATTGCTGACTTTTTCCCGAGCCTCAAGAATTTCTTTCGAACTCCTCGTGTAAATTGTCTAACAGTTCGCCTTTTCTTAGTTGGGATGAATGCACTTCATTCTTTTTTTTATATGTTTTAATAAACTTTTCATATCAATCAGTGATAGTAATGTAACAAACCAATTCAGACTTTGGTGCGGCGCTTGACAGTGTTTCGTGGCAGTGAAATGTCGTTGATTTACAAAAGAATTTTCTTTTTCTTTTTACGATACCAATGTTGCTGCTTTTGAATTTGTGCCTGGATTTGTAAAAAAAGATTGCTGTGAATATAAACTAGTTTTTAACTCACATACTTCTGTTTTCTGGATTTTACTTCCAACCGGAAAATCGGTGACGTTTTTGTGTGTGTAGTTTTAAAATTCTCTTCGACATTTTTTTTCTGTCCTAGACCTTAGGTACAAATAAGACAAACACGTTTATCTTTGAACATCACGGTAAAGAACTCCTCTGATAATGGTAAGTCTTACCGTTATCTGACCTCGACAACTTTGCCCGCTCATTTTAGTCGCTATTATTATCACCTCGCAACAAATCAATCGTCAGAACTGAATACTAGCTGAGTATACTGACTGAGAACAAAACGGAGCGATTTTTATTAGTACGGAAGATAAAGAGAGAAGTAGAGGCGGGGGTGGGTTATTCGTTATTCACGCAATGTGAGGCGGTGCATTACCTTAATATGATAATTTTTTTAGATTATTGTTCAATTTATTTTATTCTCGCGGGATATCAAAAACATCTACGCGATCGACCAGTCGCCCGCGGTCGACGTCTAGGCAAAATTTAATGATTTTTTGCAAAATTTAATAATTTTTTTTTTGCAAAATTTAATAATTTTTTTGCAAAATTTAATAATTTTTTTTTTTGCAAAATTTAATAATTAGATAAAAATGATTAATTCGACATTTCACCTGAACTGAACTAGTGGTGAAACATACCGAAGACGTGTTGCCTACTTATAGCTCAGCATCTTAACGCTGTATCTCGATAGTTGTAGCTGCACTAGATGTGGAATATTCTGAAGACTTGCTAAAGCTAAGTACTACCAAAGAACATATATCTTAACAGTTAGATGTTCTTTGGTACTACTCAAGGATAACTCTAATAGATGATGGAAGTGAAGCACTGTGAAGAACTGGTTACTTCAGTAGTGAATCATCCAGAGGCCAAAGCTTTTACAGTAAAAGTCCGTCTAATAATTGACACAAATAGGGAGTATCCATCAGATCGCATTTTGAATTGACACATACCTCGAGGACTTGATCTAATTCGTATTCTACTTGAATTAGACCCTTGTCAGACTTCCCTTAAAGATAGTATTAAAATTTTTCCAAAAAATGAAGCTTCATATCATTTCAGTACTACTTTTATATTCTCTATGTGTGAGCGATTCTAAAAATTGTGGGTTGAATTCCCGTATGAGAAAAGCAAAACAATTAAAAAAATTTACAACTTTACGCTTTCATCATTAATGGTTAATGACAGCAACTGTGGCGTAATAGGCTAAATAAAATTAAGAAATGCAAGAGGGAAAAGCATCTGCCTCCTTAGTGGTAACAACAGTAACGATGAAAGCGCACAAATAAATTGTAAATTCAATTTTTTATTTATTTTTTCCCGGACGGGAATCGAACCTACACTTGTTAGAATCAGTTAGAATCAGAGCAGTCGCCCGCAAGCGGAAGGTCCTAGTTTCAAACCCCGGACTAGGCAGTTGTTTTTTCCTATTGTACTTATGATTTGATTTAGAATCGTTAAAAATAAAAGTTCTTAAAATTCATCTGTTCTCCATCATTGACCAATTCTAACAAGTTTAGTTTCGATTCCCGTCCGGGAAAAAATAAAATCAATATTGAATTTACAATTTATTTGTATGCTTTCATCGTTACTGGTTAATGCCAGCTGAAGGCAAACATGGCTTAGTAGGCTAGTTACAAATTAATAAATGGAAGAGCGAAAATCATCGGTCTCGTTAGCTCAGCGGTCGCCCGGCAAGCGGAAGGTCGTTTCAAACCCCGGACGAGGCGGTTGTTTTTTCCTCTTGTATTTATGATTTGATTTGGAATAAAAGATAGAAGTTCTTAAAATTCTTCTTTCCTCCATCTATTCAAATTATTTCAAATATCGAGGAACTGTCCATAAACAAATTATTAAAATTATGATTGTTTATGACATGTGCTCTATTTAGCCTAACCTATCGATTTTATATAAAATTTTTTGACCTCACCAATAAGTAGTGCAGGTGCGAGCGATTTGAAGGATCTGCAGGTTGAAAGTCATATATGTAAGTCATACCTACGAAAACAGATTGTCTGGGTTAGCTGTATTCTTCATTGAAAGAAGTGGATTATAATATGGTCATATATAAATTTGCAAGAATTAAACCTAGAAAAAAAGAGGCTGTTGTAGTTGCTTCATATATTTATAATTCATACAAACATATTTTGAAGTAATAGAATTTTGTTATGTTATCGTTTCATATAAAATATGAATAAGTATATATACTCATGTTTGAGCTACTTGAAGCTGGAGTTCAAAATATGAAATAAAATTTAATTTTATGTACTGACGCCTTTTTTCAATATGCTCGCTTCCCCAATTTTTTATACCTACCTAGATACGTCTCTGATGCTGAATTGTACTTTTTTTTGTTTAGTAACCTGTTTGCGATTATTGTTATTTTTGGTTAAAGAGAATTATTTAATTTAAGAGGAGTCAGTACCAAGATTTACTAGTTTCGTACATTTTTCAATGCGAGTTTTTGAAAAACAGAATAATGATTTTTGTCTTATATTAAAGGTAAAGAAAAAGTCTAGTAAAAATTAAAAAAATCGTATTGGAATGGAGATAATAGCTCGGAACCATGTAAAAAAGGGTAAAAATTGAAGTTTTTTAAATCAAATCCCTTTAGTAGGTATTCTAATTTCTTTAGATAGCGATTATTTTAGAAAGATAAAGACTAGATCTACAAATAAAGTCGAGTTTTATCACTTTTGGTGGAGCTTTTTTTAATTATTTGACTCTAATAGTATTTATTTTTTCTCCGGATATTTGTCCGACTAGAAATTGCAATATTTCCTTGAAAGTTGCTGAAATACAAAGCAAAATAGTGTATTTAACAATCATGTACAAAAAAAATTAGAAGAGTTAATTTTCAATTTATTTCAACCGCAAATATTCATTTTTCGGTTTAAATTGTCGCATGTTGGGTTTCTGTTTTTTTACGCTAGATGTCTCTAATGTTGTCTTTGGTCTAGGTCTAGGCTAAGTTTATATAAATTTTCTCACTTTTAGGACACAAACCTACGTATAGTAAATATTTTTGCCTCTAGGCTAGCTGGTATCTAAATTGTAACTTCTGTTGAGTACTGACTCCTCTTAAATCATTTCTTCTTAGTAAATTTAATATGTTCAAGGTGCAATACCCCACTGCCCATTATACAGCTGCAATGCTGTACCTTGGGTCGCAAGCAGGACCTTCATATTTCCTTACATATATACAGAAATATACATTTTTTATATTTATCGCTTGGTTACGATTTGTTTAATTAGTTTTGTCAAAAACTATATTATTTTAAAAGTGGTACCAAGGTACAGTATCTTCCCCTATTTTATTTTCTACTTTTCAGCCATTATATTTTCGTTAAAACCTCACGTAATGGTACATAATCTATCTGACATATTACATTCGCTTTCGAACATTGTGGTGTTTTTTTCCTCTGCTGTAAATAGCTTGGAACATTATTGCATGAAAAAACTTCGAAAAATTTATTTGACGTCAAAACCCATACAACGATTAAGCATAGAAAATTGACATTATGCTAAAGCGTTAAAAAAAAAAGCCACCACACCTAGCTACATCTCATCGTACACAAATTCGAAAATCATGAATTTTAACGATATTCTGGAGTAAAAATCTGTTATAAAGTATATTACAGAAGAGGGGAAAATATGCCACTTATTAGCATTCAGTAAGATCTTTAATTTGATATCACACACGGTCCAAATTGGACAACCCCAAGCGAACTAGTTACCACCCTCCACCCAAAACCCCCGTCAAATTATTTTACCCTATCAGAAAACACTTTAATCATTCTAAATAAAATCCCATGCAAGTTCATCCGCCTTTACTACCCATAAAATTCTTCCCTCAGGTACAAAGTTATTTAGTCAACGATTTGTCGGACAGTAAAAATGGTTATAATTAATTTCATAGGATTTTATATTCTGAAGAACCTTGCAGAACAATAAAAATGTCTAAGACTGATCTCTTTCACAGTATACATAAACAATCTAAATTTGTCTAAGGACACGCATTCTCGAGTTATCTGGATCACAGACAGACATGCAAAAATCAAAATATCTTTTAATATTATGAGTGGGTGTCCAACTCAATCTGCTCAGAATGACAAGCTTGGTATACCCTATGATTTCATCATCAAGTTAGAGTACAAATAAAAACTTTCGCCATCCTATATGCGCATTTTCAACACAATTTGAATATAAGTTATTATATATTATTCTTTTCATAATTTAAAAATTCACCATTGACACATATTTATCTCTTTGACGATATATCATTATTAGTATCAGCCTTCTGCAATTACGAGAATTTCTATGATGAAGAAAACGTTTTGAGACCAGAGATTCGATTCGACACAAGAGATCTCAGACGCCATGACTTAGTACTTAAAAAAACTGGACTTATTTCATTTCGACTTAGGAAATTAAAAACATTGTTACTGGTTGTACGAAATATATCAAAAGATGTGGAAAATAGAGCATTGTCTGAAAATTTGAAAAATGATCTTTTTTTTGTGTTTTGACTACTCTTTTACAGCGTAGTTAAACCATTAAACTTACTTCTTAACGAACCTCGTATTTCACTTAATCAAACAGTTGAAAAAAAAAACCAAAACTATTTCATTCTGTTCAACTTATACAAATATTGTGTACTTCTGTCCAGCAAATCAATTCAACCGATGCCAAATCAAGTTCGAACAGACAACAGACTACTGAATTCAAAAATAAAAATATTTCCATAGCCGTGCAGATTTATCGTATTTGTTACAATACAAATTGTCACGTATGTACTAAATTTACATCTTAGGCTGAACCGGAACATCAATAATTTACTATAATTACTTTCTGAAAACATCATTTACAACTTAGACAAAATATTTTCTCAGTTATATTTAGTTAAATAATTTCTGCAATATAACCCCTATGCATAAAAAAATTACAAAAAATTAAATAAATTGCTCAAAGTAGACAAACATTACATCAAACTACATTTAAGTGTTTTTCAATATGACATGGAACTGAATAGTTCTTAAAGAAAATTATTTATTAAATTTATTTTAGGTCCTAAGTTTGGAGTGCGTCATGGGCAAGCAATACTTCTATTTACGTGTGCAGCTGTTGCATACTGGACGCGGATAAATGTCTCGGTAGCAGTTGTAGCAATGACAAATAATGACCTCAACAACACAGACTTTCAGGTATATATACTATGATTAAATATTTTAGTAGTATTTTATATTTATAGTTTATCAATCATATTATAAATTTAGTCAGTTAAAAAGTGCATTCTATTCGGTGCTACCGAATACAATTCAAAAGGATGACCCTGTAGCTTTTAAATTTAAATTATTTAGAAAAGATGAAAACATTAACTCAGGAGTAGTTGCAGCGCAATGAATTTATTGATTCTTAAACGGGTTAGTTAAGAGTGTTCGCGCGACAATTGAAATCTAATTAGTTACTAAAAAGAGCCCACATGCTTGTGAAATAAAACGAGCTAATGGACCTCTAATAGAAAACTCTATATACATGTATGTTGTCTGTGCTACAGTCGTGCAGTTTTCGTTGTCCTTTTTACGTAATTTGGTTGAGCTGATAATCTTGTATATGAACAATGACAATAAAGACAGATTCAATGAATTTGTACATTATGGTAACGGTATAAGTTAGCAATGTAATAGAAAATCTCTCCGCGTTTTCATCTTATATTTTTGCAGAATTTTAAACAAATTTTATATCATATTGCTTTTCCTGTTGGAATTACTGCTGAAATTTTAAATGAAAAACTTCAAAAATGCTTTTAGATCTTTGAAGAATTAGAACTGCACTTCAATGGTATTGCTTATGATCAAAGGGCCAGGAAACAGAAAACTGTTCAACTCACATAAACTTTTTTATTCAGAACTCTATTTTTCGTTTTATAAAAATAATAAAACTTTTGGCTTTATTATATGATTGATATTTCATATCTGTTCAAAAGCATAAGAAATAATTTGCTCAAAGATGATTTGATAACACCACAAGGACCTATACCAACCAATATTGTTGAGTTTTTATAAAATTTAGAAAACCCAGAAAAAATTTGCGTAAAATTAAGCTTTACTCATTTAAGTCCAAACGATTACAAAAAAATTAGTGTGCACCTTGCTCTATAAGTTTTGACTCGTAGCAGATATTAAAATTCTTTTGGCATTAAAAAAGCTGAAAACAAACTGCGCCATTTATTAATTTGAAAATCAGCAATATATTTTAAGAATCAATCCAGCGGAGGCTTTCGAAAGCAAAATCTCAATTGGGAACATAAAAAAGTCCAGAAGTATAATATCCAGAAAATTTAAAAAAAAAATCAGGAAATCAAAAAATTCAGAAGTGACAAAATCCAGAAGAAACCAAATTCAGAAACAGCAAGATACACATATGTCAAAATCCTAATTTTGTAAAAATATTTATAATTATATTCTACAAATACACAAATTTTTTAAAATTCACATAAGTGACAGAAATTTGTTAATTATATGTTCTGGCTGGTACCTACATTGAAGTTTCATGATGGTAGATTTATATCTAATGGAAGTCTGTCTCATCCAGAATGAGGATCTGGTCCAATCGAACTGTGCCCAGTTTATATGCGTATGAAGAAAGGTGTGGCTCAAAAATAATATTTTACTTAACAATCGTTTGTCATAGACACATTTCAAGGGGGTTGGGTACGAAATCCAGAAAGATAAAATCAAGAGTGATGAAATCCCGAAATACAAAACCCAGAAGAGACAAAATCTAGAAGTGATAAAATCCAGAAGAGACAATATCCAGAAGTGACAAAATCCAGAAGAGACAAAATTCAGAAGAAATCCAGAAAAAAAAATCGAGAAAAGATATTCGCGGCCGGGAATATCTTTTCTAGATTTCCTCTTAGTTTGAATTCATCATGGGCTCGGCAATTTTTCGTTTACGTTAAAATCAAACAAATTATAAATATTTTTAACATTTATTCACCCCCACTACCACTTCAACACAAACATTCATTTATTTACGCACTCATTAATAAATGAGACCTAGGCACGGACCTAGATATATACCATATAAGCACTAATTCATACATTTCAGAGCAGGATAATACCTCAATGCAAAGATTTTTCTAAATATGTATTAGTAATTTCCAAATTTAAACTTTTTTATGTATGAATGTGCATAAATCGAAAAATGCTTTTTATGAATGATGGTCTAATCTATTTTTCCGTCACTTTTTTTATTTAAAATTCGTTTGTGTGAGAAATAAAGTAGTATTTATAAATTGTAAATTCATTTTTTTTACTTTACAATTTATTTGTGCGCTTTCATCGTTAAACCTAGTACTAAGTTCCGCGCTAAGCTAAACTTTATATGAAAATTTAGCACACGAAGAGCTATTGGCGAAAAATAAATTGAAGGTAAATATTAGAAGTTTACATGAAATTTTTATATCCTGCATAATAAACACTTGCAAAACTGGCAAAGGTATTGCAAAATATTTAAATGTGGACCTTGCAAATTTACCTTTTTTCAAAAATATTTTTAATTTTTCAACATGAACAATTTTGCATATTTTACGCATTTATTATAAATTGTTCATGCTGGGTGCATATTTAAATACACAAAAAAGCATTAAGTAGCACTCACCTGTGTTTTTATTTATTGAGGTAAATTTTGTTTCTTCTAATTTAAATTTTCTGAGATATAAGTTTAATTCTTTATTCCTTAATTCCTTAAAATTCACGATTAAAATTTCCGTGAGTAAATATCGGTTACCGCGTACACAATTGTGACAGAATATCTGATTTCCATTTTTGCGTAATCGGAAAAAGGTGGTATACAGAAAATTTTGTTTACAGGCGTGAAGTTATAGTTTCAGAATCCTGTTGTATACCTAAAAAGGGTTAACAATGATAATTGTAATTAACAATTATCATTGGGAAAAAACATGAAAAATATTTAATTCTCATTAATGGAAATAAGCTAATCATGCTTAAAACATGGTTAGCTTATCTCCTAACAAGGCGAAGAAATTGCCATCAGCAATTTCTTCAAATTCCTTCGCATACAACCAAAATATTTTATCACAAAACGACTTGGGAAAAATAAAAGTTTTAAATTTCATCCCAAGTCGTTTCAATAAAAAAAGCCCCACGACAAATTTTACCTTCAGTAAGATTTGTCGTAAATACGATATGTATGTACATACATACAAACATACATATCGGGCGCATAAAATTTTACGTCGGTGAAGACTGAAATGATCAAGTCTTCACCGAAAAAAGCTCTTATCAGCGAATTGTCGCGAGCTGCATACATTGTGATCGCAACAATGTATGCACGATAGCACGACGATGGTTGGATATTTATGAAAATATCAAATTTCAACTCCAACCATCGTTCGTCGCGATAATTCTGGGCATGTTTAAACATGCCCAGCGGTAAATAATTTTCTCAGGATAGGAATGCTAATTAAGCACTTTCCTATCCTGAACAACTAGACTTGCGATTAAAAAGATCCAAGTCGAGTGCAGTCAGTTTTAGACAGTCGGTTTTTGAGCGCGAACGATATAGGAGTTGATTTTTGGATTGCGGTACGGTCGCCTCGCGAATGAATTTCCCGGTCTGTAAAATAGAAGAAAAAAGATTGGTCGCCTTTGGCAAAATATTAGAAATGTTATCGGCATAAATAATTAAAAGGAATTCTAGTATAATAAAGTATAAATGTTTCGTTTGTTAAAAAAGTTACCTGTGAATAAATGTTTCGTTTGTTAAAAAAGTTATCTGTGAATTAACAGATTAGTGGCAGTTACAGGTTTAACAAAAAAGAGAAATAAAGCTACAATTGCACGGAGTACAGTGTTGTGGTTTGTTTGGATATTCCCCCTAAATCTGAAAGTGAGTAATCAAGGTGAAAGTGTCTGAAGTGTCTGAAGGTCAAGAGTGACTTATCGACCCAGGTTTCTCCCGAATATATAACAATCCGACCCCAGGTAATTAAAAATTCCCAAAAATTTAGAAATTAATTCACATAATAGATAAGTTCGAAAGAAACAGATGAGGGAAAGAAATACGAAAAAAATTATATGCTACACCAGAAAATATCATAATATAGTAGAGAGCCGCCATATTGATATAATATAACAAAACCAAAATATTTAAATTAATAGACAAGGAAAATTCATGGATAATTAAAAATAAATTTTTGAAGCCAAGTCTTGATAAGTTGGAAAATTTGTGTGTGTAAGTCATTCTAAATCGAAAAATAAGCTAAAAATGCAATTTTCGTTTGGAACTTGTTACAAAATGGCTGCCAAGAAGGTATAAAAAGGAGGCTTGCCTTAAGGAAGCTCTCAGTTTTCTGACAACGGTTATACATGCTAAACGCATAGGTACTATAAATCAATGGAAATTTTAGTAAGATACAGTAAAACATTGAATAACACGTAGCTACAACGGTGCGTTATTCTACATGCTAAGGTTTTTGTGTGCAAGTGGTGTCAAATAAAGGAGAACTTTTAAGAAAAGTATTTTATGTATTATATTAACAATTAATTTAATTGGTGATAGTATTTTAGATTATGTTCTTGCACATGGAATTATGCATAAGCCAAGGTATAGCATGTTAATTCAACATGCGAAAGAACATTTAGTTAAGTTAAAATTAAGTGAATTTTTACAGTAAAAGTCTGATTCCTATCAAATTAAACATATGCCAAGATACAGCATTTTAACTGCGAATTTGGACAGACAGTTAAATAAGTTAGGATAAGAATTAGAGCGAATTGATAAGAATAAATAAGAAAGACTATAAACAGAAAATAATATGAGCATACGCTATACATATATACTACTATGTACAATTTTTTGTGACCCATAATTAAAAAAAATAGACGTAATAGCGAACACGGGCACACATATCGGATGTTCCATCTAATCCGCTCGCTTAGACTATTGGACCAGAGTAGGATTTTTCCTTGAGACTCCTTTTTGGACTTGCAGCCTCTCGGATACATTGTGGTTTTCATGGTCGTCTTTAGCTAAGTGGGGACCCTGGGCACTATAAGATACGGGCGCCTCTAGCAAAAGATATTTTCCAAAAAGGCTTTAGGTTATCAACAGGAATAATAATGTAAAATATGTTAAGGCCTATTGCGCACTGGAGACTTTTTGTCAGATAAAGATGACGCTACACGGTGAGAGACTTTGGCCTCTAGAGACCAATTGTTTCATCTCTGGGGACCCAGAAAGACGTGTATAGTATACACTTCGGGAACGCAAAATATCTCAAAAGAAACCAAATCTCAGTCTCCGGTGTCTTGTCGTGTATTTTAACACAAACAGGTCTCCAGACTCGGTTACCGGTCTCCAAAGTATGCTCATTTTTTATCTCCAGGTCTCCGGAGACTATTTGTGTATTCAGGTCAATTAAAGGAAAGGAGAAGGAATAAAGTGGAGTGAGTTTGACATTTTGTTACAAAGAAATTAATCAAAAAATTAATAATTAATATAATGGATTTCGGGCAGAACATTTATTTGTGAAAAAAAAAGAACCACACAAATTTCTTGTGTTATCATTCTTTTTCATGTAAAATTTGGACACCAAGGATATATTTTATTTAGCTTTTTCACTTTTTGCATAATATAAAAATATTACTAACTTTTGAGATAATTCTCTCTAACAATCTCTTGCTTGACAATTACCAAAGATCTCCGGCGATCTCTACAGACCAAACTTCAAATTTCGTGCAATTTCGCGTAAACATTTCGTATATTTTAATCTCTGTAAATGGGAGACTGGAGACCAAAAGTCTCTCACCTTAGCTGTTTTGTCACCACCGTCAATTCTATAGGCTTAATGTAAATGTGCGCATAAAGTGACGTGACAAAAAGGTGACTTTTTTGTTCCTCCGGCTAGCAACTTTTAGGTGCCTTCACGTATATATGGCAAGCATTGGTAACATTTTTGTTACCTCTTGACTGCCATTATTTTGGGAGACATTGTAGAGCTTTTTTACTGGCTGCTACAACGATAGTGTGAGAGAAAGATATAAATAATGAAGCACTAATACAAGAAGTAGGTATAAATGAAACCACCCGTATACAATACAAATTTGAAGGAATATTCTAAAGCAATTTGTATATAAAAATATGGGAAGAAATATCAATGAAAGTGTTTATAGACCTTAGAGTTACAGCATGTCTCTCGTCGGATTCAATAGTAGTAAATCAAATTTTTCAACACTCATACGGAAATATCAAAGGATTTTTATAGGATAGGACCGTAGTTCATCAAACATTTAGTGAAAGTTTTCCTTTAAGAAGCCTTTCGCTCTAATTTGGAAGGACCTAATACCGTTTCTTTCGTTGATAGTTTCTATGTCATTATGACAAATCAAAATTTATATTAAGGAATGATGATATATGTAAAACATGAATTTTTGGGGTGACAGTTATTTGCTGTGTGCTTATTAAACTAGCCCGCGAGACAAGAAGTCTAAAGAGCGTGTTAGAGCCTAACATGGACCAAAAGTATAAAAATTTTCGCTGATTGTACGAAAATTTTTTGTCATGTATAGAAGTTCGAATAAATCCCACGGTCTACTTTCAGTAGCCAAATTCTAACAGCTAAACTAACTTATAATAGGTTGTCTTACTGGTTGAAAAATTAATCATCGGTTGGTCTAGGGACTCCATGTATCTCGGGGCTCTGGGTCCGGACCCAGAGGGCCCATGTGTAAAAATAGCAGTGGTGGTGTTCAGTGTTTAGTGCTCCACTATCAATATCAAAATTTACTCTTCAGTTGATTTCAACTCTAACAGTGAATTGAGTATGGCGTCGGTTAACGGTGGTTTCATTATCATGAAACATACTTGTTTTCCATCGGACTAAATAAAATTACAAAAGAAAACAACAATCATATTATAAAACAACATAAATATCGAATTCTGGCCCTCACCCGCATATGTTTGTATGTGGCCAGGTGGCGTCTATTGATGTTATATGTTGACCAATAGTTGTACTTCTCACGATTTGGGAATAAGAAGAAGAATAAGACATCTAAAATAACTGAGAGTTTTGTAGAGTGGAATAGAGGGTATGGTAATTCTAAATACAACTCCCAAAGTTTCAGAATTCCTAGTGGAGTATTAACATGTTCACGCCGGTACGTACCACCGATGGGTCGCACAATACTGACTCATCGGGCGGCGCGTACCATCGGTGGTTCGCACAAGAATGCTTCATCAGACGGCGCGTACCACCGGTGTGGCTCGCATTTGATTGTGTTGTCAGGTCGTGCGTAACATCAACAATTTAAATTGTTAAGTAACTAGAAAAAATTTCCATATAGTTGGAAATTTAAATAATGGAAATTTAACGTACATTAATTGAAAAATGAAAATTTTATTTCAACTCAATATTAAAAGCATATGGGAAATTCATGATTTAAGAATGAAACGTAATTTTTAAAAAATCATATATCGAGAACGAAGCAATCGATTTTTCTAATTCAAATGCCAAATGAAACTTATTTAATGCTTTATATTTTTCATAAAAAAAATTATAGTAACACGGAACGAACGAAAGTTTTGTTAATAATAGTATTTCGTCTTATTACGGTATACGGTGATTTTAAAAATGTATTTTAAAAAAATAACTGCGTCGGAGAGCCGTGGATAAAAGCCGTTTTTTACTTTTTGGTATTCGGAAAAAAAAAAGATAAGTGCAAAACAATTTCGCTTGGCGGCTCCTGAGTGGGGTTGTATATCGCCTACAAAGCGCGTTGTCAAAAGTAAGGCGTGTTAAGGCGTGTGGGGTATCATATTAATGAGGGAAGTTAGTGTGACAGAGTGACGGGGTTGTTTTTTGATCCTGTTAACTACAGACGGACGATTTACCCCTAAAAATGCATTTTTGGCACTTGGATCATATACACCCTCCCTCCTTCATTTTGCATCTTATATCATAAAACGAAAGGATAGGCTACCTTATATAAAATTCGTGTACGTGTGATAAGCAATTTTTTTGTGGACACGGGAGGGAAATGACAAGAGGGCTGGGTTTTTAGTTTTTGTCAGCTCGATATTTCTGACATTTCTCATTTGTCATTTCTTAGGTCGGGTGTTGTTTTAGTGATTTGTGAGTTAAAACATTAATAAAAGTGTTTTATAATTTTGTGATATTGAAAAACTGGTAGAAACAATTTTTCTGTGCAAGAGATTTGTTATAATCGAGACTCCGCAGTCTATAATTATGGCGGTGAAGTGCGCTGTGTTGTGCTGCAGAAACAAGCGGAGTTTGTGTCGTGGCAAAGGATTTTTCAAGCAAGTTTAAAAGTTTTACTAATAAATTATAATGTTTTAAGTAAAATAAAAGAGAAATAGTTATAAAAATAAACAGCCGTGGTAAAAAAATTAACGTTTTCCAATGCCGGTTTGTTTGCTTACAATTAAATTGTCATTGGGGCTCTTGTTTGATGTCAGTCAAGCAAAGGGAACGACAAGAAATATTATCAGCAAATAAATGGGGCACTAGGAAAATTCTTAAAAATAGAAAAAATTTTATAAAAAGATATAAAATTATAAACTTAAAAATGAAACTAATCCCGGTGACAGGAAATTATAAAACTTGTTCAATACTTGATAAAGTTTCAACCACTAAATTATGTACCCGCTCAGAAAATATCGTAGTTTACGACTTTCATGACTAAACAAACACATTGATGCGATTCTACTACATGAAGAAAAATGCTTAAGTTTTTCTTCCTCATAGCCTGTCCTTTCGTTATATGATCTAAGTTTTGCATATATTTTGCACATTTTTTTTTCGTATGCATTAGCGGTCAGTTGTGAACGTTTTTCGTTTAGGTCACAAACTGCGCCAGCCAAACGGTTTTTTGCAAGCACGATATTAAAGTAAATCCACTTTGAAAAGGACTGGTTTCTTTTCTTTTCGAGTTATCTTCAAAACTATTTATCAGATTTAAAAATTAATTAGAGATGTGATTGTGAGACAAAGTTTAGATGCGATTTCTATCTACAAACAAGCTTTAATTTATATATTTAAAAAACTTATAGAGTCTTAAATTATCTTGATACACCAAAATCGATATTTCCTTGTAAATCTTCGATGGATTTCAATAATTCTTTTTTAGCTAATATATGCCGCAATACTAGAGATGTAAATTTAAGGGGTGGACCTAGCAAGGTGGTGATAAAAATGGGAAAATTTTTGGATTTAAAAAAAAAATTTTTTTGAAATCAATTTTTAGTTCAGAAATTACGGGCAATTAAGGGCGAAATATGGGTAGTTAATTACAACCCTTATTTGTCCTGAAAATAATTCTTTTCATTAAACTTTGATCGGCTGCTAATTGCCTAATATAAAAAAATTTCCGTAACAAACTACGTGCTAGTGAAAAACCAGCACCCTTTATCTTGGCCAAATTCCAACTTGTTCCAATGTAGCCGAACACCATCGCAATTTTCTGTACATAGGTATATAAGATTTCTAGCTTCAAGCTAAAAATAGAAAAAAAAGTACTAGACGTCCTACTAGTGAATACTATTTGTTTGAAAAAAATTCCATTATTAAAAAAAAAATCGTTCGGTGCTGTTATATGACTTAATACTATGCGTGAGTTGCCAACCCATTTTGCTCTACCAGCATTATTTCTACCCGTTACAAACGAAATGACAAACTTCATATGATAATGTTAGTATATCTAAAAATTTCATCTAGGATATAAAAACCACCTTAATAATCACACTTCAGAGGGCTACCATACGCAATTACATATGGGCGGACATTCATCGTTAGAATGAAATTCGGCAGAATGTTACGTTTTTATAATGCGCTTTTTATACCCCAGATGAAATCTGAATGGTATACTAAGTTTGTCATTCCGTTTGTAACATCCAAAAATAATGATGGTAAAGCAAAATGGATTGGACACCTATACATTAAATTAAAACGTCAAAGAGATTAATTCATGTTTTTACGACGTGCTGTGGCGGCATCGTTATTTGCCGATAATTCTACTTGTGGCAGCACCGTCGTAAAAACATGAAATAATCTCTTTAACATTTTAGGTGATGTTCGCACTTCTTAATTCTATCGTTTTCATCTTGGACCGAACATTAGCGTCTAAAACTTTGTAGCTTTTAAAGCATTTTTGTTAAATTAATATTAATAAATATTTTTAGTGGTGTTATTTAAATACTCTTATCAAAAACTTGAATACCCACACTGTATAAGTAGAGACATGTTTTATGTAACACGGAAAACTTCTGGAGATATCTATTATCTATTACAGTTTATAATCAAGAATAGTTACAATATTAGTGATCCGTGACTTTTTTGTGTATATTAATTATTATTAGTTTTCTCGACCCTGTGCTTTTCGATGCTTTGTTCTTCTCTCTTGCGAGCTAGGAAGCTCCACCACGATGATTGTATGTGTATATATTTTGAAATAATTCACCAATAAAACTTCACCACGAAATATCTAAAGAATGGTGCTTGCCCGCGTTAAAAGTTGTTTCAGTTTGAGCTTAATATGCTGTTGGTAAAAAGCTTATACATGTGCATTCACTAAAAGTACCCCGTATTTTGTGGAACTTTTCATAAAAGCATGACGTGTTTAAATCTCTCTGTATGTTATCTTTTGGTGTGAATTTTTATATCTCGTTTTCAATTTGGCTCTTTTTGCTTTTTTTTTTTGCTAATTTATAGAAACTACATACATATAACTGTTTAGAATTTTTGTGATGCTCGATAAACTGTAGTATTTAACTATCTCGGTTGGAGCAGTCACTGCCTCTGTTTATTTGAGAAAATTTAGGGAAGGTAATTTGGAAGGCTGTGCTAAATTTGTATTAAAACTTATTATAAAAACGTTACGAAAATAAATGATCACAGTTATGTATTTATTTATTCAGGAAGCTCACACGCTATTATACAGAACTTGTCCAATTAAATACTACCGTATATAAACAGATTCGTATTGAATATGTCCTACATTCAAAGATTTGTTTTTTTAATACTAAACTGCATGAAATTACGCGTGAGTATCCTTCCTATATTATATAAGGTTAATAATAATTAAAACATAATAAAGAAGAATATAAAAAAGAAAAAAAGATTAACATTAATAATTATACGAAAATATATGTACTATATATGAAGTTCAGTACAAATTTATATTAAAAAAAAAAAACAAAAAAATAACACTAGTGCTAAAGATTAAAAAATAACTAACTATTATAATTAATTTTAATGGCTTTGAAAAAAGTTTGCAAAGTAAATGTAATTAATTGAATATGTGGTTAAGTGGTTGGTCTGATCTCATCGCATATCAGAAGACTGGTATGTTATATGTCAATGTTGTTAAATCTTTTATTGTATACTTTTTGAACTCTGAAAGTTGGACATTTTTCCATGAGATTGGTTCTACAAGAGGGTAAGTTATTAGTTTGTGTTATCTTAGAGAGAAGAAAAGGACAGCTTGTATATTTTGTAAAGGAAAACAGCATCCAGGATTTGGTGACGATCAGATAGAACGTGAGATGGAAATGTTATTAATCTTATAAATATACAGAAATGGTTCGTGTATATGTATGCTAAGGCCTTACATTTATTTATATTCAGTTCTTACTATTAGCTCTGCACCAAGTAGCAAGCATGTCTAGATCGTGTTGCAAAATGTGACTGTCATTAATATCCTTAATGACACGAAATAGTTTAGCGTCCTCAGCACAGAGTAGACACTTAGAGACCAATTGGGAGGAAAGATCATTAATATAGTAAAAGGTCCTTAAGGAATCCCAGATGTTTGCATATATGAAGGAGACTGAAAACCATTAAAGGCAACATTGTTTTCCCTGTCCGATAAGTAGGAAGAGAATCATGCAATAGTATCACTATGCAGACCACTTTGTTCCATTTTTACCAAGATATGCTTGTGATTAAATTTATCAAACGCTTTTGTAAAATTAGTATAAATGGTGTAAACTTGCTGGCCGTCATCAAGAGCTGCTGCAACAATGTCAGTAAATAAGACTAAGTTTATATTAGTGGACCTACTAGAGAAAAATCCATGTTGCATATTACAGATAAAATTCTTTGTTAGATGAAAGAGTTGTTTATATGCATTTTTTTTTCTTCAAAAACTGAATCAAGACTATTGGAAATAGAAATTGGATACTCAGATTTTCTGATTTAAATATCTACATGTCATGGGAATGTTTAAGAACCTTGGGAAAAGTTTTATTAATAATACACAAATTATATAATTGAATTATTGGATGAGTTAATGGTAGACAGCAACGTCTGTATAATATATTTCAGATGTTATCAGAACCTGCGTTTTTGTCACAATTGAGCGTATTTAATGTTTCAAATACATCTTATACAGATACGATAATTAAACTAATGTTAGAGGGGTTATATACCAGTATAACTAATTAATTCGGTGCTAAGCTGTCCTAATGTTTCATATTATTCTTTTTACTTGGCTTTGATCGGATGATTTTGTCAGAGTTTGTTAAATGATCTAATGAACGCATTTATGAATATTACAATCACAATTATTTATTTATTTCTAATGTAGTACAATAATACAAAAGTCTTTACTTAAGTACGTTAATCAGAACAAGCTATAATTCAATAATAAGAGAGTTAAAGAGGCACTACTAAGAAGCACTATGATAAAACATAAAATTACTATAAAAGAAAAAAATGTATAATGAAATATAGTAGAATTAATTCAAACACAGAAGTTATATAGGTTGAAATAAGAAATCTGGCAAAAACAATAGAAAAAAAACAATCAGAAGTTACTAAAAAACAAGTAAAAAAGCTAGAATTTGTCTAAAACCAATTCTGAAGATACCCAGATGAATGTTCGTTTGAAGTGGTTTTTCGTATATATCTCTAGAACGGTTCGTCGGACAGTAAAAATGATTATAACAAATTTTCTAGGACTTCAAATTCTGAAGAACTTTTCAGTACAATAAAAACGTCTAGGTCTGAACGTATTTAAAGTATATAAGTAAAAACCTAAATTTTTCTATGGCAACACCAAGAAGGGGTTAACCGATTTAGTCAATTTTTGAACTTTTACTTACTATTACCATGAAAACACAGTGTACAAAATTTCAGACCTCTACGTCAACGAGTTCGGAGGCAGTGTTAAAATATATAGTGAAAAAACAAAATTTTATAGGCAACCCTACGAACGAGTTATTCGATTTGTCTCACTTTCGAACTTAAACTTACCCCTCTATTAAAAATCCCGTATGCAAAGTTGACTGAACCCGTTCACGAGTTATTGTGAGGACGGACAGATAGACGGACGAACAGATTGACATGAAAAAATCAAAATAACTTTTAATAAAGGGTTTTCCAATAAGAGGTGTTATTTTAATTAGCCCGACATTTCGGTAGATGTCACTTTTGGAGCTGTCATTTTTTGACACTTGACAAGTAGAAACTACGCCATTAATAAAAATGGAACGATACACGATTCAACAACGCATTGAAATTATTAAAATTCACTATAAAAATGGTGAAAATGTGGCAGAGACGGTTCGTAAAACTCGAACATTTTTGGGTCGTCGTGAAGCACCTTGTCGGACCGCAATACATAAATTGGTAGAAAAATTCGAGCTGTCGAGACAAGCTAGTGATGTGAAGAATAAAACCCGTGCACGTCGCTCAAGAACAGCCGAGAATATTGCTGCTGTAGCCGAAAGTGTTGAAGAAAACCCAGATTTGTCCATTCCTCGTCGTTCTTTGGAATTAGACATTCCACAAACGTCATTACACCGTACTTTGCAAAAAGATTTGGGTCTTAAGGCTTATAAAGTTCAGTTAACACAAGAACTCAAGCCGGCCGATCATCAACAACGTCGAGTCTTTGCTGATTGGGTCCTTGAAATGCATGAATTTGTTCCGGAATTCCATCGAAAACTCATCTTGAGTGATGAGGCCCATTTCCACCTCGATGGCTTCGTCAACAAGCAAAATTGTCGCATCTGGGGCTCGGAAAACCCAAGAGTTATTGTTGAAAAGCCTCTCTATCCTCAACGTGTGACTGTTTGGTGCGGTTTATGGTCCCGCGGGGTCATTGGACCTTACTTTTTCGAAAATGAGGCTGGAGCAACAGTTACGGTGAATGGATTGCGCTATCGACAGATGATTAATGATTTTTTATGGCCGGAATTGGATGGTATTGATCTGGACAACGTTTACTTTCAACAAGACGGCGCTACGTACCATACAAGCAACGAAACCATTGATCTTTTACGGAAAAGTTTCCGGACCGTGTTATCTCTCGAAGAGGTGATCACAATTGGCCACCGAGATCTTGTGACTTAACACCTTGCGACTTCTTCCTTTGGGGCCACGTGAAAGAGAAGGTCTACGCCAACAGCCCAGCGTCGATTCAAGACCTCAAAGATGGAATTCGTGAGGTTATCGAGGACATAGGGCAGCCACTTTGCGATTTGGTTATGGAAAATTTCATGAAAAGGATATGGTCCTGTAGGTGTGGTCGTGGTGGTCATTTGGCTGATGTTATTTTCTATTTTTAACGGCATACTATCCTCTTTATAAAGAAGTAAAGATCCGATCATTTATCTAAAAAAATGGCATTTTTCTTTGAATATTAAAATAACACCTCTTATTGGAAAACCATTTATTATGCGTGGGTGTTCTACCTATTTTGCTCTACCATCATTATTTTGAGGTGTTAAAAACGGAATGACAAACTTAGTATACCCTCTAGATTTCATCTACGATATAATAGTTCAAAGAAAAAAAGTGTACGAAATTATTCAAAAACTAAAGCTTAAACAAAACAAGTGAAAAAGCTAGAATTGTTCTAAGACCAATTCTTATGAGACTGCTCGTATGTCATTTCGTATAGTGACCTATCTGTGCAGGCTTGTTTTTTTAAAGTGGTTCTTCGCATATATTTCTGGAACGGTTCGTCGGACATAAAAATGATTATAACCAATTTTATTCGATTTCATATTGTGAAGAGCTTTTCACTATATTAAAACCGTATAGGACTGATCGTTTTCACAGTATACGTAAATATCTTAAATTTTTATATTACAACACAAAGAAGGTGTTGCTCGATTTAGTCCATTTTTGAAGCTTTAATTACTATTATTATGAAAACACAGTGTACAAAATTTATTTCAGCTCTCGACATTGTCACATTCTCAGATAGTGTCCAAATATGTAGTGAAAAACTAAATTTTGGTATAGCAACCGTATGAAGGAATTACCCGATTTGTTCCATTTTCAAACTTAATTTTACTGTTTTTTTTTTAAAGCCATATGCAAAATGTCAGTTCTCTAGGTACATCGCTCTCGAGTTATCGTGAGGACGGATGTACGAACAGACGGACAGACAGACGGACGGACATGCAAAAAACAATATAACTTTTAATATTATGCGTGGGTGGCTAATCCATTTTTCCCTGCCATCATTATTTGTATGCGTTACAAATGGAATGACAAACTTCGTATAACGCTTTGATTTCATTTCACAGAAAAACATCCAGACCTTGGGACGTGCTGTATCATTAAGTTGGTTGCAGGAAATCACTAATCAAATGCCTAGAAGATGATATCGATCGCGTATGCTAAATTTCAGACGCCGGCGGATCCAGCTAGAGGGCGCGGGGGCACCTGCCCCTCCCTGAAGACCACTAAAAAAATGCAATAGATCTTCTGAAATTTTCTTAACAAAATCTATTCTACTGACCTTTTTGATAAAAATATTAAAAATTGTTGAAAACGTTCAATTTGATAAGAATGCAGCCCTTATGGCTATAGCAGCTCATCGCGCGCTCCACTTTAATTCGTGGCAACAGGAAGTGCTGATACCTGGAAATTCATGAATATCATGAATATATATGAGCGTGGCCTTTCTCGGGGTGCTTGAATCAGGACAGAGTTTTTTCGGATAAAAGCTTTAATTGAAAACAGCTACCAATTGATGAGTTTTCGATGTAAAATAATTACAACTCTTAATTGGAGAAATTCAGCGTAACTACACAACGGCAAACAAATCATTATATATTGGTGTAATGATTTATTACATTTAAAGCAAACGATTTATTTTGGAATACATTTTTTTTATTTCGTAAAATCCAATAGTTTTACTAGAATACTTAGCTCACACATTAAATAAAAAGAAAATATAAATGCTGATTGGGAAACTTTCAATCAGTATCTAAGAGAAATTGATTGGTCGGTCTGTTTTGATTCGAGCGATGTTGATGAATGCACATTAGAATCTAGAACGTTCTAAGTCTTAGCATGCATGAATACATTTCTTATTCCTACAACAGACCTCAACAACAGCAAAATCGCTCTTGTTTTAACGATAAGTTCAACCAAGTAATAAAAAAACAAATTAGAACATTTTTTAGCTTTTGCTATATACCGGAGATATCCCAAAAAATTCTTTCTTGAAGAAAATCAAGTAATAAAAGCAAACAAGTCTACTTTTTGCGCGTATTAATTGCATTCATGTCCAGAATTGAAACAAGTCGACAAGAAGACACAGAACCTCTCCAAGTCGATTATCCGGTAAGAAAAACTTCTTTTTAACAGAAATGTTAGACAAAAAATGTTGGAATCAAGGATAGCAAAGGCTCTGGTCCCTGGTCGAAACCATCAGGACCAAATTCACCAATTCCTTTATAGCTTCACTACATAACAATGGTGAAGTAGTTGTTGACTCCCTGGATAAAGCCAATATTTCGAATGGTAGATTCGCCTCAAATTCTCTTTTTCTATTCACTTCACAGACACCTATCTTTTATCTCGCGTGTGGATGTATACAAGAGCCAATAGACAACCGTAAGAGAGGTGTGCTCACGATCCTTAAAAGGATAAGCGTCTCTAAAGCCGTAGGTCCTAATGGGGTCTCACCTCTGTTAATCAAAAGCTGTGCCTCGTCCTTGGCTAAGTCTCTGCGCAAACTATCCTACTTGTCTTATTCGTAAAGAAAATTTCCAACTCACGCTCTATCTATTCCCAAGAAAGAGGAGGGTAGTGATCCCTCAAATTATCGACCAACTGCAATCACTTCGAATCTTTCAAAGATTTTTGAATCTTTATTAACTCCAAGTTAATGAAGTATCTAGAAACCATACAACCCATCAAAAATCTCCGATATAGTTTCCGAACTGGACTCTCGTCTGGAGTCTTGAAGGAACCTTGGAGCCCTAGTCTTTACAATTGTGGTGGTCCAAAATCGTTACCCTAGATATTTCAAATGTCTTTGGTAGAGTCTGGCATCCAGCACTTTTAGTTAAATTTAAAGCACCTGGTCTCTATCTCTTCTTCTATTCTAGTTTGAAAGTTTTTCATCTGATTGCCTAATACTGCTTGTACTAAATAGCGTTTCACAAGAACCTTACCCTATAAATGCAGATGTTCCCAGGACTCTGTTATATCTCCACTCCTCTTCTTAGTTTTCTTTAATGATCTGATTTTCCTTAGTTTTAAGCCCACCTATAGTTTTGCCTATCACAGCACCCTTGATTTCGCTTACTGCTTTAACACTCTTACGGACTCCAAAGGGAATGCCACATCTTTTAATCGAGTTTGTATGATTCGATCATTGATTAATGACCTTGATAATATCATCACTTAAGGTAAAGCGAATCGCGTCGAATTCAAGGCATCTAAGTCCCAAGCTGTCTCATGCCTTTAAAACAAAATCATAACTTTAACACTCCCATTTATTTTGATGGAGCACTGACTTACGGTACACCGCCTATATGAATTCTTGGAATTAATATTTCCTGCAAGGCTGGATAGGTCACATCTTCTTTGTTGCCAAAGAAGTATCAAAATTTCTTTAATTTCTAAAAATGTATAAGAAATATTTCATCCCATCGAATCTAGCGCTCCTCTACAAGTCGTATATCAGACCTACAATGGAATACAATTCCCATATCTGAGCAGGTGCTGGTCGCACAGTTTTACCTTTTAGAGCCTTCAAGCACATTGTTGATTTGGCAATTACTTGTCAGATCGACACACTATTCCCTATGTCCTTTCTATCATGCTATGCTTTGCATTATAAGGTATCTTCTGAACTTGGCTTATGAGTCAAACTTTCTTCAGTTTTCCATGGAGTTATATACTTACAAGGTCTGTATTGCATCTGTTTTGTGACTGCTATTTTAAATAGACGCAAAGTACGTGGCGCTTTAATTCCCGTAATTTCCAAAGTTACATTTTATGATGAATGTGTGAATTTGAATAAAATGTATTTCGCCATTTTTACTAACCGAAATGCATGATTCGGAAGCTTTATACTTCCACCATTCATAAAACATGACAAAAGAAATAATTTACCACCTCATTTGACTTTCTAGAGTGGCAAAAGTTGAACGTTGAGCAACTGTCTTCGTTTAGAGTGGTAGCTTATCTGTTCGACCTGGATCTTTTAAATGATAAATTTTGTGTATTGAGTGGTGGCGAGTGTTGGAACTTTGACATGCTTCCATGCTATACAATTTTTAACCATAATTGCGCCCCCTCCTCAGAAATAAGAACGATATTTCCTGGTTTATATAAATTAAGTTTTAAATATTTAAGCATCGTTGCAACATCAATTCCTTGTGAACGTTTATTTTCTAAAGCTGAAGCAACAGCAAATAAAGCTAGAAATCGGCTTACTGGAAAAAGGTTACTAAAGCTTCTTTTCTTAAATTCTTTACCAGAGAAATACTGGTCTGATATTAAGGATATTTTTGTAGTAATAAGTATTAAAATATTGTTAAAGTTACAGATTTTTTTTTTATATATAAGTCAAATTAAGAAAAAAAAATGAAAACTTTGTTTTGGTAAGGCACGAAGTGTTTAATTTGTGATATGAATGCTTATTATTAATAAATTTTATTTTGTGTTGGATCGTTAATTAATGAGTTTGTTCTTCGAAAATCATTGGTATTTGTACTGAGAACTCATACTCCAGCAGGCGAATGTAGTTTTTAAAAAATAATTTCAATTTAGTATTGGCCATTCCGATGTAATTATGGTGTGAGTGTGATAGGCTTTTAGCTTCCCTTGAAGTTTTGCACATAAATAATTTTTAAAGTTCCATCCATGTTGGTATACGTCAGTATATGTAATAATTGTTTCTTATATTTAAGAGGCAACATAGAAATCGTTTTTGCCATTTGAAACTCATAACTGCGATAACCATGATTTTTATTTATTTCGGTTTAATTGGCAAATACGAAGTAAAATGAAAAAAAAAATCAATGATTAGTCTATAGATATAAGTAGAAGTAGACCGAGATATTTCTCTGTTCTAACTTTCGTAATATAATATATCGATATATAGAGATATTTATATGTTCTTCACGATATATCACAAGATCGATATATTATTCTATTATTCTGATACTTCAAAAATCTGATGTATTGATATGTTCAAAAAATTTGCTATCCTTAATTGCCTCATAAACATATTTGTAATGGCAACTGCCGGAATCCGGACTACTGTTCTCAGGAAGATCTCTTAAGCGGCCCATACACGGCGAACATGTTATTCAACTTGGTGTGCCACACATGAAAGCTTTTTCTCCACACACTGTAAAATATTTTGTTCAACATTAAGACAGAAACACATATCAGGAGCTGCGAGAACTATTAATTGTTATCTTTTCTTCAATATAGTTCACTCAAAAATGACGAATGCGGGACAAACATCGCCCTACACGGTTCAATATGTTGCCAAATAAGTGGACCCGCCACTAAAAATTAAACTAATTTGATTGTCGCCCAATCGGTTGACATACTGCGTGTCACACGGCAAACAGGCCCATACACGGTCAAATCTGCATGACAACATAGTTGTCCTACTCGAGTTAGCCAACATGCGTTACCGCGTATGGGCCCCTTTATGAGATTAAGGAAGAAACAGTATGATTATTAAAAAAGCTCATTAAGCCTTTTGGAAGGAGACCTTAAAAACGTTTCTTCGCCCATCATTTAGCTAGCGCTTGCTTCTGGCTTATGTTAAAAAGCAATGAGCTAGGACCACTGACTTATAACAATGGATTGAAGGATGTGCTATTTCATGTGGCACAAATATTGTGTTTCTGTATATCACCGTTAGAACACCCTTTAAAACGTTTACTGTATAAAAGCATGTAAAACTCAACCAATCAGATGAAATTATACACCCGAAAATTGAATTAAATTAAAAAAAAAATATTTTCTTGCGCCCAAATGCTATACTAATCGCTTATAAGGAATTAAAATCATTCCGACTTTAATTTAAAAAAGTTAGTCTTACCTGAATCCTGCGTATGGGCAAGAGAGACGGATGATAGTAAACACTATCTTTACCTTATTCTTTCAGCGGTGATTGTATCTATAGGCAATATAGAAAGTTTAAATGACATAACAAAACGTTCAGTAAGCAATATTTTGTATTGATAGCTCTAACTCTGTCATGGGGCGAAAGAGAAAACTATAAAACTTGCGCCATTCTTTCCTATAGGAAAATGGCAATACGCTCAGTCTATTATTATAAGTCAGTGGCTACGACAGATAAAAGAATCGCATACTCAGTATTGGAGCTATTCGCATTAAGCCTTAAACCCAATTGCTGTCAAAGATTTAAAATCTCAGTGTCTTGTGCGAGTGCTCAAAATAACGATGGCCAACAAACTCGCCATTGCGATTGATCTAATTCTAATTTCATCGTCGATCGCTGCAGGACTACCAACAAAATCAAACAAATGAAAATTCTTTCGCATTTATTTTTCTGATTTTGGGGTTGTAGAATACCGCACCAATTTAAAAAAAGCAAAAACACTGATATTGAGGAAAAATTGTGCTAAGTCACAAAATAATTTACAACAACAATTATTGCACATTTTGCTTCGACTTAATAGGTTTGTCTGGTAACTTTAGAGCAAAAATCTTTGCGTAAAAATCAAGTAAAAATTCCTATGCGGTAGAGGGGAAAAGTCAAGAAAAGTTACCAGACACCAGAGCTGGGCAATATTTAAGTAAAAATAGACTTAAGTACTACTTAAAGTACATTTTCATTACTTAAGACTTATTACTCAATACTTTTGAAATTCCCCTACTCAGTACTTGAACATACGTACTAGCGTCCATTTACTTGTACTTAAGACTTAGTTTTGTACTTAACTACCAAGATTATTACTTAAGTATTTCTGATTCTATTAAGTATCTACAAATATCTAACTCTTCGTAGACAAGAAAACGCAATCTCTAGCGCAACTCCTTTTTTGCTGAGTTTTAAAGAACCCAAAGAGCTGTCGTAGCATGTGCCGCATGAGAACCTTAGAAAAACTAATAACATTCAAACAAGGCTGGGCAAGTAGAACAAAAACCAGAAACGTCTCGCTCGAATATAAAGCGTGAATTACAATTACGACTGATCTGTCGACTGCGACTTGATTTTAAGTCGAAGTCGACGCTGAGGTGAAATTTGTAATTAAATTAAAGCTTCAGAAGTCGCGACTTCTGTGATTGAACTGAAGTTGGCCGCAGCGTACACCAAATTTTCACTATGAGCAAAGTTTAATTTCAGTCGGAGTCGCAGTCGAAGTGGAAGTTGTAGTTGTATGTTGCCACATGCATTTACCATTTGGGCAAAGTCGTAGTCGACTGATCAGTCGTAATTGTGATTCAGGCCTAAAATCGTGGAAGCCTCGACTTGATGACATAACTACTGAGATGTATAATATAGATTGACTACGTTCATAGAAATACATTGCAGAAAGTGGGCTCACTTCTATATTGCTGACTCTTTGGGTCTAAGCACTAAGCACCAACTGAGAGAGAACTGAAAACAACAAATAAATTAGTGGATTCGATACATGATTTTAAATTAATCATTTAGGGTTATTACAGATAAAAACTGTTTTATCAAAGACAATATATTCATTAGATACGCAAAAGAAATCCTAATTTTTTTTTTAAATCACTTTGCGAGCTGCGTGATCACGTTTTCAACTTCCCGCCAATTATTTTTTTGAATGTTGGCACCGATGTAAGAACTCTTTTTGACACAAGCAATTATACTCACGCGAAATAGAAAAGTCAGGAGTCCATATTATATTGTACGTCAGCGGACATAACCAAGGGCAAGCAAGCAACGCCTCGCTCCAATATAAAATCAACGATGCCTCGACCTGATGTAGAGAAGGCCACGATTTTTTCTTAGAAATTACCTGGAAATTTTTTCCTTCGAATTTTTATGCATTATTGGAGGCGATAATGGGTGCTTGGGCGGACCTCTAATAGTTTTTATGAGTGTTGCAATGAGAGCTGAAAGTTTTACTATACCTGCAGCGCCGAAAACTATAAAAAACTATAAATAGTAGCCACTGGTTACTATACATATTATAGTTTTCAAAAGGTATTGATTTATTAATATCTATTAACTGAACTCATTGAATAAATAACTAATAAGGAAGCGGGGTATCGTGCGAATACAGTGTACGTGTTTAAGCATTTCAATACAGTGCGACTTATGGCCGGGGGGGGGGGGGGGAAATGACAAGAGGGCCTAGTGGCTATTTTGTGTCAGTTCAACATTCTGACATTTCACAATTTTGAAAATAAGTTGTCGGATTTGAATTCGTGAACGATATTTTGTGTAATATAGACTTCGGAGTCTTAAATTATCATAATGAATGTTGCAGGAACGAACGAAGTTATTGTCGTGGGAAAGCATTCTTCAAGTAACTTTAATAGCTTTACTAATTAATTATAGTGTTTCTAGCAAAATAAAAGTGAAATATTTATAAAAATAAACAGCCATGACAAAAAATTTAACATTTTAACAATGTCGGTTTGTTTGTTTACAATTGAATTGTCATTGGTGGCTAAATTATGCCAGTCATACAAAGGCAACGCCAAGAAATAGTATCTGAAAATAAAGGGGAGCTAAAAATTTGCTTATTTTACATAGGAATTTGGATTATAAAAAATGTTCCCCTTCAGAATGTCAGAATTTCATTACTGCCATGACGAAACGAGTACAAACAGAGCACACTAATACATTTCGCCGAGTGGCTTACGTTTTCACCCGAGATGCTGTTTCCTTATTAGTTATTTATTCAATGACTGAACTCGATAAAATTCATTATATTACTGCCAACGTACAAAGATGCTAAAAAAGTACTGTAAAAGTACTTCAAAAAGTACTCAGTACTTAGCACTTAGTTACAAGTACTTTTCACACATGCGGTACTTGTACTTACGCCGAAGTACTCAGGTCTTCGGTACTTGTACTTAAGTACTTTTTATTTGGTAATTGCCCAGCTCTGCCAGCCACTTCTCGAATAAATTTTTTTAAGCTTGTCATGTGTCAAAATTTGACAGCTACGTTTGTTGTTGGAAGGAAAAATGAAACAATTTTGTAAATAATTGGAAGAATATTTTGTTTAAGTAAAACAGCATTCTCACCTTCTTTAATAGTTGTATTAATATCGCAACTCTTTATATGATCTTTTTTCACTCGATATCACAGCAGGCGTCTTAACCTCAAATTTAATACTTTTGACAGTCAGCCAATTGCATGCCGAAGTAAGACATCGTCGTGTGTAAAAACGTCTAATTTTGTGCAAAGGGGAATGTATCAGTTTACTCGATTTTCATGATCCCAAAAATTAACAGACAGTTTGTGTGTAAATTTGCGTAATAGTTTTTACGCGGAGTAAAAATTTCGAGTTAACACACAGACCTGTTATGGTTCTTAATAACCGGTCATGCATTGCATTTTTTTGCATAGCTTTTCGCATTCAATATGTCCTCTTAATTCATTTCAATTTTTGAATTTTTGGTTCTGTTAATCGCGTTGTAAAAATTCAAAGCAGAAAAAAAAACTGAAATTTTCTATTTCCACTCAAACGTAACAGTTTCGAATCAAGTGCATCAATATTCACATCAACGGAAACAATTTTAAATCCACTAGGAGCATTTTTAAACTCAACTGTATTTTTTTAAAATAAATTGAATTAAATATTCAAATCAAGTGGAGCATTTTTAAACTCAAGTGGAACGAAACCCATATGAGAAGGAACAGTTTTAAAATCAAAAATACATAAATTTACATATCAAATTTCGCAAAATTAATTTCAATTTTACTCACTTCTTGTCAATGAAAATTTTTATCAAAAAACAAAATGATTTGTGTGATGTAGTATAAACTAATGCAGATCATCTCCATTTGATGCTGGCCCAAGTTTTAGCAATATATACATAGTTAGTTAGTTAGTTCGAGTAGGTTCTTCAATAAGATGCGTTAATGCTTAGTTAGTCCTTATAGGGAGGTCACTTAATTTAAGCCGTACTGGATGTTTCGTTTTGGATCCCATATTCTCAATAGTATTCAGCATAAGAGAATAAGGTGGTAAGCCAGCAACTTAAAATAATTCTGGTAAAAATAAGCAAAGTCGAGCAGAATTACATGTTGAATTGGTAGAACTTTGTAGTAAATTACACTCGGATAGTTTATAGCTGCTATTATGGCTGCATTCCTTTTCTCGTTCACAATGATTTTTTTTTCCATGTCGCTCTTTTTCTCGGGCCGAACGATTTAGTTTCAATCTGTCATCGCTTTTTACCGACTCCGAATGATTCCGAATGCACCAAAGTTTTTCTCGAATTCAAGCAGAACTATTTTCATTTGTATTTGTGAAAATGATGTTTGCAATTTGGTTGAAGTGGTTATAGTAGAGATAAAGTTGCCTTTGTTAGAAAATGGATTTGTGTTATATAAACAACAATTTTTAAGAATTTATATTTGCTTTTATCAAATGAAAGAAATGTCATACACTTGAAATGGTTCTGTTTCGTTACTTTTCTCTGAGCACAAAACTAAATTATAACATTGTTCTGTCGATTTATTATACAGAATCAATCAGAACGAAAACAAGAACGCAGCAATTGTGATGTTTCTTCCTCTTACTGTAGTAGGTAAATCTACAATGCCGTGTACGTTTCGTTTAATCCTCGCTTTGGATTGTCTAATATGCAAATTGTATCCGCATTCGTCTGTAAAAATAATATTAGATTGGTTTATTGGAGAATTTCTAGAAAAGTACAGAGCGTGGTTTATGCGAATGAGTTTAGTTGACTCGGCGTTCATTTTATTCACTTCAAATCGCGCCAGCTTTAATGTGATTTTTATTATTTTAAGGCCATTAAAGATACGCTGATAGAACTTTCACTCAATTTTCTCTGAATTTCCTTTAATGCTATGTCTAGCCACATCTCTACAAGAAGAAGAATTGATAAAAAATTTCATTGACAAGAAGTGAGTAAAATTGACATAAATTTTGTGAAATTTGATATGAAAAATTATGTACTTTTAATTTTAAGACTGTTCCTTTTGATATGGATTTCGTTCTACTTGAGTTTAAAAATGCTCCACTTGATTTGAATATTGTTGCAGTTGAGTTTAAAAATGTTCAAAGTGGATTTAAAATTGTTTCCGTTGATGTGAATTTTGTTGCACTTGATTCGAAAACTGTTACGTTTGAGTGCAAATAGGTATATATTAAGGTAATGGAAGTAGAATCAACTGATTGCATGGTCAATGAGACTTTTTAGCGACAAACCTATGATTTTTCTCTAGGTATTATGGGCTCATTGTCCTAACCTAAGAAAGCATCTGGTTTATTTTCCACTCTGTATGGTAACCTGCAAGAAGGCTTCGTAAACTTGACATCTACCGAAACTTTAATTATGCTATCACTAAAATTATTAGACAGTAAAACCGGTTTTCATCATTGTGTGACTCCATCTTTGTATAACTAGAACTGATATGAATAACACCAAATAGAAGAAAAGAAGTGCGTAATATCAGCAAATGCTTATCACGTATATACGCTGCATTTAACACGTTTATTAATTCCAATCGTATCATACAATATTTTGTGGTTTATTTATTAAATTAGTAAAACAAATCGTAAATAAAACATAATCTTTAATTATCTAAGTAAGTAAGTAAAACGGGTACTAAAATATTTATCTGTTCATGGAATTTCTTGTTTAAAAAATTACTTAATTTTTATCTATGTCTATTTTATATGTGCGCTTTTTCACCTAATACCCTAAGCACGTACTTAGTTTGCTTAATGGTTAATTCGGACCTGGTCAATGGCAGACTATTTCTAAGAACATGTTATTTATATATATTTATTACATATATATAAAGAAGTTTTTACGATAACTTAGATCAATGCCAGCAATTTATTTCCTATGGTCACCCCTCTTTGTAAGTTTGATTTCTAAAGTGGTTTTTCGTATTTATTTCTAAAACGGCTTGGCCGACAGTAAAATTAATTTTAACCAATGTCATAGTATCTTATATTCTAAAGAACTTTTCAGTTTGTTGTTTATGGTGGTATGATTTTAAGGGTGTTTTCAGCATTGGCATATCCTTCTGAAAGATTGTGAGTTTAGCCCACAAGGAGGATACTATTTATAAATAGGCACATGCTTCTACGAGATAATAATATTGAGATTTTTGACTGTGTGGGTACTGTAGTAGATGCTAGGAAGCTGGCCCACGATGCAATTGAAGTTATGTACTCATGTAAGTCAGAATAATAAAATCTCAGACATAGGATGTGAGAGGAGAAAGACAGACATAGCCTTGCCCAGGGGCGAATGGATGTCTTAATTGGTGAATGGATAAGTTGACATAAAACGGAAATCAGGTATGTATGTTAGTAGTGCTTATATGGTTAGTATGCATGGTCAGCTATAAGATCCAAATGGTGAATCTCGAAGCCTCTCCAGACTGAATTGGGCACATCTTAACCTTCACGTGGTCCCCCTGACAGCGCCCATAAGGGTTGTATTACCTGTATAGGCCAAGTACAATTCTTTTAGACGTTGCAAATAAGATCTAGGCCCGAACGGAGTTACCAGTACCGTTTAAAAAAGTATATCTTGCATGAAGATATGAAACTGGGAGTATTCATGGTCCGTTGATCATGCTTTACGAAAGCCATAGCAAATGGGCGGCCCGACATTGGCCAACTTGTTACTACGGGGTTGAGGAGCCCTGGGTGACATGGTTTTATCCACCTCAACTTGGGATGGTCCCTTTATGGGAGCATCGTAGTGGCTGTGGTAGGTAGGGTGCCGTGACCCGAGGTCGGCAGAGATTGGACGGATAGGTCTCGCTTCTACCAGTAAGTTGATGTCATGTCATGCTCTATTGGCATACTGGAACTTGTGTCTCATGAGGACGTTGATTGTTGATTTATCAATCCGAGCATGATAAGCGTGCCGTGAGATTAAGCCATACTTGGCAGGTGCTCACGTAAAACCATAGGAACTTTCTGATAATTTTTACAGAAGGTGTATAAGTAAACTTTTATATGGTAACTTCAAGAAGAGGTTTCTCGATTTAGTCTGTTTTTGAAATGGTAGGTATTTTCTATTTTTGTAAAACGCTATGTGCAAAATTTTACATCTTTACGTCGACTCGTTCTTAGGCAGTGTACAAATATATACTGGAAACCGAAATTTTTGTATGGCAACCCCACGAAGGAGTCGTCCGATTTGTCTCATTTTCGAACTTAATTTGTGTACAAAATTTGAACTTTCTAAGTGAACGTGTTATCGAGTTATCGTGCGCGCGGACAGACGGACGGACAGACAGACGGGCATGCAAAAATCAAAATAACTTTTAATTTTATGCATTGATATCAAATCGATTTTGCTCTACCATCATAATTTCTACATATTTACAAACGAAATGACAAACTTAGTATATCTAATAATTTTATCTAGGGTATAAAAAGATATACAAAGTTTTGCAAAAATTTTAGTTTTTTAAGTTCAGTTCTATTTTTTGTACCGGTCAGTTAAAATCGAATACAGTTTATAATAAATTGTGAGTGTTTCTCTTTTGTTTTCCTTTACCATTAGTCATACGTGCGTATTACTCCATTAATTTCTTCCTTTAAAATTTTCATAAATTTTTATTTTCAGTAAGTTTCCAATTTTATTATCTCATCATCACAATTATTCTCTTCCTTTTAAATAAATCTCTTCCAGGGAAGGGGGTGTGATGGCAAAATCTATATGTTTTAAAAATTTCTAGTATTCTGTAATTTGGGTTTGTAATCTTAATCAAAATATTTTCAGCTTTTTGTTTATTTGTACAAAAATTTGATTTTATTCAAACACCCATGAAAATCCTCTCCTTCTCAATAAAATTTTAATCATGTTTGTTATATCCAGACTTTCACATGCAAATATATATTCATAGAAAAACATTGCATATAATTTTTGTGATAACATTACGAAAAGGCTAAATCAAAGTCTAATAATTAAGTGATTTATTAATCTTTTCTACCAAGTTCACTACACTTTAGAAACTAATGCTCGGTGGCCACAATACGAAACTTTATTTCAGTCGATACCCGAAATAAAGTGTTTTTGTTAGCAATTTCCTTAGTTCAGTCGATACGCGGAATAAAGTATATAATCTGTTAATAGGAAATACATGTATGTATTACTAGGAAATAATATGTTAATGGGATAGTAATAACCAAGTGGATCGTTGTGTTGCCAAACTGGAAAAGAGATCGAGGAAAGTCAAATTATGGTTTATAGAGGCTGTTTTCGTATAGGTGGTCCATCGAGTAGGAGGTTATAGTACTCACATATACGAACTAGACGAGCAAAAAATTGTGTATGGATAGCGGGTTGGGGTTATTCATCAACCTTTGGGAGATACAGGGTTATTAAGAAATTATGCTAGTTTTTCACAAAACACACAATATCTTAAAAAGTACATGGTGTACGGTCGCTGTCGTTGTATGTAGAACTTAATAGCCTTTCAACGACTGGTCAACCAGCCCCGTAGTCCTCTCCTCTTCGGGGTTCTGGTGGTCTAAAGTAAAAATTTCGGATTTTCCTACCATTATTTTTTACTTTGACCTCAATTGTTTTTTTTTTGTTTTGCAGAAAGGTGGCTAACATTTTTTTTATAAAAACTGTAAACTGTGGACCAAACTCTTTAATTTGACTATGACACTCTATGCGCTAGCTCTAGCCGTTAAAGAGTTATTAGCAGTGGCGTAACAAAGAATGTATGCCCCCCCCCTCCCTCCATGCAAATTAACATACTTGTGCAGGAAAATTTAATTTCTTGTGTCAATTGTAAGGAAATATTTTCTAAACTTCAAATGTATTTTGTTTCCCATAAATTTTAACGGGCAGACCGAATTATTCCCTTCCTCCCTTTGATTTTTCAGGTCAGAAATTCCAACAACATGGGAGAAATCCCACAATCTCTCAACAGTGTCTTCACTCCACTCACTCCAAGCCAGAGTTTAGCAAAAAAAATCAAATAAAAAGGTTTCGTGAGTACTATAAGCAGCGTTGCCAAAATCTGGATTGTTAAACTTTTTTGTTTAGATTTACTTCGTGCTCTACATTCATCACTAAACCTTTTAAAAAAAACCACTGGCAGCCCCAGCACATGCTCACGAAAGCACATTAAAGGAAAACCGATAGGTATGGGAGAAACGGTTAAGCATACCAATGCAAACGGAGAAAAAGCTTCCCACATTAGTAATCCACTGATCACCGCACCGTACAACAGTGTTGGGAGCTTAAGATAACTTCAAAACTTTTCAACGTGAAAAATTTGATGTTATACATATTTTAATTTTCGTTCAGAGTTTACTTATCTAATATTCTAAATGTTAAAGTAATACTCTTCTCTCATCTACAAATTCTGATGCACGCAAGCAGCGTGTACGCCTAGCTTAAGGAAGTCAGCCAAATATTTCCGAGAAAATAATTTACAGTGTTTCAGTTTCTGGCGTACCTTTCTTCTCCGTTTAAATACAAAAAATAAATAGAAGAATTTTCGACTTTTTTATTGTCGTATCATCATTACTGTCTAGCCAGCGTATTTGCAGCTTCTCAAAGCCTATGATTGTATGAACACTTTTAGATGGAATTGAAATAATGAAATCTCTACAGAGTTAATATAATTTTCATTCAAAAACCGAATTTTAATTGAGTGATGCTTATTAATTCAGCGTTGTTATTGTTATGGGCTTGGTCTTAGTACGTTATTTAAAACATAATATTTCAGATATCATCCAAAAGTTCTTTTTTATTTAACTTTACTGTTTACTCTCACAAACTCACAAACTCAACTCTTTAGTTGTCGCTAGTACTGTACGTCTTATTATCGCAATCCAAAAAAATAGTTTACTTCGTTCACTTCACTGTCTGAAATAAGACTCCGCCTCCTGGATGTGAGTAGCGCCGTATTTATACTCTACAAATTATACTAGAACATTCCTGAATATTCCGTTCTCCGAATCCAAAGTTTACTAAGATGTCACTAACCTACAGTTGTTTCCAGATGTCGCTTGTGTCACTTTGTTGCGTGTAACATTATTTTATGTGGTTTCAAGTTTCATCACTTCATATGATAATATTAATTTCTTCGTGGGCCCCTAGAAACTGATCTACTAATCTCAAACCTATTTTTAAAGATTTGCTCCCTTAGTGACTCAAAATCGTAATTAAAAAAGAAAAAAATCGTCTAATTTCGGTATGACCTGAATAGGTTATGAGCTAATAACTGTTTAACGGCTACAGGTAGGACATAGGGTGCCGCAGGTTTAATTAAAGAGGAGAGTCCATAGTTTACAGTTTTTATTAAAAAAGTTATGATAACCACCATTTTGAAAAAAAAAAAAATAGAGCCAAAAAAAAAAAAAATGTTAAGGAAATCCGAAATTTTTACTTTAAACTACCAGAACTCAAAAGAGGAGAGGAGTACGGGGCTGGCTTAGCAGTCGTTGGAACGAACATGAAGTATCTCTTGACAGCGACCGGAGACCCTGCATTTTTTAACACTTTTTAAATTCTTAATCACCCTGTATCTCCCAAACGGTTGATGCGGACATTCAGTTCTAGACTATTTCTCCTCACTAGAACTCTAAAGAAGGAAAAGAAACACCTAATTATAGTGTCTTTTATTACGATCTGATTTTCGAGCCATAATTAAGAATACTATGTGACACACGGCAATTTAATAAATAATTAGTACTAACGATTTATGGGATCGTGCTGGCAATTTAATAAATAATTAGTACTAACGATTCATGGGATCGTGCTGTATGTCTAGGATATTACGTATCTTAAGATAAAATATTTTATAAGCTGCTTCCCCTTCTCTCAATTTAATAATAAATTTAAATCACCCACTAAAAACTTCTTTGAGATTTTTATTTAGAAGGTCAAGTCTAGTAGAGGTCATAAGATAGGACTGATCTTCAACTCCGAATTTCTAATCGTGCGTTTAAACAAAAATTTAGGAGATCATATTCATCAAAGACATATACTTCATTCGCTTAGGAACTTTAAATGGAACAAATTAAAAGCAATTCCTCTTTGAAATCTTGCAACAGTAGCACTTACTTTAATCTAATAATATGATAATAAGATTTGTAAGGCTCTGTACTTTTTTAGTACATGTGTAATTTCTTCCCACAATCAATCTTAATTAAAACATTTTTCAGCACTTCGATTGGAATGCACAGGAAAAGTCATACATCTTCAGCAGCTTTTTTTGGGGTTATATTGTGATCCAGATACCAGCTGGAAAGTTGGGCCAACGATACGGAACAAGAGTAATGCTTCTTTTAACAATTTTATGTCCATCGATTTTGACAGCTCTTACGCCAATTTGCGTTACGTACGGGGGTTGGATGCTCTTCTGCGTTGTGAGAGTTCTTGAGGGATTTTTCGGAGGAGCCTTATTTCCATTGTTCCATATTCACATAGCAAAATGGGCTCCACTGAAAGAACGTAATTGCATAGGAGGTCTTAGTTATTCTGGCATTCAAGTAGGGACAATTCTAGGATTTTTATCAAGTGGCATGATTGCTACTACAAGTTTAGGCTGGCCAGGAATATTCTATATTCCAGGATTATTTGGATTACTTTGGTCCGCTGTGTGGTATTTATATGGCGCCAACGGACCAGAAGAGTCCAAGCCAATATCATTTGATGAAAAGAAGTATATAGAACGATCATCAGAAACATCGAAGAACTCTTCCAAGATACCTACACCGTGGAAGAAAATTTTAACGTCAATACCGTTTATAGTTTTAATATGCGCAAGGATGACTTACGAGTGGGGCAATGCAACATTCCTAACAGAGATACCTACTTATATGAACAGCATTTTGGATATGGATATGAAAAAAAGTGCGATATACTCAGCTCTGCCCTACATCATTATGCTCATACTGAGCTATATATTTTTACTGATAGCGGAAATACTTGGAAGAAAGGAACTCGTCTCACTTACAGTAATCAGAAAGTCTTATAGCACTATTGCACAATGGGGTCCAGCTATAGGCTTGACTGGTTTGGCTTTTGTAAAGGTCGATAATGTTACTTTAGCTATCGTTCTACTTACCACATCAATTGCATTAAGTTCCGGTTCTAGTTTAGGAAGTGCATTAAATCACATCGATTTATCTCCTAATCATGCTGGAGTGTTGAAGGGCATCGAAAATACTATGTCAATTATGGTCTCCATTATAGTGCCGTTAGCTGTAGGAGTGATTATTACCAATGAAGTAAGTATGAGAAAATAAAACGATTTTGTGTTTTTATAACAAAATTGCCTTTACTTTTTTAGAGGGATCATTGCCAATGGCAAATTTTGTTTTTAATTGCTGCTGGTTTGTATTTTGTTGGAAACCTTATCTACATATCATTTGGGAAAATGGAAAGGCAACCTTGGAATGAGCTTTAATATGTAATTGCCGGACGTATTTAATTTGTATTATTTACTATTTTCGAAAACATGTAAATTATTGTAATATTTTATTATATTTTTCTACTTATTCACGACTTGTTTTTAAAAATGTGACACTTTTGTGAATATCTAAGCCGTGCATGGAATGGTAGCTGCATGAAAGTATATTTTGTTCTTTTCCCGAATATAATTTAAATTTTATAAAACTTTATTTGATACCACAAAATGTATTCTTCTTTTGATACTTGCATACTAAGTAGGGGTAGGTTGGAAGAAATGAGACACTTTCTTTCGTCGCGAATTTTTGGTAGAAATATTCTCGGACATAATCTGAATGACCCCTATATTTAAATTCTACGTTTTTAAGATCTTATAGAAGAAAAAATATAATGATAATACGTTTGACTTATTGCTACACAGTGAGGGTAAGAATGGGTCAATGGGAGTTTTGGTATGAGCCAAAGGAATAACGTGAAAAGGTAAAAACAGTTATAAAGGGTTTTCCAATAAGAGGTATTATTTTAAAATTCAAAGAAAAATGCCATTTTTTTTAGATAAATGATCTGATCTTTATTTCATTATAAAGAGGAAGGTATGCCGTTAATAATGGAAAATAACATCAGCCAAATGACCACCACGACCACGCCTACAGGACCATATTCTTTTCATGAAATTTTCCATAACCAAATCGCAAAGTGGTTGCCCTATGTCCTCGATAGCCTCACGAATTCCATCTTTGAGGTCTTGAATCGACGCTGGGCTGTTGGCGTAGACCTTCTCTTTCACGTGGCCCCAAAGGAAGAAGTCGCAAGGTGTTAAGTCACAAGATCTCGGTGGCCAATTGTGATCACCTCTTCGGGAGATAACACGGTCCGGAAACTTTTCCCGTAAAAGATCAATGGTTTCGTTGCTTGTATGGCACGTAGCGCCGTCTTGTTGGAAGTAAACGTTGTCCAGATCAATACCATCCAATTCCGGCTATAAAAAGCATTAATCATCTGTCGATAGTGCAATCCATTCACCGTAACTGTTGCTCCAGCCTCATCTTCGAAAAAGTAAGGTCTAATGACCCCGCGGGACCATAAACCGCACCAAACAGTCACACGTTGAGGATAGAGAGGCTTTTCAACAATAACTCTTGGGTTTTCCAAGCCCCAGATGCGAAAATTTTGCTTGTTGACGAAGCCATCGAGGTGGAAATGGGCCTCATTACTCAAGATGAGTTTTCGATGGAATTGCGGATCATTTTCATGCATTTCAAGGACCCAATCAGCAAAGACTCGACGTTGTTGATGATCGGCCGGCTTGAGTTCTTGTGTTAACTGAACTTTATAAGCCTTAAGACCCAAATCTTTATGCAAAATACGGTGTAATGACGTTTGTGGAATGCCTAATTCCAAAGAACAATGAGAAATGGACAAACCTGGGTTTTCTTCAACACTTTCGGCTACAGCAGCAATATTCTCGGCTGTTCTTGAGCGACATGCACGGGTTTTATTCTTCACATTGAGTACCTGAAATGCAAAACTTGCTAATTAGTTAGAAATGGTGATTTAATCTCTACGACGAGTACTTCTATCTCCATTTCAAACTTTGCTGCAAATCTAAATATAAATGCGTTAATAATGGGAGTGAATTATACGGTTGGATGCAAAACCAAATAAATCCGCTTTACAGTTCGGTTCAAATGTTAATATCTCCATCACAATCGATTTTGGTGCAAAACTACATATATCCTCCGCGAAATATTTTAGTTTATTACAACTGTGGAGCAAAACTTGCCAAATGTAAATAAGTATTTCATTTGTGTTTGAATGTGTTTTAACGGTACTTTTGCTTTTTTTTGACTTTGTAGCACACAACCATTCTAATGCCTAAGAATTCCCACGCTTCTATATGCCAATAGTTTCCAAATGTAATTAAGCATTTCATTGGTGTTTGAATGTGTTTTAACGGTACTTTTGCTTATTTTGAGTTTGTAGCACGCCACCATTCTAACGCCTAAAGAATTCCCACGCTTCTGTGTACACGCCAATAGTTAGCGCTCGTTGTTCGGTAGCTTCCAACTTTACTTGTCTAGGAAATATCCAGAGAGTGCACCTGCAACATTCGTTCAGAATTGTAACGGTTTTCTTGCCAATAATTCCCAGCTACTGAAAACCATAGAGTGTACTTACAACATTCTATCAGAATTGAAACGGTTTTGTCTTTAATTATTCTCAGCCTTTGCGTGGACATCGCTGGACATTTCGGTTATATAAATAGCGCATAGTTTTAAAACAACTCGCCATTCTGTGTTTTGTTTTTCTAATTTAAAAAGCACAGTTTTTAAAGTTCCTGCATTTTTTTTTACATTTTCCTACAAGTTTGTTTACTTTGATTTGATAAATTCTGTTACTTGAAAAGTGTTCGTCAGCAAGTATACGAGTTGTTTGTTGAAGTGGAGTTTCTGCGAAGTATTATTTTATTTACTGAGATGGACGCAAATAGTGTTCGCCCAGTATTGGAAAATGAAAGGTGTAGGAAGAGGAAAGCGAGACCCGAGCAATGGAAACGGAATATTTCTAAAAAATTAAGGTATGTACATTTTATTTTGAATGAAATCATTGATACTTACAAAAGAAATTTCAGGCACTCCGCTAAAGAATTGCCGCAATATCCCAAATGTAATCATTATGGAAGAGCTTTTCAGTGCCGAATACTTTCTATGTGGGACGTTAAATCATTTCATAAAGTATTTTATGAAACAACGGATAAGATTAAGCAGGACTTATTTTTACTAAAATACCTTGAAGTCAGGCAGATCAAACGCAGACGTCCTACTGAATCAACTCTATGCCCTTCGGTGGTGCAAACGAAATTTTTTGTTAGAACTTCAGTTAATTTATTTGTACCTGTTTGCAAGGAAGCATTCGTAGGTATTCTACATATCTCCAAAAATAGGATAACAACAATTGCCAAAAAGTATGGACAAACCGGCCAAGCACCTTCAGAAAACCGTGGTGGTGACAGAATTTCTCAGCGCAACATGGATAAGCAGTCTAAAGTAATGGAGTTTATTAGTTCCTTTAAGTCTGTGGAGTCACATTATTGTAGAGCGAGGTCAGGTCGCCTTTACCTTCCATCAGAACTAAATATAAGACAAATGTGGAGAATGTATAAAAATAAGTAGGACGTACAAGAATCTCTTAATGTCACCGAATCATACTTTCGAAATATATTTCTTACGAAATTTAATATTAGCTTCGACTCCCCATCTACAGATAAATGCTCAAAATGTATTGAGTTAAATAATAAAATAGAAATTGCTAAAGATGGTGCAGAAAAAGAAAATTTAATGGCAGAACAAAAAGTACATAAGATGAGAGCCAAAAGTTTTTATGAGCTTTTAAAAGAAAAATAGGACGGAGTTCTCACGTTGTCGTTCGACTGTCAGAAAAATCAGGTATTACCTAAAGTGCCTGACCAGTCTGCCTACTATAGTAGGCAACTATACATGTACAACTTTGCGATCATAGAAGGAAGCTCACAATCTTCTCTAAACCGCGAGACTGTAACACTCTTCAATTGGACAGAAAATGAGTTTTTGAAAGGCTCAAATCAAGTGACGTCTGCAGTATTCCATAAACTCACTTCATATCAAAATAGAAATGATATTAATACTGTAAGACTGTTCGCAGATGGATGCAGTGGACAGAATAAAAACACAGCCATGATTGGGATGTGTTCTCAGTTGTTAGTTTCAGCTCCTTCAAATTTTAGAAAAATTGAAATAATATTTCCTGTTGTCGGACATTCTTTTCTACCCGCTGACCGTGTTTTTGGTCTCATAGAGAAGGAGCTAAAGAAAATTGAAACTATTATACAGCCTGGGGAGTATGTAAACGTGTTTCAAAAATTCGGCACAGCCTTTCATTTGGGAGAAGATCTCGAAGTAAGAAACTGGAAAGATTCTTCATATTCAGCGATAAGGATAAGCACGTCTGGGCACTTTAAATTAAAAGAAAGTAAGCGAATCATAATTGAAAAATATAACGGAAAAATATTTGTTCAGGGTGAACCCTTCTACCGTACAAACATTGGGGTACGAAAGTCTATCTGTAAGATTAAGAAAAGTGCTAAAGATATTAAGCCCGCGTTCGTTGGTAGAGGTGCTGCTGTTAGTGATGCGAAAATTAAAGATGTGGAAAAGCTTTTGGAGAAGCATTTCGGACAAGACTGGCGCCAAAGAAACGACACCAATTTTTACAAAAACATTATTGCCCATGAAAACCTGTCTGAAGAGCATGAAAAATCCGACCCTGAAAATGATGATCCATCTATTCGCATATAAAACAAAGCATTCAATTTGATCTTTAAAAAGTGTATTTTAATAATTAAAGTAAATAAAACTATAGATTTGCTAACATCAATCGAATTTTATTCATGAAATTAGTCTAATTTATTCAGTCTTCGCTGCAAAAGTATATATATCCAAAAGTTTGGAGCAGAAGTGAATATCTCCATATTTAAAACTTCTCTAATCTGAATACTATAAATATTTTTCATATCATATTTTCCAAAATTAAACAAGACATGTAGTACTTCAAAATAGTATAGTTACCATTTATGTATTTGTTATATTTATATTCCAAATAAACTTAGGCTATTTTCTCGAATTGCGTTCTTACGGATATATTCAGTTATGTCCCGACAGCTCGAATTTTTCTACCAATTTCTGTATTGCGGTCGTTCCATTTTCATTAATGGCGTAGTTTCTACTTGTCAAATGTCAAAAAATAACAGCTCCAAAAGTGACATCTACCGAAGTAATAACACCTCTTATTGGCAAACCCTTTATCTCCAGAGCTTACATAGCCATTACTTGGAATCAAGCTCGATAGAATATTATTTGAAGAGCTTCAGCTGTGCAACGGGTTGATTTTATCTAATTTTCCTCGAATCTAAGCTGTGGTTTTTCCACTATTGTATGAATTTACGCATTTCGCTTTTTTAATGTGAAGTTCAGAGTGATTAGAAGTGAAATCTGAAGTTTTTGTTATATTATTATATTTATAATTATTTATTTCATTTCCTGTTCTATGACTAGAGATAAATATATATAAAAATAAATAGTAATCTATATATCAAATATATCGACATTTTTACCTAAAATATCGATATTTTGTATCGATGTTGACTGGATATTTTATCGATATTTCCCCTAAATATCCTAATGTCACCACATAATCCATTAAGTTAATTTGACAGTATGCACTTTCGCTCAAATGGTCGGATGCAACAATACTTTTAGTGCTTTTTAATTTGCAATGTTGCATCCTTGCATTACATTCACTACCTGTTTAGCTCAACTAATTAAAAAGAAGAGTTGGATTTATGGGCTTATCACAAGCGTGTTATACAAGCTAGATATGGTCCTGTAGTAAGAGCGGATAGAATAAAAAATTATGAAATAACGTAATACCTATAAGCATGCCTATCTATAAGCTCGACCGAGATTGCTTTATGGTTTGGCATGAAATAAAAACGATATTTCCTGGTTTATATAAATTAAGTTTTAAATATTTAAGCATCGTTGCAACATCAATCAAGCAACAGTAAATAGAGCTAGAAATCGACTTACTGGAAAAAGGTTACTAAAGCTTCTTTTCTTAAATTCTTTACCAGAGAAGTACTGGTCTGATATTAAGGATATTTTTGTAGTAATAAGTATTAAAATATTGTTAAAGTTACAGATTTTTTTTTATATATATAAGTCAAATTAAGAAAAAAAAAATGAAAACTTTGTTTTGGTAAGGCACGAAGTGTTTAATTTGTGATATGAATGCTTATTATTAATAAATTTTATTTTGTGTTGGATCGTTAATTAATGAGTTTGTTCTTTGAAATAATCATTGGTATTTGTACTGAGAAATCATACTCCAGCAGGCGACTGTAGTTTTTAAAAAATAATTTCAATTTAGTATTGGCCATTCCGATGTAATTATGGTGTGAGTGTGATAGGCTTTTAGCTTCCCTTGAAGTTTTGCACATAAATAATTTTTAAAGTTCCATCCATGTTGGTATACGTCAGTATATGTAATAATTGTTTCTTATATTTAAGAGGCAACATAGAAATCGTTTTTGCCATTTGAAACTCATAACTGCGATAACCATGATTTTTATTTATTTCGGTTTAATTGGCAAATACGAAGTAAAATGAAAAAAAAAAAATCAATGATTAGTCTATAGATATAAGTAGACCGAGATATTTCTCTGTTCTAACTTTCGTAATATAATATATCGATATATAGAGATATTTATATGTTCTTCACGATATATCACAAGATCGATATATTATTCTATTATTCTGATACTTCAAAAATCTGATGTATTGATATGTTCAAAAAATTTGCTATCCTTAATTGCCTCATAAACATATTTGTAATGGCAACTGCCGGAATCCGGACTACTGTTCTCAGGAAGGTCTCTTAAGCGGCCCATACACGGCGAACATGTTATTCAACTTGGTGTGCCACACATGAAAGCTTTTTCTCCACACACTGTAAAATATTTTGTTCAACATTAAGACAGAAACACATATCAGGAGCTGCGAGAACTATTAATTGTTATCTTTTCTTCAATATAGTTCACTCAAAAATGACGAATGCGGGACAAACATCGCCCTACACGGTTCAATATGTTGCCAAATAAGTGGACCCGCCACTAAAAATTAAACTAATTTGATTGTCGCCCAATCGGTTGACATACTGCGTGTCACACGGCAAACAGGCCCATACACGGTCAAATCTGCATGACAACATAGTTGTCCTACTCGAGTTAGCCAACATGCGTTACCGCGTATGGGCCCCTTTATGAGATTAAGGAAGAAACAGTATGATTATTAAAAAAGCTCATTAAGCCTTTTGGAAGGAGACCTTAAAAACGTTTCGTCGCCCATCATTTAGCTAGCGCTTGCTTCTGGCTTATGTTAAAAAGCAATGAGCTAGGACCACTGACTTATAACAATGGATTGAAGGATGTGCTATTTCATGTGGCACAAATATTGTGTTTCTGTATATCACCGTTAGAACACCCTTTAAAACGTTTACTGTATAAAAGCATGTAAAACTCAACCAATCAGATGAAATTGTACACCCGAAAATTGAATTAAATTTAAAAAAAAATTATTTTCTTGTGCCGAAATGTTATATTAATCGCTTATAAGGAATTAAACTCATTCCGACTTTAATTTTAAAAAGTTATTCTTACCTGAATCCTGCGTATGGGCAAGAGAGGCGGATCATAGTTAACACTATCTTTACCTTATTCTTTCTGCGGTGATTGCATCTGTAACCAACATAGAAACATCAAATAAAATAAGAAAACGTTCAGTAAGCAATATTTTGTATTGATAGCTCTAACTCTGCCATGGGGCCATAAGTTAGTGGCTACGACAGATAAAAGAATCGCATATACTCAATATTGTCGCTATTCGTATTAAGCCATAAACCCAATTGCTGTCAAAGATTTAAAATCTCAGTGTCTTATGCGGATGCTCAAAATTACGATGGCCAACAAACTCGCCATTGCGATTGATCTAATTCTAATTTCATCGTCGATCGCTGCAGTACTACCAACAAAATCACACAAATGAAAATTCTTTCGCATTTATTTTTCTCATTTTGGGGTTGTAGGACACCGCGCCAATTCAAAGAAAAAAGAGCAAAAACACTGATGTTCAGGAAAAATTGTGCTAAGGCACAAACTAATTTACAACAACAATTATTGCCCATTTTGCTTCGACTTAATAGGTTTGTCTGGTATCTTTAGAGCAAAAATCTTTGCGTAAAAATCAAGTAAAAATTTTTATGCGGAAGAGGGGAAAAGTCAAGAAAAGTTACCAGACCAGACACTTCTCGAGTAAATTTTTTTAAGCTTGTCATGTGTCAAAATTTGACAGCTACGTTTGTTGTTGGAAGGAAAAATGAAACAATTTTGTAAATAATTGGAAGAATATTTTGTTTAAGTAAAACAGCGTTCTCACCTTCTTTAATAGTTGTATTAATATCGCAACTCTTTAGATGATCTTTTTTCACTCGGCATCACAACAGGCGTCTTAACCTCAAATTTAATACTTTTGACAGTCAGCCAATTGGATATCGAAATAAGACATCGTCATGTGTAAAACGTGTAATTTTGTGCAAAGGGGAATGTATCAGTTTACTCGATTTTCATGATCCCAAAAATTAACAGACAGTTTGTGTGTAACTTTGCGTAATAGTTTTTACGCGGAGTAAAAATTTCGAGTTAACACACAGACCTGTTATGGTTCTTAATAACCGGTCATGCGTTGCATTTTTTTGCATAGATTTCGCGTTCAATAAGTAATCCTAATTCATTGTAATTTTTGAATTTTTGGTTTTGTTAATCGCGTTGTAAAAATTCAAAGCAGAAAAAAAAACTGAAATTTTCTTTTTTCGCTCAAACGTAACAGTTTCGAATCAAGTGCATCAATCAGGTGGAGCATTTTTAAACTCGAGTGGAACGAAACCCATATGAGAAGGAACAGTTTTAAAATCAAAAATACATAAATTTTCATATCAAATTTCGCAAAATTAATTTCAATTTTACTCACTTCTTGTCAATGAAAATTTTTATCAAAAAAACAAAATGATTTGTGTGATGTAGTATAAACTAATGCAGATCATCTCCATTTGATGCTGGCCCAAGTTTTAGCAATATATACATAGTTAGTTAGTTAGTTCGAGTAGGTTAAGTCCTTATAGGGAGGTCACTTAATTTAAGCCGTACTGGATGTTTCATTTTGGAACACATATTCTCAATAGTATTCAGCATAAGAGAATAAGGTGGTAAGCCAGCAACTTAAAATAATTCTGGTAAAAATAAGCAAAGTCGAGCAGAATTACATGTTGAATTGGTAGAACTTTGTAGTAAATTACACTCGGATAGTTTATAGCTGCTATTATGGCTGCATTCCTTTTCTCGTTCACAATGATTTTTTTTTCCATGTCGCTCTTTTTCTCGGGCCGAACGATTTAGTTTCAATCTGTCATCGCTTTTTACCGACTCCGAATGATTCCGAATGCACCAAAGTTTTTCTCGAATTCAAGCAGAACTATTTTCATTTGTATTTGTGAAAATGATGTTTGCAATTTGGTTGAAGTGGTTATAGTAGAGATAAAGTTGCCTTTGTTAGAAAATGGATTTGTGTTATATAAACAACAATTTTTAAGAATTTATATTTGCTTTTATCAAATGAAAGAAATGTCATACACTTGAAATGGTTCTGTTTCGTTACTTTTCTCTGAGCACAAAACTAAATTATAACATTGTTCTGTCGATTTATTATACAGAATCAATCAGAACGAAAACAAGAACGCAGCAATTGTGATGTTTCTTCCTCTTACTGTAGTAGGTAAATCTACAATGCCGTGTACGTTTCGTTTAATCCTCGCTTTGGATTGTCTAATATGCAAATTGTATCCGCATTCGTCTGTAAAAATAATATTAGATTGGTTTATTGGAGAATTTCTAGAAAAGTACAGAGCGTGGTTTATGCGAATGAGTTTAGTTGACTCGGCGTTCATTTTATTCACTTCAAATCGCGCCAGCTTTAATGTGATTTTTATTATTTTAAGGCCATTAAAGATACGCTGATAGAACTTTCACTCAATTTTCTCTGAATTTCCTTTAATGCTATGTCTAGCCACATCTCTACAAGAAGAAGAATTGATAAAAAATTTCATTGACAAGAAGTGAGTAAAATTGACATAAATTTTGTGAAATCTGATATGAAAAATTATGTACTTTTAATTTTAAGACTGTTCCTTTTGATATGGATTTCGTTCTACTTGAGTTTAAAAATGCTCCACTTGATTTGAATATTGTTGCAGTTGAGTTTAAAAATGTTCAAAGTGGATTTAAAATTGTTTCCGTTGATGTGAATTTTGTTGCACTTGATTCGAAAACTGTTACGTTTGAGTGCAAATAGGTATATATTAAGGTAATGGAAGTAGAATCAACTGATTGCATGGTCAATGAGACTTTTTAGCGACAAACCTATGATTTTTCTCTAGGTATTATGGGCTCATTGTCCTAACCTAAGAAAGCATCTGGTTTATTTTCCACTCTGTATCGTAACCTGCAAGAAGGCTTCGTAAACTTGACATCTACCGAAACTTTAATTGTGCTATCACTAAAATTATTAGACAGTAAAACCGGTTTTCATCATTGTGTGACTCCATCTTTGTATAACTAGAACTGATATGAATAACACCAAATAGAAGAAAAGAAGTGCGTAATATCAGCAAATGCTTATCACGTATATACGCTGCATTTAACACGTTTATTAATTCCAATCGTATCATACAATATTTTGTGGTTTATTTATTAAATTAGTAAAACAAATCGTAAATAAAACATAATCTTTAATTATCTAAGTAAGTAAGTCAAACGGGTACTAAAATATTTAGCTGTTCATGGAATTTCGTTTAAAAAATTACTTAAATTTTTTCTATGTCTATTTTATATGTGCCCCTTTTCACCTAATACCAAAGACGTGCTTAGTTTGCTTAATGGTTAATTCGGCCCTGGTCAATGGCAGACTATTCTTGAAAAATAAAGAACATGTTAGTTTTGATTGGCAGCAATTAAGCAGAACGCTATTGTTGGTGATTGGTTAAACTGTATTGAAAAAATATTAGCAAATCAAAATCATATATATAATTATTTATATATATTTATTACATATATATAAAGAAGTTTTTACGATAACTTAGATCAATGCCAGCAATTTATTTCCTATGGTCACCCCTCTTTGTAAGTTTGATTTCTAAAGTGGTTTTTCGTATTTATTTCTAGAACGGCTTGGCCGACAGTAAAATTAATTTTAACCAATTTCATAGTATCTTATATTCTAAAGAACTTTTCAGTCTAATAAAACAAGTCGGACTGATAATTTTTACAGGGGGGGGGGGGGGGGGGAGTAGTCTGTGAAGCACAATGCTGAACAAGGTGAAAGCTATATAAGAGGAAAGCATGCATACTTGATGAAAGAAATTTGTTGGTTTGTTGTTTATGGTGGTATGATTTTAAGGGTGTTTTCAGCATTGGCATATCCTTCTGAAAGATTGTGAGTTTAGCCCACAAGGAGGATACTATTTATAAATAGGCACATGCTTCTACGAGATAATAATATTGAGATTTTTGACTGTGTGGGTACTGTAGTACATGCTAGGAAGCTGGCCCACGATGCAATTGAAGTTATGTACTCATGTAAGTCAGAATAATAAAATCTCAGACATAGGATGTGAGAGGAGAAAGACAGACATAGCCTTGCCCAGGGGCGAACGGATGTCTTAATTGGTGAATGGATAAGTTGACATAAAACGGAAATCAGGTATGTATGTTAGTAGTGCTTATATGGTTAGTATGCATGGTCAGCTATAAGATCCAAATGGTGAATCTCGAAGCCTCTCCAGACTGAATTGGGCACATCTTAACCTTCACGTGGTCCCCCTGACAGCGCCCATAAGGGTTGTATTACCTGTATAGGCCAAGTACAATTCTTTTAGACGTTGCAAATAAGATCTAGGCCCGAACAGAGTTACCAGTACCGTTTAAAAAAGTATATCTTGCATGAAGATATGAAACTGGGAGTATTCATGGTCCGTTGATCATGCTTTACGAAAGCCATAGCAAATGGGCGGCCCGACATTGGCCAACTTGTTACTACGGGGTTGAGGAGCCCTGGGTGACATGGTTTTATCCACCTCAACTTGGGATGGTCCCTTTATGAGAGCATCGTAGTGGCTGTGGTAGGTAGGGTGCCGTGACCCGAGGTCGGCAGAGATTGGACGGATAGGTCTCGCTTCTACCAGTAAGTTGATGTCATGTCATGCTCTATTGGCATACTGGAACTTGTGTCTCATGAGGACGTTGATTGTTGATTTATCAATCCGAGCATGATAAGCGTGCCGTGAGATTAAGCCATACTTGGCAGGTGCTCACGTAAAACCATAGGAACTTTCTGATAATTTTTACAGAAGGTGTATAAGTAAACTTTTATATGGTAACTTCAAGAAGAGGTTTCTCGATTTAGTCTGTTTTTGAAATGGTAGGTATTTTCTATTTTTGTAAAACGCTATGTGCAAAATTTTACATCTTTACGTCGACTCGTTCTTAGGCAGTGTACAAATATATACTGGAAACCGAAATTTTTGTATGGCAACCCCACGAAGGAGTCGTCCGATTTGTCTCATTTTCGAACTTAATTTGTGTACAAAATTTGAACTTTCTAAGTGAACGTGTTATCGAGTTATCGTGCGCGCGGACAGACGGACGGACAGACAGACGGGCATGCAAAAATCAAAATAACTTTTAATTTTATGCATTGATATCAAATCGATTTTGCTCTACCATCATAATTTCTACATATTTACAAACGAAATGACAAACTTAGTATATCTAATAATTTTATCTAGGGTATAAAAAGATATACAAAGTTTTGCAAAAATTTTAGTTTTTTAAGTTCAGTTCTATTTTTTGTACCGGTCAGTTAAAATCGAATACAGTTTATAATAAATTGTGAGTGTTTCTCTTTTGTTTTCCTTTACCATTAGTCATACGTGCGTATTACTCCATTAATTTCTTCCTTTAAAATTTTCATAAATTTTTATTTTCAGTAAGTTTCCAATTTTATTATCTCATCATCACAATTATTCTCTTCCTTTTAAATAAATCTCTTCCAGGGAAGGGGGTGTGATGGCAAAATCTATATGTTTTAAAAATTTCTAGTATTCTGTAATTTGGGTTTGTAATCTTAATCAAAATATTTTCAGCTTTTTGTTTATTTGTACAAAAATTTGATTTTATTCAAACACCCATGAAAATCCTCTCCTTCTCAATAAAATTTTAATCATGTTTGTTATATCCAGACTTTCACATGCAAATATATATTCATAGAAAAACATTGCATATAATTTTTGTGATAACATTACGAAAAGGCTAAATCAAAGTCTAATAATTAAGTGATTTATTAATCTTTTCTACCAAGTTCACTACACTTTAGAAACTAATGCTCGGTGGCCACAATACGAAACTTTATTTCAGTCGATACCCGAAATAAAGTGTTTTTGTTAGCAATTTCCTTAGTTCAGTCGATACGCGGAATAAAGTATATAATCTGTTAATAGGAAATACATGTATGTATTACTAGGAAATAATATGTTAATGGGATAGTAATAACCAAGTGGATCGTTGTGTTGCCAAACTGGAAAAGAGATCGAGGAAAGTCAAATTATGGTTTATAGAGGCTGTTTTCGTATAGGTGGTCCATCGAGTAGGAGGTTATAGTACTCACATATACGAACTAGACGAGCAAAAAATTGTGTATGGATAGCGGGTTGGGGTTATTCATCAACCTTTGGGAGATACAGGGTTATTAAGAAATTATGCTAGTTTTTCACAAAACACACAATATCTTAAAAAGTACATGGTGTACGGTCGCTGTCGTTGTATGTAGAACTTAATAGCCTTTCAACGACTGGTCAACCAGCCCCGTAGTCCTCTCCTCTTCGGGGTTCTGGTGGTCTAAAGTAAAAATTTCGGATTTTCCTACCATTATTTTTTACTTTGACCTCAATTGTTTTTTTTTTGTTTTGCAGAAAGGTGGCTAACATTTTTTTTATAAAAACTGTAAACTGTGGACCAAACTCTTTAATTTGACTATGACACTCTATGCGCTAGCTCTAGCCGTTAAAGAGTTATTAGCAGTGGCGTAACAAAGAATGTATGCCCCCCCCCTCCCACCATGCAAATTAACATACTTGTGCAGGAAAATTTAATTTCTTGTGTCAATTGTAAGGAAATATTTTCTAAACTTCAAATGTATTTTGTTTCCCATAAATTTTAACGGGCAGACCGAATTATTCCCTTCCTCCCTTTGATTTTTCAGGTCAGAAATTCCAACAACATGGGAGAAATCCCACAATCTCTCAACAGTGTCTTCACTCCACTCACTCCAAGCCAGGTTTAGCAAAAAAAATCAAATAAAAAGGTTTCGTGAGTACTATAAGCAGCGTTGCCAAAATCTGGATTGTTAAACTTTTTTGTTTAGATTTACTTCGTGCTCTACATTCATCACTAAACCTTTTAAAAAAAACCACTGGCAGCCCCAGCACATGCTCACGAAAGCACATTAAAGGAAAACCGATAGGTATGGGAGAAACGGTTAAGCATACCAATGCAAACGGAGAAAAAGCTTCCCACATTAGTAATCCACTGATCACCGCACCGTACAACAGTGTTGGGAGCTTAAGATAACTTCAAAACTTTTCAACGTGAAAAATTTGATGTTATACATATTTTAATTTTCGTTCAGAGTTTACTTATCTAATATTCTAAATGTTAAAGTAATACTCTTCTCTCATCTACAAATTCTGATGCACGCAAGCAGCGTGTACGCCTAGCTTAAGGAAGTCAGCCAAATATTTCCGAGAAAATAATTTACAGTGTTTCAGTTTCTGGCGTACCTTTCTTCTCCGTTTAAATACAAAAAATAAATAGAAGAATTTTCGACTTTTTTATTGTCGTATCATCATTACTGTCTAGCCAGCGTATTTGCAGCTTCTCAAAGCCTATGATTGTATGAACACTTTTAGATGGAATTGAAATAATGAAATCTCTACAGAGTTAATATAATTTTCATTCAAAAACCGAATTTTAATTGAGTGATGCTTATTAATTCAGCGTTGTTATTGTTATGGGCTTGGTCTTAGTACGTTATTTAAAACATAATATTTCAGATATCATCCAAAAGTTCTTTTTTATTTAACTTTACTGTTTACTCTCACAAACTCACAAACTCAACTCTTTAGTTGTCGCTAGTACTGTACGTCTTATTATCGCAATCCAAAAAAATAGTTTACTTCGTTCACTTCACTGTCTGAAATAAGACTCCGCCTCCTGGATGTGAGTAGCGCCGTATTTATACTCTACAAATTATACTAGAACATTCCTGAATATTCCGTTCTCCGAATCCAAAGTTTACTAAGATGTCACTAACCTACAGTTGTTTCCAGATGTCGCTTGTGTCACTTTGTTGCGTGTAACATTATTTTATGTGGTTTCAAGTTTCATCACTTCATATGATAATATTAATTTCTTCGTGGGCCCCTAGAATCTGATCTACTAATCTCAAACCTATTTTTAAAGATTTGCTCCCTTAGTGACTCAAAATCGTAATTAAAAAAGAAAAAAATCGTCTAATTTCGGTATGACCTGAATAGGTTATGAGCTAATAACTGTTTAACGGCTACAGGTAGGACATAGGGTGCCGAAGGTTTAATTAAAGAGGAGAGTCCATAGTTTACAGTTTTTATTAAAAAAGTTATGATAACCACCATTTTGAAAAAAAAAAAAATAGAGCCAAAAAAAAAAAAAATGTTAAGGAAATCCGAAATTTTTACTTTAAACTACCAGAACTCAAAAGAGGAGAGGAGTACGGGGCTGGCTTAGCAGTCGTTGGAACGAACATGAAGTATCTCTTGACAGCGACCGGAGACCCTGCATTTTTTAACACTTTTTAAATTCTTAATCACCCTGTATCTCCCAAACGGTTCATGCGGACATTCAGTTCTAGACTATTTCTCCTCACTAGAACTCTAAAGAAGGAAAAGAAACACCTAATTATAGTGTCTTTTCTTACGATCTGATTTTCGAGCCATAATTAAGAATACTATGTGACACACGGCAATTTAATAAATAATTAGTACTAACGATTTATGGGATCGTGCTGGCAATTTAATAAATAATTAGTACTAACGATTCATGGGATCGTGCTGTATGTCTAGGATATTACGTATCTTAAGATAAAATATTTTATAAGCTGCTTCCCCTTCTCTCAATTTAATAATAAATTTAAATCACCCACTAAAAATTTCTTTGAGATTTTTATTTAGAAGGTCAAGTCTAGTAGAGGTCATAAGATAGGACTGATCTTCAACTCCGAATTTCTAATCGTGCGTTTAAACAAAAATTTAGGAGATCATATTCATCAAAGACATATACTTCATTCGCTTAGGAACTTTAAATGGAACAAATTAAAAGCAATTCCTCTTTGAAATCTTGCAACAGTAGCACTTACTTTAATCTAATAATATGATAATAAGATTTGTAAGGCTCTGTACTTTTTTAGTACATCTGTAATTTCTTCCCACAATCAATCTTAATTAAAACATTTTTCAGCACTTCGATTGGAATGCACAGGAAAAGTCATACATCTTCAGCAGCTTTTTTTGGGGTTATATTGTGATCCAGATACCAGCTGGAAAGTTGGGCCAACGATACGGAACAAGAGTAATGCTCCTTTTAACAATTTTATGTCCATCGATTTTGACAGCTCTTACGCCAATTTGCGTTACGTACGGGGGTTGGATGCTCTTCTGCGTTGTGAGAGTTCTTGAGGGATTTTTCGGAGGAGCCTTATTTCCATTGTTCCATATTCACATAGCAAAATGGGCTCCACTGAAAGAACGTAATTGCATAGGAGGTCTTAGTTATTCTGGCATTCAAGTAGGGACAATTCTAGGATTTTTATCAAGTGGCATGATTGCTACTACAAGTTTAGGCTGGCCAGGAATATTCTATATTCCCGGATTATTTGGATTACTTTGGTCCGCTGTGTGGTATTTATATGGCGCCAACGGACCAGAAGAGTCCAAGCCAATATCATTTGATGAAAAGAAGTATATAGAACGATCATCAGAAACATCGAAGAACTCTTCCAAGATACCTACACCGTGGAAGAAAATTTTAACGTCAATACCGTTTATAGTTTTAATATGCGCAAGGATGACTTACGAGTGGGGCAATGCAACATTCCTAACAGAGATACCTACTTATATGAACAGCATTTTGGATATGGATATGAAAAAAAGTGCGATATACTCAGCTCTGCCCTACATCATTATGCTCATACTGAGCTATATATTTTTACTGATAGCGGAAATACTTGGAAGAAAGGAACTCGTCTCACTTACAGTAATCAGAAAGTCTTATAGCACTATTGCACAATGGGGTCCAGCTATAGGCTTGACTGGTTTGGCTTTTGTAAAGGTCGATAATGTTACTTTAGCTATCGTTCTACTTACCACATCAATTGCATTAAGTTCCGGTTCTAGTTTAGGAAGTGCATTAAATCACATCGATTTATCTCCTAATCATGCTGGAGTGTTGAAGGGCATCGAAAATACTATGTCAATTATGGTCTCCATTATAGTGCCGTTAGCTGTAGGAGTGATTATTACCAATGAAGTAAGTATGAGAAAATAAAACGATTTTGTGTTTTTATAAACAAATTGCATTTACTTTTTTAGAGGGATCATTGCCAATGGCAAATTTTGTTTTTAATTGCTGCTAGTTTGTATTTTGTTGGAAACCTTATCTACATATCATTTGGGAAAATGGAAAGGCAACCTTGGAATGAGCTTTAATATGTAATTGCCGGACGTATTTAATTTGTATTATTTACTATTTTCGAAAACATGTAAATTATTGTAATATTTTATTATATTTTTCTACTTATTCACGACTTGTTTTTAAAAATGTGACACTTTTGTGAATATCTAAGCCGTGCATGGAATGGTAGCTGCATGAAAGTATATTTTGTTCTTTTCCCGAATATAATTTAAATTTTATAAAACTTTATTTGATACCACAAAATGTATTCTTCTTTTGATACTTGCATACTAAGTAGGGGTAGGTTGGAAGAAATGAGACACTTTCTTTCGTCGCGAATTTTTGGTAGAAATATTCTCGGACATAATCTGAATGACCCCTATATTTAAATTCTACGTTTTTAAGATCTTATAGAAGAAAAAATATAATGATAATACGTTTGACTTATTGCTACACAGTGAGGGTAAGAATGGGTCAATGGGAGTTTTGGTATGAGCCAAAGGAATAACGTGAAAAGGTAAAAACAGTTATAAAGGGTTTTCCAATAAGAGGTATTATTTTAAAATTCAAAGAAAAATGCCATTTTTTTTAGATAAATGATCTGATCTTTATTTCATTATAAAGAGGAAGGTATGCCGTTAATAATGGAAAATAACATCAGCCAAATGACCACCACGACCACGCCTACAGGACCATATTCTTTTCATGAAATTTTCCATAACCAAATCGCAAAGTGGTTGCCCTATGTCCTCGATAGCCTCACGAATTCCATCTTTGAGGTCTTGAATCGACGCTGGGCTGTTGGCGTAGACCTTCTCTTTCACGTGGCCCCAAAGGAAGAAGTCGCAAGGTGTTAAGTCACAAGATCTCGGTGGCCAATTGTGATCACCTCTTCGGGAGATAACACGGTCCGGAAACTTTTCCCGTAAAAGATCAATGGTTTCGTTGCTTGTATGGCACGTAGCGCCGTCTTGTTGGAAATAAACGTTGTCCAGATCAATACCATCCAATTCCGGCTATAAAAAGCATTAATCATCTGTCGATAGTGCAATCCATTCACCGTAACTGTTGCTCCAGCCTCATCTTCGAAAAAGTAAGGTCTAATGACCCCGCGGGACCATAAACCGCACCAAACAGTCACACGTTGAGGATAGAGAGGCTTTTCAACAATAACTCTTGGGTTTTCCAAGCCCCAGATGCGAAAATTTTGCTTGTTGACGAAGCCATCGAGGTGGAAATGGGCCTCATTACTCAAGATGAGTTTTCGATGGAATTGCGGATCATTTTCATGCATTTCAAGGACCCAATCAGCAAAGACTCGACGTTGTTGATGATCGGCCGGGTTGAGTTCTTGTGTTAACTGAACTTTATAAGCCTTAAGACCCAAATCTTTATGCAAAATACGGTGTAATGACGTTTGTGGAATGCCTAATTTCAAAGAACAATGAGAAATGGACAAACCTGGGTTTTCTTCAACACTTTCGGCTACAGCAGCAATATTCTCGGCTGTTCTTGAGCGACATGCACGGGTTTTATTCTTCACATTGAGTACCTGAAATGCAAAACTTGCTATCTCCACTTTTCGTAAAAAATTAGTTAGAAATGGTGATTTAATCTCTACGACGAGTACTTCTATCTCCATTTCAAACTTTGCTGCAAATCTAAATATAAATGCGTTAATAATGGGAGTGAATTATACGGTTGGATGCAAAACCAAATAAATCCGCTTTACAGTTCGGTTCAAATGTTAATATCTCCATCACAATCGATTTTGGTGCAAAACTACATATATCCTCCGCGAAATATTTTAGTTTATTACAACTGTGGAGCAAAACTTGCCAAATGTAAATAAGTATTTCATTTGTGTTTGAATGTGTTTTAACGGTACTTTTGCTTTTTTTTGACTTTGTAGCACACAACCATTCTAATGCCTAAGAATTCCCACGCTTCTATATGCCAATAGTTTCCAAATGTAATTAAGCATTTCATTGGTGTTTGAATGTGTTTTAACGGTACTTTTGCTTATTTTGAGTTTGTAGCACGCCACCATTCTAACGCCTAAAGAATTCCCACGCTTCTGTGTACACGCCAATAGTTAGCGCTCGTTGTTCGGTAGCTTCCAACTTTACTTGTCTAGGAAATATCCAGAGAGTGCACCTGCAACATTCGTTCAGAATTGTAACGGTTTTCTTGCCAATAATTCCCAGCTACTGAAAACCATAGAGTGTACTTACAACATTCTATCAGAATTGAAACGGTTTTGTCTTTAATTATTCTCAGCCTTTGCGTGGACATCGCTGGACATTTCGGTTATATAAATAGCGCATAGTTTTAAAACAACTCGCCATTCTGTGTTTTGTTTTTCTAATTTAAAAAGCACAGTTTTTAAAGTTCCTGCATTTTTTTTTACATTTTCCTACAAGTTTGTTTACTTTGATTTGATAAATTCTGTTACTTGAAAAGTGTTCGTCAGCAAGTATACGAGTTGTTTGTTGAAGTGGAGTTTCTGCGAAGTATTATTTTATTTACTGAGATGGACGCAAATAGTGTTCGCCAGTATTGGAAAATGAAAGGTGTAGGAAGAGGAAAGCGAGACCCGAGCAATGGAAACGGAATATTTCTAAAAAATTAAGGTATGTACATTTTATTTTGAATGAAATCATTGATACTTACAAAAGAAATTTCAGGCACTCCGCTAAAGAATTGCCGCAATATCCCAAATGTAATCATTATGGAAGAGCTTTTCAGTGCCGAATACTTTCTATGTGGGACGTTAAATCATTTCATAAAGTATTTTATGAAACAACGGATAAGATTAAGCAGGACTTATTTTTACTAAAATACCTTGAAGTCAGGCAGATCAAACGCAGACGTCCTACTGAATCAACTCTATGCCCTTCGGTGGTGCAAACGAAATTTTTTGTTAGAACTTCAGTTAATTTATTTGTACCTGTTTGCAAGGAAGCATTCGTAGGTATTCTACATATCTCCAAAAATAGGATAACAACAATTGCCAAAAAGTATGGATAAAACCGGCCAAGCACCTTCAGAAAACCGTGGTGGTGACAGAATTTCTCAGCGCAACATGGATAAGCAGTCTAAAGTAATGGAGTTTATTAGTTCCTTTAAGTCTGTGGAGTCACATTATTGTAGAGCGAGGTCAGGTCGCCTTTACCTTCCATCAGAACTAAATATAAGACAAATGTGGAGAATGTATAAAAATAAGTAGGACGTACAAGAATCTCTTAATGTCACCGAATCATACTTTCGAAATATATTTCTTACGAAATTTAATATTAGCTTCGACTCCCCATCTACAGATAAATGCTCAAAATGTATTGAGTTAAATAATAAAATAGAAATTGCTAAAGATGGTGCAGAAAAAGAAAATTTAATGGCAGAACAAAAAGTACATAAGATGAGAGCCAAAAGTTTTTATGAGCTTTTAAAAGAAAAATAGGACGGAGTTCTCACGTTGTCGTTCGACTGTCAGAAAAATCAGGTATTACCTAAAGTGCCTGACCAGTCTGCCTACTATAGTAGGCAACTATACATGTACAACTTTGCGATCATAGAAGGAAGCTCACAATCTTCTCTAAACCGCGAGACTGTAACACTCTTCTATTGGACAGAAAATGAGTTTTTGAAAGGCTCAAATCAAGTGACGTCTGCAGTATTCCATAAACTCACTTCATATCAAAATAGAAATGATATTAATACTGTAAGACTGTTCGCAGATGGATGCAGTGGACAGAATAAAAACACAGCCATGATTGGGATGTGTTCTCAGTTGTTAGTTTCAGCTCCTTCAAATTTTAGAAAAATTGAAATAATATTTCCTGTTGTCGGACATTCTTTTCTACCCGCTGACCGTGTTTTTGGTCTCATAGAGAAGGAGCTAAAGAAAATTGAAACTATTATACAGCGTGGGGAGTATGTAAACGTGTTTCAAAAATTCGGCACAGCCTTTCATTTGGGAGAAGATCTCGAAGTAAGAAACTGGAAAGATTCTTCATATTCAGCGATAAGGATAAGCACGTCTTGGCACTTTAAATTAAAAGAAAGTAAGCGAATCATAATTGAAAAATAAAACGGAAAAATATTTGTTCAGGGTGAACCCTTCTACCGTACAAATATTGGGGTACGAAAGTCTATCTGTAAGATTAAGAAAAGTGCTAAAGATATTAAGCCCGCGTTCGTTGGTAGAGGTGCTGCTGTTAGTGATGCGAAAATTAAAGATGTGGAAAAGCTTTTGGAGAAGCATTTCGGACAAGACTGGCGCCAAAGAAACGACACCAATTTTTACAAAAACATTATTGCCCATGAAAACCTGTCTGAAGAGCATGAAAAATCCGACCCTGAAAATGATGATCCATCTATTCGCATATAAAACAAAGCATTCAATTTGATCTTTAAAAAGTGTATTTTAATAATTAAAGTAAATAAAACTATAGATTTGCTAACATCAATCGAATTTTATTCATGAAATTAGTCTAATTTATTCAGTCTTCGCTGCAAAAGTATATATATCCAAAAGTTTGGAGCAGAAGTGAATATCTCCATATTTAAAACTTCTCTAATCTGAATACTATAAATATTTTTCATATCATATTTTCCAAAATTAAACAAGACATGTAGTACTTCAAAATAGTATAGTTACCATTTATGTATTTGTTATATTTATATTCCAAATAAACTTTGGCTATTTTCTCGAATTGCGTTCTTACGGATATATTCAGTTATGTCCCGACAGCTCGAATTTTTCTACCAATTTCTGTATTGCGGTCGTTCCATTTTCATTAATGGCGTAGTTTCTACTTGTCAAATGTAAAAAAATAACAGCTCCAAAAGTGACATCTACCGAAGTAATAACACCTCTTATTGGCAAACCCTTTATCTCCAGAGCTTACATAGCCATTACTTGGAATCAAGCTCGATAGAATATTATTTGAAGAGCTTCAGCTGTGCAACGGGTTGATTTTATCTAATTTTCCTCGAATCTAAGCTGTGGTTTTTCCACTATTGTATGAATTTACGCATTTCGCTTTTTTAATGTGAAGTTCAGAGTGATTAGAAGTGAAATCTGAAGTTTTTGTTATATTATTATATTTATAATTATTTATTTCATTTCCTGTTCTATGACTAGAGATAAATATATATAAAAATAAATAGTAATCTATATATCAAATATATCGACATTTTTACCTAAAATATCGATATTTTGTATCGATGTTGACTGGATATTTTATCGATATTTCCCCTAAATATCCTAATGTCACCACATAATCCATTAAGTTAATTTGACAGTATGCACTTTCGCTCAAATGGTCGGATGCAACAATACTTTTAGTGCTTTTTAATTTGCAATGTTGCATCCTTGCATTACATTCACTACCTGTTTAGCTCAACTAATTAAAAAGAAGAGTTGGATTTATGGGCTTATCACAAGCGTGTTATACAAGCTAGATATGGTCCTGTAGTAAGAGCGGATAGAATAAAAAATTATGAAATAACGTAATACCTATAAGCATGCCTATCTATAAGCTCGACCGAGATTGCTTTATGGTTTGGCATGAAATAAAAACGATATTTCCTGGTTTATATAAATTAAGTTTTAAATATTTAAGCATCGTTGCAACATCAATCAAGCAACAGTAAATAGAGCTAGAAATCGACTTACTGGAAAAAGGTTACTAAAGCTTCTTTTCTTAAATTCTTTACCAGAGAAGTACTGGTCTGATATTAAGGATATTTTTGTAGTAATAAGTATTAAAATATTGTTAAAGTTACAGATTTTTTTTTATATATATAAGTCAAATTAAGAAAAAAAAAATGAAAACTTTGTTTTGGTAAGGCACGAAGTGTTTAATTTGTGATATGAATGCTTATTATTAATAAATTTTATTTTGTGTTGGATCGTTAATTAATGAGTTTGTTCTTCGAAATAATCATTGGTATTTGTACTGAGAAATCATACTCCAGCAGGCGACTGTAGTTTTTAAAAAATAATTTGAATTTAGTATTGGCCATTCCGATGTAATTATGGTATGAGTGTGATAGGCTTTTAGCTTCCCTTGAAGTTTTGCACATAAATAATTTTTAAAGTTCCATCCATGTTGGTATACGTCAGTATATGTAATAATTGTTTCTTATATTTAAGAGGCAACATAGAAATCGTTTTTGCCATTTGAAACTCATAACTGCGATAACCATGATTTTTATTTATTTCGGTTTAATTGGCAAATACGAAGTAAAATGAAAAAAAAAAATCAATGATTAGTCTATAGATATAAGTAGACCGAGATATTTCTCTGTTCTAACTTTCGTAATATAATATATCGATATATACAGATATCTATATGTTAATCACGATATATCGCAAGATCGATATATTATTCTATTATTCTGATAATTCAAAAATCTGATGTATTGATATGTTCAAAAAATTTGCTATCCTTAATTGCCTCATAAACATAATTGTAATGGCAACTGCCGGAAGCCGGACTATTGTTCTCAGGAAGGTCTCTTAAGCGGCCCATACACGGCGAACATGTTATTCAACTTGGTGTGCCACACATGAAAGCTTTTTCTCCACACACTGTAAAATATTCTGTTCAACATTAAGACAGAAACACATATCAGGAACTGCGAGAACTATTAATTGTTATCTTTTCTTCAATATAGTTCACTCAAAAATGACGAATGCGGGACAAACATCGCCCTACACGGTTCAATATGTTGCCAAATAAGTGGACCCGCCACTAAAAATTAAACTAATTTGATTGTCGCCCAATCGGTTTACATACTGCGTGTCACACGGCAAACAGGCCCATACACGGTCAAATCTGCATGACAACATAGTTGTCCTACTCGAGTTAGCCAACATGCGTTACCGCGTATGGGCCCCTTTATGAGATTAAGGAAGAAACAGTATGATTATTAAAAAAGCTCATTAAGCCTTTTGGAAGGAGACCTTAAAAACGTTTCGTCGCCCATCATTTTGCTAGCGGTTGCCTCTGGCCTATGTAAAAAAGCAATGAGCTAGGACCACTGACTTATAAAAATACACTGAACGATTTGCTATTTCATGTGGCACAAATATTGTGTTTCTGTATATCACCGTTAGAACACCCTTTAAAACGTTTACTGTATAAAAGCATGTAAAACTCAACCAATCAGATGAAATTGTACACCCGAAAATTGAATTAAATTTAAAAAAAAATTATTTTCTTGTGCCGAAATGTTATATTAATCGCTTATAAGGAATTAAACTCATTCCGACTTTAATTTTAAAAAGTTATTCTTACCTGAATCCTGCGTATGGGCAAGAGAGGCGGATCATAGTTAACACTATCTTTACCTTATTCTTTCTGCGGTGATTGCATCTGTAACCAACATAGAAACATCAAATAAAATAAGAAAACGTTCAGTAAGCAATATTTTGTATTGATAGCTCTAACTCTGCCATGGGGCCATAAGTTAGTGGCTACGACAGATAAAAGAATCGCATATACTCAATATTGTCGCTATTCGCATTAAGCCATAAACCCAATTGCTGTCAAAGATTTAAAATCTCAGTGTCTTATGCGGATGCTCAAAATTACGATGGCCAACAAACTCGCCATTGCGATTGATCTAATTCTAATTTCATCGTCGATCGCTGCAGTACTACCAACAAAATCACACAAATGAAAATTCTTTCGCATTTATTTTTCTCATTTTGGGGTTGTAGGACACCGCGCCAATTCAAAGAAAAAAGAGCAAAAACACTGATGTTCAGGAAAAATTGTGCTAAGGCACAAACTAATTTACAACAACAATTATTGCCCATTTTGCTTCGACTTAATAGGTTTGTCTGGTATCTTTAGAGCAAAAATCTTTGCGTAAAAATCAAGTAAAAATTTTTATGCGGAAGAGGGGAAAAGTCAAGAAAAGTTACCAGACCAGACACTTCTCGAGTAAATTTTTTTAAGCTTGTCATGTGTCAAAATTTGACAGCTACGTTTGTTGTTGGAAGGAAAAATGAAACAATTTTGTAAATAATTGGAAGAATATTTTGTTTAAATAAAACAGCGTTCTCACCTTCTTTAATAGTTGTATTAATATCGCAACTCTTTATATGATCTTTTTTCACTCGATATCACAGCAGGCGTCTTAACCTCAAATTTAATACTTTTGACAGTCAGCCAATTGCATGCCGAAGTAAGACATCGTCGTGTGTAAAAACGTCTAATTTTGTGCAAAGGGGAATGTATCAGTTTACTCGATTTTCATGATCCCAAAAATTAACAGACAGTTTGTGTGTAAATTTGCGTAATAGTTTTTACACGGAGTAAAAATTTCGAGTTAACACACAGACCTATTATGGATCTTAATAACTGGTCATGCGTTGCATTTTTTTGCATAGATTTCGCGTTCAATAAGTAATCCTAATTCATTGTAATTTTTGAATTTTTGGTTTTGTTAATCGCGTTGTAAAAATTCAAAGCAGAAAAAAAAAACTGAAATTTTCTTTTTTCGCTCAAACGTAACAGTTTCGAATCAAGTGCATCAATCAGGTGGAGCATTTTTAAACTCAAATGGAACGAAACCCATATGAGAAGGAACAGTTTTAAAATCAAAAATACATAAATTTACATATCAAATTTCGCAAAATTAATTTCAATTTTACTCACTTCTTGTCAATGAAAATTTTTATCAAAAAACAAAATGATTTGTGTGATGTAGTATAAACTAATGCAGATCATCTCCATTTGATGCTGGCCCAAGTTTTAGCAATATATACATAGTTAGTTAGTTAGTTCGAGTAGGTTAAGTCCTTATAGGGAGGTCACTTAATTTAAGCCGTACTGGATGTTTCATTTTGGAACACATATTCTCAATAGTATTCAGCATAAGAGAATAAGGTGGTAAGCCAGCAACTTAAAATAATTCTGGTAAAAATAAGCAAAGTCGAGCAGAATTACATGTTGAATTGGTAGAACTTTGTAGTAAATTACACTCGGATAGTTTATAGCTGCTATTATGGCTGCATTCCTTTTCTCGTTCACAATGATTTTTTTTTCCATGTCGCTCTTTTTCTCGGGCCGAACGATTTAGTTTCAATCTGTCATCGCTTTTTACCGACTCCGAATGATTCCGAATGCACCAAAGTTTTTCTCGAATTCAAGCAGAACTATTTTCATTTGTATTTGTGAAAATGATGTTTGCAATTTGGTTGAAGTGGTTATAGTAGAGATAAAGTTGCCTTTGTTAGAAAATGGATTTGTGTTATATAAACAACAATTTTTAAGAATTTATATTTGCTTTTATCAAATGAAAGAAATGTCATACACTTGAAATGGTTCTGTTTCGTTACTTTTCTCTGAGCACAAAGCTAAATTATAACATTGTTCTGTCGATTTATTATACAGAATCAATCAGAACGAAAAAAAGAACGCAGCAATTGTGATGTTTCTTCCTCTTACTGTAGTAGGTAAATCTACAATGCCGTGTGCGTTTCGTTTAATCCTCGCTTTGGATTGTCTAATATGCAAATTGTATCCGCATTCGTCTGTAAAAATAATATTAGATTGGTTTATTGGAGAATTTCTAGAAAAGTACAGAGCGTGGTTTATGCGAATGAGTTTAGTTGACTCGGCGTTCATTTTATTCACTTCAAATCGCGCCAGCTTTAATGTGATTTTTATTATTTTAAGGCCATTAAAGATACGCTGATAGAACTTTCACTCAATTTTCTCTGAATTTCCTTTAATGCTATGTCTAGCCACATCTCTACAAGAAGAAGAATTGATAAAAAATTTCATTGACAAGAAGTGAGTAAAATTGACATAAATTTTGTGAAATTTGATATGAAAAATTATGTACTTTTAATTTTAAGACTGTTCCTTTTGATATGGATTTCGTTCTACTTGAGTTTAAAAATGCTCCACTTGATTTGAATATTGTTGCAGTTGAGTTTAAAAATGTTCAAAGTGGATTTAAAATTGTTTCCGTTGATGTGAATTTTGTTGCACTTGATTCGAAAACTGTTACGTTTGAGTGCAAATAGGTATATATTAAGGTAATGGAAGTAGAATCAACTGATTGCATGGTCAATGAGACTTTTTAGCGACAAACCTATGATTTTTCTCTAGGTATTATGGGCTCATTGTCCTAACCTAAGAAAGCATCTGGTTTATTTTCCACTCTGTATCGTAACCTGCAAGAAGGCTTCGTAAACTTGACATCTACCGAAACTTTAATTGTGCTATCACTAAAATTATTAGACAGTAAAACCGGTTTTCATCATTGTGTGACTCCATCTTTGTATAACTAGAACTGATATGAATAACACCAAATAGAAGAAAAGAAGTGCGTAATATCAGCAAATGCTTATCACGTATATACGCTGCATTTAACACGTTTATTAATTCCAATCGTATCATACAATATTTTGTGGTTTATTTATTAAATTAGTAAAACAAATCGTAAATAAAACATAATCTTTAATTATCTAAGTAAGTAAGTCAAACGGGTACTAAAATATTTAGCTGTTCATGGAATTTCGTTTAAAAAATTACTTAAATTTTTTCTATGTCTATTTTATATGTGACCCTTTTCACCTAATACCAAAGACGTGCTTAGTTTGCTTAATGGTTAATTCGGCCCTGGTCAATGGCAGACTATTCTTGAAAAATAAAGAACATGTTAGTTTTGATTGGCAGCAATTAAGCAGAACGCTATTGTTGGTGATTGGTTAAACTGTATTGAAAAAATATTAGCAAATCAAAATCATATATATAATTATTTATATATATTTATTACATATATATAAAGAAGTTTTTACGATAACTTAGATCAATGCCAGCAATTTATTTCCTATGGTCACCCCTCTTTGTAAGTTTGATTTCTAAAGTGGTTTTTCGTATTTATTTCTAAAACGGCTTGGCCGACAGTAAAATTAATTTTAACCAATTTCATAGTATCTTATATTCTAAAGAACTTTTCAGTCTAATAAAACAAGTCGGACTGATAATTTTTACAGGGGGGGGGGGGGGGGGGGGAAGTAGTCTGTGAAGCACAATGCTGAACAAGGTGAAAGCTATATAAGAGGAAAGCATGCATACTTGATGAAAGAAATTTGTTGGTTTGTTGTTTATGGTGGTATGATTTTAAGGGTGTTTTCAGCATTGTCATATCCTTCTGAAAGATTGTGAGTTTAGCCCACAAGGAGGATACTATTTATAAATAGGCACATGCTTCTACGAGATAATAATATTGAGATTTTTGACTGTGTGGGTACTGTAGTAGATGCTAGGAAGCTGGCCCACGATGCAATTGAAGTTATGTACTCATGTAAGTCAGAATAATAAAATCTCAGACATAGGATGTGAGAGGAGAAAGACAGACATAGCCTTGCCCAGGGGCGAATGGATGTCTTAATTGGTGAATGGATAAGTTGACATAAAACGGAAATCAGGTATGTATGTTAGTAGTGCTTATATGGTTAGTATGCATGGTCAGCTATAAGATCCAAATGGTGAATCTCGAAGCCTCTCCAGACTGAATTGGGCACATCTTAACCTTCACGTGATCCCCCTGACAGCGCCCATAAGGGTTGTATTACCTGTATAGGCCAAGTACAATTCTTTTAGACGTTGCAAATAAGATCTAGGCCCGAACGGAGTTACCAGTACCGTTTAAAAAAGTATATCTTGCATGAAGATATGAAACTGGGAGTATTCATGGTCCGTTGATCATGCTTTACGAAAGCCATAGCAAATGGGCGGCCCGACATTGGCCAACTTGTTACTACGGGGTTGAGGAGCCCTGGGTGACATGGTTTTATCCACCTCAACTTGGGATGGTCCCTTTATGGGAGCATCGTAGTGGCTGTGGTAGGTAGGGTGCCGTGACCCGAGGTCGGCAGAGATTGGACGGATAGGTCTCGCTTCTACCAGTAAGTTGATGTCATGTCATGCTCTATTGGCATACTGGAACTTGTGTCTCATGAGGACGTTGATTGTTGATTTATCAATCCGAGCATGATAAGCGTGCCGTGAGATTAAGCCATACTTGGCAGGTGCTCACGTAAAACCATAGGAACTTTCTGATAATTTTTACAGAAGGTGTATAAGTAAACTTTTATATGGTAACTTCAAGAAGAGGTTTCTCGATTTAGTCTGTTTTTGAAATGGTAGGTATTTTCTATTTTTGTAAAACGCTATGTGCAAAATTTTACATCTTTACGTCGACGCGTTCTCAGGCAGTGTACAAATATATACTGGAAACCGAAATTTTTGTATGGCAACCCCACGAAGGAGTCGTCCGATTTGTCTCATTTTCGAACTTAATTTGTGTACAAAATTTGAACTTTCTAAGTGAACGTGTTATCGAGTTATCGTGCGCGCGGACAGACGGACGGACAGACGGGCATGCAAAAATCAAAATAACTTTTAATTTTATGCATAGATATCAAATCGATTTTGCTCTACCATCATAATTTCTACATATTTACAAACGAAATGACAAACTTAGTATATCTAATAATTTTATCTAGGGTATAAAAAGATATACAAAGTTTTGCAAAAATTTTAGTTTTTTAAGTTCAGTTCTATTTTTTGTACCGGTCAGTTAAAATCGAATACAGTTTATAATAAATTGTGAGTGTTTCTCTTTTGTTTTCCTTTACCATTAGTCATACGTGCGTATTACTCCATTAATTTCTTCCTTTAAAATTTTCATAAATTTTTATTTTCAGTAAGTTTCCAATTTTATTATCTCATCATCACAATTATTCTCTTCCTTTTAAATAAATCTTTTCCAGGGAAGGGGGTTTGATGGCAAAATCTATATGTTTTAAAAATTTCTAGTATTCTGTAATTTGGGTTTGTAATCTTAATCAAAATATTTTCAGCTTTTTGTTTATTTGTACAAAAATTTGATTTTATTCAAACACCCATGAAAATCCTCTCCTTCTCAATAAAATTTTAATCATGTTTGTTATATCCAGACTTTCACATGCAAATATATATTCATAGAAAAACATTGCATATAATTTTTGTGATAACATTACGAAAAGGCTAAATCAAAGTCTAATAATTAAGTGATTTATTAATCTTTTCTACCAAGTTCACTACACTTTAGAAACTAATGCTCGGTGGCCACAATACGAAACTTTATTTCAGTCGATACCCGAAATAAAGTGTTTTTGTTAGCAATTTCCTTAGTTCAGTCGATACGCGGAATAAAGTATATAATCTGTTAATAGGAAATACATGTATGTATTACTAGGAAATAATATGTTAATGGGATAGTAATAACCAAGTGGATCGTTGTGTTGCCAAACTGGAAAAGAGATCGAGGAAAGTCAAATTATGGTTTATAGAGGCTGTTTTCGTATAGGTGGTCCATCGAGTAGGAGGTTATAGTACTCACATATACGAACTAGACGAGCAAAAAATTGTGTATGGATAGCGGGTTGGGGTTATTCATCAACCTTTGGGAGATACAGGGTTATTAAGAAATTATTCTAGTTTTTCACAAAACACACAATATCTTAAAAAGTACATGGTGTACGGTCGCTGTCGTTGTATGTAGAACTTAATAGCCTTTCAACGACTGGTCAACCAGCCCCGTAGTCCTCTCCTCTTCGGGGTTCTGGTGGTCTAAAGTAAAAATTTCGGATTTTCCTACCATTATTTTTTACTTTGACCTCAATTGTTTTTTTTTTTGTTTTGCAGAAAGGTGGCTAACATTTTTTTTATAAAAACTGTAAACTGTGGACCAAACTCTTTAATTTGACTATGACACTCTATGCGCTAGCTCTAGCCGTTAAAGAGTTATTAGCAGTGGCGTAACAAAGAATGTATGCCCCCCTCCCTCCATGCAAATTAACATACTTGTGCAGGAAAATTTAATTTCTTGTGTCAATTGTAAGGAAATATTTTCTAAACTTCAAATGTATTTTGTTTCCCATAAATTTTAACGGGCAGACCGAATTATTCCCTTCCTCCCTTTGATTTTTCAGGTCAGAAATTCCAACAACATGGGAGAAATCCCACAATCTCTCAACAGTGTCTTCAAATAAAAAGGTTTCGTGAGTACTATAAGCAGCGTTGCCAAAATCTGGATTGTTAAACTTTTTTGTTTAGATTTACTTCGTGCTCTACATTCATCACTAAACCTTTTAAAAAAAACCACTAGCAGCCCCAGCACATGCTCACGAAAGCACATTAAAGGAAAACCGATAGGTATGGGAGAAACGGTTAAGCATACCATTGCAAACGGAGAAAAAGCTTCCCACATTAGTAATCCACTGATCACCGCACCGTACAACAGTGTTGGGAGCTTAAGATAACTTCAAAACTTTTCAACGTGAAAAATTTGATGTTATACATATTTTAATTTTCGTTCAGAGTTTACTTATCTAATATTCTAAATGTTAAAGTAATACTCTTCTCTCATCTACAAATTCTGATGCACGCAAGCAGCGTGTACGCCTAGCTTAAGGAAGTCAGCCAAATATTTCCGAGAAAATAATTTACAGTGTTTCAGTTTCTGGCGTACCTTTCTTCTCCGTTTAAATACAAAAATAAATAGAAGAATTTTCGACTTTTTTATTGTCGTATCATCATTACTGTCTAGACAGCGTATTTGCAGCTTCTCAAAGCCTATGATTGTATGAACACTTTTAGATGGAATTGAAATAATGAAATCTCTACAGAGTTAATATAATTTTCATTCAAAAACCGAATTTTAATTGAGTGATGCTTATTAATTCAGCGTTGTTATTGTTATGGGCTTGGTCTTAGTACGTTATTTAAAACATAATATTTCAGATATCATCCAAAAGTTCTTTTTTATTTAACTTTACTGTTTACTCTCACAAACTCACAAACTCAACTCTTTAGTTGTCGCTAGTATTGTACGTCTTATTATCGTAATCCAAAAAAATAGTTTACTTCGTTCACTTCACTGTCTGAAATAAGACTCCGCCTCCTGGATGTGAGTAGCGCCGTATTTATACTCTACAAATTATACTAGAACATTCCTGAATATTCCGTTCTCCGAATCCAAAGCTTACTAAGATGTCACTAACCTACAGTTGTTTCCAGATGTCGCTTGTGTCACTTTGTTGCGTGTAACATTATTTTATGTGGTTTCAAGTTTCATCACTTCATATGATAATATTAATTTCTTCGTGGGCCCCTAGAAACTGATCTACTAATCTCAAACCTATTTTTAAAGATTTGCTCCCTTAGTGACTCAAAATCGTAATTAAAAAAGAAAAAATCGTCTAATTTCGGTATGACCTGAATGGGTTATGAGCTAATAACTGTTTAACGGCTACAGGTAGGACATAGGGTGCCGCAGGTTTAATTAAAGAGGAGAGTCCATAGTTTACAGTTTTTATTAAAAAAGTTATGATAACCACCATTTTGAAAAAAAAAAAATAGAGCCAAAAATAAAAAAAATGTTAAGGAAATCCGAAATTTTTACTTTAAACTACCAGAACTCAAAAGAGGAGAGGAGTACGGGGCTGGCTTAGCAGTCGTTGGAACGAACATGAAGTATCTCTTGACAGCGACCGGAGACCCTGCATTTTTTAACACTTTTTAAATTCTTAATCACCCTGTATCTCCCAAACGGTTGATGCGGACATTCAGTTCTAGACTATTTCTCCTCACTAGAACTCTAAAGAAGGAAAAGAAACACCTAATTATAGTGTCTTTTATTACGATCTGATTTTCGAGCCATAATTAAGAATACTATGTGACACACGGCAATTTAATAAATAAATAGTACTAACGATTTATGGGATCGTGCTGGCAATTTAATAAATAATTAGTACTAACGATTCATGGGATCGTGCTGTATGTCTAGGATATTACGTATCTTAAGATAAAATATTTTATAAGCTGCTTCCCCTTTTCTCAATTTAATAATAAATTTAAATCACCCACTAAAAACTTCTTTGAGATTTTTATTTAGAAGGTCAAGTCTAGTAGAGGTCATAAGATAGGACTGATATTCAACTCCGAATTTCTAATCGTGCGTTTAAACAAAAATCATATTCATCAAAGACATATACTTCATTCGCTTAGGAACTTTAAATGGAACAAATTAAAAGCAATTCCTCTTTGAAATCTTGCAACAGTAGCACTTACTTTAATCTAATAATATGATAATAAGATTTGTAAGGCTCTGTACTTTTTTAGTACATGTGTAATTTCTTCCCACAATCAATCTTAATTAAAACATTTTTCAGCACTTCGATTGGAATGCACAGGAAAAGTCATACATCTTCAGCAGCTTTTTTTGGGGTTATATTGTGATCCAGATACCAGCTGGAAAGTTGGGCCAACGATACGGAACAAGAGTAATGCTCCTTTTAACAATTTTATGTCCATCGATTTTGACAGCTCTTACGCCAATTTGCGTTACGTACGGGGGTTGGATGCTCTTCTGCGTTGTGAGAGTTCTTGAGGGATTTTTCGGAGGAGCCTTATTTCCATTGTTCCATATTCACATAGCAAAATGGGCTCCACTGAAAGAACGTAATTGCATAGGAGGTCTTAGTTATTCTGGCATTCAAGTAGGGACAATTCTAGGATTTTTATCAAGCGGCATGATTGCTACTACAAGTTTAGGCTGGCCAGGAATATTTTATATTCCAGGATTATTTGGATTACTTTGGTCCGCTGTGTGGTATTTATATGGCGCCAACGGACCAGAAGAGTCCAAGCCAATATCATTTGATGAAAAGAAGTATATAGAACGATCATCAGAAACATCGAAGAACTCTTCCAAGATACCTACACCGTGGAAGAAAATTTTAACGTCAATACCGTTTATAGTTTTAATATGCGCAAGGATGACTTACGAGTGGGGCAATGCAACATTCCTAACAGAGATACCTACTTATATGAACAGCATTTTGGATATGGATATGAAAAAAAGTGCGATATACTCAGCTCTGCCCTACATCATTATGCTCATACTGAGCTATATATTTTTACTGATAGCGGAAATACTTGGAAGAAAGGAACTCGTCTCACTTACAGTAATCAGAAAGTCTTATAGCACTATTGCACAATGGGGTCCAGCTATAGGCTTGACTGGTTTGGCTTTTGTAAAGGTCGATAATGTTACTTTAGCTATCGTTCTACTTACCACATCAATTGCATTAAGTTCCGGTTCTAGTTTAGGAAGTGCATTAAATCACATCGATTTATCTCCTAATCATGCTGGAGTGTTGAAGGGCATCGAAAATACTATGTCATTTATGGTCTCCATTATAGTGCCGTTAGCTGTAGGAGTGATTATTACCAATGAAGTAAGTATGAGAAAATAAAACGATTTTGTATTTTTATAACAAAATTGCCTTTACTTTTTTAGAGGGATCATTGCCAATGGCAAATTTTGTTTTTAATTGCTGCTGGTTTGTATTTTGTTGGAAACCTTATCTACATATCATTTGGGAAAATGGAAAGGCAACCTTGGAATGAGCTTTAATATGTGATTGCCGGACGTATTTAATTTGTATTATTTACTATTTTCTAAAGCATGTAAATTATTGTAATATTTTATTATATTTTTCTACTTATTCACGACTTGTTTTTAAAAATGTGACACTTTTGTGAATATCTAAACCGTGCATGGAATGGTAGCTGCATGAAAATATATTTTGTTCTTTTCCCGAATATAATTTAAATTTTATAAAACTTTATTTGATACCACAAAATGTATTCTTCTTTTGATACTTGCATACTAAGTAGGGGTAGGTGGGAAGAAATGAGACACTTTCTTTCGTCGCGAATTTTTGGTAGAAATATTCTCGGACATAATCTGAATGACCCCTATATTTAAATTCTACGTTTTTAAGATCTTATAGAAGAAAAAATATAATGATAATACGTTTGACTTATTGCTACACAGTGAGGGTAAGAATGGGTCAATGGGAGTTTTGGTATGAGCCAAAGGAATAACGTGAAAAGGTAAAAACAGTTATAAAGGGTTTTCCAATAAGAGGTATTATTTTAAAATTCAAAGAAAAATTCCATTTTTTTTAGATAAATGATCTGATCTTTATTTCATTATAAAGAGGAAGGTATGCCGTTAATAATGGAAAATGACATCAGCCAAATGACCACCACGACCACGCCTACAGGACCATATTCTTTCATGAAATTTTCCATAACCAAATCGCAAAGTGGTTGCCCTATGTCCTCGATAGCCTCACGAATTCCATCTTTGAGGTCTTGAATCGACGCTGGGCTGTTGGCGTAGACCTTCTCTTTCACGTGGCCCCAAAGGAAGAAGTCGCAAGGTGTTAAGTCACAAGATCTCGGTGGCCAATTGTGATCACCTCTTCGGGAGATAACACGGTCCGGAAACTTTTCCCGTAAAAGATCAATGGTTTCGTTGCTTGTATGGCACGTAGTGCCGTCTTGTTGGAAGTAAACGTTGTCCAGATCAATACCATCCAATTCCGGCTATAAAAAGCATTAATCATCTGTCGATAGTGCAATCCATTCACCGTAACTGTTGCTCCAGCCTCATTTTCGAAAAAGTAAGGTCTAATGACCCCGCGGGACCATAAACCGCACCAAACAGTCACACGTTGAGGATAGAGAGGCTTTTCAACAATAACTCTTGGGTTTTCCAAGCCCCAGATGCGAAAATTTTGCTTGTTGACGAAGCCATCGAGGTGGAAATGGGCCTCATTACTCAAGATGAGTTTTCGATGGAATTGCGGATCATTTTCATGCATTTCAAGGACCCAATCAGCAAAGACTCGACGTTGTTGATGATCGGCCGGCTTGAGTTCTTGTGTTAACTGAACTTTATAAGCCTTAAGACCCAAATCTTTATGCAAAATACGGTGTAATGACGTTTGTGGAATGCCTAATTCCAAAGAACAATGAGAAATGGACAAACCTGGGTTTTCTTCAACACTTTCGGCTACAGCAGCAATATTCTCGGCTGTTCTTGAGCGACATGCACGGGTTTTATTCTTCACATTGAGTACCTGAAATGCAAAACTTGCTATCTCCACTTTTCGTAAAAAATTAGTTAGAAATGGTGATTTAATCTCTACGACGAGTACTTCTATCTCCATTTCAAACTTTGCTGCAAATCTAAAGATAAATGCGTTAATAATGGGAGTGAATTATACGGTTGGATGCAAAACCAAATAAATCCGCTTTACAGTTCGGTTCAAATGTTAATATCTCCATCACAATCGATTTTGGTGCAAAACTACATATATCCTCCGCGAAATATTTTAGTTTATTACAACTGTGGAGCAAAACTTGCCAAATGTAAATAAGTATTTCATTTGTGTTTGAATGTGTTTTAACGGTACTTTTGCTTATTTTGACTTTGTAGCACACAACCATTCTAATGCCTAAGAATTCCCACGCTTCTATATGCCAATAGTTTCCAAATGTAAATAAGCATTTCATTGGTGTTTGAATGTGTTTTAACGGTACTTTTGCTTATTTTGAGTTTGTAGCACGCCACCATTCTAACGCCTAAAGAATTCCCACGCTTCTGTGTACACGCCAATAGTTATACGCGCTCGTTGTTCGGTAGCTTCCAACTTTACTTGTCTAGGAAATATCCAGAGAGTGCACCTGCAACATTCGTTCAGAATTGTAACGGATTTCTTGCCAATAATTCCCAGCTACTGAAAACCATAGAGTGTACTTACAACATTCTATCAGAATTGAAACGGTTTTGTCTTTAATTATTCTCAGCCTTTGCGAGGACATCGCTGGACATTTCGGTTATATAAATAGCGCATAGTTTTAAAACAACTCGCCATTCTGTGTTTTGTTTTTCTAATTTAAAAAGCACAGTTTTTAAAGTTCCTGCATTTTTTTTTACATTTTCCTACAAGTTTGTTTACTTTGATTTGATAAATTCTGTTACTTGAAAAGTGTTCGTCAGCAAGTATACGAGTTGTTTGTTGAAGTGGAGTTTCTGCGAAGTATTATTTTATTTACTGAGATGGACGCAAATAGTGTTCGCCCAGTATTGGAAAATGAAAGGTGTAGGAAGAGGAAAGCGAGACCCGAGCAATGGAAACGGAATATTTCTAAAAAATTAAGGTATGTACATTTTATTTTGAATGAAATCATTGATACTTACAAAAGAAATTTCAGGCACTCCGCTAAAGAATTGCCGCAATATCCCAAATGTAATCATTATGGAAGAGCTTTTCAGTGCCGAATACTTTCTATGTGGGACGTTAAATCATTTCATAAAGTATTTTATGAAACAACGGATAAGATTAAGCAGGACTTATTTTTACTAAAATACCTTGAAGTCAGGCAGATCAAACGCAGACGTCCTACTGAATCAACTCTATGCCCTTCGGTGGTGCAAACGAAATTTTTTGTTAGAACTTCAGTTAATTTATTTGTACCTGTTTGCAAGGAAGCATTCGTAGGTATTCTACATATCTCCAAAAATAGGATAACAACAATTGCCAAAAAGTATGGACAAACCGGCCAAGCACCTTCAGAAAACCGTGGTGGTGACAGAATTTCTCAGCGCAACATGGATAAGCAGTCTAAAGTAATGGAATTTATTAGTTCCTTTAAGTCTGTGGAGTCACATTATTGTAGAGCGAGGTCAGGTCGCCTTTACCTTCCATCAGAACTAAATATAAGACAAATGTGGAGAATGTATAAAAATAAGTAGGACGTACAAGAATCTCTTAATGTCACCGAATCATACTTTCGAAATATATTTCTTACGAAATTTAATATTAGCTTCGACTCCCCATCTACAGATAAATGCTCAAAATGTATTGAGTTAAATAATAAAATAGAAATTGCTAAAGATGGTGCAGAAAAAGAAAATTTAATGGCAGAACAAAAAGTACATAAGATGAGAGCCAAAAGTTTTTATGAGCTTTTAAAAGAAAAATAGGACGGAGTTCTCACGTTGTCGTTCGACTGTCAGAAAAATCAGGTATTACCTAAAGTGCCTGACCAGTCTGCCTACTATAGTAGGCAACTATACATGTACAACTTTGCGATCATAGAAGGAAGCTCACAATCTTCTCTAAACCGCGAGACTGTAACACTCTTCTATTGGACAGAAAATGAGTTTTTGAAAGGCTCAAATCAAGTGACGTCTGCAGTATTCCATAAACTCACTTCATATCAAAATAGAAATGATATTAATACTGTAAGACTGTTCGCAGATGGATGCAGTGGACAGAATAAAAACACAGCCATGTGTTCTCAGTTGTTAGTTTCAGCTCCTTCAAATTTTAGAAAAATTGAAATAATATTTCCTGTTGTCGGACATTCTTTTCTACCCGCTGACCGTGTTTTTGGTCTCATAGAGAAGGAGCTAAAGAAAATTGAAACTATTATACAGCCTGGGGAGTATGTAAACGTGTTTCAAAAATTCGGCACAGCCTTTCATTTGGGAGAAGATCTCGAAGTAAGAAACTGGAAAGATTCTTCATATTCAGCGATAAGGATAAGCACGTCTTGGCACTTTAAATTAAAAGAAAGTAAGCGAATCATAATTGAAAAATAAAACGGAAAAATATTTGTTCAGGGTGAACCCTTCTACCGTACAAATATTGGGGTACGAAAGTCTATCTGTAAGATTAAGAAAAGTGCTAAAGATATTAAGCCCGCGTTCCTTGGTAGAGGTGCTGCTGTTAGTGATGCGAAAATTAAAGATGTGGAAAAGCTTTTGGAGAAGCATTTCGGACAAGACTGGCGCCAAAGAAACGACACCAATTTTTACAAAAACATTATTGCCCATGAAAACCTGTCTGAAGAGCATGAAAAATCCGACCCTGAAAATGATGATCCATCTATTCGCATATAAAACAAAGCATTCAATTTGATCTTTAAAAAGTGTATTTTAATAATTAAAGTAAATAAAACTATAGATTTGCTAACATCAATCGAATTTTATTCATGAAATTAGTCTAATTTATTCAGTCTTCGCTGCAAAAGTATATATATCCAAAAGTTTGGAGCAGAAGTGAATATCTCCATATTTAAAACTTCTCTAATCTGAATACTATAAATATTTTTCATATCATATTTTCCAAAATTAAACAAGACATGTAGTACTTCAAAATAGTATAGTTACCATTTATGTATTTGTTATATTTATATTCCAAATAAACTTTGGCTATTTTCTCGAATTGCGTTCTTACGGATATATTCAGTTATGTCCCGACAGCTCGAATTTTTCTACCAATTTCTGTATTGCGGTCGTTCCATTTTCATTAATGGCGTAGTTTCTACTTGTCAAATGTAAAAAAATAACAGCTCCAAAAGTGACATCTACCGAAGTAATAACACCTCTTATTGGCAAACCCTTTATCTCCAGAGCTTACATAGCCATTACTTGGAATCAAGCTCGATAGAATATTATTTGAAGAGCTTCAGCTGTGCAACGGGTTGATTTTATCTAATTTTCCTCGAATCTAAGCTGTGGTTTTTCCACTATTGTATGAATTTACGCATTTCGCTTTTTTAATGTGAAGTTCAGAGTGATTAGAAGTGAAATCTGAAGTTTTTGTTATATTATTATATTTATAATTATTTATTTCATTTCCTGTTCTATGACTAGAGATAAATATATATAAAAATAAATAGTAATCTATATATCAAATATATCGACATTTTTACCTAAAATATCGATATTTTGTATCGATGTTGACTGGATATTTTATCGATATTTCCCCTAAATATCGTAATGTCACCACATAATCAATTAAGTTAATTTGACAGTATGCACTTTCGCTCAAATGGTCGGATGCAACAATACTTTTAGTGCTTTTTAATTTGCAATGTTGCATCCTTGCATTACATTCACCACCTGCTTAGCTTAACTAATTAAAAAGGAGAATTGGAAATATGGATAGAATAAAAAATTATGAAATAACGCAATACCTAAGCATGCCTATCTATAAGCTCGACCGAGATTGCTTTATGGTTTGGCATGAAATAAAAACGATATTTCCTGGTTTATATAAATTAAGTTTTAAATATTTAAGCATCGTTGCAACATCAATCAAGCAACAGTAAATAGAGCTAGAAATCGACTTACTGGAAAAAGGTTACTAAAGCTTCCTTTCTTAAATTCTTTACCAGAGAAGTACTGGTCTGATATTAAGGATATTTTTGTAGTAATAAGTATTAAAATATTGTTAAAGTTACAGATTTTTTTTTATATATATAAGTCAAATTAAGAAAAAAAAAATGAAAACTTTGTTTTGGTAAGGCACGAAGTGTTTAATTTGTGATATGAATGCTTATTATTAATAAATTTTATTTTGTGTTGGATCGTTAATTAATGAGTTTGTTCTTCGAAATAATCATTGGTATTTGTACTGAGAAATCATACTCCAGCAGGCGACTGTAGTTTTTAAAAAATAATTTCAATTTAGTATTGGCCATTCCGATGTAATTATGGTGTGAGTGTGATAGGCTTTTAGCTTCCCTTGAAGTTTTGCACATAAATAATTTTTAAAGTTCCATCCATGTTGGTATACGTCAGTATATGTAATAATTGTTTCTTATATATAAGAGGCAACATAGAAATCGTTTTTGCCATTTGAAACTCATAACTGCGATAACCATGATTTTTATTTATTTCGGTTTAATTGGCAAATACGAAGTAAAATGAAAAAAAAAATCAATGATTAGTCTATAGATATAAGTAGACCGAGATATTTCTCTGTTCTAACTTTCGTAATATAATATATCGATATATACAGATATCTATATGTTAATCACGATATATCGCAAGATCGATATATTATTCTATTATTCTGATAATTCAAAAATCTGATGTATTGATATGTTCAAAAAATTTGCTATCCTTAATTGCCTCATAAACATATTTGTAATGGCAACTGCCGGAAGCCGGACTATTGTTCTCAGGAAGGTCTCTTAAGCGGCCCATACACGGCGAACATGTTATTCAACTTGGTGTGCCACACATGAAAGCTTTTTCTCCACACACTGTAAAATATTCTGTTCAACATTAAGACAGAAACACATATCAGGAACTGCGAGAACTATTAATTGTTATCTTTTCTTCAATATAGTTCACTCAAAAATGACGAATGCGGGACAAACATCGCCCTACACGGTTCAATATGTTGCCAAATAAGTGGACCCGCCACTAAAAATTAAACTAATTTGATTGTCGCCCAATCGGTTTACATACTGCGTGTCACACGGCAAACAGGCCCATACACGGTCAAATCTGCATGACAACATAGTTGTCCTACTCGAGTTAGCCAACATGCGTTACCGCGTATGGGCCCCTTTATGAGATTAAGGAAGAAACAGTATGATTATTAAAAAAGCTCATTAAGCCTTTTGGAAGGAGACCTTAAAAACGTTTCGACGCCCATCATTTTGCTAGCGGTTGCCTCTGGCCTATGTAAAAAAGCAATGAGCTAGGACCACTGACTTATAACAATAGACTGAACGATTTGCTATTTCATGTGGCACAAATATTGTGTTTCTGTATATCACCGTTAGAACACCCTTTAAAACGTTTACTGTATAAAAGCATGTAAAACTCAACCAATCAGATGAAATTGTACACCCGAAAATTGAATTAAATTTAAAAAAAATTATTTTCTTGTGCCGAAATGTTATATTAATCGCTTATAAGGAATTAAACTCATTCCGACTTTAATTTTAAAAAGTTATTCTTACCTGAATCCTGCGTATGGGCAAGAGAGGCGGATCATAGTTAACACTATCTTTACCTTATTCTTTCTGCGGTGATTGCATCTGTAACCAACATAGAAACATCAAATAAAATAAGAAAACGTTCAGTAAGCAATATTTTGTATTGATAGCTCTAACTCTGTCATGGGGCGAAAGAGAAAACTATAAAACTTGCGCCATTCTTTCCTATAGGAAAATGGCAATACGCTCAGTCCATTATTATAAGTCAGTGACTACGACAGATAAAAGAATCGCATACTCAGTATTGTCGCTATTCGCATTAAGCCATAAACCCAATTGCTGTCAAAGATTTAAAATCTCAGTGTCTTATGCGGATGCTCAAAATTACGATGGTCAACAAACTCGCCATTGCGATTGATCTAATTCTAATTTCATCGTCGATCGCTGCAGTACTACCAACAAAATCACACAAATGAAAATTCTTTCGCATTTATTTTTCTCATTTTGGGGTTGTAGGACACCGCGCCAATTCAAAGAAAAAAGAGCAAAAACACTGATGTTCAGGAAAAATTGTGCTAAGGCACAAACTAATTTACAACAACAATTATTGCCCATTTTGCTTCGACTTAATAGGTTTGTCTGGTATCTTTAGAGCAAAAATCTTTGCGTAAAAATCAAGTAAAAATTTTTATGCGGAAGAGGGGAAAAGTCAAGAAAAGTTACCAGACCAGACACTTCTCGAGTAAATTTTTTTAAGCTTGTCATGTGTCAAAATTTGACAGCTACGTTTGTTGTTGGAAGGAAAAATGAAACAATTTTGTAAATAATTGGAAGAATATTTTGTTTAAATAAAACAGCGTTCTCACCTTCTTTAATAGTTGTATTAATATCGCAACTCTTTATATGATCTTTTTTCACTCGATATCACAGCAGGCGTCTTAACCTCAAATTTAATACTTTTGACAGTCAGCCAATTGCATGCCGAAGTAAGACATCGTCGTGTGTAAAAACGTCTAATTTTGTGCAAAGGGGAATGTATCAGTTTACTCGATTTTCATGATCCCAAAAATTAACAGACAGTTTGTGTGTAAATTTGCGTAATAGTTTTTACACGGAGTAAAAATTTCGAGTTAACACACAGACCTATTATGGATCTTAATAACTGGTCATGCGTTGCATTTTTTTGCATAGATTTCGCGTTCAATAAGTAATCCTAATTCATTGTAATTTTTGAATTTTTGGTTTTGTTAATCGCGTTGTAAAAATTCAAAGCAGAAAAAAAAAACTGAAATTTTCTTTTTTCGCTCAAACGTAACAGTTTCGAATCAAGTGCATCAATCAGGTGGAGCATTTTTAAACTCAAATGGAACGAAACCCATATGAGAAGGAACAGTTTTAAAATCAAAAATACATAAATTTACATATCAAATTTCGCAAAATTAATTTCAATTTTACTCACTTCTTGTCAATGAAAATTTTTATCAAAAAACAAAATGATTTGTGTGATGTAGTATAAACTAATGCAGATCATCTCCATTTGATGCTGGCCCAAGTTTTAGCAATATATACATAGTTAGTTAGTTAGTTCGAGTAGGTTAAGTCCTTATAGGGAGGTCACTTAATTTAAGCCGTACTGGATGTTTCATTTTGGAACACATATTCTCAATAGTATTCAGCATAAGAGAATAAGGTGGTAAGCCAGCAACTTAAAATAATTCTGGTAAAAATAAGCAAAGTCGAGCAGAATTACATGTTGAATTGGTAGAACTTTGTAGTAAATTACACTCGGATAGTTTATAGCTGCTATTATGGCTGCATTCCTTTTCTCGTTCACAATGATTTTTTTTTCCATGTCGCTCTTTTTCTCGGGCCGAACGATTTAGTTTCAATCTGTCATCGCTTTTTACCGACTCCGAATGATTCCGAATGCACCAAAGTTTTTCTCGAATTCAAGCAGAACTATTTTCATTTGTATTTGTGAAAATGATGTTTGCAATTTGGTTGAAGTGGTTATAGTAGAGATAAAGTTGCCTTTGTTAGAAAATGGATTTGTGTTATATAAACAACAATTTTTAAGAATTTATATTTGCTTTTATCAAATGAAAGAAATGTCATACACTTGAAATGGTTCTGTTTCGTTACTTTTCTCTGAGCACAAAGCTAAATTATAACATTGTTCTGTCGATTTATTATACAGAATCAATCAGAACGAAAAAAAGAACGCAGCAATTGTGATGTTTCTTCCTCTTACTGTAGTAGGTAAATCTACAATGCCGTGTGCGTTTCGTTTAATCCTCGCTTTGGATTGTCTAATATGCAAATTGTATCCGCATTCGTCTGTAAAAATAATATTAGATTGGTTTATTGGAGAATTTCTAGAAAAGTACAGAGCGTGGTTTATGCGAATGAGTTTAGTTGACTCGGCGTTCATTTTATTCACTTCAAATCGCGCCAGCTTTAATGTGATTTTTATTATTTTAAGGCCATTAAAGATACGCTGATAGAACTTTCACTCAATTTTATCTGAATTTCCTTTAATGCTATGTCTAGCCACATCTCTACAAGAAGAAGAATTGATAAAAAATTTCATTGACAAGAAGTGAGTAAAATTGACATAAATTTTGTGAAATTTGATATGAAAAATTATGTACTTTTAATTTTAAGACTGTTCCTTTTGATATGGATTTCGTTCTACTTGAGTTTAAAAATGCTCCACTTGATTTGAATATTGTTGCAGTTGAGTTTAAAAATGTTCAAAGTGGATTTAAAATTGTTTCCGTTGATGTGAATTTTGTTGCACTTGATTCGAAAACTGTTACGTTTGAGTGCAAATAGGTATATATTAAGGTAATGGAAGTAGAATCAACTGATTGCATGGTCAATGAGACTTTTTAGCGACAAACCTATGATTTTTCTCTAGGTATTATGGGCTCATTGTCCTAACCTAAGAAAGCATCTGGTTTATTTTCCACTCTGTATCGTAACCTGCAAGAAGGCTTCGTAAACTTGACATCTACCGAAACTTTAATTGTGCTATCACTAAAATTATTAGACAGTAAAACCGGTTTTCATCATTGTGTGACTCCATCTTTGTATAACTAGAACTGATATGAATAACACCAAATAGAAGAAAAGAAGTGCGTAATATCAGCAAATGCTTATCACGTATATACGCTGCATTTAACACGTTTATTAATTCCAATCGTATCATACAATATTTTGTGGTTTATTTATTAAATTAGTAAAACAAATCGTAAATAAAACATAATCTTTAATTATCTAAGTAAGTAAGTCAAACGGGTACTAAAATATTTAGCTGTTCATGGAATTTCGTTTAAAAAATTACTTAAATTTTTTCTATGTCTATTTTATATGTGACCCTTTTCACCTAATACCAAAGACGTGCTTAGTTTGCTTAATGGTTAATTCGGCCCTGGTCAATGGCAGACTATTCTTGAAAAATAAAGAACATGTTAGTTTTGATTGGCAGCAATTAAGCAGAACGCTATTGTTGGTGATTGGTTAAACTGTATTGAAAAAATATTAGCAAATCAAAATCATATATATAATTATTTATATATATTTATTACATATATATAAAGAAGTTTTTACGATAACTTAGATCAATGCCAGCAATTTATTTCCTATGGTCACCCCTCTTTGTAAGTTTGATTTCTAAAGTGGTTTTTCGTATTTATTTCTAGAACGGCTTGGCCGACAGTAAAATTAATTTTAACCAATTTCATAGTATCTTATATTCTAAAGAACTTTTCAGTCTAATAAAACAAGTCGGACTGATAATTTTTATAGGGGGGGGGGGGGGGGGAAGTAGTCTGTGAAGCACAATGCTGAACAAGGTGAAAGCTATATAAGAGGAAAGCATGCATACTTGATGAAAGAAATTTGTTGGTTTGTTGTTTATGGTGGTATGATTTTAAGGGTGTTTTCAGCATTGGCATATCCTTCTGAAAGATTGTGAGTTTAGCCCACAAGGAGGATACTATTTATAAATAGGCACATGCTTCTACGAGATAATAATATTGAGATTTTTGACTGTGTGGGTACTGTAGTAGATGCTAGGAAGCTGGCCCACGATGCAATTGAAGTTATGTACTCATGTAAGTCAGAATAATAAAATCTCAGACATAGGATGTGAGAGGAGAAAGACAGACATAGCCTTGCCCAGGGGCGAATGGATGTCTTAATTGGTGAATGGATAAGTTGACATAAAACGGAAATCAGGTATGTATGTTAGTAGTGCTTATATGGTTAGTATGCATGGTCAGCTATAAGATCCAAATGGTGAATCTCGAAGCCTCTCCAGACTGAATTGGGCACATCTTAACCTTCACGTGGTCCCCCTGACAGCGCCCATAAGGGTTGTATTACCTGTATAGGCCAAGTACAATTCTTTTAGACGTTGCAAATAAGATCTAGGCCCGAACGGAGTTACCAGTACCGTTTAAAAAAGTATATCTTGCATGAAGATATGAAACTGGGAGTATTCATGGTCCGTTGATCATGCTTTACGAAAGCCATAGCAAATGGGCGGCCCGACATTGGCCAACTTGTTACTACGGGGTTGAGGAGCCCTGGGTGACATGGTTTTATCCACCTCAACTTGGGATGGTCCCTTTATGGGAGCATCGTAGTAGCTGTGGTAGGTAGGGTGCCGTGACCCGAGGTCGGCAGAGATTGGACGGATAGGTCTCGCTTCTACCAGTAAGTTGATGTCATGTCATGCTCTATTGGCATACTGGAACTTGTGTCTCATGAGGACGTTGATTGTTGATTTATCAATCCGAGCATGATAAGCGTGCCGTGAGATTAAGCCATACTTGGCAGGTGCTCACGTAAAACCATAGGAACTTTCTGATAATTTTTACAGAAGGTGTATAAGTAAACTTTTATATGGTAACTTCAAGAAGAGGTTTCTCGATTTAGTCTGTTTTTGAAATGGTAGGTATTTTCTATTTTTGTAAAACGCTATGTGCAAAATTTTACATCTTTACGTCGACGCGTTCTCAGGCAGTGTACAAATATATACTGGAAACCGAAATTTTTGTATGGCAACCCCACGAAGGAGTCGTCCGATTTGTCTCATTTTCGAACTTAATTTGTGTACAAAATTTGAACTTTCTAAGTGAACGTGTTATCGAGTTATCGTGCGCGCGGACAGACGGACGGACAGACAGACGGGCATGCAAAAATCAAAATAACTTTTAATTTTATGCATAGATATCAAATCGATTTTGCTCTACCATCATAATTTCTACATATTTACAAACGAAATGACAAACTTAGTATATCTAATAATTTTATCTAGGGTATAAAAAGATATACAAAGTTTTGCAAAAATTTTAGTTTTTTAAGTTCAGTTCTATTTTTTGTACCGGTCAGTTAAAATCGAATACAGTTTATAATAAATTGTGAGTGTTTCTCTTTTGTTTTCCTTTACCATTAGTCATACGTGCGTATTACTCCATTAATTTCTTCCTTTAAAATTTTCATAAATTTTTATTTTCAGTAAGTTTCCAATTTTATTATCTCATCATCACAATTATTCTCTTCCTTTTAAATAAATCTCTTCCAGGGAAGGGGGTTTGATGGCAAAATCTATATGTTTTAAAAATTTCTAGTATTCTGTAATTTGGGTTTGTAATCTTAATCAAAATATTTTCAGCTTTTTGTTTATTTGTACAAAAATTTGATTTTATTCAAACACCCATGAAAATCCTCTCCTTCTCAATAAAATTTTAATCATGTTTGTTATATCCAGACTTTCACATGCAAATATATATTCATAGAAAAACATTGCATATAATTTTTGTGATAACATTACGAAAAGGCTAAATCAAAGTCTAATAATTAAGTGATTTATTAATCTTTTCTACCAAGTTCACTACACTTTAGAAACTAATGCTCGGTGGCCACAATACGAAACTTTATTTCAGTCGATACCCGAAATAAAGTGTTTTTGTTAGCAATTTCCTTAGTTCAGTCGATACGCGGAATAAAGTATATAATCTGTTAATAGGAAATACATGTATGTATTACTAGGAAATAATATGTTAATGGGATAGTAATAACCAAGTGGATCGTTGTGTTGCCAAACTGGAAAAGAGATCGAGGAAAGTCAAATTATGGTTTATGGAGGCTGTTTTCGTATAGGTGGTCCATCGAGTAGGAGGTTATAGTACTCACATATACGAACTAGACGAGCAAAAAATTGTGTGTGGATAGCGGGTTGGGGTTATTCATCAACCTTTGGGAGATACAGGGTTATTAAGAAATTATGCTAGTTTTTCACAAAACACACAATATCTTAAAAAGTACATGGTGTACGGTCGCTGTCGTTGTATGTAGAACTTAATAGCCTTTCAACGACTGGTCAACCAGCCCCGTAGTCCTCTCCTCTTCGGGGTTCTGGTGGTCTAAAGTAAAAATTTCGGATTTTCCTACCATTATTTTTTACTTTGACCTCAATTGTTTTTTTTTTGTTTTGCAGAAAGGTGGCTAACATTTTTTTTATAAAAACTGTAAACTGTGGACCAAACTCTTTAATTTGACTATGACACTCTATGCGCTAGCTCTAGCCGTTAAAGAGTTATTAGCAGTGGCGTAACAAAGAATGTATGCCCCCCCCCCTCCCTCCATGCAAATTAACATACTTGTGCAGGAAAATTTAATTTCTTGTGTCAATTGTAAGGAAATATTTTCTAAACTTCAAATGTATTTTGTTTCCCATAAATTTTAACGGGCAGACCGAATTATTCCCTTCCTCTATTTGATTTTTCAGGTCAGAAATTCCAACAACATGGGAGAAATCCCACAATCTCTCAACAGTGTCTTCACTCCACTCACTCCAAGCCAGAGTTTAGCAAAAAAAATCAAATAAAAAGGTTTCGTGAGTACTATAAGCAGCGTTGCCAAAATCTGGATTGTTAAACTTTTTTGTTTAGATTTACTTCGTGCTCTACATTCATCACTAAACCTTTTAAAAAAAACCACTGGCAGCCCCAGCACATGCTCACGAAAGCACATTAAAGGAAAACCGATAGGTATGGGAGAAACGGTTAAGCATACCATTGCAAACGGAGAAAAAGCTTCCCACATTAGTAATCCACTGATCACCGCACCGTACAACAGTGTTGGGAGCTTAAGATAACTTCAAAACTTTTCAACGTGAAAAATTTGATGTTATACATATTTTAATTTTCGTTCAGAGTTTACTTATCTAATATTCTAAATGTTAAAGTAATACTCTTCTCTCATCTACAAATTCTGATGCACGCAAGCAGCGTGTACGCCTAGCTTAAGGAAGTCAGCCAAATATTTCCGAGAAAATAATTTACAGTGTTTCAGTTTCTGGCGTACCTTTCTTCTCCGTTTAAATACAAAAATAAATAGAAGAATTTTCGACTTTTTTATTGTTGTATCATCATTACTGTCTAGCCAGTGTATTTGCAGTTTCTCAAAGCCTATGATTGTATGAACACCATTAGATGGATCTGAAATAATGAAATCTCTACAGAGTTAATATAATTTTCATTCAGAAACCGAATTTTAATTGAGTGCTGCTAATTAATTCAGCGCTGTTACTGTTATGGGCTTGGGCTTAGTTCGTTATTTAAAACACAATATTTCAGATATCATCCAAAAGTTCTTCTTTATTTAACTTTACTGTTTACTCTCACAAATTCACAAACAATTATCAAATCAGCTCTTTAGTTGTCGCCAGTACTGTACGTCTTATTATCGTAATCCAAATAGTTTACTTCGTTCACTTCACTGTCTGAAATAAGACTCCGCCTCCTCGATGTGAACAGCGCCGTATTTATACTCTACAAATTATACTAGAAAATTCTTGAATATTCCGTTCTCCGAATCCAAAGTTTACTAAGATGTCTCTAACCTACAGTTGTTTCCATTTCTAACAGATGTCGCTTGTGTCACTTTGTTGCGTGTAATATTATTTTATGTGGTTTCAAGTTTCATCACTTCATATGATAATATTAATTTCTTCGTGGGCCCCTAGCAACTGATCTACTAATCTCAAACCTATTTTTAAAGATTTGCTCCCTTAGTGACTGAAAATCGTAATTAAAAAAAAACAAGTAAAAAAGCTAGATTGGTCTAAGACCAATTCTTATGATACCCTAGATGAATGCCCGTATTAAATTTCGTATGGTCACTGATCTATTCAAGTATTGATTTTGAAGTTGTTTTTCGCATATATTTCTAGAACAGTTTGTCGCACAGAAAAAATGGTAATAACCAATTTTATAGGTTTTCGTATTCTGCAGAAGTTGTTAGTACAATAAAAATGTCTTGGACTGATCGTTTTCAAAGTATACGAAAAAACCGAAATTTTTATATGGCAACACCAAGAAGGAGTTGCCCGATTTAGTCCATTTTTGACATTTTATTTGCTAATATAGTAAAAACATCATGTACGAAATTTCAGCTCTCTACGTCGATGCGTTCTCAGGCAGTGTCCAAATATATAGCGGAAAAAGAAATTTTTATATGGCAACCCCACAAAGGTGTTGCCCGATTTGTCTCATTTTCGAACTTAATTTTTCTTTTTTTTTCAAATTCCGTGTACAAAATTTCAGCTCTTTAAGTATACGCGTTCTCGAGTTATCGTGCGCACAGACGGACAGACGGACGGACGGACGGACATGCAAAAATCGAAATAACTTTTAATATTATGAATGGGTGTCCAATCCATTTTGCTCTACCATCATTATTTCGAGGTGTTACAAACGGAATGACAAACGTAGTATACCCCTATGATTTCATCTAGGGTATAAGAATCGTCTAATTTCGGTATGACCTGGGGCCGGATTCTGTAGCACGGAGAATTTGGGAATTCTTTACTTACTTTTCGACTTACTTTTCCACAGGCAAACACCGGAGAATTAATAAGTGGTATGGAGAATTCGGGAATTCCGTACTCACCTCTCAAATTCTCTCTCAGTTGAAAATTTTTCGTCTTACTTTCACTTCTCAAATTCTCCGGTGTTTGCTTGTGAAAAAGTAAGACGAAAAATTTTCAACTGAGAGAAAATTTGAGAGGTGAGTACGGAATTCCTGAATTCTCCATACCACTTATTAATTCTCCGGTGTTTTGCAAATGGAAAAGTAAGTGGAAAAAATTGTGTTGTCTTCTTTTGTTGCGTTTTGTGAAGGTATCTAGGTACCTAGGAATTTCAAATTGAGTTATGTATTCACTGCGTATCCTGGCTATATTGTAAAAAACAAATTATTTAAATCCATGCAATACTACCCGCTAAAAATTACAAATCACGCGAAATTGATCAATTTGGTCGTCGTCCAGTACAGAAGAGATGCTGTAAAATTTTTAAATATACACGGTAAAGCTTGTGTGTCCCCTAATTAAATATGTAAATAATTTTTGAATCCGATAAACCGTTTTGGAAATAACTGTAAAAGAAATGTAGCAGTCCTTTTTAAGGTGAAAAATTGGCCGGTTTTGGTACAAAAATTGACATATTTTCATCTCATCATTGCGAAGAACTGGTAAGTCCTGGAAATTTACTTCCCATGACAAAAATGTTCACAACGGCGTACTAATGAATGTGAATCAAAGAACGGAAGAACTATATGCAAAATATGGAAACTGGGGTGTATATGACCGTAGTGTAAAAAAAACGTTATTCGGAGGTTAAAAGTCAGCTATCATGTTAAAATGATCAAAGACAAACGACACCACTCGATTACCCTCTCCTTCCTCTTTAATTTGGTACCAAACATGACGTAGTTTGAGCAACCCCCTATAAGGGGTGGTACGACCACCAACCCCCAAAACACCCTGCCCCCAAAATTGTTCGCCTATATTTTTGTACTCTAAACCCTTAATCTATCAAAAAAAAATTCCATTACTCTACAGCCCTCCCACATAGAATTAGGCGCCCGTGAATATTGCGATAGCAAAATTTACCGCCGAGGCTGCTCAAATCTGCAAATTACCGTTAATCGAAATAAAATATAGCCTATAATACCCACGCATGCCTAATTACCAAAGTGAATTCTTATTTTTTTTTATTGGGCTTACAGATCCTGAGCTTACCACTGCGAATTATTACAGCTCCTGACATTGTCTTTTTTTTTTTTAATTTCCGTTAATCAGCCCCCATTTCTACTCCGCACTCTGCCCGCCCCTTTTTCTAAACCTATCTTGTTCGCCCTGAGCTCCCATTTTTTTGATACCACATACATTCCCCATTATCCCGGAAAAACTCGAGAAAACCTATCCTCCTACATCCCTCGAAAACTACCCCAACAAAAGAGAAATTTAAATATATTTCAACAGTGGAAGGTAATAGACAAATGTACCTCACATATGATAAAAAGTCCAACCCTCTACAACAAAAATTGATACCCTTAATCGTCCCAGGCGATTCGCACTTTTTCACATTTCTTACGTTTTCCCTAATTCTCCAACCATGTTAGTGAATTGGGAATGGAGAATTAGGGAATTAACAATTCTAAGAAAACGCAATTCTCATCTCCCAAATTCTCTATGTTACAGAATCCGGCCCCTCTGAATAGGTTATGAGCTAATAACTGTTTAACGGCAACAGGTAGGACATAGGGTGACGTAGGTTTAATTAAAGAGGAGAGTCCATAGTTTACAGTTTTTATTAAAAAAGTTATGATAACCACCATTTTGAAAAAAAAAAAATAGAGCCAAAAATAAAAAAAATGTTAAGGAAATCCGAAATTTTTACTTTAAACTACCAGAACTCAAAAGAGGAGAGGAGTACGGGGCTGGCTTAGCAGTCGTTGGAACGAACATGAAGTATCTCTTGACAGCGACCGGAGACCCTGCATTTTTTAACACTTTTTAAATTCTTAATCACCCTGTATCTCCCAAACGGTTGATGCGGACATTCAGTTCTAGACTATTTCTCCTCACTAGAACTCTAAAGAAGGAAAAGAAACACCTAATTATAGTGTCTTTTATTACGATCTGATTTTCGAGCCATAATTAAGAATACTATGTGACACACGGCAATTTAATAAATAAATAGTACTAACGATTTATGGGATCGTGCTGGCAATTTAATAAATAATTAGTACTAACGATTCATGGGATCGTGCTGTATGTCTAGGATATTACGTATCTTAAGATAAAATATTTTATAAGCTGCTTCCCCTTTTCTCAATTTAATAATAAATTTAAATCACCCACTAAAAACTTCTTTGAGATTTTTATTTAGAAGGTCAAGTCTAGTAGAGGTCATAAGATAGGACTGATATTCAACTCCGAATTTCTAATCGTGCGTTTAAACAAAAATCATATTCATCAAAGACATATACTTCATTCGCTTAGGAACTTTAAATGGAACAAATTAAAAGCAATTCCTCTTTGAAATCTTGCAACAGTAGCACTTACTTTAATCTAATAATATGATAATAAGATTTGTAAGGCTCTGTACTTTTTTAGTACATGTGTAATTTCTTCCCACAATCAATCTTAATTAAAACATTTTTCAGCACTTCGATTGGAATGCACAGGAAAAGTCATACATCTTCAGCAGCTTTTTTTGGGGTTATATTGTGATCCAGATACCAGCTGGAAAGTTGGGCCAACGATACGGAACAAGAGTAATGCTCCTTTTAACAATTTTATGTCCATCGATTTTGACAGCTCTTACGCCAATTTGCGTTACGTACGGGGGTTGGATGCTCTTCTGCGTTGTGAGAGTTCTTGAGGGATTTTTCGGAGGAGCCTTATTTCCATTGTTCCATATTCACATAGCAAAATGGGCTCCACTGAAAGAACGTAATTGCATAGGAGGTCTTAGTTATTCTGGCATTCAAGTAGGGACAATTCTAGGATTTTTATCAAGCGGCATGATTGCTACTACAAGTTTAGGCTGGCCAGGAATATTTTATATTCCAGGATTATTTGGATTACTTTGGTCCGCTGTGTGGTATTTATATGGCGCCAACGGACCAGAAGAGTCCAAGCCAATATCATTTGATGAAAAGAAGTATATAGAACGATCATCAGAAACATCGAAGAACTCTTCCAAGATACCTACACCGTGGAAGAAAATTTTAACGTCAATACCGTTTATAGTTTTAATATGCGCAAGGATGACTTACGAGTGGGGCAATGCAACATTCCTAACAGAGATACCTACTTATATGAACAGCATTTTGGATATGGATATGAAAAAAAGTGCGATATACTCAGCTCTGCCCTACATCATTATGCTCATACTGAGCTATATATTTTTACTGATAGCGGAAATACTTGGAAGAAAGGAACTCGTCTCACTTACAGTAATCAGAAAGTCTTATAGCACTATTGCACAATGGGGTCCAGCTATAGGCTTGACTGGTTTGGCTTTTGTAAAGGTCGATAATGTTACTTTAGCTATCGTTCTACTTACCACATCAATTGCATTAAGTTCCGGTTCTAGTTTAGGAAGTGCATTAAATCACATCGATTTATCTCCTAATCATGCTGGAGTGTTGAAGGGCATCGAAAATACTATGTCAATTATGGTCTCCATTATAGTGCCGTTAGCTGTAGGAGTGATTATTACCAATGAAGTAAGTATGAGAAAATAAAACGATTTTGTATTTTTATAACAAAATTGCCTTTACTTTTTTAGAGGGATCATTGCCAATGGCAAATTTTGTTTTTAATTGCTGCTGGTTTGTATTTTGTTGGAAACCTTATCTACATATCATTTGGGAAAATGGAAAGGCAACCTTGGAATGAGCTTTAATATGTGATTGCCGGACGTATTTAATTTGTATTATTTACTATTTTCTAAAGCATGTAAATTATTGTAATATTTTATTATATTTTTCTACTTATTCACGACTTGTTTTTAAAAATGTGACACTTTTGTGAATATCTAAACCGTGCATGGAATGGTAGCTGCATGAAAATATATTTTGTTCTTTTCCCGAATATAATTTAAATTTTATAAAACTTTATTTGATACCACAAAATGTATTCTTCTTTTGATACTTGCATACTAAGTAGGGGTAGGTGGGAAGAAATGAGACACTTTCTTTCGTCGCGAATTTTTGGTAGAAATATTCTCGGACATAATCTGAATGACCCCTATATTTAAATTCTACGTTTTTAAGATCTTATAGAAGAAAAAATATAATGATAATACGTTTGACTTATTGCTACACAGTGAGGGTAAGAATGGGTCAATGGGAGTTTTGGTATGAGCCAAAGGAATAACGTGAAAAGGTAAAAACAGTTATAAAGGGTTTTCCAATAAGAGGTATTATTTTAAAATTCAAAGAAAAATTCCATTTTTTTTAGATAAATGATCTGATCTTTATTTCATTATAAAGAGGAAGGTATGCCGTTAATAATGGAAAATGACATCAGCCAAATGACCACCACGACCACGCCTACAGGACCATATTCTTTCATGAAATTTTCCATAACCAAATCGCAAAGTGGTTGCCCTATGTCCTCGATAGCCTCACGAATTCCATCTTTGAGGTCTTGAATCGACGCTGGGCTGTTGGCGTAGACCTTCTCTTTCACGTGGCCCCAAAGGAAGAAGTCGCAAGGTGTTAAGTCACAAGATCTCGGTGGCCAATTGTGATCACCTCTTCGGGAGATAACACGGTCCGGAAACTTTTCCCGTAAAAGATCAATGGTTTCGTTGCTTGTATGGCACGTAGTGCCGTCTTGTTGGAAGTAAACGTTGTCCAGATCAATACCATCCAATTCCGGCTATAAAAAGCATTAATCATCTGTCGATAGTGCAATCCATTCACCGTAACTGTTGCTCCAGCCTCATTTTCGAAAAAGTAAGGTCTAATGACCCCGCGGGACCATAAACCGCACCAAACAGTCACACGTTGAGGATAGAGAGGCTTTTCAACAATAACTCTTGGGTTTTCCAAGCCCCAGATGCGAAAATTTTGCTTGTTGACGAAGCCATCGAGGTGGAAATGGGCCTCATTACTCAAGATGAGTTTTCGATGGAATTGCGGATCATTTTCATGCATTTCAAGGACCCAATCAGCAAAGACTCGACGTTGTTGATGATCGGCCGGCTTGAGTTCTTGTGTTAACTGAACTTTATAAGCCTTAAGACCCAAATCTTTATGCAAAATACGGTGTAATGACGTTTGTGGAATGCCTAATTCCAAAGAACAATGAGAAATGGACAAACCTGGGTTTTCTTCAACACTTTCGGCTACAGCAGCAATATTCTCGGCTGTTCTTGAGCGACATGCACGGGTTTTATTCTTCACATTGAGTACCTGAAATGCAAAACTTGCTATCTCCACTTTTCGTAAAAAATTAGTTAGAAATGGTGATTTAATCTCTACGACGAGTACTTCTATCTCCATTTCAAACTTTGCTGCAAATCTAAAGATAAATGCGTTAATAATGGGAGTGAATTATACGGTTGGATGCAAAACCAAATAAATCCGCTTTACAGTTCGGTTCAAATGTTAATATCTCCATCACAATCGATTTTGGTGCAAAACTACATATATCCTCCGCGAAATATTTTAGTTTATTACAACTGTGGAGCAAAACTTGCCAAATGTAAATAAGTATTTCATTTGTGTTTGAATGTGTTTTAACGGTACTTTTGCTTATTTTGACTTTGTAGCACACAACCATTCTAATGCCTAAGAATTCCCACGCTTCTATATGCCAATAGTTTCCAAATGTAAATAAGCATTTCATTGGTGTTTGAATGTGTTTTAACGGTACTTTTGCTTATTTTGAGTTTGTAGCACGCCACCATTCTAACGCCTAAAGAATTCCCACGCTTCTGTGTACACGCCAATAGTTATACGCGCTCGTTGTTCGGTAGCTTCCAACTTTACTTGTCTAGGAAATATCCAGAGAGTGCACCTGCAACATTCGTTCAGAATTGTAACGGTTTTCTTGCCAATAATTCCCAGCTACTGAAAACCATAGAGTGTACTTACAACATTCTATCAGAATTGAAACGGTTTTGTCTTTAATTATTCTCAGCCTTTGCGAGGACATCGCTGGACATTTCGGTTATATAAATAGCGCATAGTTTTAAAACAACTCGCCATTCTGTGTTTTGTTTTTCTAATTTAAAAAGCACAGTTTTTAAAGTTCCTGCATTTTTTTTTACATTTTCCTACAAGTTTGTTTACTTTGATTTGATAAATTCTGTTACTTGAAAAGTGTTCGTCAGCAAGTATACGAGTTGTTTGTTGAAGTGGAGTTTCTGCGAAGTATTATTTTATTTACTGAGATGGACGCAAATAGTGTTCGCCCAGTATTGGAAAATGAAAGGTGTAGGAAGAGGAAAGCGAGACCCGAGCAATGGAAACGGAATATTTCTAAAAAATTAAGGTATGTACATTTTATTTTGAATGAAATCATTGATACTTACAAAAGAAATTTCAGGCACTCCGCTAAAGAATTGCCGCAATATCCCAAATGTAATCATTATGGAAGAGCTTTTCAGTGCCGAATACTTTCTATGTGGGACGTTAAATCATTTCATAAAGTATTTTATGAAACAACGGATAAGATTAAGCAGGACTTATTTTTACTAAAATACCTTGAAGTCAGGCAGATCAAACGCAGACGTCCTACTGAATCAACTCTATGCCCTTCGGTGGTGCAAACGAAATTTTTTGTTAGAACTTCAGTTAATTTATTTGTACCTGTTTGCAAGGAAGCATTCGTAGGTATTCTACATATCTCCAAAAATAGGATAACAACAATTGCCAAAAAGTATGGACAAACCGGCCAAGCACCTTCAGAAAACCGTGGTGGTGACAGAATTTCTCAGCGCAACATGGATAAGCAGTCTAAAGTAATGGAATTTATTAGTTCCTTTAAGTCTGTGGAGTCACATTATTGTAGAGCGAGGTCAGGTCGCCTTTACCTTCCATCAGAACTAAATATAAGACAAATGTGGAGAATGTATAAAAATAAGTAGGACGTACAAGAATCTCTTAATGTCACCGAATCATACTTTCGAAATATATTTCTTACGAAATTTAATATTAGCTTCGACTCCCCATCTACAGATAAATGCTCAAAATGTATTGAGTTAAATAATAAAATAGAAATTGCTAAAGATGGTGCAGAAAAAGAAAATTTAATGGCAGAACAAAAAGTACATAAGATGAGAGCCAAAAGTTTTTATGAGCTTTTAAAAGAAAAATAGGACGGAGTTCTCACGTTGTCGTTCGACTGTCAGAAAAATCAGGTATTACCTAAAGTGCCTGACCAGTCTGCCTACTATAGTAGGCAACTATACATGTACAACTTTGCGATCATAGAAGGAAGCTCACAATCTTCTCTAAACCGCGAGACTGTAACACTCTTCTATTGGACAGAAAATGAGTTTTTGAAAGGCTCAAATCAAGTGACGTCTGCAGTATTCCATAAACTCACTTCATATCAAAATAGAAATGATATTAATACTGTAAGACTGTTCGCAGATGGATGCAGTGGACAGAATAAAAACACAGCCATGTGTTCTCAGTTGTTAGTTTCAGCTCCTTCAAATTTTAGAAAAATTGAAATAATATTTCCTGTTGTCGGACATTCTTTTCTACCCGCTGACCGTGTTTTTGGTCTCATAGAGAAGGAGCTAAAGAAAATTGAAACTATTATACAGCCTGGGGAGTATGTAAACGTGTTTCAAAAATTCGGCACAGCCTTTCATTTGGGAGAAGATCTCGAAGTAAGAAACTGGAAAGATTCTTCATATTCAGCGATAAGGATAAGCACGTCTTGGCACTTTAAATTAAAAGAAAGTAAGCGAATCATAATTGAAAAATAAAACGGAAAAATATTTGTTCAGGGTGAACCCTTCTACCGTACAAATATTGGGGTACGAAAGTCTATCTGTAAGATTAAGAAAAGTGCTAAAGATATTAAGCCCGCGTTCCTTGGTAGAGGTGCTGCTGTTAGTGATGCGAAAATTAAAGATGTGGAAAAGCTTTTGGAGAAGCATTTCGGACAAGACTGGCGCCAAAGAAACGACACCAATTTTTACAAAAACATTATTGCCCATGAAAACCTGTCTGAAGAGCATGAAAAATCCGACCCTGAAAATGATGATCCATCTATTCGCATATAAAACAAAGCATTCAATTTGATCTTTAAAAAGTGTATTTTAATAATTAAAGTAAATAAAACTATAGATTTGCTAACATCAATCGAATTTTATTCATGAAATTAGTCTAATTTATTCAGTCTTCGCTGCAAAAGTATATATATCCAAAAGTTTGGAGCAGAAGTGAATATCTCCATATTTAAAACTTCTCTAATCTGAATACTATAAATATTTTTCATATCATATTTTCCAAAATTAAACAAGACATGTAGTACTTCAAAATAGTATAGTTACCATTTATGTATTTGTTATATTTATATTCCAAATAAACTTTGGCTATTTTCTCGAATTGCGTTCTTACGGATATATTCAGTTATGTCCCGACAGCTCGAATTTTTCTACCAATTTCTGTATTGCGGTCGTTCCATTTTCATTAATGGCGTAGTTTCTACTTGTCAAATGTAAAAAAATAACAGCTCCAAAAGTGACATCTACCGAAGTAATAACACCTCTTATTGGCAAACCCTTTATCTCCAGAGCTTACATAGCCATTACTTGGAATCAAGCTCGATAGAATATTATTTGAAGAGCTTCAGCTGTGCAACGGGTTGATTTTATCTAATTTTCCTCGAATCTAAGCTGTGGTTTTTCCACTATTGTATGAATTTACGCATTTCGCTTTTTTAATGTGAAGTTCAGAGTGATTAGAAGTGAAATCTGAAGTTTTTGTTATATTATTATATTTATAATTATTTATTTCATTTCCTGTTCTATGACTAGAGATAAATATATATAAAAATAAATAGTAATCTATATATCAAATATATCGACATTTTTACCTAAAATATCGATATTTTGTATCGATGTTGACTGGATATTTTATCGATATTTCCCCTAAATATCGTAATGTCACCACATAATCAATTAAGTTAATTTGACAGTATGCACTTTCGCTCAAATGGTCGGATGCAACAATACTTTTAGTGCTTTTTAATTTGCAATGTTGCATCCTTGCATTACATTCACCACCTGCTTAGCTTAACTAATTAAAAAGGAGAATTGGAAATATGGATAGAATAAAAAATTATGAAATAACGCAATACCTAAGCATGCCTATCTATAAGCTCGACCGAGATTGCTTTATGGTTTGGCATGAAATAAAAACGATATTTCCTGGTTTATATAAATTAAGTTTTAAATATTTAAGCATCGTTGCAACATCAATCAAGCAACAGTAAATAGAGCTAGAAATCGACTTACTGGAAAAAGGTTACTAAAGCTTCCTTTCTTAAATTCTTTACCAGAGAAGTACTGGTCTGATATTAAGGATATTTTTGTAGTAATAAGTATTAAAATATTGTTAAAGTTACAGATTTTTTTTTATATATATAAGTCAAATTAAGAAAAAAAAAATGAAAACTTTGTTTTGGTAAGGCACGAAGTGTTTAATTTGTGATATGAATGCTTATTATTAATAAATTTTATTTTGTGTTGGATCGTTAATTAATGAGTTTGTTCTTCGAAATAATCATTGGTATTTGTACTGAGAAATCATACTCCAGCAGGCGACTGTAGTTTTTAAAAAATAATTTCAATTTAGTATTGGCCATTCCGATGTAATTATGGTGTGAGTGTGATAGGCTTTTAGCTTCCCTTGAAGTTTTGCACATAAATAATTTTTAAAGTTCCATCCATGTTGGTATACGTCAGTATATGTAATAATTGTTTCTTATATATAAGAGGCAACATAGAAATCGTTTTTGCCATTTGAAACTCATAACTGCGATAACCATGATTTTTATTTATTTCGGTTTAATTGGCAAATACGAAGTAAAATGAAAAAAAAAATCAATGATTAGTCTATAGATATAAGTAGACCGAGATATTTCTCTGTTCTAACTTTCGTAATATAATATATCGATATATACAGATATCTATATGTTAATCACGATATATCGCAAGATCGATATATTATTCTATTATTCTGATAATTCAAAAATCTGATGTATTGATATGTTCAAAAAATTTGCTATCCTTAATTGCCTCATAAACATATTTGTAATGGCAACTGCCGGAAGCCGGACTATTGTTCTCAGGAAGGTCTCTTAAGCGGCCCATACACGGCGAACATGTTATTCAACTTGGTGTGCCACACATGAAAGCTTTTTCTCCACACACTGTAAAATATTCTGTTCAACATTAAGACAGAAACACATATCAGGAACTGCGAGAACTATTAATTGTTATCTTTTCTTCAATATAGTTCACTCAAAAATGACGAATGCGGGACAAACATCGCCCTACACGGTTCAATATGTTGCCAAATAAGTGGACCCGCCACTAAAAATTAAACTAATTTGATTGTCGCCCAATCGGTTTACATACTGCGTGTCACACGGCAAACAGGCCCATACACGGTCAAATCTGCATGACAACATAGTTGTCCTACTCGAGTTAGCCAACATGCGTTACCGCGTATGGGCCCCTTTATGAGATTAAGGAAGAAACAGTATGATTATTAAAAAAGCTCATTAAGCCTTTTGGAAGGAGACCTTAAAAACGTTTCGACGCCCATCATTTTGCTAGCGGTTGCCTCTGGCCTATGTAAAAAAGCAATGAGCTAGGACCACTGACTTATAACAATAGACTGAACGATTTGCTATTTCATGTGGCACAAATATTGTGTTTCTGTATATCACCGTTAGAACACCCTTTAAAACGTTTACTGTATAAAAGCATGTAAAACTCAACCAATCAGATGAAATTGTACACCCGAAAATTGAATTAAATTTAAAAAAAATTATTTTCTTGTGCCGAAATGTTATATTAATCGCTTATAAGGAATTAAACTCATTCCGACTTTAATTTTAAAAAGTTATTCTTACCTGAATCCTGCGTATGGGCAAGAGAGGCGGATCATAGTTAACACTATCTTTACCTTATTCTTTCTGCGGTGATTGCATCTGTAACCAACATAGAAACATCAAATAAAATAAGAAAACGTTCAGTAAGCAATATTTTGTATTGATAGCTCTAACTCTGTCATGGGGCGAAAGAGAAAACTATAAAACTTGCGCCATTCTTTCCTATAGGAAAATGGCAATACGCTCAGTCCATTATTATAAGTCAGTGACTACGACAGATAAAAGAATCGCATACTCAGTATTGTCGCTATTCGCATTAAGCCATAAACCCAATTGCTGTCAAAGATTTAAAATCTCAGTGTCTTATGCGGATGCTCAAAATTACGATGGTCAACAAACTCGCCATTGCGATTGATCTAATTCTAATTTCATCGTCGATCGCTGCAGTACTACCAACAAAATCACACAAATGAAAATTCTTTCGCATTTATTTTTCTCATTTTGGGGTTGTAGGACACCGCGCCAATTCAAAGAAAAAAGAGCAAAAACACTGATGTTCAGGAAAAATTGTGCTAAGGCACAAACTAATTTACAACAACAATTATTGCCCATTTTGCTTCGACTTAATAGGTTTGTCTGGTATCTTTAGAGCAAAAATCTTTGCGTAAAAATCAAGTAAAAATTTTTATGCGGAAGAGGGGAAAAGTCAAGAAAAGTTACCAGACCAGACACTTCTCGAGTAAATTTTTTTAAGCTTGTCATGTGTCAAAATTTGACAGCTACGTTTGTTGTTGGAAGGAAAAATGAAACAATTTTGTAAATAATTGGAAGAATATTTTGTTTAAATAAAACAGCGTTCTCACCTTCTTTAATAGTTGTATTAATATCGCAACTCTTTATATGATCTTTTTTCACTCGATATCACAGCAGGCGTCTTAACCTCAAATTTAATACTTTTGACAGTCAGCCAATTGCATGCCGAAGTAAGACATCGTCGTGTGTAAAAACGTCTAATTTTGTGCAAAGGGGAATGTATCAGTTTACTCGATTTTCATGATCCCAAAAATTAACAGACAGTTTGTGTGTAAATTTGCGTAATAGTTTTTACACGGAGTAAAAATTTCGAGTTAACACACAGACCTATTATGGATCTTAATAACTGGTCATGCGTTGCATTTTTTTGCATAGATTTCGCGTTCAATAAGTAATCCTAATTCATTGTAATTTTTGAATTTTTGGTTTTGTTAATCGCGTTGTAAAAATTCAAAGCAGAAAAAAAAAACTGAAATTTTCTTTTTTCGCTCAAACGTAACAGTTTCGAATCAAGTGCATCAATCAGGTGGAGCATTTTTAAACTCAAATGGAACGAAACCCATATGAGAAGGAACAGTTTTAAAATCAAAAATACATAAATTTACATATCAAATTTCGCAAAATTAATTTCAATTTTACTCACTTCTTGTCAATGAAAATTTTTATCAAAAAACAAAATGATTTGTGTGATGTAGTATAAACTAATGCAGATCATCTCCATTTGATGCTGGCCCAAGTTTTAGCAATATATACATAGTTAGTTAGTTAGTTCGAGTAGGTTAAGTCCTTATAGGGAGGTCACTTAATTTAAGCCGTACTGGATGTTTCATTTTGGAACACATATTCTCAATAGTATTCAGCATAAGAGAATAAGGTGGTAAGCCAGCAACTTAAAATAATTCTGGTAAAAATAAGCAAAGTCGAGCAGAATTACATGTTGAATTGGTAGAACTTTGTAGTAAATTACACTCGGATAGTTTATAGCTGCTATTATGGCTGCATTCCTTTTCTCGTTCACAATGATTTTTTTTTCCATGTCGCTCTTTTTCTCGGGCCGAACGATTTAGTTTCAATCTGTCATCGCTTTTTACCGACTCCGAATGATTCCGAATGCACCAAAGTTTTTCTCGAATTCAAGCAGAACTATTTTCATTTGTATTTGTGAAAATGATGTTTGCAATTTGGTTGAAGTGGTTATAGTAGAGATAAAGTTGCCTTTGTTAGAAAATGGATTTGTGTTATATAAACAACAATTTTTAAGAATTTATATTTGCTTTTATCAAATGAAAGAAATGTCATACACTTGAAATGGTTCTGTTTCGTTACTTTTCTCTGAGCACAAAGCTAAATTATAACATTGTTCTGTCGATTTATTATACAGAATCAATCAGAACGAAAAAAAGAACGCAGCAATTGTGATGTTTCTTCCTCTTACTGTAGTAGGTAAATCTACAATGCCGTGTGCGTTTCGTTTAATCCTCGCTTTGGATTGTCTAATATGCAAATTGTATCCGCATTCGTCTGTAAAAATAATATTAGATTGGTTTATTGGAGAATTTCTAGAAAAGTACAGAGCGTGGTTTATGCGAATGAGTTTAGTTGACTCGGCGTTCATTTTATTCACTTCAAATCGCGCCAGCTTTAATGTGATTTTTATTATTTTAAGGCCATTAAAGATACGCTGATAGAACTTTCACTCAATTTTATCTGAATTTCCTTTAATGCTATGTCTAGCCACATCTCTACAAGAAGAAGAATTGATAAAAAATTTCATTGACAAGAAGTGAGTAAAATTGACATAAATTTTGTGAAATTTGATATGAAAAATTATGTACTTTTAATTTTAAGACTGTTCCTTTTGATATGGATTTCGTTCTACTTGAGTTTAAAAATGCTCCACTTGATTTGAATATTGTTGCAGTTGAGTTTAAAAATGTTCAAAGTGGATTTAAAATTGTTTCCGTTGATGTGAATTTTGTTGCACTTGATTCGAAAACTGTTACGTTTGAGTGCAAATAGGTATATATTAAGGTAATGGAAGTAGAATCAACTGATTGCATGGTCAATGAGACTTTTTAGCGACAAACCTATGATTTTTCTCTAGGTATTATGGGCTCATTGTCCTAACCTAAGAAAGCATCTGGTTTATTTTCCACTCTGTATCGTAACCTGCAAGAAGGCTTCGTAAACTTGACATCTACCGAAACTTTAATTGTGCTATCACTAAAATTATTAGACAGTAAAACCGGTTTTCATCATTGTGTGACTCCATCTTTGTATAACTAGAACTGATATGAATAACACCAAATAGAAGAAAAGAAGTGCGTAATATCAGCAAATGCTTATCACGTATATACGCTGCATTTAACACGTTTATTAATTCCAATCGTATCATACAATATTTTGTGGTTTATTTATTAAATTAGTAAAACAAATCGTAAATAAAACATAATCTTTAATTATCTAAGTAAGTAAGTCAAACGGGTACTAAAATATTTAGCTGTTCATGGAATTTCGTTTAAAAAATTACTTAAATTTTTTCTATGTCTATTTTATATGTGACCCTTTTCACCTAATACCAAAGACGTGCTTAGTTTGCTTAATGGTTAATTCGGCCCTGGTCAATGGCAGACTATTCTTGAAAAATAAAGAACATGTTAGTTTTGATTGGCAGCAATTAAGCAGAACGCTATTGTTGGTGATTGGTTAAACTGTATTGAAAAAATATTAGCAAATCAAAATCATATATATAATTATTTATATATATTTATTACATATATATAAAGAAGTTTTTACGATAACTTAGATCAATGCCAGCAATTTATTTCCTATGGTCACCCCTCTTTGTAAGTTTGATTTCTAAAGTGGTTTTTCGTATTTATTTCTAGAACGGCTTGGCCGACAGTAAAATTAATTTTAACCAATTTCATAGTATCTTATATTCTAAAGAACTTTTCAGTCTAATAAAACAAGTCGGACTGATAATTTTTATAGGGGGGGGGGGGGGGGGAAGTAGTCTGTGAAGCACAATGCTGAACAAGGTGAAAGCTATATAAGAGGAAAGCATGCATACTTGATGAAAGAAATTTGTTGGTTTGTTGTTTATGGTGGTATGATTTTAAGGGTGTTTTCAGCATTGGCATATCCTTCTGAAAGATTGTGAGTTTAGCCCACAAGGAGGATACTATTTATAAATAGGCACATGCTTCTACGAGATAATAATATTGAGATTTTTGACTGTGTGGGTACTGTAGTAGATGCTAGGAAGCTGGCCCACGATGCAATTGAAGTTATGTACTCATGTAAGTCAGAATAATAAAATCTCAGACATAGGATGTGAGAGGAGAAAGACAGACATAGCCTTGCCCAGGGGCGAATGGATGTCTTAATTGGTGAATGGATAAGTTGACATAAAACGGAAATCAGGTATGTATGTTAGTAGTGCTTATATGGTTAGTATGCATGGTCAGCTATAAGATCCAAATGGTGAATCTCGAAGCCTCTCCAGACTGAATTGGGCACATCTTAACCTTCACGTGGTCCCCCTGACAGCGCCCATAAGGGTTGTATTACCTGTATAGGCCAAGTACAATTCTTTTAGACGTTGCAAATAAGATCTAGGCCCGAACGGAGTTACCAGTACCGTTTAAAAAAGTATATCTTGCATGAAGATATGAAACTGGGAGTATTCATGGTCCGTTGATCATGCTTTACGAAAGCCATAGCAAATGGGCGGCCCGACATTGGCCAACTTGTTACTACGGGGTTGAGGAGCCCTGGGTGACATGGTTTTATCCACCTCAACTTGGGATGGTCCCTTTATGGGAGCATCGTAGTAGCTGTGGTAGGTAGGGTGCCGTGACCCGAGGTCGGCAGAGATTGGACGGATAGGTCTCGCTTCTACCAGTAAGTTGATGTCATGTCATGCTCTATTGGCATACTGGAACTTGTGTCTCATGAGGACGTTGATTGTTGATTTATCAATCCGAGCATGATAAGCGTGCCGTGAGATTAAGCCATACTTGGCAGGTGCTCACGTAAAACCATAGGAACTTTCTGATAATTTTTACAGAAGGTGTATAAGTAAACTTTTATATGGTAACTTCAAGAAGAGGTTTCTCGATTTAGTCTGTTTTTGAAATGGTAGGTATTTTCTATTTTTGTAAAACGCTATGTGCAAAATTTTACATCTTTACGTCGACGCGTTCTCAGGCAGTGTACAAATATATACTGGAAACCGAAATTTTTGTATGGCAACCCCACGAAGGAGTCGTCCGATTTGTCTCATTTTCGAACTTAATTTGTGTACAAAATTTGAACTTTCTAAGTGAACGTGTTATCGAGTTATCGTGCGCGCGGACAGACGGACGGACAGACAGACGGGCATGCAAAAATCAAAATAACTTTTAATTTTATGCATAGATATCAAATCGATTTTGCTCTACCATCATAATTTCTACATATTTACAAACGAAATGACAAACTTAGTATATCTAATAATTTTATCTAGGGTATAAAAAGATATACAAAGTTTTGCAAAAATTTTAGTTTTTTAAGTTCAGTTCTATTTTTTGTACCGGTCAGTTAAAATCGAATACAGTTTATAATAAATTGTGAGTGTTTCTCTTTTGTTTTCCTTTACCATTAGTCATACGTGCGTATTACTCCATTAATTTCTTCCTTTAAAATTTTCATAAATTTTTATTTTCAGTAAGTTTCCAATTTTATTATCTCATCATCACAATTATTCTCTTCCTTTTAAATAAATCTCTTCCAGGGAAGGGGGTTTGATGGCAAAATCTATATGTTTTAAAAATTTCTAGTATTCTGTAATTTGGGTTTGTAATCTTAATCAAAATATTTTCAGCTTTTTGTTTATTTGTACAAAAATTTGATTTTATTCAAACACCCATGAAAATCCTCTCCTTCTCAATAAAATTTTAATCATGTTTGTTATATCCAGACTTTCACATGCAAATATATATTCATAGAAAAACATTGCATATAATTTTTGTGATAACATTACGAAAAGGCTAAATCAAAGTCTAATAATTAAGTGATTTATTAATCTTTTCTACCAAGTTCACTACACTTTAGAAACTAATGCTCGGTGGCCACAATACGAAACTTTATTTCAGTCGATACCCGAAATAAAGTGTTTTTGTTAGCAATTTCCTTAGTTCAGTCGATACGCGGAATAAAGTATATAATCTGTTAATAGGAAATACATGTATGTATTACTAGGAAATAATATGTTAATGGGATAGTAATAACCAAGTGGATCGTTGTGTTGCCAAACTGGAAAAGAGATCGAGGAAAGTCAAATTATGGTTTATGGAGGCTGTTTTCGTATAGGTGGTCCATCGAGTAGGAGGTTATAGTACTCACATATACGAACTAGACGAGCAAAAAATTGTGTGTGGATAGCGGGTTGGGGTTATTCATCAACCTTTGGGAGATACAGGGTTATTAAGAAATTATGCTAGTTTTTCACAAAACACACAATATCTTAAAAAGTACATGGTGTACGGTCGCTGTCGTTGTATGTAGAACTTAATAGCCTTTCAACGACTGGTCAACCAGCCCCGTAGTCCTCTCCTCTTCGGGGTTCTGGTGGTCTAAAGTAAAAATTTCGGATTTTCCTACCATTATTTTTTACTTTGACCTCAATTGTTTTTTTTTTGTTTTGCAGAAAGGTGGCTAACATTTTTTTTATAAAAACTGTAAACTGTGGACCAAACTCTTTAATTTGACTATGACACTCTATGCGCTAGCTCTAGCCGTTAAAGAGTTATTAGCAGTGGCGTAACAAAGAATGTATGCCCCCCCCCTCCCTCCATGCAAATTAACATACTTGTGCAGGAAAATTTAATTTCTTGTGTCAATTGTAAGGAAATATTTTCTAAACTTCAAATGTATTTTGTTTCCCATAAATTTTAACGGGCAGACCGAATTATTCCCTTCCTCTATTTGATTTTTCAGGTCAGAAATTCCAACAACATGGGAGAAATCCCACAATCTCTCAACAGTGTCTTCACTCCACTCACTCCAAGCCAGAGTTTAGCAAAAAAAATCAAATAAAAAGGTTTCGTGAGTACTATAAGCAGCGTTGCCAAAATCTGGATTGTTAAACTTTTTTGTTTAGATTTACTTCGTGCTCTACATTCATCACTAAACCTTTTAAAAAAAACCACTGGCAGCCCCAGCACATGCTCACGAAAGCACATTAAAGGAAAACCGATAGGTATGGGAGAAACGGTTAAGCATACCATTGCAAACGGAGAAAAAGCTTCCCACATTAGTAATCCACTGATCACCGCACCGTACAACAGTGTTGGGAGCTTAAGATAACTTCAAAACTTTTCAACGTGAAAAATTTGATGTTATACATATTTTAATTTTCGTTCAGAGTTTACTTATCTAATATTCTAAATGTTAAAGTAATACTCTTCTCTCATCTACAAATTCTGATGCACGCAAGCAGCGTGTACGCCTAGCTTAAGGAAGTCAGCCAAATATTTCCGAGAAAATAATTTACAGTGTTTCAGTTTCTGGCGTACCTTTCTTCTCCGTTTAAATACAAAAATAAATAGAAGAATTTTCGACTTTTTTATTGTTGTATCATCATTACTGTCTAGCCAGTGTATTTGCAGTTTCTCAAAGCCTATGATTGTATGAACACCATTAGATGGATCTGAAATAATGAAATCTCTACAGAGTTAATATAATTTTCATTCAGAAACCGAATTTTAATTGAGTGCTGCTAATTAATTCAGCGCTGTTACTGTTATGGGCTTGGGCTTAGTTCGTTATTTAAAACACAATATTTCAGATATCATCCAAAAGTTCTTCTTTATTTAACTTTACTGTTTACTCTCACAAATTCACAAACAATTATCAAATCAGCTCTTTAGTTGTCGCCAGTACTGTACGTCTTATTATCGTAATCCAAATAGTTTACTTCGTTCACTTCACTGTCTGAAATAAGACTCCGCCTCCTCGATGTGAACAGCGCCGTATTTATACTCTACAAATTATACTAGAAAATTCTTGAATATTCCGTTCTCCGAATCCAAAGTTTACTAAGATGTCTCTAACCTACAGTTGTTTCCATTTCTAACAGATGTCGCTTGTGTCACTTTGTTGCGTGTAATATTATTTTATGTGGTTTCAAGTTTCATCACTTCATATGATAATATTAATTTCTTCGTGGGCCCCTAGCAACTGATCTACTAATCTCAAACCTATTTTTAAAGATTTGCTCCCTTAGTGACTGAAAATCGTAATTAAAAAAAAACAAGTAAAAAAGCTAGATTGGTCTAAGACCAATTCTTATGATACCCTAGATGAATGCCCGTATTAAATTTCGTATGGTCACTGATCTATTCAAGTATTGATTTTGAAGTTGTTTTTCGCATATATTTCTAGAACAGTTTGTCGCACAGAAAAAATGGTAATAACCAATTTTATAGGTTTTCGTATTCTGCAGAAGTTGTTAGTACAATAAAAATGTCTTGGACTGATCGTTTTCAAAGTATACGAAAAAACCGAAATTTTTATATGGCAACACCAAGAAGGAGTTGCCCGATTTAGTCCATTTTTGACATTTTATTTGCTAATATAGTAAAAACATCATGTACGAAATTTCAGCTCTCTACGTCGATGCGTTCTCAGGCAGTGTCCAAATATATAGCGGAAAAAGAAATTTTTATATGGCAACCCCACAAAGGTGTTGCCCGATTTGTCTCATTTTCGAACTTAATTTTTCTTTTTTTTTCAAATTCCGTGTACAAAATTTCAGCTCTTTAAGTATACGCGTTCTCGAGTTATCGTGCGCACAGACGGACAGACGGACGGACGGACGGACATGCAAAAATCGAAATAACTTTTAATATTATGAATGGGTGTCCAATCCATTTTGCTCTACCATCATTATTTCGAGGTGTTACAAACGGAATGACAAACGTAGTATACCCCTATGATTTCATCTAGGGTATAAGAATCGTCTAATTTCGGTATGACCTGGGGCCGGATTCTGTAGCACGGAGAATTTGGGAATTCTTTACTTACTTTTCGACTTACTTTTCCACAGGCAAACACCGGAGAATTAATAAGTGGTATGGAGAATTCGGGAATTCCGTACTCACCTCTCAAATTCTCTCTCAGTTGAAAATTTTTCGTCTTACTTTCACTTCTCAAATTCTCCGGTGTTTGCTTGTGAAAAAGTAAGACGAAAAATTTTCAACTGAGAGAAAATTTGAGAGGTGAGTACGGAATTCCTGAATTCTCCATACCACTTATTAATTCTCCGGTGTTTTGCAAATGGAAAAGTAAGTGGAAAAAATTGTGTTGTCTTCTTTTGTTGCGTTTTGTGAAGGTATCTAGGTACCTAGGAATTTCAAATTGAGTTATGTATTCACTGCGTATCCTGGCTATATTGTAAAAAACAAATTATTTAAATCCATGCAATACTAACAGAGGAACAAGGATTTTGTCTCTCAAAGTACCCGCTAAAAATTACAAATCACGCGAAATTGATCAATTTGGTCGTCGTCCAGTACAGAAGAGATGCTGTAAAATTTTTAAATATACACGGTAAAGCTTGTGTGTCCCCTAATTAAATATGTAAATAATTTTTGAATCCGATAAACCGTTTTGGAAATAACTGTAAAAGAAATGTAGCAGTCCTTTTTAAGGTGAAAAATTGGCCGGTTTTGGTACAAAAATTGACATATTTTCATCTCATCATTGCGAAGAACTGGTAAGTCCTGGAAATTTACTTCCCATGACAAAAATGTTCACAACGGCGTACTAATGAATGTGAATCAAAGAACGGAAGAACTATATGCAAAATATGGAAACTGGGGTGTATATGACCGTAGTGTAAAAAAAACGTTATTCGGAGGTTAAAAGTCAGCTATCATGTTAAAATGATCAAAGACAAACGACACCACTCGATTACCCTCTCCTTCCTCTTTAATTTGGTACCAAACATGACGTAGTTTGAGCAACCCCCTATAAGGGGTGGTACGACCACCAACCCCCAAAACACCCTGCCCCCAAAATTGTTCGCCTATATTTTTGTACTCTAAACCCTTAATCTATCAAAAAAAAATTCCATTACTCTACAGCCCTCCCACATAGAATTAGGCGCCCGTGAATATTGCGATAGCAAAATTTACCGCCGAGGCTGCTCAAATCTGCAAATTACCGTTAATCGAAATAAAATATAGCCTATAATACCCACGCATGCCTAATTACCAAAGTGAATTCTTATTTTTTTTTATTGGGCTTACAGATCCTGAGCTTACCACTGCGAATTATTACAGCTCCTGACATTGTCTTTTTTTTTTTTTAATTTCCGTTAATCAGCCCCCATTTCTACTCCGCACTCTGCCCGCCCCTTTTTCTAAACCTATCTTGTTCGCCCTGAGCTCCCATTTTTTTGATACCACATACATTCCCCATTATCCCGGAAAAACTCGAGAAAACCTATCCTCCTACATCCCTCGAAAACTACCCCAACAAAAGAGAAATTTAAATATATTTCAACAGTGGAAGGTAATAGACAAATGTACCTCACATATGATAAAAAGTCCAACCCTCTACAACAAAAATTGATACCCTTAATCGTCCCAGGCGATTCGCACTTTTTCACATTTCTTACGTTTTCCCTAATTCTCCAACCATGTTAGTGAATTGGGAATGGAGAATTAGGGAATTAACAATTCTAAGAAAACGCAATTCTCATCTCCCAAATTCTCTATGTTACAGAATCCGGCCCCTCTGAATAGGTTATGAGCTAATAACTGTTTAACGGCAACAGGTAGGACATAGGGTGACGTAGGTTTAATTAAAGAGGAGAGTCCATAGTTTACAGTTTTTATTAAAAAAGTTATGATAACCACCATTTAAAAAAAAAAAAAAAAATAGAGTCCAAAATAAAAAAACTGATAAAAAAATCCGAAATTTTTACTTTAAACTACCAGTACTCAAAACAGGAGAGGAGTACGGGGCTGGCTTAGCAGTCGTTGGAAAGAACATGAAGTATCTCTGACAGCGACCGGAGGCTCTGCACTTTTTAAATTCTTAATCACCCTGTATCTCTCAAACGGTTGATGCGGACATTCAGTTCTAGACTATTTCTCCTCATTAGAGCTCTAAAGAAGGAAAAGAAACACCTAATTATAGTGTCTTTTATTACGATCTGATTTTCGAGCAATAATTATGAATACTATGTGACACACGGCAATTTAATAAATAATTAGTACTAACGATTCATGGGATCGTGCTGTGCGTCTAGGATATTACGTATCTTAAGAAAAAATATTTTATAAGCTGCTTTCTCACAATTTAATAATAAATTTAAATCACCCACTAAAAACTTCTTTGAGATTTTTATTTAGAAGGTCAAGTCTAGTAGAGGTCATAAAATAGGACTGATCTTCAGCTCCGAATTTCTAATCCTGCGTTTATACAAACATTTTCGGGATCATATTCATCAAACACAGCTGTTGATCCTTCACATACTTCATTCACTTTGGAACTTTAAATGGCAGATATTAAATACAATTCCTGTTTGAAATCTTGCAACGTTAGCACTTATTTTAATCTAATAGCCTGTTAATAAGATTTGTGAGGTTCTGCACTTTTTTAGTACATATGTAATTTGTTCCCACAATCAATCTTAATTAAAACATTTTTCAGCACTTCGATTGGAATGAACAGGAAAAGTCATACATCTTCAGCAGCTTTTTTTGGGGTTATATTGTGATCCAGATACCAGCAGGAAAATTGGGCCAACGATACGGAACAAGAGTAATGCTCCTTTTAACAATTTTATGTCCATCGATTTTGACAGCTCTTACGCCAATTTGCGTTAACTACGGAGGTTGGATGCTTTTTTGCACCGTGAGAGTTCTTGAGGGAGTTTTCGGAGGAGCCTTATTTCCATTGTTTCATATTCACATAGCAAAATGGGCTCCACTGAAAGAACGTAATTGCATAGGAAGTCTGAGTTATTCTGGCATTCAAGCAGGAACAATTCTAGGATTTTTATCAAGCGGCATGATTGCTTCTACAAGTTTAGGCTGGCCAGGAATATTTTATATTCCAGGATCATTTGGATTTCTTTGGTCCATTGTGTGGTATTTATATGGCGCAAACTGTCCAGAAGAGTCTAAGTCAATATCACTTGATGAAAAGAAGTACATAGAACTATCATCAGAAACATCGATGAACTCTTCCAAGATACCTACACCATGGAAGAAAATTTTAACGTCAATACCGTTTATAGCTTTAATATGCGTACGGATGACTTACGTGTGGGGCAGTGCAACATTTCTGACAGAGATGCCTACTTATATGAACAGCATTTTGAATATGGATATGAAAAGTAGTGCGATATACTCAGCTCTGCCCTACATCATTATGCTCATACTGAGCTATATATTTTTACTGATAGCGGAAATACTTGGAAGAAAGGAACTCGTCTCACTTACAGTAATCAGAAAGTCTTATAGTACTATTGCACAATGGGGCCCAGCTATAGGTTTGACTGGTTTGGCTTTTGTTAAGATCGATAATGTTACTTTAGCTATCGTTCTACTTACCACATCAATTGCATTAAGTTCCGGTTCTAGTTTGGGAAGTGCATTAAATCACATCGATTTATCTCCTAATCATGCTGGAGTGTTAATGGGAATTACAAATACTATGACAATTATAGTCTCCATTATAGTGCCGTTAGCTGTAGGGGTGATTATTACCAATGAGGTAAGTACGTGAAAATAAAATGGGTTGATACGTTTATAACAAAATTGCCTTTACTCTTTTAGAGGGATTATTCCCAATGGCAGATTTTGTTTTTCATTGCTGCTGGTGTATATTTTGTTGGAAACCTTATCTACATATCATTTGGAAAAATGGAAAGGCAACCTTGGAATGAGCTTTAATATGTAATTGCCGGACGTATTTAATTTGTATTATTTACTATTTTCTAAAACATGTAATTTATTGTAATATTTTATTATATTTTTCTACTTATTCACGACTTGTTTTTAAAAATGTGACACTTTTGTGAATATCTAAACCGTGCATGGAATGGTAGCTGCATGAAAGTATATTTTGTTCTTTTCCCGAATATAATTTAAATTTTTTAAAACTTTATTTGATACCACAAAATGTATTCTTTTTTTGATACTTGCATACTAAGTAGGGGTAGGTGGGTAGAAATGAGACACTTTCTTTCGTCGCAAATTTTTGGTAGAAATATTCTCGGACATAATCTGAATGACCCCTATATTTAAATTCTACGTTTTTAAGATCTATGATTTTGTGTGTTTTAGGCCAAAAGAAAATTTGATATTAATTATGGAAGAAAAAATATATTGATAATACGTTTAACTTATTGCTACACAGTGAAGGAAAAAACAATTATATATTATTAATCTGTAATAATATTATAAAAGGTACAAAAACACATAACAAATAAAAGCAATTCATTTCTAACAAAATATAAAGGAAAAAATATATAAAAAAATTAATACAGTTCTAGTTAATAAACAAAAACAAGGCTTTTTTTGGAGATCAGTCGTAGCTTTTATCGCATATCTAATGATATAAATGACACAGGAAATTTATACTGAGACTTTATCCGATCTCTTTGGGTTTTTTCACCTCATCCCTAAACAACCGGGTTGCATACTTCATCAAGAATACTCGTGTGAGATGGCCTAATTCCCTTCCTGAGGTATCCTATTAAAATTGTGTAACATTTCTTTATTTAATTGAAAAAAATCAAAGTCAAAGTCTAACGATTATTCGCACAAATTTTCCAAGTTACGCTCTTAATCGTACTTGACTCAATTAAAATTTTCCTCTTAGTTCGCGCAGGTAATATTTTTTTAATGCATTTGATGCTCGATTTTCAATTTCCGCCTTTTCTAGAGTATCTGTTGCAATTATGGATCTTCCTCCTTTTCTGTTTCGCGTATTTTTCCAGGACCAGCTTTGGGATATGCTTTGAATACTTCTGGACTTTTAAATCATGATGTTGAAGATTCTGAGGTAGGCTTTTGAATTTGATCTCGTGTTCTGGCAATTGAACTGCATTTAAAGTGGACGCCCTTTCTAAATGTTGAATTTCATTTTGAGTTGATGACGTAATTTTTTCTGATATATTAAGTTGTCTGTCAGCAACAGCACTTGGTAAAAAGTGTACTTCTGAAAATATCTCCCTATCCATAGGAAATATCTCCATTTTCTTAAAGGCAGCAATGATATTCGATGGAGTCATTGCTATCTGAAAAGCAAGTTTCCTATATACGATACTGCTTCGTATATTGATAATGATTTGCCAGGATTGCAAATAATCCATGAGTCAACTGCGAAATTGTATGCATTTTTATAGGGGTAAAATACTCCAACGTCTAAAGGTTGAAGTTTGTGCATAGAATAGGGTGGAAATGTTTTTTTTTTGTGATTTCTAAGACTGCTAAGGAAAGGTGTGATTCGTGGTTATGTAATGTTATGTTATGTTAATGTTGGATTTTTCTAGCAACTACAGGTAAATTTTATGAAATGCTTCATGACATTAACATATAGTTTTTGTAATATGTTCGGGGAAAAATCATTGCAAGTGCAATGTTCTGCTCCGAAACTATGATGATGGCACATAAAGTTACAAATACAAGAGTTCCTCTCTCAGTGCTGACAATTTTGTAAACAAATTTCACACCCTTTTCAGGATAGTAGTAATAAAAAATTGTCAAGTAACTACCTTTTGCGGTTTTTATACAGTGGTTTAAGACATTTCATCGACGTTGAATATCCTTGTACCATCTGCAAAGCAGTTTAAATGTATTAGAACTATTTCCAAATTGTGGAAAGATTGCTCTACGTCGGGCTTTTCAAACGATGTGGCTCTAGATAAGCTACAAGTTTCGGTTGAACGAAGAGACAAATTTCTTCGACGTCTTCGAAAATTGTTTAGCCACTCCACTCCTGCCAATTTACATTCATGCCACTTTTTATCTACATCAATATTATTTTTGTTCAAGAAAGAATTTTTTGGGATTCTCCGGTATATAGCAAAAGCTAAAAAATGTTCTAATTTGTTTCAACAATAGTGAAATTGGGCGATTTGAAAAACAAATGAAAAAAATGAAAAAAAGAAGAAAGAAATGAAAAGTTTGAGAAAAATAGAGAAAAAAGCAATTTTTTTATTTATTAAAAAAAAAAATTAAAAAAATTTTAAAGAAACAGATTCATTCGAAGCGAATCGAACCTGTATACGCCACGCAGTGGGCTGAAAAATAAAGAAGAAAAGGAAAAAGAAGAAGCGTTTCGTGTCAGCAGAAAACCTTACACTCATCGGTGCAGCTTGGTTTTCTGCCTGCTGCAGACGCTTGAAAATAGATCAAACAGATCTCTGCTCATATATAGTAAACTCAGAATAAATTCTGGGTGTGAATTATATGAGGAAAAAAGACTCCTATACAAGCCCAGGTTGAGTCAAACAAAAACTTGAAACTTGTCACCAAAAATTAATGGGTCGTGTGATGAAATAACAAATTAGAACATTTTTTAGCTTTTGCTATATACCGGAGAATCCCAAAAAAATTCTTTCTTGAAAAAAAATAATATTGATGTAGATAAAAAGTGGCATGAATGTAAATTGGCAGGAGTGGAGTGGCTAAACAATTTTCGAAGACGTCGAAGAAATTTGTCTCTTCGTTCAACCGAAACTTGTAGCTTATCTAGAGCCACATCGTTTGAAACGCCCGACGTAGAGCAATCTTTCCACAATTTGGAAATAGTTCTAATACATTTAAACTGCTTTGCAGATGGTACAAGGATATTCAACGTCGATGAAATGTCTTAAACCACTGTATAAAAACCGCAAAAGGTAGTTATTTGACAATTTTTTTATTACTACTATGCTGAAAAGGGTGTGAAATTTGTTTACAAATCCTTCGTGGGATTGCCACACAAAAATTTCGATTTCCACTATATATTTGGACTCTTACTGAGAACGCGTCGACGTAGAGAGTTGAAATTTGGTACATGGTGTTTTTATAGTAACAACAAACAAAATTTCAAAAATGGACTAAATCGGGCAACTCCTTCTTGGTGTTGCCATATAAAAATTTAGGTTTTTTACGTCTATTTTGAAAACGATCAGTCCAAGACATTTTTGTTGTACTAAAAACTTCTTCAGAATACGAAATCCTATAAAATTGGTTATAATCATTTTTTTTCCGATGAAACGTTCTAGAAACATATGCAAAAAACCACTTCAAAAATACTAATTTGCATAGATCGGTGATCATAAGAAATTTTATACGGGCATTCATCTAGGGCAGGGGTCGGCAACCTACAGCTCGCGAGCCGAATAAGACCCAATCAAATCATACTTGTGGCTTTTGAGTAGTTTAATAGTATCTACATATTGAAAAATTAACTGCAATATTACAATTGCCGAACAAATATAATAATTCTGCGCGCACATCAAAATGTGTGGCAGATCGCATGCCTGTATACCTAGCTTTAGCTAACCTTGCTCTCCAAACTTACCGACGCCAGATTCACATCCAAAGCTCCTTTTAAATTGAAGTTTCTTAATAAAAATCTTTAATTTATAATAAATTAATTTCAGTTACCTTTAACTTTTATTAATTTTCTCATTCAAAGTGATTCAAATGATCTGATGAAATCAAAGGAAAATAAAACGAATTCGTGAGAATCTTAAGTACCTTCTAAAATTTGTTTTCAAATGGCGATTTTTTATACTTCTTTTGCTTCGGCTCAAACGGATTCAATAATAGTTCCATCCAGTGCCATCTCCTTATTCGTACCACCGGCCGTTTCTCTGCTGTGCTCTTTAACTCTCCGATGAACCGCTCCACAGCCAGCGGCAATAGTTTCTTTCGACCGATAGCGTTGAGTGGATTTACTTTGCTCGAAACACTGATGGGTTCACTCCCTAACAATTGACGTCTTCCCGACGGACCGCTAGATTAAACCTGTCATTACTTCAGTAATCGTGAGTTAAATTTGTGTATGCGACGACGGCTATAACTAACAAAAACGGAAATAACATATTTGGTCACTGTTTTAAGAGGATAAGTGTTTTTTTTTTAATTTTAAGTCTAATATCAAAGGAGCATAACATGATTGGCAAGTAATACCTTTTAATATGTAGTAAAACACTGAAAGATAATTTAAAAAAACATGGTTGACCCTTTGACTACGGTGACCGCCATTAGGCGCCCTGTATATCGTATAAACACGTTAGGATAACAATTTCAGTATTCAAGGGGTTAAATTTTTTTACCATGGCAACACAGAAAAAGCAGCGTAAAATTCAAGATCAACACCGTGATTTTAAAACTGAATGGACTCCTAATGGGAATAGTATGCATTTATAACACTAAGAGTCTTCCAACATGCCTAATCTGCAATGAAAAATTATCAAATAATAAAAAGCCAAATATCGAGCGTCATTTTTTAACAAAACATGAATCTTGCGCCACAAAGTCTTTTCTCGGAGATGAAAGAAAAGCAGCAGTGATGGAATTAGGTCGTAGAATGCAAAAATCAACATCTTTATTTAGCGGCTGGATGCATTCCTCTACTAATATTACCGCACCCAGTTTTGATGTTGCTCAGCATATAGCCAAGAATCGAAAACCTTTCATGGATGGAGAATATGTTAAAAAATGCTTTTTAAATATGGCTGATCGCTTTTTCCAAGATTTGAAAAATAAGAATGACATAGTAAATTAACGACACTCTTTTGTCAAAGACCATTTACAAGAGAACTGTCCAGATGGCGAAAAATATAACAAGTTAGCAAACAAAGATGTATGGACAGAAAAGTTCATAAATTTGTAGTCACAACTAGAAAATTTAGCTAGAGAGAAAGGAAAATTGGCTGTCAGACATCAGTGGACGAATTCTTCCAAATGTAGTAAGGAGGAAAAATTTCTGATTTTTATGATTAAGTGAAAAAATATGCCTTTAGCATCTTGGCAATTTTCGGATCAGCTTACTACTGTGAACAATTATTTTCAAATATGGCGAATATTAAAAACAAAGTAAGAAGTTCGCTTAATGACGAAAGCTTCTGAATATTCACCAAATTTGGAACAACCTTATGCCTTAACTAAAAAAAAAAAAAAACTTATACTAGTATTGCATATTTGCGTTTATATTATTTTTTACAATTAATTTGTATTTTATGCAAATCTATAAGAAATTAGGTTTTTACTATTAATTATTTTCGTTTTAAAAAGAGTGCTTCCGTTTTCTTTAATACATTGATTTAATTGTTCTGTTAGTATGCATGATTTCATAATAAATAAATATTTCACAGCAGATAACAGTTACGTTATTTTTTCTAATACATATTACTGATGTAGGTGCTTATATTTGGCTCTTTAAAAAAATTATTTATCCCATCGAGAAAAGAATGGCTCTTAACTGCAGAAAGGTTACCGACCCCTGATCTAGAGTACCATAAGAATTGTTCTTAGACCAATTCTAGCTTTTTTATTTGTAATACAAAAATTTGGTTCGTAAATTAGTCATAATGCTGAAAATGTTGAAATTTCTAAAAAGTTTGAAACGACGATCATATTTTTTATGAGTAAAATTAATTGCGATATTTTTAAAATAATTTTGAATACACTATTGCGCAGCTTGCTGTATCTTTCCCCAGTTAATACTGTATACCAATTTTAATTTTAGTCATTAACTTCAGTATCTCTCCAGCAGGAAAGACAATAATGTGTATAAAAATATATTTCTTTCATGAGAAGGATATATCCATTTGCAATACTTTTCACATGCATTGCAATTAGTTTTCTTACGTTCTATTCCGGATAAGTGGCAACAGCCTTCAGATGCTGTTCTATGGCAGACAGCCTACCTCAACTCGTAAAAAATGACTAATTTTTAGTTTAAATATTAATGATAATCCTTAAAGGTCCATTATTTTTCGAGCCAATGTCATTTCCAGAGCCAGTGTGATTATAAATTCACGACACATCAAATTTTTATTATTTTGTTTGATCTTGTAGATGCATAAAGTGTTGTTGTTAGCATACTTACATCCATGAGATCAAAGAAAATATTATCAATGTCCCTCACCACGAATTTCTACATATATTATACAGGGTGTTTCTGTCTAGGTTGTCAATGGAGCTAGAGGTGATAATACTCACCTAGCAAAAAACAATGTATGGCATCATCATCAAGGAGATTACGATTAAAATAAGTGATAATTTCTAGTTTCTTTTGATCGCCAGTAATCTGATCTATGGAGACATCGGTAGTCACAGTACGTATCAATTACATAATTTTTTTTTTCTTTTTGACACCAAGGGGCAGAGCCTGTGGAAACCAACCACCCAGTCATAAATACTTCTGTTTTTTGCTGTGCGAAACTCTTTCGGAACCTCTCTTCAACTCTTTCTCGCACTTCTTACAATAGCATGCTTTCTCCTTGAACAGTTTTTTAGTGATATCTATAATAAAACGAGTTACCTATTGAAATATTTTTACTTTTTCCATACATAGAATCACTCATTTGCAACACCACATCACATCGTTCATCACTTACTTTGCAAGGCCCTTCACACTATTGGTCAATATCAATTTCTAAATTATATCCTTTACGACCTATTTTTTTTATGTTCGTCCGATTTGTGTTTTCCAGCCAGCTCTTCCCTTACTCAGACCTTCCTCGTCTGAAACCATCAAAATTCTACCAAATGTTTCAATTCCCATTATTACTTTACCCAACCGACAGCTAACACACATAAACCTACATATTTTTTTATACCCTAGATGAAATCTAGGGTTATACTAAATTTTTCATTTTATTTGTAACACCTAGTAATAATGATGGTAGAGCACAATGGATTGGACACCCACGTATAATATTAAAAGTTAATTTTATTTTTGCATCTCCGTTCGTGTGTCTGCCTGTCCGTTCGTCCGTTCGTCTTTCCGCACGGTAACTCGAGAGCGTATTCCCTTACAGGGTTAAAATTTTGCACACGGGCTTAAAAAAATACATTTAAGTTTGAAAATGGGCCGGATCGGGCAACTCCTTCGTAGGGTTGCCATATAAAAATTTTCACTACATATTTGGGAACTGCCTCAGATCGGGTCGACGTAGATAGCTGAAATTTGGTACATGGTGTTTTGGAGTAAATCGGGCAGCCCGTTCTTGGTATTGTCATATAAAAATTTAGTATTTTTACTCATACTGTGAAAACAAACGGTCAGATAGTTTTAATGTACTGAAAAGTTGTTCAGTATGTCAAATCCTATGAAATTGGTTATAATCATTTTTACTGTCGGAGTCGGACGAACTGTTTTAGAAATATATTCGCAAAAACTCTTCGCAAATCGTTCTTGCACAGAGAGATGACCATATTGTTGTATATGTCTAGAATGTGTATACAAGTATACCCACCTAACTACATACTTGTTTATTCTTTATCAATATTCATAACTATACAACTACCGTTCACCCGTTTTTAAATCAGCACTTATCTCTAATCTGAATTCAGTGTAATCCAATCACCCTAGCGGATAGCATCACCATGTGCGCTCATATTTATTATTATTAAATCTAGTTAAGTCAAACCTCGTGTTTTATTTAAAACGTAGCACATACAAAATTACATACGGGCATTCATATAGGGTATCATTAGAATTGGTCTTAGACCAATTCTACTCTTTTTACTTCTTCTCTTTCAGTTTCTTACTCTTTTTTCTCGAATCGTCCTTGATTTTCCGACGGGACTTGTGGTAAATTCCAAGATTGCTCGGAATCAATAGAATCGGTTTGTGGGTCGTTGAATCTTCGATTGGGGCAGCATTCAGGCAGGATGTCCCACGACAATTGGCGCAAACTGCGGAACATTGGAGGCCCACCTTTCGACAGCCACACAATGCGCCATAGTCTTTCGAACAATTACAAAAAATCATGTTTAAAAGGCACTGCGAGGCAGGAGGTTGCGATGATTTTATTGGCTTCAATATGCCGTTTTTGAGTACCCATCCCCAATCTTGCGGATTCAGCTGATTTTGTAACCAATATTGCACCTGGTAGTAAACACGATACAGGTGCTCTTTAGATGCATTAGCTGTTGGGGATAATAAACTCAACTTTCATCTTGTTTAACTGGAGCGCCATACACAGCTAGAAAGATTCGAACTCCATCCGAGAAGCATCAAACTGACTGAAAATTTATGCTGCAGCACGTGGTTCTTGACGTTTTACGGAAAGTTTTAGAGCTGCAGTTTTCACTTTATAAAAATATTGAATTATGAAAAAGACCATGTAGAAGTAGATGATGACCCCTGATGTATGCGTGATAGTTGAAACTTCGAGAGGAGTAAAATTTTCACTCGACTTCTTACTTGTCCGGTTTGAGGAAGAAGATCTCTTCGTCGATCGGAATGCGAGCAACCAAAATTACCAAGAGATTCACGTGTTCCCCAATAACAATCGTTCTATTTGTGCGTAAACATTCCGAAGCTGTTTTAATTATTAAAACTTCAAAGATGCCGCACAGACCCCTCAATTTCGATCATTACATGCAATTTATACCCATAACAATAACAAATTTATATTAGAGTTTCATTCAATGCCAGATTACGAAAAACTATTAGCACAGACAAGAAATATACAGATATCGACAGTAATACTAAGAAAATGATGTATGGAAGAGCTCATAGCAAACCTCAGGAACTCACTGATCTCGGCTAAATATATCATGGGTACGGATACGGACCAAAAATGTTTTTCAATATAGGCAAAATTCATTTCTTTCTTAGAATTTACATCGACCATATTTCTTCAGAATTCGTGTGCATTATTGGTGGTTGAAGACGATTCGAATAAGTTGCGTCTGGTCTGTCTCGGCTCCGTGGAAGTTGGATTGATTTGGTTGCTTGGGCTTGTTAGCTAAAAAATTTTATGAGCATATATCTAGGTACATCAGCACGGATTTTTGTCTGAGGCCTGTATAAATTGCTTTCTTAGAATTGAAATCGACCATATTTCTTCAGAATTCGTGTGGTTTATTGGTGGTTAGACCGTTTGCACATCGAAAAACGAAAACGAGAAAACTAAACCGAAAAACACAAATTTTTTCCTAAACTAATAGAAATTTGCCGCAATACATGTAATACTAATAGAAATTTGCCGCAATACATGTAATAAAATATTGAATATTTATTCTAATTACATTTTCAAAATCTATGTTTAAAGCTCTATTTCAATTAAAACACTTTCTTATGTTTATTGGTACGACAAACAAATTTTCGTTCTGAACTGTCAAATATATTTTCGTTCCATACTACGTTCCACACACGAACGAATATTCTTCTCGGTCTTACATAACCTCATTTCCGTGTACTTACATTTGATACAAACCCAACCGAACTTTTATTCGTTCGTTTTTGATATGTAAGCATAAACAAATTTTCGGTGTGGAACCGTTTATTCGTTCGTTTTTGTTTTTCGATGTGTAAGCGTCCGAACAAATTCTGAACACCATCTTGCGGGGTGACCAGGGTTAAGCATTAACGAAAGTTAGTATTGAAAATATTAATGTATTAATCCCCCCCTTCCTCCTTCCTTAGAATCATCACGAAAGACGGTAGACAGAATTTGTTCGGACCGTCTACAGCCACCAATAAGCCAGTTGAAAAAACTCTTTATGCAAACGAAAAATATTTAAAAAAGAAATTTCATTGCAAAAAGAGTGCGTTTCATATAAGCAGGAACCGTATAATCGTCAGTACGGCATGATTCCTACCTGCCGTATACGCCAAAGCAAACAGCCAAGCTGACCTCATATATAGACTTAAAATAAATTTTATGTGTGAATTTTTTTTCATAGCAAAACTCTATGAAATGCTAGTCCCACATAGGGCTAAATCTTGCTAGTCATTGAAGTAAATACGTAGTATTTCGCCTCATATAATTCACACTTAAAATTTATTTTAAGTCTATATACATATGATGTCTGCTTGGCTGTTTGCTTTGGCGTATACGGCAGGCAGGAAACAAGCCGTACTGACGATTTTACGGTTCCTGCTTATATGAAACGCCCTCTTTTTACAACGAAATTGCTTTTTTAAAGATTTTTCGTTTGCATAAAGAGTTTTTTTTCAACTCTTCCACGTTATTCGCGATAGGGCGATCAGCCTCGATGTACTCACCTTCTTCCTCGATTTCGTCATACGTTTGCCCGAGAACAGTGTCCGTTTCTTCCTCTTCATCGTTATCTTGTACTGGAAATTGTAAATTATCACAGGTACAATTGCAATTCGGTCAAATAACGGAGTACTTTAATCCAGCCCGACGACATCCCTTTTTGCATTTTCAATAAAGCAATTTGTTAATATCCCATTTTTCTGGTAAGACAGAATTTGCAAGAACTACAAATTCTCTAAATTTTTTTTCATGGCACATTTTCAATGTAGTTATCAAATACGATGCCAATAAATTTTCTTGATTCTTTGTGAAAATACGCTTTTTTTTTCTATATTTAGAAGATGAACCTATTACACTTCGCCATCATTGAAGATAAGATAGATAGATAAGTCAGGTTTTTTCAAGTTAGAATATATCAGATGAATGTTTAAAATAAAATGAGGTGGAGTAATGAACTGTACGTAAACTTCATTTTAAGAGCTGGAGTCCATTATTATATGGCATTATCCATATCATAAAAATATAGATGCTGTAAATAATGCAAAATGCATTAACAAGAATAATGAGGTTTTGAGCTGCTAAGGAATTAAAAAAAAAGATTCTCTTATGTAAATTTTTCGACCTTTTTGCTTTAAGAAAAAAATAAGCATTAATCGGATTCCGAATTTGTTTGCTTGCCAAAGCTATGGGAATTATATTATCAACGAAGGACATTTTTACACACAGACGTAGGTATATTATGCATTGAGTATATTTTTATACAGTTAAAAAAACAGCATGCAGAAAAAGCAAGGAAAATATCTACATACCTATATCATGAAAACAAAGTTATGTATAGTAGTAATAGATATTTTGGTACGACAATTTTCCGTTCGTAACAATATGGTCAGCTTATATGTATATACATAGTGTTCTCCAACTTGGCTCTCTTGGCTTCTATTAAAGTTGCAGGAACGAAGCCATGTTATTTTAATCTTACTGCAAGGACTCTGGTATAAGTTCTCTGTTAAGCTCCGTATCAAAACTATCCTAAGGCGAATACCCTGCAGATGATGTTTTAATTTTTCTTAAAAATTTATGAAGTAAAACAGAAGCCATAGTACAGCAATAGTAATTTTTGAAATGTTATCGACTTTTTCAAAAGCGAAATACGTTTTCCACAAAATAATGTACTCAAGAAAGATCTCGTTAAAAGATGACAAAAGCTTTGTCAGCCACAAAAATGACTGATACCGTCGAATATTTAATTTGGAGATAGCTTTAATTAATTTCCAATAATATTTTTTGACATAAAGCTTTATTTCCGAAAACGCCTCCATCGCTTACCTTGACAACCAATATTTGCAAATATAAAATAATTATTTGCATTCATATTTAGGTACCTATATGTTTTGCTTTAAAGGAATTAAGTCAAATATTAGTTTTCAATAAGAATTTTTAATGTTTGTTAAGTAATTGGGAATTATGGTGCTTTGTTTGGTTGTTCTATAAAATATAGGCATCAATTTTGTTAACATTAACTAGATAATTTCCGTTCATTACAATTTATTGTTCATCACATTAAATTTGGACATTTTCTGATTTTTGGCTATAATAATTCGCCTTTTTGCTTCTATTATTTCGGATACATAAATAAACATTTTCATGAAGTTTTTCTTGGTCCTATGATTATTACAAAGTTTTAAGAATTTTTTATAGTTATCGTAACTTGTTCTTTATTATGGGGTTGCAACTACTTCTCTATTTTAGTCATCACAAATTGGACTAACTAACTAATGTTGTTGGTAAACATATTATTTCTCTTGATTTTAATATTACAAATACAATATCTTTGTTTTGACTGATATCAGGTCCGAATTTTATATTTTGTAAGTTTAGAAAATCAACTTTATATTCTAAAATTTTTGCATTTGTTAGTAAGTGAATGTGGATAATACCTAGTCTTGCTGATGCTATGTTGTCTTTTTGTATCTGTAGAATGGTATCTTCAAGTATTTTTACTTTTAATAGGCTAAACAGGATGTTTCGGTTTAAAATAAAGAACGTGACAGTTCTCACCTAGTCAAAAAACAACAAATTGTATGTCAGGGGGGACCATCTCAACTGTTTCGGATTACACGATTGTAAGCCGAAGTCTAGGGTAGGCTGTTATTAAATTCAACTTACACTGTAACGTGTGCTGGAAGAAGTGTAAAGAAAAACTCTTCTTTATGTTTGTCTAATTAAATATTTATTTAAAATCGAAGATTGGCTTCTTTGACAGGTTGCTGTTGGTTTTCCTACAAATCCCTAACACGGCCGTCCTGCTACCAAAACTTTTTTTTAGATAAATGTTAGTAATACGTTTTATTTTCTTATAATTCTTTAATGTGTTTCTTTTATGGTTAGTATTTATATAATTTTTTTTATTATCAATTTAAATATATATATGCAAATACTTTTATTTTACTTATCGAGCCCAGATTTCGGTTTATTCCTCTAACTTTGTCGTCCCGGTGCTCCAATTTTTATCCCCGTAATCCTACGGCTCCTTTTTCCCAATTCCAATTGACTTCGATATCCTCGGCCTTGTCTACTACGTACTGTTTTTAAGTTTCTTCTTTTTTCTCGTCTTATATATTTTACTTTCTAATTTTTTTCTTGGTTAATTTGTCTCTGCTGAATCTTTTTTATTTTCGTATTTTTTTGTTGTTGTGTGCTCTGTTTCGGAACCTTCAAGACTCTCGTTTCTTCTTTTTTGGGATGGTTCTGAGAACACCTCCGAATAGTGGGTATTAAGCTGCGAGCACTTGGAAACTGGCCTAGAACTGGTGACAACTTCAGTCGTATAAAGCGACTTACCTATTATTGTATTAGGTATTTGTTTAATTCTTTGACATGATCAATATTTATTTATTCATTAATATTGTTATTATGATTATTTATTAGGTATTAGGTATTATTTATTTAATTATTTAAGTAGGTATATTCGGTAATTATTTATTATTATTTTATAGATAGATATTAATTTTAAGATATTACAGTATTTATTATTATGATCTTTCTTAGGGTAAGTGAGATTCCAATCTTTTATTTATTATTATTTATTTATCTATTTAAATGCAGTAGCTACATCTATATTTACAGCAAATATTGGGGACGTCTTACAGCATACGTTACACGATGATTAAGAAAATGTAATAGTTTTTCACGAAATACCATGTATTTTTAAAAGTATAGAGTGTACCTTTCACGTCCCTAGTTGTATGTAGAACCGCATGCTCTTTCGGTTGACTGCTTAACCAGACGCGTACGGCTGTCCTTTTCGGTGTTATGTAACTCTAAAATAAAAATTTCGGATTCTTACTTTCTAAGGTTCCGTACCCAAAAGGTAAAAATGGAAGCCCTATTACTAAGCCTTCGATGTCCGTCCGCCCGTCCATCTATCTGTCACCGAGCTGTATCTCATGAACCGAAATAGGTAGACAGTTGAAATTTGCACAGATTGTGTATTTCTATTGCCGCTATAACAACAAATAATAAACATTAAATTAAATTAAAAATTAAAGGGGGCCCATTAAAAAAACCTGTGTTTTTTTACGTATTTTGCTCGTTTTCTTCTCATTCATTATTAAAGTACGTTTCAAGTAGATTGATAAGTTATCACGCATGGGAAATATTTGGGAAATTTCCTAAAAAATAATTTCACTCTTTATGCTATTCATACACAGCATACCAGTATGTACATCGTATGTGTATGCAAGTTATTATAAATATTAATGACAAGTTTCTCTCCTATAGAAATTTCCTACACAAAAAAAAAAAAAAAAACAAAATAAATGAATAACCGACCCCCATAGTGGCGACGGTATAATACCACGACAAATTTCTTCCTACTAGGCAATGCTGTTAAAATTATCATCTTTACTTTTAGTAAGAATGACAAAAGCAGAAATTTTAACAATCCTTCTGTCTAACAAAATGAAAGCAATATTATCTGCCATTAGTGCGTAAAAAAGCGATAGATAAACATTACAAAAATTCTTAAATACAGTGTGGATCACAAATAATAACCTATATAAAAATACATTTTTTCTTTACATTAATGTTTGTAATAAACAGTGTATCTATCGTGGGATTATTATGCTGTTATATAAAAGAAGTTTTCCATGTCTATATATTATTAAAAAAAAAAAAAAAACTGAAATCTCAAACTAGCTAATTAACGAAATTTTAATTGAATTTGTGAAAAAGTAATTCATTTCTGGTCCACCCTATTGAATTATGTCGCACATTTCTACCGTTTTCTATATAAATTTGCGAGACAAAAATAGCAGGACTAAAACAGTGATAAGGAGTGAAATGAATTAATAGTTACTCCCCACTTTTCTAACAAGGGGAAATGGATTTGACAGTTGGAACATTTTGCCGCGTGGATTAGAAATGAGAAATTGTTTTGCGTAAGTTGTTTGTTGTTCGAAAGGTTTTGTGTTAATTATATTGAAGTACCGTTTGCAATATTTTTCGTGGGAGATTTTAATTCGTTTTATAAAACAAAGTCATTCCGGAGTACTTTAAATCTGTAGGAATCGCAAAAGTCACCTGTTTCATATCATCATATCATATCATGTCAGTGAAGTGCGATTCGTGAACTCCGTAGTACTCCAGATACTGCAGAAATTGTGCCTCCAGTTCAAACTGTCTAACATTCAAGTATACTTTGCAGCGCTCGTACATTGAAATCATTCATTTTACAAAAATAAAAGGTTAGTACATAAATTATAGGAAATTTTCTCTAGTTTAATTCATTATATAAATATTTTCATCGTAAAATGAGTCGGAACGGAAAGGAGATATTGCTAAAAAACTGTTTTTGGACGCCATTTTTTCAAAATGGCGGCGCGAGCGGTAATGATACGAGGTGGCAAAGAAAGGTCGAAATCTATAAAGATACCAATTTTCAAAACTCCCAGAAAACTTTCCAGGTAGAACAACTAAACGACTGGACTATTATGCAGTTTGTCTAAAGCATCATTCTTAAAGAACACTTAAATTATAATTATGTGGCCTATACTCCTATAAATATTTGTAGACATACGTTGTTCTTATAAATGACTTAATGTTAAAAATTTTCGTCTGCTGCTACTATTGTGCTTTACCAGGTCCTTGTTGAAAAATTTTATGATATAATAAATGCGGGCTCTTATAAAAAGTCTCAGAAGGTATTCTTTATTTGAAGCCTCGCAACATTTATATGTAAAGTTTGCTTTTAAAGCTTCATATATATTTTTCTCTATGTTATTTCCATCAATGAAATATGAGAAATGCTCCAAGAATTGTTCTTCCATGCTTTCTAACGCATTATAAAATTAGCTGAAGGAATTATCAAATTGCCATTTTCATACATTTTAAATGTTATGAACACATTGTTAGATCTTTCATCGAGGATCTCATTGGCATTGCAATTATGGTTTTCTTTGTCTTTTTTAAGAAACCAGCCAGCGAAATAACACATTGCATTCTCTTCTCCAAAATCCATATTATGGTAGTCTGCTCTTATCGTCAAACTATCAGCAGTGACCTTTGCAGGTTTATCTGACAATTCAATCAGTTGTCTATTAATTGGAGGTAAATGAATTCCTTTTTCTGGTTCACAATTGGTCGATTTCGAAACTTCAAGGAACTTTAAGCTAAATATTTTTTTAAAGCCACATGCAAACTGGTAACAGGTAGGATTATGGTTGCTGCTTCCACGTTGACGTAACATTGCGAATCCGTGCTCGAGAGCGTCTTGATTTAAACGTTTATTTAAAAAATAATTTATTCCTTCTGGTTTAAGCTTTTGTTGCAATTTTTTAAGGCTAACTATGGAAATTTTCCATCCTGTTACAAACCTTACACCATTTGTAACATCTTTGCCATCTTTATCTATAATCCTCATTCCTTCCAGTAAATTTTGCATTTCTTCCAAGAATGCTAATTGTTTTTCTGATCCTTTGAAAGGTCTTTTTAGCTCTTTAGCTTCAGAGAAATGAGTAGAATTAAACATATCAAATAGGTTGTCAAACTTTTCCAGGAATTCTGCAGTGTATATTGCTGACGATGATCCTTCGTTATTACTTACTTGTGTATATATACCACAAGCCACTGTATGACTGATCACCTGAGTAGCTAATTTTACTTTCATTTTCTGAAAATTATTAGGATTTATATGCATCTCACTTAGCTTAGCAGCTAGTCTAAATCGCTTTTTACTATCCCATGCAGCAAATCGGCAAATAGGCAATTTCGATTTTTCCATAAATACATACAAAAATCGCAGTGTGTAAAATGAACCACTACACCCTTATTCACCAGTGTGTAAAAAACAACGTGCTTGGCTATTGAAAAATGTACTCATTTCCCCTTCAGAAAAAAACAAGTATATTTCTCTCTGTCATACACATGCTCAATTTCCTTAAAGCTACATGCAATTCTTTCTTTCAAATTTTAAAACCATTTTTTTATTTTATTTTTTCAAATGACGTCCTATTCTCGTGGGTAATTTTTTCTATAGATCAGCTGTTCAAGAAATTTCTCTTGAATAGTATGTTCTCGTCGCCCCATAGCAACCGCCTCTAGCGACTGTCAAAAGCAGACTAATTTATTTACAGAGAAAGTTTGTGAGCATGAAATGTTTATCTGCGCTGGGGTACACTGTTAGAAAAATGAAATGTTGAAATTGCTTTTCAGTAAAATTTTATTTCTTCATTATTTTAATTTTTTTTTATTTCCAGATTTTAGACTATTTTAATATTCTTAATTATTGTGAATTTTAACATTTGGAAATTTAAAGGAATTGTTATGAATTTTTTGTACTAAAAAGAAAATCAGAAGTAAAACTATCGTCAGATAAGGGCATATTCAATTTATCTGTTAACTTTTCCAAAAATTAAAAAATTCTTCCGTTACTAACTGCTTCACATCAATCATCATGTAATTTGAAGGTTGTATTTCTGGAACTATCCCTGGTTTTAATCGTAGCCCAATTTTTTCAATTGGATTTATATCGGGGTGGTACGGTGGTAAACGTAAATCTTCACGCCCATAACTCCGAATCAGATCATCTACTAAATACTTTCTTGGAGTACGGTGTATTTTGATCAAATTATACAACTGAGGCTTGAATATATCTTCCTCAAATTGCATGTTATTTTTCCTTAACCATTGTTGCATTTCAGCCTTAGTATTGGCAGATCTAACATATTCTTGTTCAAACTTGTTGTCATATGATGCATTATCAAGCACTATCACTGAGTATCCTTACAAATTAATCAGATATTGATGCTCCAACCACTTTGAGAAGTTTTCAAAATTTATATCGTCATGATAATCGCCTGATTCAGTCCCAGACTAAAGATTTTGTATGGCCCGCATGTATGTAGGTTTCATATAAATAAACAATATCATACCCACTGGACCGAAATTCTCTTCTTTTTCTAATGAAATTTATACGCAATAAACGTATATCATGACTTTAACATCTGTCTATTATCTCGTGTTTTTTTTTTAAGCTAAAACCCATGGACCTTAATACTCTCCACATTGACGTTTTACTTAGATGGATCTTCAAATCTTCATTCACTCGTTATGCTAAGCGATTTATTGTCACGATAAGTTCTTCAGTTTTGTGGAAATCATACACGATTTGTTTTATTACTGATAATTGACCAAAATCCAGCCCAGTTCTGGGTTTACGATGAAAGTTTTTTATCGGCACAGATTTTAACTTCGATGAATTTTTTCCTTCCGCAATTATGCGATTGATTGTTGCGCTGATACTGCTGTCAAATTTACCGTTTCGATTACTGCTAACTTCGATAAATTCAATTTTTCTTCGTTCTCGAACCGTTCTTTCATTTTTTTAAATATACGCAAAACAATTGCATGAGTCTGTCCTTTGACTGGTTTTATCATTTTTTTTTTTAAATACTCTATGATTCAAATATCAAGTAATACTTTTAAATGTCCCTTCTCATTTGCCCTAACAAGTCCTGATCACTTTTTTATTATTCTTTATAAATGCTAAAAAATTGTAAGTATTTTATTTCACTGATTAATGATTAATCAAAAACTTCAAACGAACTACTCCTTCAAAATCTTTCACTGAAGTGATATGGTGAAAATTTATCGTGGGCATCGTTAAATATGTATTAGGGGATTCCTGATATAAAGCAGGGACCACTGACATGTATAAAACAGACTACTTTATTTTCTCTTTCATTTGAGTCAAGTTTTGTTCGCACGGGTGTGACAATTATCGTAATCCCAAGTTTCAATTTCGTTTTAAAATTGATATATTTCAATTTCAACAAATTCCAAATACATTCAAAATTATTACTTTTATTAGAAGCCTATCTCCTATAACATCAAGTATTCCTCAAACTTGATTTTTAAGGAAATACTTTTTAAGCAATTTCTGTCTGCCCATCCATACGTTTCTAAGAAAGCAGGAACAGTTCTTCCCTTAGTCAGTTTTCTTGATAGCACTCGGGATTGCTATCAGAATAGTCACTTTCGTGTTTCAATGTATGAAATGTCAATGAACATTTAAAATTGGAAGTAAACAAAACTAAAATGTATGAAAAGAAGAAAATTATTTCATTGTTGTTTAGCAGAAATGAGGAATTTAAAAATCATTTTAATATTGCCGGAGCTACTGTTTTAAATACCGTAAATAAAATCTAATTTATTTGCTTTTTATGAAAAGAGTAGAATTAAGGACATTTCGATGAACAGATCTAAGTACTACATAGAGAAAGTGGTAAATAAACTTACGGCCTCTGAGTTTCAACAGAATTTTAGAATGAATATAGAGGCGTATGAAGTTTTGGTGAAATTAGTCACCACAGCTTATAGGGAAATGTACCCAAATCCTGTATATATATCTATCGACAACCATCTTTTGTCTGTTATATGTATGGACTTAAACGAATCAAGAAGCATTTAGGTAAAATAAAATTAAAAGAAATGTGTGCACAGTATACATTTTAATTTTTCAGATCAGTCGGTAGTAGATTTGACATAGCAAAATCAACTTTGAGTTGGGTATTTATCCGAATTATTCCTGTTTTAAACAAGCCTGCTCCAACTGTAATTAAATGGCCAAACGAACTTGAAACAATATCCATTGCAGACCGATTCAACAGAGGCACAAGGCTAAAAAATATAATTGGAACAATAGATGGCACGTAGTGCTCAATATCAGCTCCAAAGAAGAAGAAGAAATTCACATCAATTACGTTACAAGCAATATGTGACAGTGAAATGAAATTCATTGATTGCTTTGCTAGGTATCCTAGCTCTGTTCATGATGCTCGCATTTTTCGCATCTCTCGAATATTTGAAAGAGCCTCTACAGACAGATACATATATTTTGGAAATAATTGGAAAATTTTGGCTGACAAAGCTTATTCATTTCTCCCGATATGTGTTCCACCATATAAGTCAACAGGACGGCGGAATGAATGCCAGATACATTTTAATAGTATTCACGCTTCTATGCGTTCCGTCAATGAAAGGGCATTTCCGCTGTTTTTTGGAAGATTTCGACGTTTTCGCCGCTTTGAAATGAAAGATTTTCAGAAAATTCCTGGTGCAATTTTAGCGGGCTGGGTACTTCACAACATTTGTTTGGATTTTGCTGAAGATACATTATCTGACTATATAAGCGAAGGCTTGGAACATGCTACGAGGAGCTCTACGGAGTATAATCATCATAACTACGAGGGAACTGCAGAAGGTCATGGAGTACGCGATGTAATGACAAATGAACTTTGGGCTATGACGCGTGGAAGAATTGATTAAAATTTAATTACTTAATTTAATTGTTAATAACTCTTTAAATTCAAAGTAAAATTTTATTATCAAACAAAATGATTTTAGTATTTTATTTTTAAATTACAAATTAATTGCACAGCTTATAATTGCTTTTTTACCGCCTGTCCAGCAACTTCTCCATCATTTCTTGGTGGATGTCGTTTTTACGTTCGACAGCTTCAATAAGTCTCTTTTTGGATACTAATGCTTTCACTTACTTTTCTTCTTTTTCTTTTCTGTCTCTTCTCATATTTTTCATCTCCTTTCGAAGGACTTCTGTTCCTCGCCGCCTTCTTACTACCCTCACTTCCTCATTTGATTCAGAATTTTCGGTAATATCGGAATCTTCTGGCACCGAAAGAATAGTAGAGCATCCCTCTATTGAAATTGCTACTGCAATAGGCTCAACAAAATGGTTAGTTTCAAATATATCATCCAATTCATCATAAAATCGACAGGTTTTTGGTGTAGCGCTTGTTTTCTTGTTATGATCTCTGGTGGCAGTATACTGACGTTTTAATAAGTAGTTGAACTTGAATTTGCACGTAGTAGTTGAGATAAAAGTATTTGATATTTGAGCCTTCTAAATTTTTAGAAATATTATCCCAGATTTCGTCGTGTTTTATAGATACGCTCATTATGTCGTGATGATACTGTTTGTATGTATCAATAAGCTCTCTTAATTCTGCAGCGGTCCATCTCCTCTTATCTAAAGAAAATTATAATGAAGTGATTGATTTAAATTGTTGCATCTGTTGTCAATGTTTCTCTTGACCTCTGAACAACACCCTCTGTTCCTGTGGTTCCTCTATTACCTCTCCAACAATTTGGACTCGTCCTATAAAATATTTAACATAAAAATACTGAAGAATTTTTTTATTATATATATTAATTACCTGATGACATTCCACTAAACAAAAATATTTGCCCATCATTTCCGAGAGCTAAAGTACTTTCTTTCTCCATTTTAGGTTATGTATTTTCACTAAAATGTCAAACACATTCGAAATTAGAAATAAGTAAATAAAACTAAAATGGATGCAAAGAAGAAAATTAATTCATTGCTGTTTAATAGTTTTAATTTTTTGAAGTCCCAAGTTACCGGAAAACAAAACCCAAACTAGTTTTCTGGTCGTGTTACAGCAATTCCATACCAAAACGATCACCCATTGGACCCGACCCCCTCCGATTTCGATGAAACTTTCAGAATTAGTTAGGTATTAAAAAATATTGGACCCCTATTTTTTTGTTTAGTCTGCCGACCTAAGGTTTTGCATGCAGGGTGACTCAAATTGTAATGTTTTCACTGTGGACGTGTTTTTTAATTTGCTGATTACTTGGAATCGGCTTATTCGATTGTTTTGTGCGATATGTCAAATTAAAGGTATTGAATTGAGCTTTGCAAAGATATTCAAAAAAGATAAAAAAAAAAAAAAATAAAAAACATTGAAAAAAAAAACATAATTTTTATTAATTTTTGATTTTGACCCCCTCCGGAAGAGAATGACCCCCTAAAAATTATTTTTTTAAATGCCCTAATATTAATACAGATCATATCAAAAATTTGTGGATGTTCAGCTCTTAGTTTAGGAGATACAATTTTTTGTATGAGCGTCTCTGCAAAATTCCCAATGAAAATTTTAGAATTTACTCCACAAAAATGATTTTTTTTAATATTCAATGAGAAATATGTGTTTAAAAATATTATGAGAATAGTTCTGTGTTAATATTTCATAAATTTTATAATTTTACTTTTACTACAAAACGAGTATTCTCTGACACTAACACTACTGTCATTTACAGGTATTAAAATGTGGTACTTTTGAGTACCTGCTATTACCTTGACACGATTATATCTATTTTTGATTTTTGTTTCAATATCGGTGTATTCTTTTGTTTTTGTTTTGTTCATTTTAACATAATTTACCTTTGAATCATTTTGTGAAACAGCCCAATCGTACAAATGTGTCGATGTTCGAATTTCACTATTTTGCAAGCTAGCTTTTGCTGCATTTTTTTTAAGAACTCCTCCTAAAGCATCGCAAGGTCCTTTCCCATGGCAGGTTGCAAAAAAGTGCCAGAATTGATTGAAAAGATTGAACTCTTTTTTCATATGACATATATTGTACCAGGTTATCCTATTTTTGTATTGGCCTCCAGAACCATCCGAAAAATGGATAATTTTTTTTAACAAAACGTAACTTGTCCTTTATGAACTTAAAACTTTTTTCCAAAAACAAATGAACTGCGACATGGTTATGTTTTAATGATTCCGCTACTACTATAAAGCTGGTAAATTGCTGTGCGTTGGTATCATCTAAATAGTAAATAGCGAATGGGTGTATGGTGCATTGCGCATTTGCCCAGTGAAATCCTTGAACAGCATCCTGAACCACGAAAGAATAATTTTCGGAAAAATCGCAGATCATGATGCATTCGTTTCTCTTTAAGTTAACCTTGCAATGCTTTAAATATTTTGCTTGTTCTTTAGCAATAAAATGATGTGGAACTAATTTGCAAAGTTTTTCGCAAAAGACATCAAAGAATTGCTGAGTCTCCATTTGTATCGTCTCAATAGTGCACCGGTCCACTTGTTGCCATTGTTTAAATGTGATCATCTCAATATCCTTATCCAGAAGTTCCGTGATTAGATATTTTGTGCCTGGACATTTTACACATTGTTGCAGTAAACACTGATAATTGTAGTTGTCGCAAATTACTTGGAAGATAAGGTCGTGGTAGGTGGTTGTAGAATCAGGAAGCAGTTTACTTCTTTTAAGAACATCAAACATGAGCTTAATATTTTGATGGTAAATGCAAACGCATATGGAATGAGTTCCTGTTGATTGCGCCAGAACACAGTTTCCTGGAGGATGTGTTGCAAATGTGGAAAATCCAATTTTTGTTGCGAGATATTTTTCTTTGAACATCTGGTATGCTTCTTTCAAATTGCATAAAACCATTCTACGCTGCTTTGTCATCTTTACTCCATCCTTTGATAAAAGAACAAAATCTCTTTTCCCGGCGCATACACGGCTGATGTCATCATCTTCATAAAACTCCTGTACAAGACGCATTGTCTCATTATCGATGGTGCTGCTTCCCAATTTCATATCTGGTGTTGATAAAATACCTTTCTCGTTTTGTAACTTTTTTGCCCGATTCGCAAGATGAAAGGACACGTTGAATTCTCTTTGTATTTTGCGAGCTGACCAGCTTTTTGGCAGGGTTGTCAGTATGAGATACTTTTCCGTAAATGTTTCAGCTTTTTCAAATTTCTCCTTAAATTGCTCAATCATTTCCCTAGAATTATCTATTTCATTCTCTTCTTCAGTAGCAGTATCTGGCAAATTAAACACATGTTCCGAGAGTTTTGCAGATTATTCGAGAGCCTTCCTTTTTTATAAGTATTACTCTTAAACCTTTTTCGCTTTATGGGTGAGCTGTTCAGAAACCTCAAAGTATTATTTACACTGGCGATATCAGGAATCACACATTCGAGATCTTTCTCGCTTGGTACTGATACTATTGAGCTCGTAGATGTAGAAGAAGCTGTGAATTAAAAATAACATTTCATTTACAATTTTTGAAACTACTATAATAAAAAAGATATAATATACCTTGGCTGGAAATATGGACAGTATTTTTTTAATCCCCGACGGACCAGGAACACCACATGCATCATTGAAATTCAGGACATATACCTTCATGTAACAACTTCCGCAAATTTTTTTATTTAGTAACAATTTAATATTTTGTTCCTCTGCGCGCTTACATAACGAAATGGTAACATTTCGATAATTTATAGAATTTTTATTCATTTTACACAAACAACATTCGCAAAACATTTTCCTATCTATTCACTTTAATTGCAAAACTAGAATTGAAACTTTATTTGATATATTGCCCTTATATAGTTGTGCATTTGCAGCGTTTTCAATGACAATAGCATTTGTTCAAGTAACAAGTAAAGGTCTGCATAATTAATATATAAAATTTAAAGAAGACGCGTTGTATTCAAACTATGTATCTTAAGCTCAATTCCTAGAATCATTACGTACTACATACACTACATACACGTTCTACATTTTGAAATCAATATTTTCAGAGAGACATTTTTACCTACCAGCATTTACATGTATTGCAATTTGTACTTAAACTGAAGACAGTGGGATAGTAACATGTCCCTATTTGAAGTAAGAACGAGAAGAAAATATTTTGTGAAAAACTGAGAATGTTTTATGACTGAGTCATAAATACAAATAATAAAAGGATGTTGATATAATTTGGCCTGCTAGATAGGTAAAATTTAAATCTCTGGAAAAATAATACTTTCTGATTGGTTAATACAAAAAATGGATGAAAAATAGATATAATCGGGTCAAGGTAATAGCAGGTACTCAAAAGTACCACATTTTAATACCTGTAAATGACAGTAGTGTTAGTGTCAGAGAATACTCATTTTGTAGTAAAAGTAAAATTATAAAATTTATGAAATAATAACACAGAACTATTCTCATAATATTTTTAAACACATATTTCTCATTGAATATTAAAAAAAATCATTTTTGTGGAGTAAATTCTAAAATTTTCATTTGGAATTTTGCAGAGACGCTCATACAAAAAATTGTATCTCCTAAACTAAGAGCTGAACATCCACAAATTTTTGATATGATCTGTATTAATATTAGGGCATTTAAAAAAATAATTTTTAGGGGGTCATTCTCTTCCGGAGGGGGTCAAAATCAAAAATTAATAAAAATTATGTTTTTTTTTTCAATGTTTTTTATTTTTTTTTTTTTTTATCTTTTTTGAATATCTTTGCAAAGCTCAATTCAATACCTTTAATTTGACATATCGCACAAAACAATCGAAGAAGCCGATTCCAAGTAATCAGCAAATTAAAAAACACGTCCACAGTGAAAACATTAAAATTTGAGTCACCCTGCATGCAAAACCTTAGGTCGGCAGACTAAACAAAAAAATAGGGGTCCAATATTTTTTAATACCTAACTAATTTTGATCGTTTTGGTATGGAATTGCTGTATATATCTTCTTTTAAAGTACACACAAATTAGAATATTCGCTTTTATCACTTTTTCTTGTTCAGAGCTGGCAATTTGCTTTTTACGCTATTGTCAAATTCACAGAGTTACTTCAAAACGCTTTCGAAGTCACTATAGCGTGTTGCTCTGAACAGACTCTATATAAGAAAGCAAAGCAAGCCCAAACACAAATATCATATTTACCTGTTACCTGCAATAGTTTAGTATGGCCTGCAATTTTACAGTGTACTCATTTCATTCTCTCTTTGCTTGCTCTCAAATTTTAAAGTGGGAGACGACTGGTACCTACTGCGCATCAAAGGTAATTATCAACTGTATAGAGACGTACTCTATCATAAGTAGGCATTTTTTTTAAAATCACGCCTACCCTCATTTAATAAAAAAAAAGTACACAGTGTTAAATTTTGTACGATCATTGGTACGGAACCGTCCGTGTCCGAGTCCAACTCGCCGCTTTTTTTTTTATTACTTTTATTTTTTTATATAACAAGAAAAACATTCACATAATTTTTCTTACAAGAACTGGAAAGCATGGACCTTTTTATTTAATTTGACTTATTACACTTATGTCCTACCTACTAACTTTGCCGTTCAAGAATTATTAGCTCTTAACCTATTCAGGTCAAAAATAATTTATTTCGTTTTACCAGAACAACAAGTTAGTTCATTGATTTTAGTAAGTTATGAGCTAATAATGCCTTAATGGCTACTGTTAGGACATAGGACCTTAGGCCTATCTTTTTGAGTTATTTCGCTATATTCCTAAATGTGTCATTAAAATTTCGATGAAAATAAATTAAAATCGTCTTTAGTTGTGTGGCATAAATATATTGTGGTAGTTCTCCGGATAGTTTCTAAATTGGTATTCTAAATTTATGACTTTGTCTTGTAAATCTGTTCTTTTGCTACTTGCTAATTCATCTAAAATGTTTAGGATTTCTGCTGAGTTGTGGTATGTGTCACAATTTTTTATACGTGAACATCCTCCAATTGGATTTGATCGTAATCAAAGCTTGCCGCGATTCTACCAAATGTGCCTGGTATGCAATCAACATCCTTGTTATTAGGAATAGTTTATAGATCCAGTTGAACTCAAAACTTATTTTGTATTTTGATATTGGAAATGTTTACGTTTTGTAATTTATTCTTTAGATTCTTCCTCAACGATTTATTTTTTATATAGGTACCCATCTATTCATTAGCTTCATGAAATCAACTTTTTTGTTATAGTTTCCTTCGTGGATATTTATTAATTTTCATTTGTTGCCGAATGGTAAGAGTTGCTATAAAACTGTAAATCATTTAAAAATTTTCCTCTGGTGTTGGCGTTTACTCTCGATTCGGTTTTTTTTTTTAACTTAGGGGTTATGTAAACGGTCTCCTTATATCGGAATTCCAGTGTGGTTATTGGATTTGGCTAAATGAGGATTTATAATTTAGTTTCTAAGATAGTCCTTAATGTTTATTTTTGTCACTAATTAACAGTGATTAACTTTCTAAAGTTTCCTCTTTAATTTTAGAATTCTCTTAGCTTCTCTACAATTGGTTGGCTTACTTCTAAGTTCCAAATAGAATGTTATAGTTTATAGTGACCTCAAGGTTTTGTGAATTTGATTATTAGCTAATAATATATTATTGCAATAAATAATTTCCTTTTTATATGTGACAATATCCCTTCTGTAAATATTTTACTTATTTTGTGGAAACACTAATCGTTTTCAGCATAAAAATCATATTTTAAGCTGGCTTCACTTTTTGCGGGTTTTCATCAGTCATATTCAAGTCTGTGATTCGCTGACGGCAGTCAGCAAAGTTTTTCGGCACTGAGCTTCGCAGCAATTTATTGGAATTTTCAAATAAGCGGTGAATCACCAATAACGTTGCATATTGCAGTAGATGTACATTTTCGTGGCAAAATCTATCGCTGTTCCAAACGTATTCTACGAAGTCTGCAATGAAAAACATAATAATAGCGCCTGAGAATGGTAGTGAAAGTGGTAGGATTTCCACTGGGTTTTTTGATTTAGAATGAGTGAATAAGAAGCTTTCCGATGGGTTAACATTTTCTGATGTGTTGGGGGGTTTTGGGGTGGGGATGGTAACTACCACCCTTTGAGAGTACCGTTCGTGACGAAAGAGTTTTAGGGTAGTAAACGTGGATTGATTTACACAGGGTTTTTTGATTTAGAATGAGTTTATGGGGAGCATTCCGCTGGGGTAAAATTCTCTTACGTGTTTGGCGTTTTGGGGTGGGGGTAGTAACTACCACCCTTGGGGTTATTCAATTTGGGTTGTGTGTTATTTGAATCGATAGTCGACATTTGAGAGTCGAGAATCGAAAGCCGAGTTTCGAGGTTCGAGAGTTGAGATTCAAGATTCCAGAGTCGAGATTCAAGATTTGAAAGTCAAAATTCGAGAGGCGAGATTCCAGAGTCAAGTACATTGAATAAATAACTAATAAGGAAACGGCATATCGGGTGAAAACTTAAGCCACTCGGCGAAATGTATTATAGTGTTTGTATTCATTTCGTCATGGCAGTAGTTAAACCGTGAAATTTTGAAGTGGGACCATTTTTTATAATCGAAATTGCTATGTAAAATAAAGAAATTTTTATCGCCACCTTATGTTCAGATAATATTCCTTGGCGTTGCCTATGATAATTAAAGTGACTTGTCAAGCAGAATTTTAAAATAAGTGACCAGCCCTCTTGTCATTTCTCCCCCGCTCCATGGGTTTGACTGTCATTGAATTGCCTATTCACGTACACTGTATTCGCACGAAGCCCCGCTTCCTAATTAGTTATTTATTGAATGGCCAAGTATCGAGATTGGAGATTCGAGATTCGAGAGTCGAGATCAAGAGTCGAGATCGAGATTCGTGAGGCTAGGTCGATAGTCGAGATCTAGAGTTGAGGGTGGAGAGTCAATATTCGAGATGTGAGTGTACGATTTCGAGAGTCGAGAGAGTTATAGAATTCATGACTAAAAAGTAGAAAATAAAATATTTAAAAAATGTTTAAAAAAAAATAAATAATTAACTAAAACGTATTTCTCAGTGATATACATAAGAAAAGTTAAATTGAAAAATAAGAAATGCTACAACTGAGGTTAAATCTTAAAAGTTTGGACATGAGGTGCAGTTAGACAATTGTGATTATGTTATGGATGCCCACACTTTTAAGATTTAATCAGAGTTGTAGCATGTCTTATTTTGTAATTAAACTATTCTTGTATATATCACTGAGAAAAAAAATATTTTTTACTTTTTAGTGCATTTTATTTATAAAAGTTATGTATCATAAACTTTTTTTTAATATATTTTATTTTTGTTTATAATTTCATTTCTCTCAATTTTTGTTTTATTTCATAATAATTATCATTTTCGTTTGCTTTTTTAATTTTAAGTTTATTTTCTTCGTTTTTTACGCAACCCCAATTTTTCTTTAGTTGAATTAATAATTGCCAAACATTTAAACTATTATACCCTAGATGATGAAATCATAGGACATACTAAGTTTGTCATTCCGTTTTTAACACCTTGAAATAATGATAGTAGAGCAAAAGCAGATTGGCCACTCAAACATATTATTAAAAGTTATTTTGACTTTTGCATATCCGTCTGTCCGTCCGTAGGTCTTTCCGTCAGATGGTCTGTACGTCTGCCGGATATCTCGAGAACACGTGTACTTAGAGCGCTGAAATCTTGCACACGCGCTTTAAAAAAAAAAATTTAGGTTCAAAAATGGGCCGAATCGGGCAACTCCTTCCTAGGGCTGCCATACAAAAATTTCGTGTTTCGCTATATATTTGAACACTGCCTGAGAACCCATCGATGTAAAGAGCTGAAATTTAGTACACGCGCTTTCTAAAAAAAAAAGTAAATTTAAGTTCGAAAATGGGCCGAATTGGGAAACTTCTTTCTAGTGCTGTCATACAAAAATTACTATATATTTGAACACTGCCTGAGAACACTGCCTGAGAACCCATCGATGTAAAGAGCTGAAAGTTAGTACACGGTATTTTCATAGTAATAATAAGTAAAACTTCAAAAATATACTAAATGGGGCAACTCCTTCTTGGTGGTACCATATAAAAATTTAGGTTTTTACGTATAATGTAAAAACGATAATTCCTAGACGTTTTTTTATACTGAAAAGTTCTTCAAAATATGTAATGGTATGAAATTGTTTATAATCATTTTTACTGTGCGACTAACCATTCTAGAAATACTATATATGCAAAAAAACCACTTCAAAAATCAAACTTGCAAAGAAATTACATGCGGGCATGCTTCTAGGTTATCATATCCTAAACCAATTCTAGCTTGTTTGCTTAGTATTTAAATGAAGACGCTTCAAGATTACACAATTTTTATTTTATCGTTTTAATGGTTCTCAGGCTCACCTTTATCTCAGCAGACGCTGATAATTGTCTTGATATCTGCAGGTTGTTGGACTTTATCTCTTACGCTCTGTTATTGTATATTTTACTTCTCCAGAATAATTTTGTCCATAATTCTCAGTATTCTTATTTCATTAGGACTCATCTTCACCTAATTCGCTGTTCGCTTTATTCTCGAAGTAATTACTCTATTAGCTTCAATTTGGCCAATTTCCTCTGCTGATTGCTTCTTTCTTTTATTTTTCTATAAAAACAAACGAACCACATACTTCTAAGCTGTTCTAATAAATGCGGTCATGTCAAGGTTTTAAAAGCGTAAAAACATTAATTTGATAAATATAAATAGCATTCGGAGATAAAGTTTGAAGTTCCTCCTAACAATTAATCATCTCTCACAATACTATTTCTTAAAACTGGAGAAAATGTGTGTCCTTTCTTAAAGGTAATCCACGAAATTATCCAGGGGGCACCAGTTAGCACCGAATGTATAACGAATGAAATGCAATTCTGGTACTTAAAATCTTACAATACCATACTTTATATACCTTCCTAAATTATATCAATATTAACTTTTAAAATATTTCAGCACTTCGTTTGGGATGAACAGGAGAAGTCATATATTCTCAGTAGCTTTTTTTGGGGCTATGTTGTGATTCAAATACCAGCAGGAAAACTGGGTCAACGATTCGGAACAAGAGTAATACTCCTTTTAGCAATTTTATGTCCGTCCGTTTTGACAGTTCTTACCCCAATTTGCGTTAACTACGGCGGTTGGATGATATTTTGCCTTTTGAGAGTTCTTGAGGGATTTTTTGGAGGCGCAATTTTTCCATTGTTCCATATTCACATAGCAAAATGGGCTCCACTGAAAGAACGTAATTGCATAGGAGGTCTTAGTTATTCTGGCGTTCAAATAGGAACAATTCTAGGATTTTTATCGAGCGGCATGATTGCTTCTACAAGATTAAGCTGGCCAGGAGTGTTTTATATTCCAGGATCTTTTGGATTACTTTGGTCCGCTGTGTGGTATTTATATGGCGCCAACGGACCAGAAGAAGCTAAGTTAATATCATCAGCTGAAAAGAAATATATCGAATCAACATCAGAATCATCACATAATTCTTTTAAAATGCCTACACCGTGGAGGCAGATTTTTACTTCTGTACCGTTTATAGCCTTAACATGTACAAGGATGTCTACCGCTTGGGGCAGTGCAACATTTCTGACAGAGATGCCAACTTATATGAACAGCATTTTGAATATGGATATGAAAAGTAATGCAATATACTCAGCTCTGCCGTACATAATTATGTTCAACCTGAGCTTTATATTCTTACTTATAGCGGAAATACTTGCGAAAAAGAAATCTGTCTCTATTACAAAGATTAGAAAAGTGTACAGCACTATTGCAGAATGGGGTCCAGCTGTAGGTTTGACTGGTTTGGCTTTCGTAAGTGCTAATAATGTTCCATTAGCAATTACATTACTTACGGCATCGATTGCAATATCCTCAGGCGCTGTTATAGGAAGTGGATTGAATCCCATTGATTTATCCCCCAATCATGCTGGAATTTTGATGGGAATCGCAAATACTATGTCAAATGTAGTCGCAATTATTGTTCCTTTAGTTGTGGGAGTGATTGTTACTAATGAGGTAAGTGTAAAAAATAAAATCACGATTTTATTACTAAATTCCTGATTTTTATTTAGAGGGATCATTCGCAATGGCAAATTTTGTTTTTCATTGCTGCTGGTATATATTTTGTTGGTAACCTTATCTACATAATTTTTGGAAAAATGGAAAAGCAACATTGGAATGAGCCTGGTACTGACAACAATAATAATCGCCGAACGTCTTTAATTTTATAAGCTGTATTGAACCTTTATTTGTAAATTATTTTTAGGGAACTTGTAGAATATTTTGTAATATTTTTTATACCATTAAAATTATAGTTTACTATTTTTTCCCAGTATTCCATTTTTTAGATTTAAGCTCAAAAGATATCTGTTATATAAGTAGAACAGTTTTAAGGGGCCTTAGTCGAAAAGATGAACATAGCTGAACTCTTAATTTGAAGTAAAAAGTGCATATTGTTGGTTAAGTAAGCTGAGACCGTAGATATAAGTACATATATCAACAAATGATTTAACATTTCTAACGTACAAATTTATTGGAAGATTTGATGTATTAGTTAAGCTATATTGTTACCTGTATGATTCTTCCTTATACCTGTTTAATTCAATGTTATCTCACTGAGGAATAAACGCGTTTAAAAACGTTCCGGGGTATTATTTTTCCGTTTGATCTAGTATATTGTTTAACTGCTCTTTTTCATTTCTTTGAATTGTTGATTACTTTTCTGCTGTGTAATTTTTGGTGATGTATCTAAAACATTAAAAGTTCGGAATGGATGGGGAAGCGTTCATCAGGAGATCACACGTAATACTAGTAGCGGTAGATGATACCATCTAGTCATCTACTTTTTTTTTTACTATGCACTGAAAGAATTTGACGATGCTTTTGCGTGAAATCGCTAAGTAAATTGGAGATGAAGACTTTCTTCTGATGCTAAGATTCAAAGTGTATACTGTAAGATTGTCAATGTATGTAATGATTTTAGTAATCTGTGGAATACATTAAAAGCAACCTCCAATTTCCTAGCGCAAGTAGAATCTAAACGAGGTAAAACTAGACAAAACCCATTAAAATATATCATTATCAATTTTTCCAGTGTCATGGAAGTTTTCGAAAGTTTTACCCATTCATAAAAAACCCTCGGTGTGGCAGAATATCGCCCAATATCTATTCTTCCATTTTGTGCTAAAGCTTTTGAAAAAAATTAGCATAAGCAAATTACTAATTATTTAGAGAATAATAATCTGTTATCAAATTTACAGTCAGGTTTCAGATCTAAGTGCAGCTGCATTACCGCACTATTGAAAATAACAGACGACATTAGAATCTCTACAGATAATGACAATTTAACGGTATTAACCCTTTTGGACTTTTTAAAGGCTTTCGATCGAGTCAACCACGCCTTATTAATCCGAAAACTTCGTTCATTTTTCACTTTTCTAGTTCTGCATGTAGATTGATCTGGTCATACTTGAATGGTCGCCTTCAGAAGATTGTTTGTAATCAAACTACATCTGATTTCCTTCCTGCACACAATGGAGTTCCACAAGGATCCATTCTTGGACCATTACTTGTAGCCATATTCATAAATGATCTTCCATTAGTTCTGCGAAATTGTAACAATCATCTATATGCAGACGATGTCCTCCAACTTTATATTTCTAGACCCCTCGGACTTATTGAAAATGCTGTCTGCCATATGAATGAAGATCTTGGTCTCTTATCTAAATAGGCTCAAGTCAATGGCCTCCTTTTAAACGCATCCAAGAGTAATGCTATTATTACCTATAGAACTGAATTAGATACGTCCTCTTTTCCAAACGTGATGCTTGATCATATCGTCATACTTTTTAAAGATTCTATAAAAAACCTGGGCTTGATATTTAATACGACTTTAAATTGGTCTCATCATGTTAATAATCTTGTTGGCAAAGTGTATGGTACTATACGTAAACCACGATTTATTTTTCTCCCGAGTGAGCCCCAATTTTTCGTCCAGTCCATTAGAATCTGGAATTCTCTTCCATCTGAGCTCAGAAGGATTAGCAGCAATCGCAACTTTCGTATAAATTTGTTACTGAATTTTTCATAGTTAATGTATATGTAATTAATTTTGTACCCTATTTTTCTGTTTTTTTTTTTTTACTTTTGCGTAATTTATAATAGTATTGGACTTATTTGCTTTATTTTATTAATCAATTTTCTTAATTTCTTAATTATAATTTTTGTTACTATTATTTTAGTTTTATAAAATGTTTTTTTGTTTATTTATTTATCTCTAATTTTTCCTCTTTTTTTTTCTATACTTGGTTCACCTACACCTTAATATAATATTTATTTTACAAGTGTAGAGTTTATGAATAAATTCAATTTGAATTTGAATAAAAGAGTTTTAACTAGTTTTAAACGTAGGGGCTTTATTAGTAAACTAGCCGACAACCACAGCCTCCGAAGGTCACCACAATAGACATGTCGACTTATTCCGTTTACATACTCACAGCAGCTCATTGAGGTGTTCAGAGTAAAGCCGAGCTTTTGATTTTTATTCACAAAAAGCAGGGTAGTTCCATTAAGAATGACCGGAGGCAACTCGTTTATATCAAGATGTTGTCTATAAAACACCACTGATTGGGATTTAGTGGGATTTAATATAAGCTGATTTTCGAACCCCCATCTTGATTCTCGTTCCCAGTCAGAGTTGAGGCGCTCCACGGATTTCTTTCATTAGATCAATCGTACTATTCAGGTAGAGTTGTACATCGTCAGTGTACAGATAGATGTTACAGTCCTGGATTATATTAGGAAGATCATTAATGTACAGATTAAATAATAGTAGTCCAACAGTAGATCCTTGGGTTACTCTACAATGCAAGGCTAGTATTTCCGAGAGGCGGTCATCAGCAAGTACCTGTTAGAATGTATTTTCCAAAAAATCAGCTATTCGAGAAATGTCTGACGTGAAAAAATTGAATCGTGAAGCTAATTTTGTCAGTAAATTAGGATGGTTGACACTATCGAAAGCTTTTGAAAAATCCAGTAGGATCAACGCTGCAAGGTCATTGCTATCTAAGAGTATGTGCAAAAGGAGCGTGCAATTATTTGATATCTCAATGAAGATGACTCATAAAATTATTGTCTAATAACACTCTTAAAAGTAAAATGTCACTTTTACTTAAAATAAGAATTTATTTCATTTCATGATCTTGACTGAGTGAAGTGAAATCTCAGATAATGAGAACCAACTTGAGAAACGAATGAAAATAGCAAACGTTTGCTTTCAAATAAATAAACAAAAATTACGATTTTTTTATAGAGAAAGATTATTGTTGTAAATATAATATTCTTTGCAATCGGATTGTTTTTGCTTTGTGAAGATACGGCAAGATATTCTGTATGACACTGAATTCTTCAGTTGTAGTTAATTCGGTGATGAATTATAAGTTTTACTCAAAATTCTGATATTAGTAATTTGTACAGCAGAATTATCTCGAATTCTATCGAAACTTCGATTACTAAACTTAAGAAGTCATACTTAAAAGAGATAACGATAGAAACTGAATGTATTAAAAAAAAAAACTCGTTTATATCTAAAGCAATGGTATACAGCTCCCAACGGTGGAACATAGTTACTTACCACCCAGTGGCAACTTATCTTAAAAACAATCACACTTGATATTGCACTAACTTATGCTTGGACTCTTGAAGTTGTAATCACAAGAATTGATTCGTGCAAGTTCCATGCTTGTGCTACAATAATCCGCACTGCAATCACTTAGCCACCTAAAGAGACAGACCTGCACAATCTACTTTTTATCTCTGAACTTTCCATAAGCAAAGAAACATTCGTTTTTGTCAGCGGCCCCAACCAACGCAGCAGCACCTCGAATGCGTACTTTATGCAACAAATCGGAGACAAAGCGACCGAATTGATTGCTCCAGATGGAGATTTATGCCCTGGAGAGGCCATAGTTGGCATTCGAATTGAACCATACTAGAGCCAATATGCAGTCATTAGAAATCTCGCGTACTCGTTAGACCCTCAGGTAAGTGACCGTATTTATGGCCAGCTGCTAGAGTCTATTTATTTTTTAATTGTCGCTGCGTGAATTATTTTGTCTTGGTTATTTTATATATTAATTGTGAGCTGAAATGAAATTTTCCTTCTGGTAGAATTTTGTCATTTGTTTTCTTGTTTTTTTGATTTTTTGTAACTTGAGGATACTTTCTTAATACTGCTGCGCCTATACCTAGAAAGAAAAAAAAATACATATTTCTATCTTTGTGTAATGTAGGAAATACTCTGGATATAGATTCTCAAAAATTGAATGCAAATTGAATTTATTTTTCTGGGTTTTGTAGTGCACTTAGCGCATGCCTCACTAAATACAAGTGTATGTAATGAAAGGTAGACGTTTGTTCGTTTTTACATTTTGAGTTAAAATGTTGCCTGAAGAAAATGTATTTACTGCTGTTTGTGCGGTATATTGCGGTATTAAGAAATAAATAAATTAAAGAAAACCGTTAAAATTGAATAACTTTTAAATTATAAATAGTTTTATATGTACTAGACGAGCTCTGTTGCATAATTTGTGGTAATGACTAGTTATAAGACATTATTACATCGCATTGCTATGCATACATATATATTCAATCTATTTATCACATCAATACAATACAGATCGGATAGTGTGAGATCTGTCTTCAAGTGAAGGGGGTGCCGGTTTGTTAAAAGATAACTCAGTGCTTTAATTCAAATATAAAATTTTATTTCAAGATTTTTAATAATCATATCACAAGACAGTATACAATTTAATAATAATAATTCAATTCTTAAAAATAACCTAGCTTACTATAATATTTCAACAAATTAAAATTAACAATAACAAATTCATAATAAAAACGTCAATACCGCTCCTGTGATTATGCTCCCTTCAATTCTGTAAAAAAAAAAGAGAATTGTGGATACATGAATTAATTCAAAAACAGACTAGAACTTTTTGAAGTATAATTCTACGTGTGGGTCTTGGTAAAAAAAATTGAAAACGGTGTACCTGCAATGTGTATTCTGCAGTGTGTAAGACTCAGGGTTAAAGCAGAATTAAATTTCTGGTGGAAACGGAGTTGAATTATAGTGTGCTGCGTATACACAATAGAATGACGATCTATGCTGCTTGTGTAAAACACAGGCAGCAGTAGCAGAATTGGATTTCTGCTTAAGTGATTGATGTTAATGAAGCAGAAGTAGAATCCTGCAGCAGAAGTAAATTGCTGCTTAGGTGAAGGGTGAAAATAAAGCAGAAGTAAATTACTGCAGCAGGAGTAGATTCCTGCTCCGGTGAAGGATAAAAATGAAGCAGAAGTAGATTTCTGCAGCAGGAGTAAATTCCGGTTTAAATGTAGGATGAAGGTGAAGCAGAATTATATTTCCGCAGCAGGAGTAAATTCCTACTTAGAATTTATGTTTGAATAGTTTTGGGAGCTCAGAGTATATTCTGAAGTTTTCAGATTAAATTCTGTTATGGAAATGGGTGATTCTCCTGCGGATCGTCGCCTTTTTATAGCCGCCGTGAGCCACTACATCTGTGCTCCAAGATGGGTTGCCCTAGCAGCGCTCGATCTTAAACTTGCATTCTATTGACTGCGGCGAGGGGAAAACATCTGGTGTGATGTAATGACATTTTCACATGTCAATTTAAATGCACGGAGGTACATGTGTTTTTCGTTGAGTTTGTTTGTTTTTATATGTTTTCTTAAAAATAGTAATGAATTTTGTCTATTACAGGTGATGAATACAATTGGAGGGATTTGGATGTTACTGGATCAATGGGAGCACTGGATCAATCTTTCAATAAGTGTTTTAATAGGTTAATTTTTTAGTTGGATCCTTTGTGTGGTTTTCTTGTTCGTAGTTTTAGGAAATACGTTGTTGGAGAGGAAAAGCATCGAGGGATCAGCTGAAAAGCTCGGTGTGGACTGAACAGAGAGATTAATTGCCAACATACATACTTAATATCTTGGTTAATGTAATTTTAGCATATGTATTATTATCACTGCTTGAGGATTATGTAATATTTAGTTTTTTTTTTGTAGCTGTTGACCAACTGAATTTTTTAGAAAATGTTTCGTCTGTCATGAACTAATTTCGCAAATATTAAATTTAAATAGTTTTGTAAACAATCTAAAAATCATTGGTTCATGATTAGAAGTTAAGCAAAAAAAAAAGAATCCCATTGCTGTTTTATTTCCTTAGAGTGAGTATATTCGAAGATCTAATATTATTGATAATAACATTTTCTGAAAGAAATTGTAACATAGTCCACCACTGAAAACATGAAGGCATTTATGAATTGATTTTGAATCGCGGAAACACTCGCCTAAATCTCATTTTCGCTGTAAACGCCGGAATAGAACCTCTTAATAACAAATCGATAGTGTTAGTAGCTCGAACTAAAACCAAAGTTAGCCAGGACCAGAGAATAAAAGAATATATATTTTATTTGCAATAAACGTAAAAGTTAAAATATTGCCAATATAACAAAGGGATTATAAATATCTCCAGATTGCAACCAACTTCAACATTCGTAAAATTCCTAAGACCTTGGTCAAAAAATAATGGGAAATATTGCTATGGCTGTACGTCCGGTAGGTGAAGCGATTACTTTCGGTGGTAAGGTAAGTAAAGTGGAACTAAAATAAAACAAAAGTAGAAAATAAAATAATGGAGGAAAAAAAGTGAAAGAAAGCCAGGCAAAATAACAAAAAAGGACAAGAAAAGCAAAGAAACTATAGTGAAAAATGGCTTCGGGAGTGCGGGATTGGGTAGATATTGGAGGATGGTACAAATCTGCCAGCTGGATGCTTCCAGAGACTAAGCTAAGTACCCCTCTACTGATGTTAAAATTTCCTAAAATATTCCATTGAGTTTCAAGTATTCACATAATTCATATCATATAATCTGAAATATATATGTTGTTTTTTGATATTATATTTCGAGTAAATTCTTAGGTGCTTTTGTTTTTATTTTACTATTTTTCTTCCTTCGTCTTTCTCTTTCTTACCAAGTTTCGTGCTTGTATTTCTTTCATTTGACTAACCACGTGGCGCCCAAAAAAATTGGTGAGCTAAGCCCACAGTCCGTCTCCACTGTGCTACCAGAAATTGACGCGGTTGAGGGCAGCGTAACAATATCCACCAAATAATTGCTTAAAGCTTGATGAAGAAAAGTATGAATTCAAAAACTAAATAAAACCTAGGTAAAACCATAAATAAAGAGCGCTATATTAACTACATCCGTTTTCGTAATTATGGAGCTGTATAATAATTTTCTATGAAATTCTTAGAACAACGACATAATCCGATTTTAGTTCATAAATTGAATATTTTGCTTGCTCTTGTACATCATGTAAAGACATAAAATTCTGGATCCTTTTTGTTTCAATATAAAATTGTTCCTCATCAATGTCAACAAAACTATTTATTTGATATTCAAAATTTTCATTTAAAAGATTAGATGGTACTAGGCCCGAATACCGCTCAAACCGTACTTTTATTTCCTGCATAACTCTATCCAATGACAAAAGTATTTCTCTTTGTATTTCTTCTTCTAAAGTTAACCTCACATCCCGCGAATTTTCACCACTCATAATTTTATCCTTCTAACTCCACGCTCAATTGATATCTTCAACTCTTCACATATTTCTTTGGCTATTGTAACTGCTTTTTGCACTAGGGTGTCCCTTTGTCCAAAGAAATACAATTTGTAAAGAATTCAGTTTTAACTCACGTTGATAGATATTTAATTCCTTTGTTTGCAGGTATTGTTGCGTGTCATTAATTTCCAAAAGGACGGATTCTCATAAATGTAGGTAGTGCAGACAAGAAAAAGATTGCATTGAGTTGAGTAATATTCCAGCGTCTGATCTCGTTTTAATATTTTCTTCCTCAGATGTCAATTTTTCGAAAGCACTTAAAATGTTTAATAAATTTTTTTTTTTTCAACAGTCACCTCATCTTGTATCTCAATGAGTTTCTACACTGCGCTTAACACCTTGACCAGTGATAGAAACTATCAAATTTTTCAAAAAAATAAATCAAAATTTTGCAAAAACAAAAAATCATCAAATTTGCTATATCCAAACACTTAAAAGAAAATAAACATAGCATAAATTCAAACAGCATCAACATTTTACATAATATAGACGGAGGAGAAATCTTGACTAGGAAATAAAAAAAGCCAAATATATTGGGCAAAACAAAGTTAATGATCAGCTAGATTTTATGAACAATAGTCCACTTTTAAATCCAATAAATTTTGTAACCGGCGGGAATATTCAGTCGATAGCCTCATGATGGCTCGATAGGGCGAAACTCGTCGCACTCTTATAAAAAGACTTTTTTTAATAAATAGTTTAAAAGTTAACAGTGTTTTCAATTAATCATGATAAAATTTAAACAAATGCCATCAAGAAATTCAATCGAAAGTATTAACAGCTGATGTTTGTTTACATACGTGATTAAGCTTACAAACCTCAACGTCGAGAAAAGACTGCCCGGGTCAGCACGCAATTTTGTTAAATTAAATACTTTTTATAATAAATGATTCTGTGGATTACAAAATTATTATATTATTAATTTTTATTTTTAAATAATTTAGACGGAAATATAAAAAATGCCGTCCGTGGCGCCCGCCTCCCCCCACGTAGATACGGTACTGGTTATTTATAAAAAAGGAACTATGCAATATAACGGAGAAATCCTACTTAGTGCCTTAGAAGGCGTAATTCTTTATGTACCTACTGTTAAAATTTCAAATGAATTGGTTGAAATTTGTTTGACTTATGAGTTCGGCCGACTTGAAAAAAGTAGCTTGGAGATAAACGCACTTAAAGTTTGTAGAAAGTCAGGACATGAATAATGTTTCAATACCTTTAATCTGAAACAGATGTTTCTCAAGTGCTCGTGAGTCGAAAGTGACATCTCTAGTCGATGAATGATGGTATTAGATGAAAGGATCATTTTTTTTCGAACCAACGACTTCATCATATCCAGAATCAATGTGATTAAAAATTCACGACAAATCAAATTTTTATTATTTTGTTTGATCTTGTAGATGCATAAAGCGTAGTTAGCAGTTACATCCATGAGATCAAAGAAAATATTATCATCATGAATTTGTACATTTATACAGCATGTCTCTGCCTAGGTGGTCAATAGAGCTAGAGGTGATAGTACTCACCTAGCCAAACAAAACTTTGTATGGTATCATCTCAAGGATACCTACGATTAAAACATGTGATAATTTGTGGTTTCTTCTCCTCGCCAGTAATCTGATCTAAGGAGCCATCGTTAGTCGTAGTACGTATCAATTACTTTTGACACCAAGGCAGAGCCTGCAGAAACGAAACTCGGAATCATAAACACTTCTGAATTTTGCTGTGCGAAACTCGTTCGGAACTTCTCTTCTACTCTTTCTCGCACTGTTCTAACAATAGCTTGTCTTCTACTTGAATAGCTTTTTAGTGATATTTATAATAAACCAGTTATTTATTGAAATATTTTTTTTCCATCCACAGGATCAGTCATTTGCAACACTACATCATGTCGTTCTTTACTTACTTTGCAAGGCCCTTCACACTGTTTGCCAATAACAATTTCTAAATTATATGCGAAGTGACTGTCTGCAAGAGCAAATATTTTTATTCCATACTTCGCTTACTTACTAGGAGTACAGTACTGATCATAGAATTTTACTGAACATGATTTTTACTCGTAATTTAAAAATGGGCAGCAGTAATATTTAAGGTATTTTGCAAAAAACTTTCTGTTGTCGTAGCCGATAAAGGAGATACCTAGTTGATACTCTCTCATCTTCCCCTAGATCTGGTCTTCTACGTCATCTTCACCATATCTCTCCCACACCTCATTTTTATGTCATGATATATTCTTCCTTTACCACCCAACCTATGTATCTTCATCCGATTGGCGTTTTCCAGTCAACTCTTCTCTAACTCAGACCTTCCAGACTTTCCACCAAACTTTTAAATTTTCATTATTACTTCACCCAACTGCTAGGTATGTATATATTTTTTTATAGCCTAGATGAAATATAGGATTATACAAGCTTTTAATTTCATTTGTAACACATAGAAATAATGATGGTAGAGTAAAATGGATTGGACACCCACGCGTAATATTAAAAGTTAATTATATTTTTGCATATCCGTTCGTGTGTCTGTCTGCCTGTCCGTCCGTTCGTCCGTCCGCATGATAACTCGAGAACGTGTTCACTTAGCGGGCTAAAATTTTGCACGCGGACTTGTTTAAAAAAAATACATTTAAGTTCGAAAATGGGCCGAATCGGGCAACTTCTTCGTAGACTTGCCATACCAAAATTTCGTTTTTCACTATATATTTGGGCACTGCCTGAGAACGCGTCGACATAGAAAGCTGAAATTTGGTATATGGTATTTTGGACTAAATCGGACAACCCCTTCTTGGTGTTATCATGTAAAAATTTAGGATTTTTACCCATACTGTGAAAACGATCAGTCCTAGATGGTTTAATGTACTGAAAAGTTCTTTAGAATGTGAAATCCCATGAAATTGGTTAAAACCATTTTTACTGTTCGACGAACCGTTTAAGAAATATATGAGAAAAACCACTTCAAAGATCATACCTGCACAGAGAGGTGGCCATAAAAAATTACTTACGGGCGTTCATCTAGGGTATCATAACAATTGGTCTTAGACCAATTCTATGTTTTTAATTTGTTTCATTTATCGTTGAGTATAATTCGATGATCAAGTACTGTATATTGCCCAAACGGATATACTATGTATCTAAAAGCTACTAGTTGTTCATCTTGCATCATTTCCGTACTTGGAACTAAGTTAAAACTAAGATTTAGTAATTATTTTGAAAAGCTCCCCATTATTTTCTTGTCGGAATAAAAACAAATCAAAGGTTTCCTTTTAAAAGTCACAGTTAGATAATAAAAAATGTATTTCCCTAAATTTTGTATGTCAAAATTCGAACAAAGTGTTTAGTCTTCCCGATTCTAGTAATGTTCTTGTGAGATAGAGAATTACTAACAACATTGTGATTTTCAATTCAACCTTTTAGGTGGTATAGTATAATTTGAAAATTATGCTTAAGCGATCAGTCACGTGCAATGCAAAACCACTACAGAGACTTTTGAAGCATCATTTTTACTTCGCTTTTACCGAAAACCGGTACGTGGGACTTACTGATATCAAAGCTGTAAAATTAAACTGCAAGTACCAGGAGACTCTTGTTGTGTTCTCAAGCTATAGAGTGCAAATGAACATGAATGAGGATGCAAATTAGAATGAAGTAATGAAGTACGTATGTACCTAACCAAGACAAGTATTTCAAAGACTCATAAATCCATAGCTGCCTAGTCAAAAGAAAGTTAGGTTAGGTTAGAGTGGCGACTATCAATTACCTATAATCAGGGATGCTTAAACCATCGTGAATTGTGATGCTACCTCATCCTTACTATGGGCCCTAACTCTTTGTGTGCTATTTCTCTTAATTTGTGGAGGAAGTAGCCACCAAGCATCCTTTTACGTGTCGCAAGGTTAGCGCATTCAGATGTTGAACTCTTTTAAGCTCTTACTCAGTCATACAACTTTTATCGAAGTCAATGTGTGAAATTAGAATGCATTTCGAATGTTTGTCAAAGGAATTTTGTTCCATGGTAGAGATTACGCACGACAACCCAGTTCATCCTAAGGAAAATTTCTGTCTTCCCAGGACATTACTTATCTGCTCTTGGGTTAAACTTATTTGCTATTTGTTTAAATTAATTTGCAAATACTTCCCCTATATAGTTGTGTTGAAAACGCGGGTGTGATTAGTTCCCTCCATCTACATTTAGCCAGCTTGCAGCCTTGTAAATCTAGAATCTGGATAATTTTCCAAGTTACAAGAGGTACAACGAGTTCAAAGCTTTATCAATGTAATTAATTTTACTAAAAACAGATTTTTTAAAGTTATAAGAGAAGTTACTAGTATCATTATATTATAAAGTTAGAATATCAAAAAAGGATTAAATGTCGATGGTTTTAGGAAACGGGGGAGTCAAGTAACGCTTCTTAAAAATCCCATTAGGATCAGAGATCTGAAACAATAACGTTGTTAGTAAAAGATATCATATGTTGAAGGGCCGTCGAAGAATGAGGCAGCATACCGTCGACGTTAGCAGTGTACTGAGTTATTAAAAAGCCAGTTAAAATCCCCAAAAAGAATCAACCCACTATTCAACATAAAGCCAGCGAATCAAATGTGAGAGATAAAGAGCATTGTGTGGAATTCTTCGAACAACATACATAACCAGATGGCCGTACTTACAAAGTCGACATACATACGTTAAAGGTCGGGAGGAATAGAACCATGGACTCTATATCCAGCAGAGGGATCCAGACCAAAGAGAACAAAAAAAAAGATAGCGTTCACGGCGAAAAGCAAGAACTCAGGACCAAAACTCTCTGCATCGAAGCCGCAACATAACAACATGTATTATTAGAGATAAAGCTCAATTGATGGTAGATCCATCCAATGGATGCTCAATCTGTATACAAAAGTACCACAGGGAGAGCTATTTGGACGATTACGATGACTCCTTTTTCTGCCGTTCCGACGCATAGTGAGCCAAAACGACTTGTTGGTTATCAAAAATCAGTAACTTTTGTTTTGTTGAAGATATCATAATGAAACTTTGGAAAATAAATCTTTATATTATTACCCTTTAACTCATAAAAAACAATTTCAATTGGCTTCAGGGTCCTACCTCAAAATAAACTATTAAAATTTGAAGTAGTCAATAAATGAATTATTAATGTTAAATATTTAAAAAGTTTTAATAACATTTTTAACGTAATACTTAATTATCCTTTTTATCTCCATAATAATATTTAATAAAAAAAAATGTTACAAAAAAATAAAAATTATATATACTTAAATATTAATCAGTTGGCTGGAACACTTTCAAAAATATTATCTATATTTTCACTATGTTTTCATCTGCGTCTAGTAAACATGCCATTTCCTCTGGAGATATTGATTTCTTCGTAGCACTTTTATACTAAATAAATGCAAGCAACAACAAGCATAAATCAAATAAGTTGGTAATACACTTGAAATTTCTCCTGGCTCAAAAAACTTTTATCGTATTATCAAATTGGAATTTGCCAATTAATCAAATTCTCTTTTCAATTAAGATAGATAATCTTCAATACGAAAAATATCTTCACTTTAAGTAGCTAAGATTTCCGTTACTTTCACCTACCTGCAACTTATGCTTTTAAGCACTCAAGCAATTACAATTTACAATTTTCCCTTATCTCAGGTAATTATAATAATATTAAAAGGCAAAGTCATCATATGTATTTACCTGGACATCATAAAGTACTAAACACATACTGAGTAGGATGCACATACAGAGTAAGTCAAAGTCAATTAAAAAGGTCATAAAACGCAATAGTATAGGTTCTTTAAATATAAATGACGTGATTAATCCTAAACGTTTATTAGAAAAACTGTAATTTATTTCGAAAACAAATATTATGCAGTCTTTAAAGTCATAAAATTCCTGAATTTTCTGCGATTTCTTTGAACATTGTCTGGAAATACCCACACGACAACAAGGTAGACTTTACTTCAAATACGATTTTTTCCGAAGATCGCAGGTGATCGCAACCAAAACTGTTTTTTTTAATCGATACAGGAGGATTTCTACTGTAAATTGATGCCAATTAGAACGTGGCCATAGCCATTTTTTTAAAAGTTAAAAATAAATGTAAATTTGAACGAAAAATCGCCCTTTTTAATTAAAATTCTATTATTAAAGAAACTATTTGACTTTTACCATAACTTTTCAGCCCATTAATTTCTCCTCCTATATAGTAAGTGATTTCATTAATAGCAATTAAACCTCCTCATCAGGAGGCCATACACGAGCGGAATTTTGTACGGATTTGATCCGCGAACCAGATTATCTGGACCTAGTCCACGGAACTGAGTTCCGCGAACTGGGTCCGCTCATCAGATCCGCCATATTAAGGGGCGACCATGGACCTGATCCGCGGAACTCAGTTCCGTGGACTAGGTTCAGATAATCTGGTCCGCGGATCAGGTCCATTGTCGCCCCTTAATATGGCGGATCTGATGAGCGGACCCAGTTCGCGGATATATCCATTTTTCAATATATCAGGCGAGTGGTAAAATTAACCGTATATTTTTCCTTTATTTTTCACGCATCTGATCCCCGGACTTGGTCTTTCTTGCTTATTTGAAAAATCTGGGGACTTTCATTCTGGATCAGTCATCATTTTATATGACTATCGAAGAGTTGGAACAAATCGCTGTTGTGGCTGCAGGCATTTTTGTTTTAAATTATAATGCAGTTATAAAAAGGAAGGAATGATCGAAATAGGTGGAAAAATGGTTAAGTGAAAAAATGTTTTTGGACATATGAAATTAATAAAAGAGCTCCGGAAAAATGAACCAGACGATTTCAAAAATTATCTACTCATGAGTGAGACAAATTTTGACCCATTGTTAGGAAAATAAAACATATTAAAAAAAAAATTAGTAAAACTTTATAAACATTTTTATAGGAATTAGTCAGCGGAACAGGGCCTCGTTGGATCAGATCCGTTGAAAATTTCTCTCGTGTATGACCACCTATACAAATATTTTCACAATAAAATTTTGAAATTATAGAAAACTCGAACATTTAAAAAATAACCGACCAAGTGCGAATCGGACTCTCGCACGAAGGGTTACGTACCATCGTACAAGATTTAACGCTGTGTACTTTTTATTTATTTTTTCAAATGAGAGTAAGCGTGATGTGAAAATATAATGCTGTCATTTGAAATAATAATAATAATTTTGTTGTGATTTGAAAATCATTTGAAAAAAAAATGCCTACTTATGTTAATAATAATGAATGAGAATAAAACGAGGAAAAAAACGCCGAAAAAATCACGTTGCTTATATGGCAGCCTCCTTTAATTTTTAATTTTATTTTATTTTTATTATTTTTTTGTTATAGCAGCAATAGAAGTACATACTCTGTGAAAATTTCAACTATCTACCTATTACGGTTTGTGAGTTACAACCTGGTGACAGATGGACGGACAGCGAAGTCTTAGTAATAGGGTTCCTGTTGTTACCCCTTGGGTCGGAACCCTAAAAATGAGCTGTTAAAATTTTTCTCTGACTTTAGCTATTCCAAACACAAAGATGTACCCCAATATTAAAAAAAATTTTTAAAAATCTATGCCATAACGAAAATCGATTTTTGGTCACCCAAGAATCTTTTTAGCCCACTGTGCGATGTAGCTTTATTATACATTTCAAGAAGAACAGTGGACTTAGGTAAATCCATACGTTGCATTCATGGGTACACGGTTAGAAATCTTGCTGTAAAAGATAAAAATAATGTATATACTTTTTAATATTAAGTCTATCTATACCAAATTTCATATAGAAAACGATAAAGTCGAATATATACATCATTTGTATACAATGTCAGTCTAACGTTAATACGAAATTTCCTATAAAAACCGTTTCTATACGCATATAAGATAAAATGTATCCGAAAATGTTATAGAATTTATATTCGAAACTATAAACTCTATCAAAGACGCATATAACTTACTTTATTTATATTTTGATGGTAATACTTTATATGATTTTGGTATAAATATCATATTCAGGTAGGATTTCGACGTGTTCTTTATATGTCTTTGGAATAAATTTCATACTACCTAGGGTATATATGTATCTGGCAAAAATTCTCAGAATTTTCAAGTGTGTACAATTTCTTTGAAAGAAATAACGGTTCTTTCTTTGGAAATATATTCTTTATGCTATTTCGTTGTGAACTCATCAGTCATATCAAAGTCTTTGGCAATGCGGCATCAACAAAAATTTGCAACCACTTGGGAAAGATTTAAATCCAATGCATTAATGAAAATGGGTAAAATTATGGATCTTACAACTGCTTTCATTAACGAACACTATCAGTACTTGAAAGACATATGTATAAGACCAAAGGAAATTAAAACAGTTTCTTGAATTGAACAATTTGGTTATTATCGTCCTGGACTATTTATTACTTCTCCAGACGACCCAAGTTTAATAAGATTTTTTAAAATTAAGTGCATTCTACTTAGAGAATTTCATAACGCGTGTGATGTAGTAGAGAACTCAGATGAAAAGAATTTAGTTTTGTTGGAATTATCAGAATTTAGCAATACAAGATCATATGACTCCGCGATTTCGAGGAAAACAAAAAAAAAACATATGTGGTTGTTAAATAACACCTTACTATCACTAATTGATATTTAAGTTTTTTTTTCTACATTTATACGAAACAAATATATATTCAAAATAAATTAAATTAAATATTTCACTAAAATATGATGTTTTATTAATTTATACATAAAATCAATATAAATTCACTATATACAATATATAGTATAAACTTTATATACCAAATATATAATTTATTTTAATCCGCGTTATTATGAAATTTATATGAAACATAATATAAATGAAGATAATATGGAATTACATATAAAAGTAATATGTAAAATGTATTAGTTCCGCCTATAATTCATGGTATCAATTTTATATTCTATTGATATAGAAATCTATAACAAGCTAAAGTATAAATTTTATATTAACTTTTGTAAGGATTTATATATATATTATTCATGTATAATATTTACACCAAAATTTCTAACCGTGTATAAGACTTTATTTCGCTTTTAAGAAGTGAAAAACTTCAGTACTTTAATCAACGTATCTTACTCCTTGAATATCAGTGTAAAAAGATGCATCTGCTGATTTATTGAGTTTCGTGTGTGATGTAATTTTTGTTCCCTTTCTTGCCTAAAAACACAAAATAAAACCTCAAATAATAGAATCAGCAACTGAACCAATATAAATTCAAATGTTTCATTCTATCTTCCCTTGTAGATGCCGTCTCCTAAACAAAATCAAGATATAGTAGAAAGCTGAGTATTCAAGAGAATTTCAAGAGAAACAGACTCTGGTCTATTGACATGGCTAAAGTCAAGTTAAACATATGATCTCTCTGTAAAAAAACTAAGAGACTAATCGAACGGATGAATACAAAAGTCGTAAGTTAGTACTATAAAACGAGATAATAAAATACAACGGCAAGTAGAACGGCTTGAAAAAGCTGATGTTAAAGAATCCAGTATATCCCATCGGTGGCTTAACTCAAAAAAAAAACTTAGCACAAGACATAAGAGGTGTTATTTTGATATTAAAAAAAAATGCCATTTTTTGAGATAAATGATCGGATCTTTATTTCATTATAAAGAGGAAGGTATGCCGAAATAACATCAGCCAAATGACCACCACGACCACGCCTACAGGACCATATCCTTTTCATGAAATTTTCCATAACCAAATCGCAAAGTGGCTGCCCTATGTCCTCGATAGCCTCACGAATTCCATCTTTGAAGTCTTGAATCGACGCTGGTCTGTTGGCGTAGACCTTCTCTCTCACGTGGCCCCAAAGGAAGAAGTCGCAAGGTGTTAAGTCACAAGATCTCGGTGGCCAATTGTGATCACCTCTTCGAGAGATAACACGGTCCGGAATCTTTTCCCGTAAAAGAGCAATGGTTTCGTTGCTTGTATGGCACGTAGCGCCGTCTTGTTGAAAGTAAACTTTGTCCAGATCAATACCATCGAATTCCGGCCATAAAAAATCATTAATCATCTGTCGATAGCTCAATCCATTCACCGTAACTGTTGCTCCAGCCTCATTTTCGAAAAAGTGAGGTCCAATGACCCCGCGGGACCATAAACCGCACCAAGTAGTCACACGTTGAGGATAGAGAGGCTTTTCAACTATAACTCTTGGGTTTTCCGAGCCCAGATGCGACAATTTTGCTTGTTGACGAATCCATCGAGGTGGAAATGGGCCTCATCACTCGAGATGAGTTTTCGATGGAATTCCGGATCATTTTCATGCATTTCAAGGACCCAATCAGCAAAGACTCGACGTTGTTGATGATCGGCCGGCTTGAGTTCTGGTGTTAACTGAACTTTATAAGCCTTAAGACCCAAATCTTTATGCAAAATACGGTGTTATGACGTTTGTGGAATGCCTAATTCCAAAGAACGACGGGGAATGGACAAACCTGGGTTTTCTTCAACACTTTCGGCTACAGCAGCAATATTCTCGGCTGTTCTTGAGCGACGTGCACGGGTTTTATTCTTCGCATCACTAACTTGTCCCGACAGCTCGAATTTTTCTACCAATTTCTGTATTGCGGTCCGACAAGGTGCTTCACGACGACCCAAAAATGTTCGAGTTTTATGAACCGTCTCTGCCACATTTTCACCATTTTTATAGTGAATTTTAATAATTTCAATGCGTTGTTGAATCGTGTATCGTTCCATTTTTATTAATGGCGTAGTTTCTACTTTTCAAATGTCAAAAAATGACAGCTCCAAAAGTGACATCTACCGAAATAGCGGGCTAATTAGAATAACACCTCTTATTGGAAAACCCTTATAAATAAATAATTAATAAAATGCCTTTTAGGGTTGTCTGTAGAGAAGAATTAATGTGTAGTGTCGAGAGTTTGATGCATATTTCGATTGGCCTTTGTATTGTCAAAAGTCAATCAGAGTTTTCGATGAAAAGTACCTAGTTATATGACGAAAAAGTTTTTTATATATTTTACCGCATTTTATTTATTCTAAATAATAAAGTAATAATAAAGTAAATTACATAATCTACAGCAGTATTTTTTTTTCACTTCTTGGTTTCAAAACTGTAGCTAAAGGAACTCCTTGGTGGCATACAAATACTTCCAGATACCATATATAGGTCTCTAATTAACCTGACCTGCACGTCGTTATGATATTCTTAACGCTACTTTAAACATTGTCGGTTTAGTGTGCCGACGATGATGGCGAGAACGTCCTAGTCACTAATAAAAGCACAATATATAACTGTAAAATTTTTCTCACTTCATAAGGATTTTCGATTGTGAAAATTAAGTGTTTATCACTATGCAATTTTCAGTATAAAGTGGAATTACCTCGACGTGAAATTTTAGAGTTATATAAACGTGCTAAACAGTAATAAATATTATCAAGAAGAATAGATTTGTTTTGGCCCTTAGTACTGATTTTTATAAGAAATAAGCACGTGTTCATCATCACTATTATTCACTTTATAGAGATTTACTCTTATTAGTGAATATAACGATTTATTGTCACTTTATGACGTCGAATTTTAACCATGAGGTGAAAATTTTAGTGGTTATCACGAAACTTGCACTGAGTTTTAGTGACAAAACTAATTTTTCACTACTCTACGGTTTAAATGCTGGTTGGGGTTATGTCCGCAAAACTATTCTCCAGAACTAAATGTATATAAAACAATGTTTTTTTTTAAAAAGAAATATTTAATGCCTGTCAATAAAATAAAGCTACACTCTAAATAATTAATATAAATATGTTACAATTTTAATAGTAAATTTTACTACATTTATTGTAGTTTAATAACATTTTGAATTGATAACTACACGTTTGAAGTGTAAATAAAAATATTACTCCAACAAATGTGGTAACACTTGGTAAACTTGGTTTCAATTTACTCAAATGAATGCAGTAAATTTATTTCACAGTCATGATTTTACTGGTCTGAAAAGAGTAAGATTCACAACTCGTGTCAGTATGCGTCTTACCATACAGCCAAAAAGGTTATATTTACTGTGCTAATGAATAAATTTGAGTTTTGTCAGTTCACTAATAAGTATATACTTACATGTAAAACAAACATTTATATTTTCATCGTGAAAAAATATAACTCCAATTTTAAATGTCTTTAGGAGAAATGTGGTGAAAAGTCGCTCTCCAGTTATAATAATTATCGTCTTCACTGGCATAGATATCACTCCTTTACAAATTTTAAAATGGACTAGTGTTTTTCAGTACCTACCGGTATACAAGTGTACCGATTTTAATTGTAAATATAAATCCGATATAAATTTAAACAAACTTGTAATCATATAGTTCTAAGGTAACAAAATGGTTACATGTACTGTCTTTAGAAATAAATTAACTTTTAGAACAAACACTGCAAAAAATGCGCATAATTTTTGCCACAAAGCTTAAGTATTTTCCTCCAAAATGTAGGGAATATTCCCTTAATTTTAGGGAATATTCTCTACATTTGATGGAAAAATACTTTATCTGTGTGGCAATAATTGTGTCAATTTTTTACTGTGCATATATTTAGAAAATATAAAAATTCTAATGACCCTGAAAGAATTCCGAAAATTTTATTGACATCGCAGAAAATCTGTCAGAATTTATAGAGTAAAATCAAAATTGACTTGCTCAATGTACTAAAATTTACTACGTCTGCTCTATGAATGAAAAAAAAAAAAAAATTGCATTTACTTTCTGGTGTAAATTTACTACAATAATACGAGGTAAATTAAAAATTAAATTAAATTAATTCAAACTTTTTGAGTGTATCTTTCGACAAATCTTTACATTCGAAAAGCTTCAATAGTAAGAGATTATATCACAAATCATAATATTCTACATAAAGGCTTTTTGGAATACGAATGTTTTTGTAACATTGCATTCCCTCGTATTTGTGTTCTACATATAAATATAATTAAAAACATTATTCATAAATTTAGAAATGTGCAATAATTACCCAGCAAACATGGCGAAACTTCGAATATTCATTTTCTTATTACAGACTGAAAAATATCATGCGAATAATAATCATATTCATATTGCATTCTTAACTTCCAACGGGAGAAACTGTTGCTTCGATGGCTAAACATCTTGAAGAAACGCGATACGAAGAAGATACGTTACGTTCGAGTAATTTTCCAGAGAATTATTTTTACATCGTGTATAAGAAATGCATTCGTTTGTGCAAGATGGTTCGCTTTCTTATCGTCAAAGTATAACATACAAGAATCGTCCAAATAAATCCTTTGGAATTTGCGATAAGGAATAAAGAAGACATTTCCTTAAAGTAGGAATACTATATTCATTTTATTTGAAAATTTTTTAATATGAACTGTTTGAAATTCATATTTTAGTCAGATGTATTGTGTTGTATTGCGTTGTTATTTAAATTATTAATTTGTTTCCTTTATCGCTTCTTAACACGCTGTCCGGCGCCGTGGAGATAATTCATCTGCAAGATACATTTTATAGTGGAGTCGCTGTCATTGGAAAACTTTTGGTGGCAAACTGTTTCGGAATTAAATGAAGGAGAGCTGTTGATTTCAAATAATAAAAACAATACACAAAACTTATTGCTTCTCTGTAGAAAAAAATTCGATAATTATTACTTAGACTTATCGATGCGGTTGGCAAACATAAGGGATAGTAAACAATGGTGGAGTTTGGCACGTAAACTTAAAAAATCATATTTTTCCAAGGGGAGCAGCATTACGCCTCAAGAGTTCAAAACTCATTTCGAAAATAATGTTAACCCCAAAATGGCCAGTATGCCAATGCTGTCACGTGAGCCTTTAGTGGCAGTCACTTGCTTGAATGAAGCTATCGGAGTCGGAGAGCTATAGAAGGCACTGGGCCGGATCGTATCCGTATTTTATCGTATTTTATGTACATGCTACACCAGATTTTCTTCGTATTTTAGTAAGTCTCCTCAACATTATTTTTGATAGTGGTGAGGCAGGCGCGGATCTAGTGATAAAATTAGGGAGGGGGGGGGGGGGTCATGGTCATCTTACTGCAAAATAAAAACACCATTGTAAGGTGTTTAATTTACCAAAAACGAGTATGTATTTCAACATTTATATAACAGATATGTATTTATATAACATTTAAATAATATGGTTACGTGCCATAGTGCAATAGGAAAGAAGACATCTATTGGAAATGGATACTTTGATTGAAAAACAAATTAAGAACGGACATAAACAATTTTCGGAAAAAGAAAGGCAACATTATGGGGAAAAAATTGTGGCTTTCATCTGAATACATCCCAAATTTTGTGAAATGCTCATGGGCCAACCAGCACACTTCACTTCTAGGGAAGGAAGGGATTTTGCTGGCCTCATGCAGAGACATGTTATTACAATAGTTTTGCTACACTATATTCCTTATATGATTACCAGGTTAACTGTGTAAACGTTCAAACAAGTAACAATCTTTGATATAAATAATAAGTGTATCACAAATTCACAGCAAATAATGAGAATTTTATTATATTATCACCTCAAATCGGATGTAAGCCAGGGCCAACACGCGGGTGATTATAGGCAGTTTTTACGGGAGGACGGGCAGTATACCAATAATACTACTGAAAAGGAAATTGATTCGGTCATTTTAAAATTGCGAAATTCCTAATCGATCGGTTGTATAGTTGTTTACCTGCGATTTGAGGTGATAATATAATAATTAAGTTATCGTTACGTGCTGTGAATTTGTGATACAGTTATTGTTTATCTCAAAAACTCTATACATTTGATGCAATCTTTCGTGACCGATTTGTGAAACATTATTAAAAGAAATTAAAGAGTATTCTACTTGTTTTTACATTTATTTCACAAAAAATGTTTCTTCTCGTTATAAATTTACTGACAACTGTTTCGATCTCTATTGGATCATCCTCAGAGTAGTAGCACTTGTTTACTCCTCTGAGGATGATCGGATAGGGATCGAAACAGCACTTGTTTACTCCTCTGAGGATGATCCGATAGGGATCGAAACAGCTGTCAGTAAATTTATAACGAGAAGAAAAATCTTTTGTGAAATAAATGTAAAAACAAGTAGAATACTTTTTAATTTCTTTCAAAAACTCTAACTTAATTGAACACGCACACAATTAATTTTGGCAATCATATATAGAACTACGCGTAACAAAATTATTGTGCTGGTATGTCTAAGTACAAGGGGAGGAAAAACCTTCCTTCCCTAAAAACTTCTCCCATTGACCGTAAAATAATAAGATTAAGATTACAAGTATATTTGTGCTCGATTACTGTCACTGATATCGACAGATAAGAAATACAAATAACCTGATATCGACGGCTGCACTACTATAGGTCTGTTCGCATATTTTTTTCAAATAAAAACATGAAAAACGTCAATTTATATGATAGGAAGAGAAACTGCGAGTGACACTCGCAAAGTACGCGAAAGGCTCCGAGTAAAAGCTTGTGTAACGTCAAATAATTAAAGTGGATTACATGATTTATTATTTAAATTATTGAGTTATTGTGCTCCTATTTGAAATAAATATGCATGCCGTAGAATTACTTTCTATAGTACAAGTACAATAAACAAATTTAATTTACCACTTTGAATACGTAAAATGTTTTTGTGGAACATTCTACTTCCACTGGAGGAGGAATAGCAGGTCCATCCATTTCTTTTGAAGTAAACTAAAAACTTGAAAAATAGCTAAAAACTCAAAAATAACTAAAAACTAGTGGGAACTGTCAAATCTGACACTTTTGAAGTTTTCACTTGACGATTTTTCTCTAGTCAAATCAACTAATAAATTGAACGGAGGGAAAAAGTGATGACAACAATTTCTCTCTCAGTTTTCGAGTACGCTAACGCCTTCGAGTAAGAACTTACAAAACGATTTGAAGCTAGTACGCGAACAGACCTAAAGTTTATGAGTATACTGCACGCGCGTTTTGCTACACTTTTGTGCCTAGACGTGTCAATGTCATCAATAGAAAAGAAATAGTTCCGGAAATTTTGAAATTGTAAAATTTCTGATCGGATGGCTTATTTAGGGCCAACCCACACGAGGAGTTTATAGGGAAGGAAGAATTTTCCTCCTCTTGTGCTGAGACGTACCAGCACAATAATTTTGCTACGCGGAGCTCCGTATATGATTACCGAAATTAATTCAGTGCGCGTTCAATTAAGTTACAGTTTTTGATATAAACCTAAAGAGAACGTCATATAGAAGTGAATTGACTTTCTGCAATGTCCTTCTATAGACATTAGTCATTATACATGTCAGTAGTTTTATATAAGAATGCTGCAAATATTTTAAAATGTTAGGAGTTAGGGCTAAGTTAGGGCTCTGATGTGGTAGTGAGGGAGTCTAGTTTTGTGGCTTAGAAAGTGTTTCTCGAGGAATCACATAAAGTTGGGGTCCCAAACTGAAATTCTGAGAAGAACTTATACACATACATCACATACACACAATTATATTCATTTAAATAAATTTTGGTTTTTTTAAGGTTTGGAATAAATTTTTTTTTTGAAGTTGAAGAATATAAATAAAAAAAGACAAAGTAATAAATATATTTTTTCAAATAACTCAATTAATTAAATATTTTGTTCTTCAAATTGAGGGGGTTCATGACCCCCACGACCTCCCCTCCCTGGATCCGCCACTGTGGTGAAGCATCCGATAACTTTAAAACAGCTATTATCTTCCCATTATTTAAAAAAGGTGATCTGAACCAGACAAAAAATTACAGGAGGATTGCATTCATGGACTGCGTGGCAAAACTCTTTGTGTCAATTATTCTGAAAAGATTAACGGAATGAGAACGACAGTATAACATTTTAAATGAGTACCAAGCCGGCTTTAGGAAAGAATATTCTACGATGGATAATGTGTTCAATTTATGTAGTATAGTTCATCTGCTTCACGCAGAGGGAAAGAAAAAAATTTACACACTTTTTATTGATTTTAAGTCGACTTTTGACACTATTAACCGAAAGGCGCTAATTTACAAACTTTCCAGTCTAGGTTTATCAATGAAAGTACTCAGGATACTTTCAAGTTTTTACTCTGATACAAGGATGGCAGTATGGACCGGGGAATTAGTGTCAGAATACTTCTCGACTTTCTCAGGAATCAAGCAGGGCTGTTTAGTTAGTCCTTTCTTGTTCTCTCAGTACATAAATGATCTACATAATAGTTTGGTGGATGGTGTCGAAATTTACGGTCAAATTATCCGGGTATTATTATATGCTGATGATATCGTCCTGTTTTCAGATAATCCGAAAACAATGCAAGATGTAATCCATAAATTGGAAATGTACTGCCTCACAGTAAACTTGGATAAATCGAAAATCATGATTTTTAATAAAGGTGGAGGTAGAAGAAGAGCGGGTGAACACTGAATTTTCAAGGAAACTCCAATTGAAATAGTCCCCTCGTATTTCTACTCAGGAGTAGTCTTAACTTCAAAATTGAGCTTTAGCCAACATTGCCACAATAGGAGCATTACGGCAATCTCTATTATGAATTCAGTCTGAAATAAATTCATTAACAATTAAAATATTAATTTTGGTCCTAAATGGAGTCTCTTTCAAAGCGTAATGAGAACAATTTTATGTTACGGAGCGCAGATATGGGGCTTTTTAGGCAATGACGACGTATAGAAAGTTCAAAGAAGTTTTTAAAAATAGTGCTGAACCTTCCCAAGCATACCCCTAACTATAAGTTGCACCTCGAAACAGGAATAGACTTTATTTATCTATACACTCGAGAATGCCATCTAAATTGTGTTAAAAAAATTCTGGAATAATACCCTGAACATTGTCTTCCGCGTAAGTTAGCGATAAAGTTGTATGAAAAACGGCTATTTAGCTTTGCTGTTTGGGATGAAATAGCAGTAGCGCATAATCTAATGATAGATATGAATAATCTCAATGGAACGATTACAGATATGCTGCTAAGAGAGAAGGATTTTAGATATGGGAAAGCTAAAGAGCTTGCAAGATCAGGGATGAGGCACGGTCTTTATCCACTTTTCGAATATGAAGTCGGCAGAGCCTATTTTAACGAAAACCACACTTTAAAGCAAATAAAATTAATATTCATGACAAGGGGTAGTTTATTCACTCTCAATGCAAATCTATGGCGGAGAGAAGGCACAGCTTTATGTTCTATTTGTAACATAGATGAAGAAGAAGATATATTTCATTTCGTAGCTAGCTGTCCTTTGCTTGCAGAATTTAGGCGCCTTTACTTTGGAGAAAATTTCTTATCCAGAACACAAACCATAAAACATCCTCAATGGTGATAACAAAAATAATGTAACATGAAGATATCGCATGACCATGTTTGGGTTGTACCCAGAAAATTGCTTTCTGGGATTTATTAGCAGAATCCATGTGACCCCTTCTCAGCCAATTAACAGACAAGAACACAGCCTGCCGTCGCGCAACAGGCTGTAATAATTTCGTACATCGTGTAACCTTAAGTTAATAAATATTCGAACAATTAAAGTGTGTAAAATGAATCAAAGACAAAAGTGAATTCGAGGCTAAAATTAAAGCCTGTACGTAAACAATTTCAAATATCCCGGGATATCGGTTCGGTTTAAAATTTCGACATAATTCGTTAAAATTCGTTAATCGCGTGTGAAGTGCACTTGACACACACTTGACCCCTTCTCAGCCATTAACAACGCCACTGCACATATCGCTCTCGGTTTTCAATTTCTCTGAGAATTTTATTCCATTCTCTTTACTATATCCTGAAATAAGAAAAAATACATTACTTGTATTGTTTCGCAATCCCCGGTGTATAATACAAGCCATGAAGTCTCCGAAGGCACCGACACAGTAAAAGGCCTTAACGGCCCGGCTATAGCCATGCATTGTTTACGTCAGATATGATTTTCGTTGGTGATATAATATGTATGAAGTATAAGTGAGTGAAGTAGGTATATATAGTATACATATGTATGTATTTATATTTCAAACGAACATTATTCTTACAAGAGAAAATTTGTCGGAAATTATAGAATTATAGGATTAGGTAGACAATATGCATAATCAAGTTTTGAATAACACCTTGAATCGTCGCACAGGTATAGGACATCTGGTCACAAAAGTAATTGTATGGCACTAGATTTAGTTACCAAATACCCAAATATTAAAATTTAAGGGATCTGAAGGAAATTTGAATATTTTAAGTTTTCAGTGCCCTCCTCGAATTTCTGCATTGATCCAAACTACATTCGATTTCCATATTTCTTTCATCCTTTCCCATATTCGTGTAACTAAAATCGGCGGGAAGTTTTTTTCGAAAAACTAAATCTTCGTAGAATTTAAAGTAACCACATCACATTAAATTTGCCACTCGAAACTTTGATCTATTTTGGTTGTGGCGTGGAACCAAAGTTAACTTAACAATCTCATTTCTAAAAAAAAAAATCAAAAAATGTTACCGGGGTTTTGTGAAAACCGATTTTTGTTGAAATATTGTGAGAATTATCCAATGTTTTTTATATCATAACCAATGTTTGTTAGTGTAATTCCTATGATGTTTGAACAGCACGTGCTTCTGTTTACATTCGCTTTGCTCTGAAGAGATTAAGTGGGGGATACTCACGCTGGATTCTTTGATATTTTTGGGAAAAAAGAGAATTTTATTTGGGAGAAATTTTACATCTCCTGGGCTGTGCGATATCTTTATGTTATATCATTTTTGGTGATAATTTCTTGGCAATTGCAGAGTACTTAAGACATGCACTGGCGTATTGAAACTATTGAATAATGCAATATAACGTTTAGTATAGGATAGCCAAATTAGCATTAACGTAGATCCAGCGGATATTTAATACGTATATCGAGCGTGAGTAATACTTTTGATTAGTAGTTCTTTATAATGGCATTGTATGCAGTTTTCAAATTCAAAGGTAATATTGTCGTAAGTAATACTTTACAAGTTTAGTTGATCGTTTACCTTTTATGTGAAGTGATTTGATCCAGATGAGTACCAACCAGGCGGACGACTTTATTGTCATTGCTCAAGTCTTTAGAATTAGGTTACATTTAAGGCATTATAAGGGTTTACATATTGCTTCTTTTACTAGTTGCCCTTACTGAACGCCGTGACATTTTAGTTTTACACGTTTTCATGATAATAATATTAATTATATATTCAATTGAATAATATCTCAATGAAACTACAAAATATTTACCAAAAAAAAATCCCTTTTTCTTTTTAAAACACTTTTCATCAATCGCCAGTGAACTCACAAATAAATTACTGTCATGGAGTCAATGGCTGATACAGCGATGGCCGATCGGGGAGATCGCCCCCCCTCGAAGTCTAATTAATTAAAATATATACTCTTAAAATTTACACTATACTTATACTAGTACTTTATACTAGTAAAATGAAAATGAAAAAAGAAAAAAAAAAATCTTGTTAAAAAACACTGCTTCTAAATCCGCACTATAAAATAACAAAAAAAAAATTCTCTCTTCACTAAATGAATACCTACATCACAGAAATTTTCTAGACTTTCCATTCATTCTGCATTTAATTAAATTTTTAAATTATATTACATTTGTGTATAAAATTGACAATTTTCAAGGTACACAAAGAAATCAAAGTCAGGGCAGTTGAAATTTTAATAGTACAGCGAATAAAAATTTCCAAAATTGAAATTTTGAGCTCCTAATATTTATCAAAATACTTAATTAAATTACTTTGCTTTGACTTTGTTTTCTTTGTGTTTCTTGAAAATTTTTAGATTTTTTATACACAAATGGAATATAATTCTAAAATTTAATTAAATGAAAATTAAAAGGAAATTCTTTTTTTATTTAGTCTTAAATTATTCTCAAAAACTTTAATATTAGCTGCGGTTTTTTATATTGATCCGGTTCATTGGAAACTTGTAGTTTATTTGCTTCTAAACAATGTCTGTAGGTAGCTATATGATTTTACATATGAGGCAAATTATCAAATTGCCATAACTTCAATATGAACAAAACGTCCAGAATTGAACCTGAATAAAATTTGTTTCAAATGGCAATGGGATGATATTTTATGAGTTCAGAAAATCATGTAAATTTATAACCTAAGTCAATCGCTAATCTCTTTTAACCCGGATCAGGAAAAAGTAGCGCAGCAATTATTAAGGAATTTTCTGTACAAGATAAATGTTTGTATTTTTTTTGTGATCGAAAATTTACAAAAGAAGAAGAAAAGTAGTATATTGGGAAAATCATCATAGCTCAGGCAAATATTTAATTTAAAGCAAATAGGCTTATAAAAGAATGAGCGAACTGATGACTACCCAAGTGGCGATACAGTGTCACAAAATTGTGAAAAGTAGCTATTTAGCTTGTCGCTCATTATTTAATGTACATACATCTCATAACAATATCCACACATTATTTATACTTTTATTACCACATATACCTGCGGAAGAGGCCTTCATTTATAAGGAATAAAGATAGCTTAAGTCAGAAATCTGCTTGAAAATGTATACAGTTTTATTATATTTTGTCCATCGTATCCACCGGAAACTGAGCATTTGCCAATGTTAGAAACAAAACACTGAACTTTTTATCCCACTGAAAATGACATTAAAAATTTCCACGAAACCAGTTGTATATTCTTAAACTTTCTTGACTTTCGAAAATTATTTTTGATACTTATATTTGTCGAAAAGTCAGTTTATGTCCTCCTTCTAATAATTGAATTAAATAAGGTAAAATAAAATTTATTTTCAAAATTTAGTGACATGAATAGCAGCAGCTATTACTATTTTTCTGTGTATTCCATAGTTTTCCTAACTAACCCCAATTTTAACAGAAGATTAACTTGAAATAATTATTGTTTCTCTCATTAGAAATGTTTCAAATATAATGAAAAAATTTGCATAAATAACGAAATAATCTTGAACGAGAAAATTAGAATACGCAATACTTTATCGCGAAAACAATAAATTTAATTGTGAAGAAAAGATACAGCGGGAACTTATTTAAAGTAATAAATTACATCCAAAAGCAATAGCTGCATTCCAGTTTTCTCATAGCTAATTTTTAGCTTAAGTGCTCGACCATAGTTTAAATTAGCTAAATTATGCTTTCGAAGACTTTCAAAATATACCTCCTTGCAGAAAATAGCTTATTTGAGAAATCTTGAGAAACAGAAAGCTTAAATAAGCTCGGAGAATATTTAACTTGACTTATAACATAAGCAATTCCAAATTACAAAATGTCATATTTTAGAGATGAGAAAAAAGCAAAAGCTATTGTCTTCTTACTTCCACATTTAAAATCAGAAAACAAAATTGTTTGTGATTTCATCTCATTTTCCTCTACGAAAGATAGAAAAGAAAAAATTTGACGGTATTTGACAATATCATCCACATATCGCCCTAACGATTTTACATCAACATTTGTAATGGGAAGAATGTCATAGAAGACGTAAATGTATTAAAGATCTAAGTACATAAAACTGTATTTATATAGAGAAATTATTCATTATACAAAAGGAATACAAAGTAAATATAGACACACAACCTAAGAACCGTATGGATAAATTTTTAAAACAAAATTAAAATAGAAGATAATAATAATAAATAAAAATAGAAATAAATAAAATTAAAAAAAATAATAATATATAAATAATATGTAATTAAACAATTATTTCTTATTTCTTGTTGTTTATTATTATATGTATACATGAGATTACATATCGCCTGAATACAGTTTTAACTCATATGCAAAAATGAAGTTTTGAGAGAAATGGAGTTAAAGTTGAGACCTTTATTATAGAAAAAATGTTCGATACATTTTTTTTTCATTTGCCCAAAAACTCAGCAGTTTTCCGTCTATATATTTCTTGAATTATTTTTGTTTCAATAGAAGAAAATTTTATTAAGTTGAGCCTATGTTGTTAATGGGGCAAAACTATATTTCCAAACAATATATTTCTTGTATGATATGGGGCAAGACAATTTACTAATAAAGTTAAAAGTAATATTTTATTATTCAACATCTTTATTTAGCTTTAAATATTTTTAGTTTTATAATCAAAAATACATTTCTTCATTCGCAATGAATATAATTTTATGATTTTTGTTACCGGATGAAGTTTATATTTAGTCAAGTAGGCCTTTTTGGAATTTTTCGGTAAAAACGAAGCGCAAAAAAAATAATAATTTTTTATCTATTCTATCACACAATCATTTGATTTAAGTCGACAACGTTTCAAGTCTTGGTTCGACTCATTAACAGGTACCATAGAACAGAGTTGAGTGACTCGAAAAATAAATTAATGAAAATAGGAGAATCCAAACAAAATTCTCGAATGAAATTTTGCCGCCCTAAATAAAATAATTGTGTGATGAAATAAATAAAAAAAATCGCTTTTATGTTTTTCGTTTGTACTGCAGAATTCCTAAAATACCTACTTGAACAAATATTACTTTATTCAGTAAAGTTAATAAAAGAAAAAATGAATCCTTATTTGAGCATTAAAACTGTTTGATTGTAATTTCTATTTCCATCTGGAAAATAAACTAAGAGAGATTTCATAGTTTTTGCCTTCTAGCTTGAGTGATTTTAATCGGTACATTGTTTTGAAATAAGGATTGTTTAAAAAAAATCAACACCTATCCCCGCTTCCATTACTCATCACCAGTTAAACAAAATTAGGGATCGGGTGATAGGGCTGCATCACAAAAAGGTGTGCACCTTTAATTGCACAACTTCCAAAACATATCTAATCGTTACTCCCTCCTAGTGCCTCCCAAATTAAATAACAAACTGTTGCGGGAAAATCATGTGGCGCAGAAGATGTAGGAAAAAATAACAAGCAACAACACGACAAGTGAACAAAAAACCAAAATGTTCTTAGTAAATTCCTAGAATTCTATAGTGTCCAGAGAAAATTCGGGTCAGGAAGGAAATCAGGTTCGATTGACCAAAATTTGCCCAAAGAAATGGTAGACAACTTTAAACGAAATTCCAACATATCTTTGAGAGATATGGCTGATACCGTTGGAACATCATATGCTACGGTCCATCGAATTGAAGGAAGAGAAGGCCCACGAAGTTCCCATATTCAGAAGACACCAAACAGAATATCAGAAAAGAACCAAGATATAAAATCCAGGGCCGAATTTTGTATGAAAAGTTCCTAACGAAATTCGGCTTAGGTGAAAACGAAATTCAACCAGTGTCTTCAGAAGTGCTTTCTTTCATCCTATTTTATTTTTACCAGGTTTAGCAACTTGCTACTGCGGCAGAAAACCGAGAGATTTCTACGATGCCCAATGCATACTCGTAGTATCCAAAGAAGCGCATCCTCCAAATTGGCCAAAACTAAGGCCAAATATTGGTCTAATATTGACAGAAAATTTAAAACAAAACAAAAAACACTCCGATAACATAGACATTTTAAGAGACAGAAAAGACCGTTCGATACATTCGGTACTGTCTGTATAAAATTTAACGACAAACGTTCAGCAATTTTATAGCACGTAGTAATTATATCATGTCGGTTGTGAATAATGTAGATAATTAAGCAACAGTTCAATAAAAATTATTTGATTTGTCGAGTAGATTAAGAGCAGCGGAAAAAACATCAAAAGAAACAGACAAGCGCTCAATCGACTGAAAGAGAATTTTTTCCGCCGTTGTCGATTATGTGTCGAAGAGGAAGACAGACATTTTGAAAACTTTTTGTAATTTTTCACAATAAAATAATTATTTTTATTTAATTTTCAGTTTTACTTGGTTTTAGTTCCCAATTAAAATTGTTAAAATTTACACTTAGTACAATCTGAATCGAAATTTAAGTATTATGCCGTTGAGATAACTTGATAAAATCTGCGCCATGTAAAGTCGATGAACTAAGAAAGTTTTTGAACTAGTTTCTAAAAAAAAATATGGGACTTTTTTCTTAAAATTGCCATAGAATATTCAAGTTGGTTTTTTTTTTGTAAAAGAAAAAATTCAACATTACTTTTTGAGACAATGGGGAAGTGTATTGAAATAAAAGTTTTTAAATACAATACATGCACTGTTAAGCTATTTCGCAAAAAAAAAATAAATGCCTATCTCACTTTCTTCGACGGCTATGATCAAAATTATCTTACAATACGTAATTAGCGAAAAATCTCGAAAATTTGTAATAACTCGAAAACTACAAAAAATATAGAACATACATGGGGGTGATTTGGGTTCCCCGAGGGACGCTCTATCTCCAGGCTTCCGATTATTACTATTTTTTGGGACACCCTGTATATATAGGTATAAAGAATTTATGCAATTTGAAGGTATTGATGAAAACTTGATGAACGGACATCAATTGAAAAACCCCACAGGATCGACGAATTTCAGTCTCAGGGAATTGATTAGCTTTTCGAATCTCATATCCTGCCTACTCTTATATCATCTGGTTTCATTTCAATGTATAATCACATTGATTAATTAATTAATTAATTTATATACAACTATGTGTTTATATTTGTACGAATAGGAAAGCTTTAAAATGAAAAAAAAAACTTTTAAGGTTTATTTCACCATTTTATACCCCAGATCAAATCTAAAGGGTATACTAAGTTTGTCATTGCAATAATGATGGTAGAGCGAAATGGATTGGACACCCACGCATAATATTAAAAATTATTTTGATCTTTACATGTCCGTCTGTCTGTCCGTGCGCACGATACCTCGATAATGCGTTCACTTAGAAAGTTGCAATTTTGAATACGAACTTAAAAAAAAAAAATTTACATTAAGTTCAAAAATGAGAAAAATCGGGCAACTCCCTTCGTGGGGTTGCCACACAAAAATTTCGGTTTCCAGTATATATTTGTACACCGCCAGAGAACGCGTCGACATAGAGAGCTGAAATTTGGTACACGGTGTTTTTATAGTAATAATAAATAAAATTTTTAAAATGGAATAAATCGGGCAACCCCTTCTTGGTATTGCCATATAAAAATTTAGATTTTTTACGGGTACTGTGAAAACGGTCAGTCCTATACATTTTTATTGTACTAAAAACTTCTACAGAATACGAAATTCTATAAAATTGGTTATAATCAGTTTTTCAGTCCGACAAACCGTTCTAGAAATATATGCGAAAAACCACTTCAAAAATCAAACTTGTATAGATCGGTGACCATACGAAATTTCATACGGGCATTCTTCTAGGTTGTCATAAGAATTGGTCTTACATCAATTCTAGCTTATTTGCTTGTTATTTAAATGAAGACTCTTCAAGATTACACAATTTTTTAGTATGATTTGAACGGTTCTCAGGCTCACCGTTATCTCAGCAGATGCTGCTAACGGGAATTCATCTAGCGTATCATAAGAATTGGTCTTAGACTAATTATAGCATTTTTACTTGTTTTGTACTGAAATTTTTGGAATTCGCTACACTTCAGATCAAATCTTCCAGGAACACCAGATAACCTTCAGCTTTAATCAAATTAAAATATGGTTAGTTATTACTGTTACGAGAAGAATATCCACGAATTTGGTTGTAGAATAAGTATAAAGAATTTCTGTGGAACAAAATGTAGTAAATAAATTTTCTCATACCCATTGCTTTGAATCCTTTAATAGGACGATAGAATTTAGAGACTATGTAAATTGGATTAACCTGTTTGAAATATACGTCACCTTTGCCCTTGCTTAATCCTCTTTAGCACTGTAGTTCCATGGTACAGACTCCCTTAAAATATCTACATTGATATTGGATTTTTATAGGAGGCTTAGTAAGGCGTGCTCATCTCCTTGTAATTTGTATGGCTGATTATAGTATTATTACCACTTTATGAAAATATGCCAATTTCAGTTATTTTGAACGATATATTTTTTCCATATGAAGAAAGAACAATGTCAGCGTATGATCCTGGAAAGTGGTTTTGTGCTACTAGTTGATATTTCGAGTATTAATACCAGATATGTAATTATGACTCTTAGATAAACTTCTGTGGAAACTAGTGTTCGATGAAATTAACTGTTGCATTAAAAGATTGTACGAGGTTTGTGTTTGGCCTAAGAAGATTTGATCATGTTTCACCGCATGGTAGGCATCTGCTTGGTTGTCTTTTGATGAAATATTTAAGGCGTATGCTTCTTGCATCCCTTCACAAAATTATACACTCCAAAAGGCCTCGGTACCTTTTTAACCAACTTGAATCTCTAAACTCTGGCAGATATTTTAACTTATTGATACTTAGGTTTCAACATTCCACATTGGAGAACTCTTACTTTGTTCGAGGTATGCGTGCCTGGAATAATTTACCGACTGATGCTGAGCGTGTGGGCTCGTCTGATAGGCTCTGGAGGTTGATGGCACACAGTTACACTGGCACAACTTAAAAAGGCTTCCAGTTTGAAGGGGGTGGTCCTGGCAATATAATCTAGTATAGAGTTTCTGTAATTTTAGTTTGTTATTTGTTAATATTATATCTCCTTGTGTGTTATATAAACCTTTACTTTTTTTACTTTTTTATTTATGTCTTATTTTATATTTCACATATACATTTTGCATTTTATTTAAAGTGTTTGTTTTAAGTTTTTAGTAAGCTAGTTAGTCCAACATTCTTTGTACTAAAAAGATGTGTAATCTTATTGTACGTTAAGCCTGTAATAAATCTGAATCTATTTACTAGTGCAGCTGACAGTATTTGTGATTCTGGTACGTACTGTTATACCGGGTGATTCTCCTCTTGCATTAATTCATATCTGAATACCCTAAATTACAATGAATTGCGATGTGCGACGACCAATAATTAAAACAGTATAAATCGCTTACCACTCTATCTTACAAGATTTCTTATCCGGCCAAAAACGTACAAAAAAAACCTCTTTCTTCAACTTTAATAAGACCGACAAACCGTGGACACCATTTATCTAGTCCTTTGGCGTTGACAACTTTAAATATCTTTATGTCGATTCAGTTTCAGCAGCTAAAACATTTGGTGACGAATTTTCCGATTAATTAAATCAACGGCAACATTTTCGTAACAAATTTCTCCTTAAATAGAGATAAAAAACGAGGAAGAAATTTACACATCCGTACGAAACTTGAGAGTTATTAATTGAAACTGCCATAAGAATACTGCACTATCCAAAAATGTCTAAACATTATTAACATAAACATACATCACCTGCTGGAAACATTATACATTGCTCTAAATATGCCGAGGTATTGCTGGTTGAGTTCTTACATGGAAGCAGGCGTAACGTGAAGAAATCGAGCAGCGGCGATTGTGCAATCCGACACAACTCCGGCTTGAAACCGCCGTGGACAACATGCCGCCTTCAATGCTATGCATTCATTGCCTGCAATTGGACTAAAAATGCTTCAGTTTTTTTCTGAATGGGAAAATTGTTTTTCACTTTACTTCTTAACCTTTTTCAATGAAAAGGAAATCTACAAGATCTTACGTCTGCGCCGACTAACGCGGGTAACTTAAACCATTTTAGCCACTAGCTATATATTTAGAGTCCACCGATGCTTATGATTGCGACTTTCTGTTTATTGTCTGAATTTTGCCTGTTTTGATTCGACTCCATGAGCCGATTGCTACTGCATCGGTGGTTACTTAATCGCAATTTTCATAATGAGAATGAATGTAAAGGAGGTCACTAATTGACGCACGGAGAATGGCTACGGTTTCTGAGTTTTATACTTTTTGCATTTAAAATAATTATAAAGAATTGAATATTGTCAAGTATGCACGGGGTTGACAATCTAAATAGATTAGAAATGACTTTACTTTATTAATATTATAATGCAACCGTACCGGGTGACGTCCAGGATATGGGAGCGGACCGATAATGCAGAATAACTTTTTTTTTTTAAATAATATATCTGAAAAACGGAAATCGTAAATAAGAGGGTGGTCCCAGAAGTACGCGATCTTAAAAAATTTGGGAAAAAATATCTTTATTTCTCTACATAATCTCTTTTTAGTTCGATACACTTTTCCCAGCGATGCTCAATAACTTCGATAGCTTGTTTATAGTGCGGATCGTCGAGCTCTTCAAAATAGCCATCAACCGCAGACTCCACCTCTTCATTGTTGGCAAATCTTTTACCACCTAGCCATTTTTTTAAGTTAGGAAACAGATAATAATCCGAGGGGGATAAACTGGCGAATAGGTTGCGTGTGGAAGCAAATCGAACTATAACTAAATTGATTTTGGCCATGGCAAACACGTGTGTACTGGTGCATTGTCTTGATGGAACAAAACTTTTTTTTCACAAAATTCGGTCATTTTTGTTTGATTTCGTCACTCAAACGCGGCATGCAATAAGTTCGCATAATACCCGTCGTTGATATTTTTCTCTTTCTGAAGATAATCAATGAAAATTATCCCATGCGCATCCCAAGAAACTGACTCCATAATATTTCCTACAGATGGAACTGTCTTTACCTTTTTGTAGCCGATTCTCCCCCTTTAGTTCATTGTTTTGACTATTCCTTCCTCTCAGGTGTGAAATGATAGACCCATGGTTATGAATCGACACCTCGGCTTTATTCCTGTGAAGCTTCGCCAAACACTCTATTGAAATCGCGTCACCCATCTTGCGCACAGATTTGTCATGTCCAAATTTTCGGTCAATTTTCGATGTACAGCACTTTTCGAAATCCCTACCATGTATGCAAACTCGCGCACTTTCAGTCGACGGTCTTCCAATACAATTTTGTGGATGGCTTTTTTGAACATGTCTGTCATAGTCACTGCTTTTGGTCGACCACTGCTATGTTCGTCTTGGCAGCTCGTACCGTGTCGTTTTAACTCTGTCACCCAATATTTATGAAGAAGCAAACTTCCCCAGAGTAGCAACTAGCGCTGCTTTTATATTGGTTAGACTGAGGCATTTTAAATGTAAGTATTGTATAACATATCGATGACCAATTTTTTCCATTTTTCAAAATTCACGTTATGGCTGCCAAATCAATACTAAACAACGTAGTATCGTCAAATTTGAAACTTAAGCTTTCTAAGGTTGCTACAACATATATATAATACAAAGTATTTCCATTACGAACCACGTTCCGCCATTAGTAACGAAATATTGTGAAAATATTTACTCTTTGCGCTCTCTCTGTCTTTCCTATAAAAATGTATATACCATTAGTCACGAAATTACGTCATAGAACATGTGCCAACATTTTAATGGGAATACCTAGAATTCTATTTACCTTGAGGTTGCTACTTTCTATATTATCATTATTTTCCAACCACAAGGTCCATCTATATGTCAGGCCGGGCACTTCTGGGACTACCCTCTTATATTATGTAAGATCCTTCAGTAGACTTGTTAGACGGGTCAACGACTAGAAACCATTGCTTAGTTGTCTTTAAGATGTGATATTAAGGAAGATTTGAATTAAGACAAACCTCTTAAATTAATTTTTTTATAAGGAATACATATAGGAATTTTTCCTTTAGTTTTATAATATGCCCTAAATAATTAGGAACTGATTGTGAACTGTGAAAACAACACTCTTCACAATGCGAGTCCTGATACTAGCAGGATTCTGATATACACAATAACATATTTCAATATTTTTTATATTCTGCACGCTGTTATCAAACAATTTCAAGAATGATTTTAGTGATTCATTTATTTAAAAGTACAAACTATTTCCGCCGCATTTCTGTTTAATCATTGTAGTTACCTCAGACGACAGGAAGATTACTATCCACGATCAATGAATTAACACAAAGAGTATTGCAAAAGTTTCTTAACTGGGCTATAAGTTGCAGTCTAGGGCATAACCCTGGAAAGACCGAACTAGTCGTCTTTACACGGAGAAGAGTTATTTCGACTTTAGTACCCCCCCCCCCACGCAACTGGGTAACAGTACTGTTGATTTTAAAACTGGCTAGTATCTTTGCTACGTATTGGCTCTCAACGTCTTCCTCGTCTTCCATCATTGTCTGGAGATTTGATGCGCTCTGAATGTTTGCCAAAGAGGCAGTGTCCCGTAATAACTGCGGTAAAATTACGCACATCGTTCCGGTTTCTCCTCAGCAGGGATTCAGTTTTGACAGGAAATATCTTGGGACAAAGCTGTCTTGAAATCCAGCTTGAAGTAAGTTCTCCCCATCTTCGATTTAACAGCTTACAGTCCTGTACAACTAGAATCCTCTTCACTGATTAAGGGGCGACCTACGGGTTTCTCCGCAAGCACCCAGTTTAGATCTCACACAAATTGCACTAGGCGCAATATAAACGTGCTCGAGTCCAAAGCTTTAATTGCAGTATGGCTGTCAATACAAATCCTTATGACGCGATCGCTAGATACGTCATAAATTGGACGCAGTAGTCTTGCTGCTTTGGAAATGGCCAGGATATCCGACTCGCATACCCTACAATAGTCCGGTAAGCGGTATGATTCCTATATTTGAGGCAGTCTAAAGTCCACCACGGCTCCCACTCCCTCGTCTATTTTCGAGCCGTTCGTAAAGACACATATATCAGAATCATTTGCTAAGAGATTACCACCCCACTCCTCTCTACTAGGAATGCTTGCCAAGAACGCTTTCTCAAAGTCTAGTCTTGGAACAAGGTAATCCAATCGGCTTAGCTTAAGAGTATCTGTGACTTGACCACTGGGATCCTGCGGAATACAAGAATACAAGCGGGAAGTGCTAAACGAAGTACGGTTATAGTGCAAGTACACAAACGTTGTTGTTCCATCAACTTCAAAATTTATCAAGCCCCCGCCCCCTCCCCACCCTCATTTTTGATTAAGAGGGTACTAAATATTGGGCGTTATAATTATCGTTCTCATTCGCAGTTTGTAAAAAAAAAATGCTCGGCTTTGTTCAATTTTAATAATTGTTTCAGGATGCGTTGCAGTAGGTCTAAAAAAAATTCTCCATTTTACGCCAAATACCAAATGCGTTTTCAATTATCTATGTACTTATAAGGCCAGGTAAATTTAAGTATTGTACTGATCTTTCTGTGGTTCATGTCGAGCATACCTTGCTGCGGAAAGACGCATCAAGTAAATATTAAAGGGGAATCCTTAATCGACAACCGAGGTATGAGGTGTTCTTCGATATTGATCTGTCAAATATTTGGTGGTATTTTTCGAACCAACCGTATTTAAATTTCATCTCTATGGCCGAAACATTTAAAGATCTGCGTCACTACTTTTGCCATATCTTTCAACGTTGATATATAAAAATTTATATTCAATATCAACGATGGTCAGTACATTGAATTGACACATAAGCGTAGCATGTCCACCAATGTAATAAGGAAACTCTACTTTGTCTCATGTTCAGATTTTTCCCAAATGTCTTTATTTGACTCAGGCATACTCATGTAACTATCGCATTGTTGTGGAAGCAATTGTATCCCTAGTTTATTGAAATCGTTATCGCAATCGTTAATAATAGTATTATTTTTTTTTTCAAAAGCTAGTATTATTTACTATTGAGGACTTCTAGCACCTTTTTTGTATTTTCATTTTGAAGCTAGAAATTTTATTTATCAATGGATTTTTAAAGTCATCAAATACGATAATATTGGATAATAGTGGATTGAAATAATTTTAACTAATTACTCGCTTATTGTCTCCTCTCTTTTCAATCGCGGTGTTTTTTTAATATTTCTCAAAACTATTTGGATTTGGAACGATGAAAATCAATATATCGATCTTCCAGTGGCCGAAGATGGTTGAATTGAAATTGGGTTACATTTGTATTTGTATCCCTTATTAAGGTATTACCGGTGTTGTGCGATGTAATCTACGTGATGTAGACTACATTATTGTGAATGCGTCGACAATTACCTGTAGACAATTATCTCTTGCGTACACTATTTTTTATAAGAGTAGACAATGTAGAGAATTAAAATTTTGTAGAAAATTCAAATGCCTTTATTTTACTTTGCTAGTTAGATAGATTATAAGTGCATCAAAAATAATGATTCGGATAATAATCGACATAATTTATTGAAACTGAGAATAATGATTGATAATAGTAAGCATAAAGAGAATATAGAATAAATAAGATGTATTGGTATAGAATTATATGCGTAACTTAGTTATAATTACATCAGCAAATTTAAATTAAAAACAATTATTTAGATTAATAAAAATTAATCAGATTATCAGCATTTTCATTGTATACATCATGCTTAATTCTAGCAGAATAATAAATATGCAGCAATCGTTTAGATCTTTCAATGTATATATTTTAATAAATATGCTTCGCACTCTTGGCTTTCATTCAACTGTTTCAGATTGGATCACATCTTATCTTACAAACCGCACACCAATTGTCAAAATTTATACAAACTATTCACGCATCTTTGAAGTAAATCCTGGAGCTCCTCAGGGTAGTCACTGCGGTCCTACATTATTCAATACTTTCATTAATGATATTAGCTCAATATTCAAGTACTCACGCTGCTTAATTTATGCTGATGATTTAAAGTTGTTTCTAAAAATTATCTGTTCAAATTCCTTTCAGTTACAAAATGATCTTGGCAGTTTGCCTAACTGGTGCCGTAGAAATAGCCACAATTTAAATTCTTCAAAATGTCATATTTTAACTTATAATCCCTCTATAAGCCCGATATGCTTTAATTATGTTATTAATGATGTTTCTATAAGTTGTTCGCGAAATCAACGATTTGGCTGTATTTTTTTTGTAATAAACTCTCATTTGCAAGACAATTAGAATATATATATTTAAAATGCTATAAACTTGTTGGTTTCATAAAAAGAAACTCTAAGGAATTCAAAAACGTTGGTAGATACTTTTAGGACTTTGTTTACTCATTTTGTTTGTCCCATATTAGAATATAATTACGTCTCCCCATTACCAAGTACATTTCCACAGATTGGAATCTATTCAAAGAAGTTTTAAACATTTTATATGTTACATGCTTAATATATGGGGAATAACTTACCCTGGTACGAGTCAAGACGTTTACTAATATGATTATTAAATCTGAATTTCAGGCGTGACATGCAATGTGCTTTACTTATAAGGGATATTCTGTGTTCTAATATTTTATGTCCAGAGCTTCTTAATATGTTGAATTTAAATGCTCCAGAAAGGACCATAAGAGCAAGAAACTTATTTTATGCTTCTTCTCATAAAACCAACTATGGTTATCAACAATGTGTAAATAACTCTATTAATAAATTCAAATATTTTGATAAATATTTAGATTTCTCCGATCTAAGAAATAAAAGTAATCTTTATTAATGATTGAAATTTCAATTGTCTAATAATTACATAGAATTTTTTGCATGCAAATTTCAAATTAAATGTCTTATTATTTTTATACGAAATTCTGTTTCTCGGTAGACTTAATACTAAAATAATTAATTAATTTTTTTATATATTAATAGTCTGCAGGAGACGAACTCTGTAGACTCTAGGTAAATAAATAAATGAATATTCCAAAAAGCTAATGGTTTTTATTATACCTTTCATGTATGGAGTTTCGAAGACTGATTTTTTCTTTTGATAACTTCCCCAGTCATCTTTACCCGTGTATTTGAATTTCTTAAATAAAAAATTGTTGATTTTTCGAGATCGAATCCAACTTTATCGAAAGCTTTATTTTCGGTCTGTCTGGCATATTTTATAACTATAACTTGTCTTAAACTTATTTTTAATTTTCATAAGTATAAGATACCACTTCACGTACTAACTAAAAGTTTTGTTTGTAACAGAGTACAAAGTCTACATTGTCGACATATTAGTTGACATTGTCGATATTGTCTACACTAAATTTGTTTGTTTACGCTAATGTCTACGCTAAAGAGTAGACAATAAAATTCTACGCGTAGAGAAACAACACTGGGTATTATTGTAAATATAATCCGTGGGGATATGCTTCTGATGTTCAGCACGATTGATTCGATTTATTATGTCTTTGGCTATGGGACTTTCGGGATGTATTCCCTTTCGGCCCGAAGTAGGTAAGCCTTTTATGAAAGTATTCCCCGGACGGCTCGTTGAATTTACGTTTTGATTTCATCATTTCGATGTGTATATCGACTGTATTAACTGTGAAAGGAAAATCTCTAAGAAATTTATCGACAAATTGTTGCCATGAAAAGAAAAGTTCTTGAATTGATAAACTTCCTTTAAATGACTAATTCGTTGATTATATTGTTGTAAATTAATGACGTCGATATTAATGGGTCAAAATCAGCAAAAATATAAACTACTCTTATTCAGTCCACACATTACTTCCCCGACGTACTCTAAATTTACATCCGTAGACATAAACCTAAAACGAAGGAAAAAAGAACACAAAGAATCTAAATTTAAAAAAAATAATAATAAAAAAAAACACATATCTAATAGCTGGTAACTTCCTCTCTTTTTCCGTCCAAAAACTCCTCCAATTAGATTTATCACCTAAAATATATAAAATCATTATAAATTTCAATAAATTATATAAAATATGATCAACTTACCTCAAAAATCACGTACCTCCAATGTATTTACATTTGACATGACAAAATGTCATGACATAGTCAGCTTATTGCACCTTAGGCAAAAATTCAATGCACCAAACGTTGGTAGGGCAACAATAAAAGGCAAGAACTCATAACTGAATACAGCGACTATTTAAAGCCGATGACCCGCAGCAGAAAAGCATTCTTTGCGCAGAGTTCATCTGATTTGAACTTCGCTGCTACCAAAGTTAAACGGCATGCTTTCAAACTCGATGAGTTCTACAGAAAGTTGGGCATCAAAGTCAATTTGAAACAAATCTGGAATGATTTGCATCCGAAACCCCTCCACAAGGGGAAGACGCTATCTCGCCACACGAGCCAAAAACATCGAAATCGAAGACAATAACGAAAAGCTTCAGCCTTCAAAGAACACCAAATATCTTGGTGTCTCTTTCAATAATCTGTTGAAATTGAACAATCACGACCAGCTGATCATGAGAAAAGCTAACTACGCTTACTCCCTACTCAGCTCTATTATCTGATGGAGAAATGGTCTCCCGAAAGATACAAAGCTGCTTATAATAAACAGCTCATCCGCCCAATTATCTGGTATTCCTTCTTCATCTGGCACAACATTTCGCCATCTTATATAAAGCAAATCAGCACCCTCGAAAGAAACATCCTAAGAGCCTGTACACGTCACGTGGGTACAGGAAACCTGACGGACCCTACTTTTCCAACACCTTTTGATACGACAGTGCAAACATCACTCCAATCGAGGACCACCTCCTAACTCTCGTGCTCAAACAACTTAAGAAGATCTCTCAACATCCAAACCCCCTCATGAGTCAGCTTTCAACGCATCTCCAAGTTGCAAACTTTCATCATTTATCACCTCTTCACCTTATCAACTCAGAAACGAGAAACATTTATTACCTGGGCGAAAGATTTACTTTATTTACTAGCAAAGGAAGCCACCATCGTGGATAAGACACCATCCTGGCTTCTCGATCATCGTGGGATTTATCAACGCTGGACCATTCTGGACTTTCGAGATATTTCTCGTCATGTTGGAAGAAACGCCAGTCTTCAACCCACAACAAGCTAGAGAAATCTCTAACATTCCACAACCTCCCACTCCTATCCAACTTCTGTATTCCATTATATCCACACATCCTAAAATTGTTAAACAACAGATAAGAGCACAGCTTGCCGCCACGCAACAAGCTGTAATAATTTTTCGACATCGCGTAACCTAAATTTAATAATTATTCGAACAATTAAAGTGTAAAGTGAGTCAAAGACATAAGTGAAACCTAGGCCAAAATTAAAGCCTGTACGTAAATATTTTCAAATATCCCGGGATATCGGTTCGGTTTATAATTTCGCAATAATTCGTTTTGTTTCGTAAATCGCGTGTGAAAAAGTTCATCTGATTCAGAGAGTAATCCGAGTAACAAGAATATCATTTCCAACCTCCATTATAGAAGATTAATTCTACATTTCAGAGATTAATCTGAAAATCCCTATCATTTCCTATCATCCAGGCTTCGAGGTGTTTTCAAAATTTTCAACACGGGTTTTAACTGATGCAACACAAAATCAAGCAAGCAGATAGCCTCAAGGCGCGTTTTACGCAATTTTGGAATTTTTTTTTTCTAAGGCCTACTTCTGTCAACAGATATACTATCAAAATTACAATGACAGCAGCGAGCACGGCAGTACCATTTTGTTTTCAATTCTTTGAGGCAAGCGTTGAGGCGAGCTGCGAGCCTAAGAGAAATCAAGCCTGAGGCTTGCTTGGATGTGTTTCAATCTACTACTCTCCTGCCGATACCCAAGCAGAACAATAATTCTGCAGCAGAGACTAAACTACTACATTCTAGCCCACAATTAAGCAGAAGAATAATTCAGAGGCAGAGAAGCAAATTGCTACCCTTCTGCGTACACGCAGAATAATTCTACATTAAGAGACTAATCTGAATTATTTCTTTATAGAAGCAATTTGCTGCCTTCTTAGACTCACGTTTCAGGACCAAAGTTTTATCTCACGAGCTTATTAATCAGCAAATAAATTCTAAAATAAATTCACAGAATTTCATTCTGTTAATAGAAAATTTATTCTGTCTGTTTTATTTTCCAGAACTAAAGGAACCAATCAACATTAGTCCGACCGTCATTTTTGGAAACTGAATTTGAATTTTTAATTTGTTTAAGTTTTTTTTTTGCTTTGAATTTATTATTGAATTTTATAATAGTTTGTAGGTTAATTTTTGTTAATTGAATTAATACTTGAATTTTTTGTACTGTGCTTTTTAGTTTTAAGCAACAGTTTGAAATAAATTTTATATTTGAAATTTTAAAAGTTGAGTTATCTCTTGTACAACCGGAAACCGGTACCACTATTTGAGTTAACGTCGACGATAATATTAAATTTTGCGTGCTACCACATAAATATGTTCGTACTACATGATGCAGTGGGTGAGGTGATCAATTGGTGACGACATTAACAAAGGTTGGAAACCGCCTGATGGTACCGTGATCGAATGTCCCATCTCCAATTGTAATTGAGAGATTGTTTTTTTTTTCCAAATTTGTCACCCTAAAATTGTTAAATTTTGATCACTGCCAGATTCCTTGAGTTGGTTCCATAAAATTTATTCGATTTCCAGTTGTCACAAGTCCTATATTTCTACACATTTGTTAAATGTCGAAAATCACCCATGTTCTGATTAAATTAATATGAAAAACAAACTTTTTATTAAATCCAGTCGAATTCCACTTCTGTGTTGTTAATATAACTTTAAGACGATAGGGTTTCAAGATTTATCAATAAAATATTGGACTCATTTCATATATTTTATATATTAATTTCTTTTTAATTACACTTTTAAATCTTCGAGACACAAAACATAAAGAGGCCGATTGATAGCTTTTCCTTAGCGCGCAGTGGCGGATCCAGGGGGGGGGGTCGTGGGGGTCATGACCCCCCCCCCCCCCCCCTAAATTTGAGAAAAAATCTTTAATTCATTGAGTTATTTGAAAAAATAATTTTTTTTTATTTTATACTTTTTTTATTTATATAATTCAACTTAAAAAAAAACTTTATTCCGAAACTTAAAAAAATAAAAATTTATTTTAATGAATGCTATTGTATGCATGTGATGTATGTGTATAGGTTTTTCTCGAAATTTTGGTTTCGGACCTCAGAGAAACACTTCCCAAGCCACAAAACAGACTCCCTCGCTACCACATCAGAGCCCTAACTTAACTTAGTCCTAACTTCTGTTATATTTCGGGGCTTAGCTTAGTCGAAGGCAATCACTCTACGCCGTTTCAGGAAGCTATGATTAAGACAACTCGCACACTTTTATTTTATTTATATATATATTTTTTTTACTTTTGCTTTGTTCACAAAACTTTTTCTTTCACAAACTTCCTCTTATGGTTATTTTCACAAAACGTTTATTTTGTTTTTCTTATCGCAACTTCTATTTTCTTTACCTGTTTACAATTAGTGTTCAGCCTACCGCGGCGGACGATGGTTGAAATGAAATTTGATATTTTCATAAATATCAAACCATCGTCTTGCTATCGTGCATACATTGTTGCACCCAGAATGTATTCCGCTCGCGACAATTTGCTGAAAGGAGGCTTTTTGGTGAAGACTTGATCGTTTAAACCTTCACCGAGTAAATTTTCTTCGCCCGATATGTATGTAGGTATACATATATGTACATACATATCGTATTTTTATTTTCGACAAATCTTACTGAAGGTAAGATTTGTCGTGGGGCTTTTTTCTATTGAAACGACTTGGGTTGAAATTTAAAACTTTTATTTGTCCCAAGTCGTTCTATGGGAAATACTTTTTGTTTTTAACTGAGGAATTTGAATCAATTGCTGATGGCAATTTCACACACTCTAACACTCCTAACATTCTAAAATATTTGCAGCGTTCTTATGTAAAACCACTGACATTTAAAATATGGACTGACTACGTCCATAGAAATACACTGCAGAAAGTGGGCTCATTTCTATATAGCGTTCTCTTTCGATCTAACCACCAACTACTAATTCGCACGTCACATAGAAATGTGACCTAGCTCAAAATTTTTCGTTTTTGAGTTAATTACACCATGAAATTGGCATATTTCTATCTGATTGTTTTTGCCGCTAGATAGCGGTAGTGTCACTTTTCTGTTACTGAAGAACAGAGATATTCTTCATAGAACAGTGTGTCAGTGGGCGCGTTTAGGCGGGGACCAAACCGGTCAAAATTTCTGGTTTTTCCTCCGCGTAATTACAAACCATACCGAAGTGGTTGGTAATTTTACATGGCTGTGACCAAAGGCTTCCAATTATTCCAAACTGGTTTGGTCTCCGCCTAAGCGTGCCCACTATCACTTTTTGAGTTGTGACGATCTTCATAACAAACGTAAATATGTTTTCGACATTTTAACAGTATTATTTTAAATTGTGTCACTTTTCCACAAAACAGCATTTATTTCTTACAAATTTTATTATGAGTTATGACACTTTTCCACAAAGTTCAAAGTACGGAATTTAATTCTTAAAAATCGTATTTTGAGTTGTGCCACTTAAAAAAACTTGTAAAAATATTTATTTCGCAACAAAGAAAAGCGACACAACTTAAGTGGATGCGGGATTAACAGCTAACCTCGCCAACTGCGGTAACAAAATCTTAAAATTTCTTTTATATAAATCTTCAGAAATATATTTACTAACAAATTTAAGAGTTCAGACTATTTTTAGCAAACAATTACTACGTTAAGCTAGAATTAATTCTATGTACAGCTTTTCGTTTTTTCGCTCTCCTGAAAAGTTGCATTTTTTTTTGCGAACTGAGAAAGGGCTGTAAACAATAAATAAATAAGTGAGTTTGTCGAAATAAATGTTTTTAAATTAATTATTTGGGTTAATAGAAATTCGAGAGGTTTCGCTTTTCAACTTTCCGCCAATGGATTTTTCAATGTTGGCACCGACGTATGAACTATTTTTGTCACAAAAAATTGTACCCGCATGAAATAGCATATCGAGCAGTCCATTTTATATATACCAGTGTGTAAAACTGAGAAAAGTTGGGCTTGAATGACTCCTGCAGTTTGCACCCTATTCTATTAAAAATATTAGTTTTTAAAAAAGAAAGTATACACATCATCCGCACCGCCTGAATAATGCGGATTTCCGGATTTCCTAGTTCCAAGTATAGCAGTATAGCAAGTACTGCAGTAGGTACTGCGGTGCGAACCGGCGTTCCGGCGTTGGATGTTGTTTTTTTTTTTTTTTTGCTCCATGGACCGCGAACCGGCGTTGGATGTTTTTTTTTTTTTTTTTTTTGCTCGATGATTTTATTTGTAAAATGACCCCCCCCTAATTTCAATGCTAGATCCGCGCCTGTTAGCGCGGTGACTGCAAAACATTCAAATGGTGCTGCCAGAGCAGCGTAGTTCAATTCTAGTTGTTTTTGTGACAATATGTGTTTTAATTTGTCATGTAAAGATTATGTGCAGCATAATATGATAATATCCATTATAAAATCATATTATAGTAAGAATAACTTCTTCCTCCCACAGATCCTAAAATTATTTCAATTATCCAATCCACAATATCAAAAATAGCCCATAAATTGACAAAGCGACCGACGCCGCCAAATGAAGCCAATTAATAAACAATGCCCAAAGGCACTGCCTTGTTTGCAAGAGTAAATTTGCCAGAGGTACGGATTTAACGAGAAACAAAGTGAACAGTGACGGCAAGGTATCAGGTATGAAACTGCTCTTCTCATTGACCAGCAACATGTTTATAACCCTCACAGGAAAGGTGAACACGAAACACGTAGGATTTCCATTCACAATCAACTGACATAGAACTGGAATTACTTACGTCATTAATTGCAAATTTATCGATCATAAGGAGACCATAATCTCTAGAAGTGGCCACGCCACCACCAACAACAAGAAATCTTAAATAATTAATAAGAAAACCGCGCTCGAGACTAAGCTTTTTGCCGACCTGTCAGGGTATACTGTGTTTGCCTTTTATTCCATTTTGGGTTCCACAACTGTAGGCAAACATTCGAGAACATGGAATTAACCGTTGAAAAAGATTTTCAAAAAAGAAAATATAAGTAACACTCCACGATAGATGCTCTATTCTGTGGGGAGGCTGCCGAGGGAGTGATTATCCGCTAGACTGATATCTCCCGACACTTTAATTGGAGATTATTAAAGGTAATTGGTCCAGATGAGGTTAGGAAATATTTCGCAGTAGGCCTGCGCAATGTGCTTGTCGTTGTGTGTCGTTCTCTTCGCGAATGCGTGCTGGGGGCATATGGTGTTACAAATATTATTCATTAAAACGTTTTTGATAATTGTATTGGAATTAGTGAAGGAAGACATTATATTAATGATAATATCGTTCATTACCGCCGGCTAGACACCTTTATGTAACTCCAATCATGGCTACTAAGGCAGAGAGTTTAAAAAGGTAAAGAAAAATGTCATCCGGCACTAAAGAGTGGTAGTAAATTTTGTTCTCAACGATATTAGTAATAGTTTTTAATTTTATGTAACCTAGTTGATATTGCGCCTATTCGTTTACTTGGATATGTAGGTATTCATATGTATACGAAGAAATTGTGTTAAGATTGAAATATTATATCAGCACTAGGAACAGGAGCAACTTATTTGCATATTCTGATGTTGTTAGCGACTTCAATCCGATCAATTAGTCAAACTCCCTACCTTTGAAATATGTAAGTCAAAGATATGCTTGGTAGGTGTAATAAATTAAAGCTTTTAATGTTTTTAATAAATTATTGCCTTAATACAAGGCTTTTAAGCCCAAGGCTGACTTTTTGCGACTGTGAGAGTCTGCAGATATTGGACACCAAAAGTTCTTGTAATATTCCAATTGCCACTTTACAGAGAAGTCTTGAATATATTGAATAAGAGGACCCAAGTCCAGTAACCTTCAAGTAAAGATGGAATAGTGCGCATCACTGATTACATGGCAAAGTGTGAAAATTATTCATTATAGGTGGAGCAATGAAAACTGATGCTTGAAGGTCACAAAATAATTAGTTTTCTGTATTTAAATCAGCATTTCAATATTGCAGAATAAGACAAGTTTCCGTATGATAATTGCAAATAGCTTACCTTCTGAGGAATTTCATTGAATTTTAAGTTCAAAGTGAATTTTTAAGGAATTAAAATTTATTTAATTTTTTACCTGCGGAATATTTTTCTCTAGCTAAAACCATATTGAAAGTAGAAGAGTGACATGGGAATATTCCCGTCGCGAGAAGAGGAAGTGTGAATTTGGAAACAAGAGGATTTATATCAAGTGATCGTGGCGTTTAAATTACGATCATGGTAGATCACGGTTTTCTGCTTATGTTATTTATATAAGTACTAATTATCTTCTATAGAATTCATATATGTTTAATCTGTCATATATTTATAAGTAAAGGATTTTTCATGGACAGGACAACATATGCATACGCCCAGAACCGTATATATAATAACTTCTTTATCTTGGGTTATTTTATGATTCAACACAATTATGAGTTACTATAAAGTCAATCAATTAACCGATCGTTAGCCCCTAAGACTATCAGCAATTGGTTTGATTTGTGAAATTGTGAGTACCATGGTATTCCCTTAATAGCTTAACATGCATAGATTTTGGTCCAATTACCCCATAACTCTTTTAATGCCTTCAATGATATTTCATTACAAGATTTTTTCCGATAAAAAGAGCATCTGAAACCTATTTGATATCTACTATTTAAGGTACGTATTCCCTGTTCGGGCTCGGATCCATGTATATGCATGTCTTGGATGCCTAGAACAAAATACGAAACACAAAGACTCTTTATTAAGGAATACCCAAATTTGTAATACTCTTCTAAATATTTGTGGCTTCCTTACTTCTTTGTATCATAAAAGTAGTAGTAACAATACCGAAAAAAATCTCAAAGTATTCAAGAATTTTGAAATAACGATAATTACAGTTTTGGAATCGGATCGTGTCGGACATTTCATAGTCGAAATCTTACAATATTAATTTATCAGAAATCGTAATAGTCTAACTTTGAAAGCTATTGTGCCGATAGTTTGTGAGAGCCAAAAGTGGTCTTAACTAAATCATCCAGGGTATTGTGTTGAGGTGATTTGAACACCAAATATTCTCTGTTGTTTTTGTAAATTTGGTAATTTTTTACTTTAAACTATTTAATTTTTCATAATTAAAAGCATTCAGCTATTGATGGAATTAAATTAATAATAAACTTAAGAATTGCCGAGTTTGTGGAAGGATTTTGGTGTAATTGGAAGGCACTCGAAGTTTCCAATGCCGAAAATAACGAAAAAATAGGAAACGTAAGACTTATATGACGGGACGAGTCCAAGAACAGTAGATGCCTATATAAATACAAAGGAAATTTACAAATTATTAAATTGCGTAGGAAAACGAATGCTCTAATATCCAAATAAGTGTTTAAAGAGTATCCTAGTATAGAATTTTTAAAAGCAGAATCGTAAGCGTCATCATCTTAAACCATAAACAAAACGTACGCAATCATTCAACATTTAATTTACAATTGCACACAAAATCAAACCGCGGAGAAGTTGTACACCAGAAAGTGAAATGTGGAATTAGCAATGCCTTAATAAGCTTTAGCCTTAACTCAACGTGAAACAGACCACTTGACAGACGAAGCAATCGAAGGCCACTATAAATCTTTTGTATAGAAGAATTTACATAAGCATCCAATTTACTATTGAAATATACCCAAAGGAAGATTTCAGAGGATTCTACCGGAGTCGGTTGCGGATGTGGGCCAATCAGATAAATTTATTAAATCAAGATTTATTGTGTGTGTATGCAGTCCTCAATCAAACTAAATATATCTGAACATCGTCAGCATACATGTGGATGTTAACATCTTCAATAATATCAGGGAGATCATTTAAGAATAAGCTAAAGAGAAGCGGCCTAAGAATTGAGCCTTACGGAACACCACATTTTGACGCCAATCCACTTCGATTTTATCTCCCTAACTTTAACATACTGAGAGCGGTTGGAATGGAAATCTTATATCATTCTAGAGGATGAATGAGTAAAACTATATATGTTTTGCAGTTATAATATAATCTGATTGTGATTGACGGAATAAAATACGTTAGTGAAATCGAGGAGTTCCAAATCTATTAATAAATCACTCTTCAGTGAATTGCGTATATCAGTAGATCCTTTCAACAAGACGGTTGTACTGCTATGGCCAGAACGGAAACCGGACTGCCATTTCGAAATGAGCTTATTATCCGACACATACTGCAGAATTTTCGAACTGATTAATTTCTCAAGAATTTTACTAAAATGACAATGTAAGCTTACTTGCCGATAATCAGAGACTGCCCTTGGTGCAGAGCATTTAGCCAAATGTATAACATCTGCATTTTTCTATGTTTATGGAACTAAGAAAATGTGAGACAGGAGTTAAAAGCGTAAGCTTAAGTGTCAGGAATTACGGGCAATAATAATTTAAAGAATAATGGTGCAATATCGTCTGACCCGAAGGCGACATATTTAACGGACAGGCATGCTTTGAAAACCCCTTCAGGTTATATGATACACCTTGAAAACAGGTGTTATAGGTTGTAGTAAAATAAATATTATCATCATAAGTATTCAAGGCACATGGTCGTAAACTGCTTTAAATATGAGACCACAATTTCATAGAACGCAACGAAAGATTTAATATGTTATTGAAATAGTTCTTCTTTATCCTTTTAATTACAGTATTCGTCTTATTTCTAATTGCATTGTACCTAGGAAAGTTTTCCTCAGACTTACATACATCTCTTGTACATACGAAAAAGGTGTTCCCTTTCAGCAATTAGACATTAAATTTCATGAGAGTGCCATGGAATACGATTTGGAGAAATCTCTTTTATATGCAGGGATGCATATTTGTCGTGAGGATATGACATGAAACCATAAAAACTGTCAGTTATCCCTCGACTGATGTAAATTCGCGAATACAGACCCAAGCAAGGGTGAAAGCTTCATCAATTAAGTTTTATACATAAAGTTTTTCATGATATAATGAGATTAATAATACTGAAGAAAGATTCCGTAATTTTTTTTACAAGGGTTTGGGTTGCACTAATATTTACCTTCATATTTTGTTGTAATGGACGTCCCCATTATTAATCTTATATCTGAGATATCTTCCTGTTTTGGATTTTTTTGCATTTAGGATGCAGTCCATATAATGTAAAGGCGTTAAATTAAAATTAATACGTAAGATATGTACCTCATCGCCCGTATAAAATACGGCGGAACACGATGTCTCTAGTACTTCCTTCCAGTGGAGGGTCCAGCGAGGGTACGCGGGGGGCGCGCGCCCCTCCCTGAAGACCACTAGAAAAAATGCAATAGATCTTTTGAAGTTTTCCTAACAAAATCTATTCTACTGACCTTTTTGAAAAAAAATTAAAAATTGTTGAAACGGTTCAATTTGATAAGAACGCAGCCCTTATGGATATAGTAACTCAGCGCGCGCTCCACTTTAAGTCATGGCTGTTAAATTCTATAGAGGAAACAGGAAGTGCTGATACCTGTAAAATTCATGTATGTACATCAGCGTGGCCATTCTCGGGGAGTTTGAAGCAGGACAGGATTTATTCAGATAAAAGCGATGGAAGGTTTGTTTTAATTGAAAACAGCTACCAATTGATGAGTCTTTAATGTAAAACAATCACAACTCGTAATTGGAGAAATTCAGCGTAACTACCCAAGGGCACACAAATCATTATATATTGGTGTAGTGAGTTATTATATTTATAGCAAACGATTTATTTTGGAATACTTTTTTTTTATTTCGTAAAATCCAATAGTTTTACTAGAATACTTAGCTAACACGTTAAATAAAAAGAAAATATTAATGCTGATTGGGAATCTTTCAATGAGTATCTAAGAGAAATTGATTGGTCGGTATGTTTTGCTTCGAGCGATGTTTATGAATGCACATTAGAACCTAGAACATACAGTCTTGGCATGCATAAATACATTCCTTATTACTACAACACAGCTCAACAACAGCAAAATCGCTCTTATTTTAACGATAAGTTCAACCAAGTAATAAAAGCAAAGGAGTTTGCTTTTCACGCGTATCAATTGCATTCATGTCCAGAATTGAAAGAAACAAGTCGACAAGACGGCACAGAACATCTCCAAGCCGATTATCCGGTAAGAAAAAGTTTCATTTTAACAGAGATGTTAGACTAAGAATATTGCAATAAAGGATAGCAAAGGCTCTGGTTCCTGGTCGAAACCATTAGGAACAACTGCATCAAATTCCTTTATAGCTTCACTATATAACAATGGTGAAGTGGTTGTTGACTCCCTGGATAAAGCTAATATTTTGATTGGTAGATTTGCCTCAAATTCTCGTTTTCTAGTCACTTCACAGTCATCTATGTTTCATCTCCGTAACAACCGTAAGGGAGGTGTGTTCATGATCCTTAAGGGGATAAGCGTTTCCAAAGCCGTAGGACCTAATGGGGTCTCACCTCTGTTAATCAAAAGCTGTGCCTCATCCTTGACTAAGCCTCTGCGCAAACTATTCTAGTTGTCTTATTCGACAAGAAAATTTCCATCTGGTTTGAAACTAGCTCAGGTTCTACCTATTTCCAAGAAAGAAGAGGGTAGCGATCCCTGAAATTATCGACCAACTGCAATCACTTCGATTCTTTCAAAGGTTTCTGAATCTTTTATTAACTCCAAATTAATGAAGTATCTAGAAACCAAACAACTTATCAATGATCGCCGATATTGCTTCCGGACTGGACGCTCGTCTGGAGACTTGCTGCTGGTTGCCAAAAATCATTACCCTAGATATTTCGAAGGTCTTTGGTAGAGTCTGCCATCCAACACTTTTAGTTAAATTTAATGCGCCTGGTCTCTGTCTATTTTCTATTATATTTTGAAAGTTTTTTATCTGATTGTCTAATACCGGTTATACTAGATAGCGTTTCGCCAGAACCTTACCTTATAAATGCAGATGTTCCCAGGACTCTGTTATCTCTCCACTCCTCTTCTTAATTTTCTTTAATGATCTGATTTTCCTTACCTTTAAGCCAATCCATAGTTTTGCCTATTACAGTACCCTTGATTTCGCTTACTGCTTTAACACTATTACGGACTCCAAAGGGAATGCCACACCTCTTAATCGAGTTTGCATGATAATATCATCACTTAAGGTAAAGAGAATCGCGTCGAATTCAAGGCATCTAAGTCCCAAGCTGTCTCATGCCTTTAAAATAAAATCATAACTTTAACACTCCCATTTATTTTGATGGAGCACTAGCTTACGGTACACCGCCTAAATGCATTCTTGGAATTATTACTTCATGTAAATTAGGCTGTACAGATTATATCTTCTCTGTTGCCAAAGAAGCATCAAAATATTTTTAATTTCTAAAAATATATAAGAAATATTTCATCCCATCGAATCTAGACCTAGAATGGAATACAATTCCCATATATCTGAGCCGGTGCTGGTCGCACAGTTTTATCTTTTAGAGCCTTCAAGCTCATTGAAGATTTGGCAATAACTTGTCAGATCGATTACTAGAGCGCCGCCGCAATGTTGGATGCCTTTCGATTTTTTCCTTATGTCCTTCTTATCATGCTATGCTTTGCATTATAGGGTACCTTCTGAACTTGGCTTATGAGTCAAACTTTCTTAACTTTTCCATGGAGTTATATACTTACAAGGTCTGTATTGCATCTGTTCTGTGACTGCTATTTTAAATAGACGCAAAGTACGTGGTTTAATTCCTGTATTTTGCAAAGTTACATTTTATGATGAATGTGTAAATTTGAATAAAATGTATTCCGCTATTTTTACTAACCGAAATGGATGTTACGGAAGCTTTATACTTCTATCATTCACAAACCAGAACAAAATAAATAATTGAACACCTTGTTTGACTTTCTAGAGTGGCAAAAGTTGAACGTTGAGCAACTGTCTTCGTTGAGAGTGGTACCTTATCTGTTCGACCCGGATCTTTTAAATGATAAATTTTGTGTATTTTACATTTGCGAGTGGTGGCGAGTGTTGGAACTTTGACATGTTTCCAGGCTATACTGTTTTCAAACCAAAGTTTCGCCCCTCCTCACAAGAATCCTGGATCCGCCCCTGCTTCCTTCAACGTTCTCAAAATATGTACTTCTCTGAAAATTGATAGGAGAGTTCTCATCTGTTAGGGTGGAGGAATCGGTTTTAATATAAAAATACTGTGTAAATATATTTAAATATAGCTACGAATATATTTAAATATATGTAGCTAGTGGTCTTCTTTGCCCATTTAACTTCAATATATTCCAATACAAATTCTATAATCGTATAGATAAAGGAATATCTTTATATAAAGTCGTAATGATTTGAATATAGCAAGAACAATTCTAGTCTAGCAATTTAAACAATATTAGTTTCGTTTTTGAGAAAACCAGTTCAAGAAACTTTTCGAACATATCACGGAAACCTTGAACGACTAATATGTACTTGCTATAATGCGTCCCGTTACGAAATAGAATTTCCATAGTTTAATTGATTCGATTTAAAAACATTAAATAATTTTTCTCACGTCAATTTATCTGTGATTGACAGATCTGTGTTATTACGCATATCGTTGAATAAACACTCATGAATCACTTGGAATAACTTCATCCAAGTTAGAAAATTGCGCCAAAATCCGCCACAAAAACTCCTCAGTAAATTATCTTTTATAATATTTTATATTGTTATCAAGGCAAAATATTATAAGTAAAAAGGTAAACTATTATTTTATCTATCTTTTCTTCTACTTATAATCAGCGACGCGAAGATTTACACAAGCGATAGTTTCGTTTTGCATCATAAGCATAGAAGAGTAAAGTTGTTATGGCCGCAGCTTTAAGCTTTCACACAGCTGTCAATGTACCTCCAACTACACAACTGCCATCTATCTGTCAGAGTGCAGATGACAATCCCGCGAAAGAAAGTGAGAAGAAGAAGCATCCAAAGTGACTCGCACTATGAACTTGAATCTTCTGAAAAAGTAGTGAAAAAGGAAAAAGCATCATCCAGGTCCACATATTATAAGTAAGTATTAAAAAAGAGCAGAATTTGACGTTGTAATTAGCCCTACTATTTATTCAGAATTTTTTGGTTAACAACGAGGGGTCTCTAGAGACTGTGGTCATAACTGCGCTCAATACCGAGTTGCAATATTACCCCCTATCGAAGTATTCATAAGAAATTTAATGCAGGATTAATTTAACTGCTGCCTGTGACTGTCCGCAACGTGGGGTAAGTCGACTAAGCCCCCGGGAAGTAAGAAGCTGCTCCACTATAGAAAGCCTTCCCTGAAATACACCTGCCTATTAACAACACAACCATATTATGGCACAACAAAAAGAGAAGGAAGAAAACTTCCACGGTAAGTCTAAACCATCACTACATCCAAGATAAACTGTCAACCAGGACAGTGGTCGATTCAAAACGTGAGGGAGCAGCGGTAGTATGCGAACAACACCATGTTTTTATTAATACGTATCAAAATTTATTAGTCAAATTCTAAAACGATTAGGAAAAATTTAAGCTGTCAGAGGCTGACCCACGAATAACGCCTTAGGGTACGTGTGCAACGAGGCCAGGCGAGGCTATATCAAGAGTTGAATAAATAAAATAATTGTATGCTGTACTATGAGAGTGTTCATAACAAAGCTATGGCAACGCGCGATGTGGCGAGACACATCGAGGTATCTCGCTCCAGAATGAAATTTTTCATTATTTCGCGAGGTACAGCAGGATAGTTTTGATAGTTGGCATATTCTTACAGACTTTTCCTTTGATATAATTGAAGGGTTCTTTACTCATTTCATATACTGGAAGAATCTATCAGGATCAGTATGTAAATCATCATATATGTGGAATTCCCCAAATTCTAATCGATTGTTGTTGTGACCCCACACACAAGCAAAATTGCAGAAAGTACTGTACAAACAGGAAATGACTAATTTTATATCCTTAGAATGGAAATTATGACAATTTTTTTTTCTTTTTGGAGTTTATATTGAAATCTTTCCTTAATATAGTTGAAGTCTTCTATACTCATTCTCATATATTGAAAGAATCCATCAGGATCAGTCCGTAAATCTTCATATGGATGATGAAATTCGCTAAATTCCAGACGTTTCATATTTATTGGGTAGCAAGTAACACAACAAAAAGTACATTTATGTGAAAAATTCAGTATAGTTGCATTACTTGACAAACACAAAAATTCTTCTTTAGAACGCCTTTTGTGAACACTGCACCTCAAGATGTATCTTCACCTCGCCTCGCTCAACTTCCAAGCCTCGCCTCGTTGTGCTCGTACCCTTACTCGTAATCTTTAGAGGTGTACACAATTCAATACAGGTAACTATGTTCAACTGTCGCAAACAAGATTTAATCGTTTCTCCTCCACGTAAGGGTACATGCACAATGAGGCGGGGCGAGGCGAGGCGAAGGAATTATATAATTGGTATAATATGAGCGCAACCGTTTATACCACACCAGAAAAACGTCTCGTGTTAATACTAACATTGACTTAATTCATATGTTGTTGTTATATTCGGACCACATATTAACATCTCTGCGGAAAATACCAAGAAAAATCTTACACCTTTCTCGGAAGATGTGTTGAGGCTCCTTAAAACTCCAGATTTTCTGCCCACGGTTGGCTTGGATGATAATGAGGATGATAACAATGATGGTGAAGATGATGACGGATAGTGATTGAAGTCACAAAACAATAAACATAAGTTTTAATAATTACGTACACATTGTCTATTTTAATAAATAACTATGATAAATTACGACGTTTGTTTTTTATTTAACACTCAGTTTTATGTAAAAAAAATTATCTACATCATTTTCATGACTACTGAATGCGACAATTGTAATTAAAATGATCATTTATTTTTGTCCACCTAAAATGTGTAAAAGGCCATATGTGGAGTAATGTCGGATTGCTATATCTCTTTTATCGCTACTTCTATGGCTATTGCTCTAACGAAAACTCTAGTCTCATTCTCTGCAGAATTCTTCCTATGTGCTCCACACGAGCTGTAATCCAAGCTGAACCTTTCATCCTTGAAGTAAGATTCGGCCGTACCGTGAATTTCTGCGAATCCTTCATAAGCAGGATAATACGAATGTGGAACAGTTTGCCATCCTTAGTTTTTCCTACTCAACTATGAGTGCAAACATTCAAGCGTAATGCACACATGCATCTCTTTAGCTCAATCCAATAATCCTCAATTCGCTACCCGTTCTACCTATTCATCGAAGGCTGAACTATGGCATCATACGATATCTTCTGAGCTTTACCAGCATAATAAGAAAGGGGCGCTTGACCGATCTTACTTTGATAAATATCCATCTGAATATCATCATGATGTAGACCAGCCTAGCAAAAACAAAATAAAGATGATTAAATTTTGTCATATATTGTTATTTGATTAATAAAATTCTTTTTTTTTTATTTTGAGCTTTTGTCTGATCGGTCACATTTAAGTTCTGGATCCACATCTAGGTCAATTAAGTCTCCTTATTCCTAAGTTATAAGGACAAAATAAAATCACTGCAGATTTGAAGCAGGTATTGAAATTTATAACACTCTAACAAAAGAGGACAGAAACACTTCTCGTCGCTTGAATGTCGCCAAATTTGATATTTGGAGTTTAGTACGGTTTTTAAGATTATTAATTAAAGTTGAATTAAATGCTTTAATCAGCTTTTTTCTAAGTCATATAGGTATCGAGATAAATCATGTTTGTCCCATATATAATATTTTTGCGACAAAAATTAGTATTGGTATTTTTATACACCAAAAATTGGCCAAAGAAGTGGTAGACAACTTTAAGCGAAATTCCAACATGTCGTTCAAAGATATGGCTGATAACATTGGAACGTCATATGCCACCGTTCATCGAATTAAAAGAAGAGATCTCCTTCTTGATCCAGACTGTCTCTGTACACTATAAGATTCTCGAAATTTACTGAGAAAATTTTGATTGGTCGTTTTTGGAATTTACAACTTTTTAACTAAGCTTCTTTGAAACATATTCGGATTTTCCATATGTGTGGTGATAATGGAAGCGGGGATAGATGGTCGATTTTTTCTGAAATATTTCAAAACTATGTACCGATTAAAATCAACCAAATTGGTTTTAAAGAAAAGGCAAAAGGTGCAGAATGTATTTTTGTTTATCTTCCAGATACAAATAGAATTTATTATAAAACAGTTTTAATGCTCAAATAAGGGGTGTTATTGAGTTATAGCGTATTTTTTTTTCCTTTTTTATTTTATTAACTTTACTGAATGAAGGAATATTTGTTCAAGTAGGCCTTTTTGGAATTCTCCGCTAGAAATGAAAAGCAAGAAAGCGATTTTGTTTTTTATTTATTTTACCACACAATTATTTTAATCAGAGCGGAAAAATTTCAATGGCGAATTTTGTTTGGATTCTCCTATTTTCATTAATTTCTTTTTAGAGTCACTCAATTCTGTTGTTAATGAGTCATACCAAACCTTGAAACTATGCCACTCTAAATCAAATGATTGTGTGTTAAAATAAATAAGAAATTTCCTTTTTTTGCGTTTCTTTTGTATCGAATAATACCAAAAAGGCCTACTTGAATAAATATAAAGTTTACGCGGTAAAAAAAATTATAAAATTATATTCATCGCGAATGAATAAATGTATTTATGATTAGAAAAACTAAGAAATATTCTTTAGCCTTGAAGTTGAAGTAATAAATCTTTTTTTTTAACTTTATTAGTAAATTGTTTTGCCTCATATCATACTAGAAATATATTATTTGGACATATAGGTTTGCTTCATTATTACCAACATAGGTTCAATTTAATAAAATTTTAACGGGAATTTCCTACTATTGAAACAAAAATAATTCAAGAAATAAATAGATGGAAAACAACTGAGTTTTTATGCAGATTTAAAATAAAATGTGTTGAACAGTTTGTTTTTATAAAAAAGGTCTCAACTTCAGCCGCATTTATCTCAAAACTAAATTTTTGCACATGGGGCAAAACAGTATTCATGCCACGTTCTGTGTATCAAAAAGGCAAAACTGAGCATTGTCTTCTGAGATTCCCCGTTAAAAATGAGCACATAGCTGACACTGAAATTTACTCATAACAATGGATGTCTCACACTAAATACTTCAAGTTCAAGTTGGTGATAAGTTGAGGTTAACGTAACAAAGACCTTAAAAATAGAAGAGGAAGATTCCCTGCCTTGTGACTCCTGTCTTAATAATAGAAATAAAAGAAATTGTGGTTAAATACCTTCCTACAATTTTGAGATAAAATAACTCCTTTCGGGCGTATTTTTATATATTTCCTTTCCCTCTACAAAATCTGTAATGAAATGGAAATAACGTATTTCTTGCCTTTCAGCAAACTCGAAATCCTCGACCGAGAGAAGAATTTGGGATTATATAACACCATTCAATTTCGCAGGTAGATATACTCCGAACCAATCAAAGGCCAGTATAAGTATCCGATCATAACCACAAGCATGGAACATTGCACGAAATGTTGTTAAAACCATTAATAAATAATTGTAAATTTTATTGCTTCTATTGTCCGTTTCACATATTTCGCCTCCAGTCTTCCAAAACCGAGCTGAGCTCTTGTTTCGCGGAATGTGCACATGCGCACAGGTATTTCTTCCTCAGGTGAAGCCAGATTTGCTCTGATTTTTCTTTGAGAATTCATAAGTAACTAGCTCTCTACATTTATGGAGATCTAGCCAGCTAGCCAACTACTTACTTGCTGAGCTATAAACTACTTACGCGCAATGTTCACAAAATCGCAACATTTTATCACACAAAAAAAAAAAAATATAAAAGAAAAACAAAAAAAAACGACTGAGGCTGAGGTTTGCACTTGGTTGGCTGAGAAGTGTTGGCTTTCTGGCCGCGATTTAGTAAGTACATATATATAGAAGTTTCAAGAAAATTTTGAGACGATAACTTAACTACTGACTAAACGCGGACATTTCGTTGATTCCGGAGCACCTCGGAGTTCGGGTAACCAGTTGTTGTATTTGGATAAGTTTTCAGTGAAAGTTTTTCTGGCCATAACTGGAGACTTCGGACTGGACTTGATTGGACTCTAAGAAATATTCATAGTCTCTGAGTGCTGATTATGTTTGCATGATATGTATATGTATGTATTTCTCTTGGGGATTGTAATCACTGTAAGAAGTACAACAAGCCAAATGAGGGCGTTACTATAAAAGAAGTGGTTCCACATGCAATGATTTCGTTACTTCTGTGAAGAGTTATTAACAAATCTAAAGTCAAGAATTTATAAGGTAGAAAATCAATAATCGCCAAAATTTAACAGCTTAGGTCAGTTCATTTATAGGTCATTTAATAATCACTTGCCTTATGGTAGACGTAGACTTATTTGACGTACCGGTCATCGCGTATTGTTTTATTTTCTCTCAAGTTCTATTAAAACAGTTAGTTTAGAGGTTTGGCATGTGGATAAACAGAGCATGAGATGCTATCGTCATCGACATCAATTTTATTGTTGACCAGTTATAAAAGTTTTTAGTTTTGCTGTATTCAGGAGTTTTCTTTGCGCTTTTTACGATGTCACCTTTATAATGCTAATGACCTTGTGTTAGCAGGGCATATACAGAACAAAATACACATAAAATGGCTAAATTAAAAAAAAATTTAATCGTTTACGGTGAGAGAATAAAACTAGCAGAATATTAAGTCGCAAGAAATGGAAAGTAAGAAAGTAAAAATAGTAAAAATTGTACTTCTTTTATGGTGCATGCATACTTATGTAGATATGTGCGGAAGTTTTTGAATTTTTTCACATATGAATATAAAGTTATCATGCGAAATTAGAAGAATGCTGTAACATGCTATTTTTAATGTAATTGGAAAACTTATATAAAACATTTGCATATATATGCGATAAATATTCTACAGTATGTGATACAAAAATTTTGTTAAGTTGCGAGGAAATATCTTAACCAACACAATAACTTAACTAACATTTTAGTACATACTTTAAAAATAATATACGTCAAATATGAGAAACTCTTTGTTACTATTCATAAGATTCATGATCATTTTAAGCTACTTTTGGAAGATCGTGATATCATCAAGGTCTATCGTGTCAATAGAAAGCGTAAAGATAGTAATTTTAACAGTACAATAATAGTAAAGTATTCCTCACAATTTTTAAGGGATCGTTTACTCTTAGCCTCCAAACTTAGTAAAGACTTAACTACTGTCAGACTCTCAGGACCTGAAATCATTTACATAAATGAATTTGTATAGAAATAAAATCATTATTATCTGAAGATAAGCAATGCAAAAGAGAACATAGCTATAAATATGTTTGGGTAAAGAATGTTACTATCTAAAAAAAGGATGTCGACGCGTATCCTGTTATTATTAATAAAGAAAACTTATTTCCATAATCCAGTTTTAAATTTTTACAACATTTAATGTTGGCAATTTGTTGCCAATAATAAATATGATAAAATTACATAAATCTCTAATTTAAAATTAAATGGACTGCTTAAAAATACATTTTGTACTGCAACTAATTTACCAGCTGTATGTAAAATTACAATGTTATGTGGAATACGTTTACCTTATGCATTGTAAAATTACAATTTGTATGAAATTCGTTTACCATATGCATTGTAAAACAACACTGATGTGTCGGAAATTGTTTCTTATGAGTGTGGTAAATTAAAATTTCAATTAGATTTCACATCTGACGTAGTCTCTTTTTGTAGTGAATAAAAAGATGGGTTTAATGACCTTGTGAACATTTATTTATTTATTTTCGTTTTTTGCCTATATTTCGGTCCTTTGTTTGGGCCATCTTCAGGGCATACAATACTGCAATAAAGTATTTTGTCATCATGGGCGCTTATGGCTATTATAGGATATTGTGTACTTACATATAATTAATTCTTCTTTACATATTTTAAATCAATGTTCTTATTAAATTTTTAACACAGAAACTAAGTAAAAAGCTAAAAAGCTATCACAGTCAATAAAATAAAAATATAAAAATAAAAATGATACTAGGTACATATATGAAAATAAATTAAATAAATAAATAAATAACTAAATAAATTAACATTGAACAGATCGGTGTTTATGTCGTCAGTATACTGAATAACCTATGCTATTTTGTAGAATGTGTTGTCAGTTAATCCCGTGCCATTTCTTTGTGTGTATTAATGACGTGCTTATACTGGTGGTTTATGTATGACGTGTCGACTTTAAAATTAACTGCCTCCGGTTTGTGGTATTATAGATATAGGGATTCTATGTTTTTTCTCCTTTTCCAGTATTTTTCCTTGTTGAGAATTGTAACATTGTCAAAATTAAATTTATGTTGCTCTTCCATCGCATGTTGAAGGCATGCTGTCTTGTAGTATCTAGTTGCTTGATTATCGATGCTTCGCGTAGCTGACTTGAGGTCGTTTTTATGCTCCCTTATCCTAGTTTTAATATCCCTACCTGTTTCACCTATGTATGTGCGTCCGCATTCACAATCTCTTTTTGTTTCAGCCAAATTTTCTCTTATAACATTCGGAATTCACGTTAATCATCTTCTCGAATAAAGCTATCGGTGTGTTGTTTACCAGTTGTTATTCATGAACACAGATATATCGCTGATCAAGCCTATCCTTAATTCTTTTGGAATGCCATTCCATTCGAAATCAAATATTAAACTGAATTGAGATTCAAACAGCATTTGTATATTATGTCATTCGGCCGAAAATGAAACCAGACTTGAAATCAAAAATATATTTATTTTATATACTAGGTATACCTAGGTATACATCATTTTAAAATATGTTAGGTACCCACTTAAATGGCTTGATTATAATCCATATCTATCTATCTCTAAATTAAAATAACTTTTTGTCGAGAAAAATAAAAACAATATCATCAACTTTGACAACAAAATTACATTGTGCAGATAAAATTTGAACATATGGGGACATTTAATCTTACAAAATATTTAGTTATAATGATATGATTTTAAATATCACCATAAGTCATTTCTTAAACAAAAAAAAGATAGAACAAAACTATTCATATTAGGCACAGTTACATCATTTTTTAGAAAATTAATTAATTTCAAGTAATGCTAACAAGGAATTTATACACTGCACTCTCGTATTTTACCAAATACACGAATTACTTTTGCTATTGCTGTGGTGGATTTTTTGGACCCTCTTGATGCTTCTGTGTTTAATTCAAAGAAAAAGATTTGTATGAATTCATATGTCTGCGATATCTGCACTGGATATTTAATGTTTAAATTGTAGTACAAACAAAAATTTTGAAGATATGTCTCTTTAAAACTATTTGATTGCGAATTAACAAGCTCGCTGTCTGCGAAAATATAGCATACAGGTAGGTGAAAGTATGTCCGAATAACATAAGAAAATTCGTTCTTAAAAACTCTAAACCGCTTACAAGATGTATCTAAATTGTTTAAGGCCTCTTCAATTTCAGGTCAAACTAATATACCGCGCAAGAAATTTTGAAAGTTCATAAGATTATTATTTTTACAGAAAGACAGTAATTTATTCATATGTATACTTGAAATCAAGTTATGGAAATTTTTAAACTCATTCACAAAGTACTGTATAACTTTATCTTATATATGTATTGCATTTGGTCCTTAGCTTGAGAAAAAGCAACTCTTTGCATGTCGGAAAATATTTTATGTTTGCTAACCACATTACTGTGGAAAGAAGTTTTAATTTCATATTCACAATTATCAACGGGCCAATGCACTAGTTCTTCACTGAGTAAATGTAAGGATTCATAATTTACAATTATTTTAAGGGAATGGCAAGAAACTTTACATGATTCTTGGTTTAAAAAAAAAAAAACCTATTAGATTAAATAACACTTTCTATTTAAAAATGATGAAAATGAAAATAATGCGATTTAAAGGAGAAATATTTAGAAAACCTTTTACCACATCCTGGTTCTACACATTTAAAAGAAAAATTATTTATCAATTTGTGCATGTACAAATGCTTGTTATAATCTTTGAACACTTTGTTGATTTAATTTCGCAAATAATATGGAAATAATAAGGAAATTACTTTGACATGACATACCTTCACACAGTAAGAAAATTCCAAGCTATAAAATGAAATGTAACACAACACTGTTGAAGATATACATACACTTTAAAATTATCTTTAATATACATAAAATCTAGGGAGCAAGCTAATCACTTCAATGTCCACCGAAAAAGTGATGAAATAACTGATTCTTGCTAAACAAGTATAAACATGCACAATTTTTACCCTTTTTCGAGTAATTTCAAATTTTTGGTGTGGAAAATACCATCCATGTGGAATTTTACATTGATTGTGTTGTAAAATTACCATGCAACATTGCCAATTCAAATTTTTCAGCACTTAAATTTAAATTTTTGTATGAATTCTCAATTTTCAATGGATTATTAACATGGACATTCTCTAATATTACATAGATAAAGCCGAGTAAATGTTTTTTCATGTATTTTTAGATAAACATGTGAAATTAATACAAAAAAAAGTAAAATTTTACCACATTAAATGTAGTGAAATTGTAATAATTTTTTACTGTGATATGGAGTGTATGGGTTCATACTACCCGGTGATCCAGTTTATTTAAAAAAAAAAAACCATCTGGTTGTTTAAGCCGATATTTCGGTCTTTGGTTTAAATTGCATGTAAAAGACAGATCGTGCCATAGTTCCGCTCATATTCCCGTTGTTGCCTGTCATTCTAGGTGTAAGCTTAGACGTCTATTAATATCATTTCTGTGCTCACGCATGCGGTTTCTATGACTCTTCCTGTTTCTCTAATGTAGACCTTGTTGCAATTATTCGTCTTGCATTTTATTTCATATATGGCGCCCTTCATTGGTTTTACAATTTTTGTTTTGGTGTCTGTATTATACATTTGTCTTAATTTGTTTTGGGGCTGGAGCCCCAGTCTAATGTTGGTATTATTGTTTTGTAGCGAAGGAATGATTTTTCGCTTATATGTAAATCGGGATTTTTGTGTTTAGGCTACGTGTATTGCTTATTGTATTTGATTTTATTTATGATACTGGTGGGGTAGTCTTTTAGGCCAAGATTTGATGAAATTGGCTGTAGTTTTTATTGTGTAAACTTGTGTCACTCAAGGCTATCACCTTTTTTGGAAATTAAAGGGTTACATTGAATTTCATGTTGGGGGGTTGAGCTGAGTTCCATAATCTTTTAATGTCATTGCATGTTTACTACCAGATAATGTTCAGGATTTTACCCGGGTTCAAGTGGAATCAAAGATACGAGACTCTCGATTCCAAATTTACTCTATTCCGAATAACCGGGTATTCGGGTAAAATCAGTTACCTGAAAATTGCTTGCCCACAGTTGCTCGCCCACAATTGCTCGCCAGGAAAGTTGCACGCCACACGCTCGGCAGGAAAGTTGCTCGCAGATAACTAACACATCTGCATTTACATGAATACAGAAAATCCCAGCAAACATTTTCTCGAATTCTCGCATTTAACGACAAATTTTCGAAGAATCACTCTTCCAGACTTTGTTGTTTTATCGAAATATACTCGAATTATCAGGTTGTTCGAAAATTAAAAATTAACAACAAAATTTTCAAAGAATCACTATTCGAGAATTTGCAGTTTTATCGAAGAATACTCGAGTTATTAGGCCTCCGCAGCATGAAACAGTAAAGATTTGAGAATTTGTTGCCGGGAGATAAGTTTTTCTGAGAAATAACGGAACATTTTACTTTTACTAAAAATTTGCGAGTTACAAGTGCTACTGTCCAACCATTCTGTGTTCGCTTTTGTAAGGAAAAGGTTGTTGGAAAATTGTAATGAAGTTTTAAAAAAATAAAAATAAGTATTGGAAGTCATATCAACTTGAATTTGGTAAGTATCCTATATTTTAACTTAGATTATTTTTATGTTTTGGGTTTTTTATAAATTAACCGTCCGACATTTTAAAGGATTTGGTTTTATTACATCATAAGAAAATAAGAAAAATATGTCACCAAAGCAATTCTTATATTTAGAAACAAGTTAACTGCATCGCTTTAAGGAAATGTAAAAGAGTTCGTAGGGTAGCTGAAGATATTGTTAACTCTCTAATGAGTACAAGCAGTGAATCTCCTGTAATGCCTTCTTCTTCCTCATTTTTACATGACTCGGAATATATCGGAATATCTTCCTCTTCACATAACTCTCGTCCTGCTGATGAACCTATTTCTTCCTGTAGCGATAATTCATTCCCTTATATCTCCGATCTTCAGAATTAAGTCAATGGGCTGTCAAGCACCAAATAGGGTACAATTGCTTAAAGGACTTGCTGGACATTCTTTCGAAGAAAATTTTTAATCTGCCAAAGGATCCAAGGACATTAAAATGAACTCCTAGGGAATCAGTAGCAATACCTTTAGATAGCGGTGAATATTTTCATTATTCATTATTCATTAGAGATGGATTAACAGATTTCTTAATTTGTAACGCTTATGACAGCACTAATTTTATATTGGATTTTAATGTAGATGATTTTCCTGTTGTGAAAAGCTCACGAAAACAGGTTTGGCCTATACTTTCTAATATTGTGCATACCGGACAGGTTTTCTTAATAGGCAGGCGCCTATGAAGGCATTAGTAAACTGTTGAATTCAGAAGATTTTCTGAGACTTTTCGTGTCCGATTTAAAAGACCTTATTGCCGAAAGTATTATTTTTAATAATAAAAAATATTTAGTGAAGATAGGGAGATTTATTTTTGAGGCTCCTGCCCGATCCTTTGTTTTAAAGACCAAAGGTCATTATACCTGTATTATACCTGTATTATACTGTTATATATATACTGTTATTTATACTGTTATTATACCTGTATAAAATGTACCCACACTTGCAGGCAGAAAATTAACAATCCCATATGAAAGTAGTGAGCTACGAACAAACAATTCATATCGTTCAAGGCAACAGCCTGAACACCACCATCAAATAGATGATAAAACTATTTTGGAATCTCTAAATTTAGATTTTGTAAAGCAGATTCATTTTGAATACACACATTTTGTTTTTTGGGGATTACAAGAACTTTAATACAAGCGTGGATAAAGTCCAGAGGTTAGAATTTTTCTCTTTCTTCTTGGAAATTTACTCGGTTCAATAACTTACTTGATAATCTTAAAGTGAAAATTCCATCCGAATTTTGTAGACATTCTCGAAAGGTATTAGACTTGGATCATTGGAAAGCTACGAATTCTTGCTGTACACTGGTCCATGCATTTTAAAATATATATTAGATGCTGATAGATACAAACACTTTCTAAAATTTAGTATTGCCATTAGAATTCTTCTGAATCAAGATGACTGCATTACAAATAATAAATGTGCTCGCGATCTTTTGATTAGCTTTGTGAAGGATATTACCAGTACCTCACTTTCAATTTTCATTGCTTAACACACTTAACTGCAGATGTACTTTTGCATGGATCGTTAGAGAAATTTAGTGCATTTAAGTATGAACATTTTTTACAGCATTTAAAGAAAGATGTGAAGAAGGGATGTGCCATATGCAGCCAAATTTACAACCGTTTGTTTGAAGGAAGTATACAATGTACTGACTCCCAATCGAAGCAGTATCCCATATTTGGGAATTTGAACGGAACTTCGAATTATCTATAAACGCTTCAAATAAATAAAATACATAAAATAAAACATGAAAATAATATATCACTTTTTGAGAGCTATATTGCTGATGAAAATATGTTCCCTTTCTTCGAAAGGCCTATAAATTCAATGCAATTAAATATATTTTGCTCAAGTGCAAATGATTTTGGAATCTCTGGAAATAAAGCTTTGCACAGATTAGATGATATCAAAAGAAAAGTAGTGACTTTTAAAATCAATGATTAAGATAATCCCTGTACTTGCTTCATACCACTCATTCATTTTTAATTTCTTCCTTTAATATCAGATACTTCTATTTAAAAAAACTGCATACTAATACTCAAGCTTAGATTATCAAAAATGTCCACCTCATTAGCAGCAAATGAAGATAATTTCACGTACAACACGGAGATATTCGATGCAATAGGTAATGATGTAATGTTTTCTAAACAGCCAATATTTCAAATTCTTCTTAGTTTCCGGAATTAAGCCAATTAATCAAACTTACCTTTCACCAATGGTGCAAGTACCCGCGGAAAATATTATAAGCGAACTTCAGAGCTCAGGCAAAAATTACTCCCTCTTACAGGAAGTTCCAGTATATGATATGAATAAATTACTATTTTCTGCAGAATGTCTTAATATTCTCTTGTAGAGGCTATACGGATCAATTTAATGTTAAACATGTTATCAACTATTCCAGCAGAGGGTACAAAGGCCACAACAAAAACATATTTATTACCAAATGAACCAAACAACGTAAATACAGATTGCAAATGTTGCGAAGAAGTGTCAGCTGCTATAAAGGAGATAAGATCAGATATGACCCGCATTTTCACAGAACTTACCTGTACCATTGTGCAATTAAGGAAAGAAATAAGGTCACTAAAAACTAACATGAAAAGTCATAAAGACAGCCCAATAGATAAAGAGAGTTTACCTTTTCCGACAATAGAAGAATTTTTAAAATTCGAAGAAGGAAAAAAAAAAAAATTCGAAGATTCTAAAAAATTCGATGAATTGGTAAGGACTTCCGGTGGTAGATGTTAGTCTTTATATTTAAATAATAATATAATTTTCAGCAACAAGCCTTTATGCATAATGGGCATGCAGATCCCGTAAAATTTATAAAAAGTAGTTTGAAATTAATCTTCACAGACGAAGTTGCTAAAGAGTTTTGTTGGCTGGGGAAGAAAACTGAAAAATCTGCACCAGCGCTTCGAGTGGTTACTGCAATATAGAGTGACTATATTAATTTAGAAGCTTAGATTCCTGTATTTTCATGGTTTATTTTAGATGCGTTTCATAAAAAATTCCCACAAACTACAGGAGAGGTGTTTGATTAGTTTACTATGCGCCATTTCCAATATGCAAATGATCGTATGTAAAAATTAAATAAAATGTCAATCTAAAACTTAAAAAGGTGTAAAAAGATCCGGCAAAGGTCAATACATATATTTAAATGAATTCCTATTAATATCTTGCTCATGATCATTTTTCCTATTTAAGTTTATTCTATTAACTGAATTAAAATTATTTTTGTTTTTCTATTTTTTGTTGTAATTCCAATATTTACTGTAAGTTTTTGTTAATTCTGTAAGCACTTAAGGACTAAAAGTTTCGAGCCTATATGTGAAGTATACAAATGAACTATGCATAAATTTCGTTTTTATTTGTTTGTCTGACCGTGTTCTTTTTCCAATTTTTTTTAATAAAATAAAATTTTTCATAAAGCTTTAACTTTTTATTGCTTCTCGTAGTTTATACGTTTTTGTAATTCAAAATCGTACATAATGTATGTATCACGCTCACACAAGCAAAATCTTCGAAAAGTCCCATAAAAGTGATTCGATATCGAGTCGTATTCTGGATTCCATTTAGCGTTCCTTTTTCTTAGTTCTCGAATTTAGATCTATACGAAAACGACTTCGAGAAGTTAAACTTCGCATAAGCAAATCGCTATCGATTCGAAATCGAATCGTGATAATAATATTTGCTGGGATATGGATTAAGAAACACGTTTATTATACATAACATAAACATATATTTTCAATTATTATTCACAAATAATTGTCGTCAACTAAAAGCATTTATAAAGAAAATTAAGAATACGATTATAAAGAAGATTAGGAATATTAATTTTGATCTATGCCGTTCTATTTGGATAATCGTCGACAATTATTTCTATCCTTTTCGCACAGTCACGATATATTTTTCTTGATATATTAGGATCAGAGCCGCTTATATATTGGTCTATTTGTCCGGAATACATGCTTTGTTCATTCTATAATGCGGCAATGATTTTCCAAATACCAGCACGCTATGCACCAATTAGTTCAGTGATGGAACGATGCCAACCTTCACAAGAATTGTTGGTTTTTAGCAAACTATTTTGAACGGCACTAAGACAGTTCCTCGGCCTACCAATCCACGTGTCATCAAAATAATCCAATACAGGTTGCAAATTGTCTTCAAGATCAACATTCTCCCATAGCTCTTCGAAACTGCATTCTACATTTGCAACGGGAATGAAAGCTAAAGCAGGTATCATTCTTAGTTTTATCGGTGAGATACCATCCTCTTGATATCGCTTTTGCAAACTATTTTGTTGAATTTAGCGATAAAAGCACGGCGTAAAATGAAAAAAACAACGTCTAAGAGACGCTCCTGCAAACGCAATCTTAAAACTATTTAACGCAGCTTGCTCAAAATCAACCATAATTGACTTTGGTGCTAAAATGAGTTTCAAACGTTTCAGCTCGTGGAAAAAATTTGCATATGCCTCTTCGATTTTTTTTCGATAAAAGCGCAAATACAGGGTTTTCCAATAAGAGGTGTTATTTTGATATTCAAAGCAAAATGCCATTTTTTGAGATAAATGATCGGATCTTTATTTCATTATAAAGAGGAAGGTATGCCGTTAATAATGGAAAATAACATCAGCCAAACGACCACCACGACCACGCCTACAGGACCATATCCCTTTCATGAAATTTTCCATAACCAAATCGCAAAGTGGCTGCCCTATGTCCTCGATAGCCTCACGAATTCCATCTTTGAGGTCTTGAATCGACGCTGGGCTGTTGGTGTAGACCTTCTCTTTCACGTGGCCCCAAAGGAAGAAGTCGCAAGGTGTTAAGTCACAAGATCTCGGTGGCCAATTGTGATCACCTCTTCGAGAGATAACACGGTCCTGAAACTTTTCCCGTAGAAGACCAATGGTTTCGTTGCTTGTATGGCACGTAGCGCCGTCTTGATGAAAGTAAACGTTGTCCAGATCAATACCATCCAAGTCCGGCCATAAAAAATCATTAATCATCTGTCGATAGCGCAATCCATTCACCGCAACTGTTGCTCCAGCCTCATTTTCGAAAAAGTAAGGTCCCATGACCCCGCGGGACCATAAACCGCACCAAACAGTCACACGTTGAGGATAGAGAGGCTTTTCAACAATAACTCTTGGGTTTTCCGAGCCCCAGATGCGACAATTTTGCTTGTTGACGGAGCCATCGAGGTGGAAATGGGCCTCATCACTTAAGATGAGTTTTCGATGAAATTCCGGATCATTTTCATGCATTTCAAGGACCCAATCAGCAAAGACTCGACGTTGTTGATGATCGCCCGGATCGAGTTCTTGTGTTAACTGAACTTTATAAGCCTTAAGACCCAAATATTTATGCAAAATACGGTGTAATGACGTTTGTGGAATGCCTAATACAAAGAACGGCGAGGAATAGACAAACCTGGGTTTTCTTCAACACTTTCGGCTACAGCAGCAATATTCTCGGCTGTTCTTGAGCGACGTGCACAGGTTTTATTCTTCACATCACTAACTTGTCCCGACAGCTCGAATTTTTCTACCAATTTCCGTATTGCGGTCCGACAAGGTGCTTCACGACGAGCCAAAAATGTTTGAGTTTTACGAACCGTCTCTGCCACATTTTCACCATTTTTATATTGAATTTTAATAATTTCAGTGCATTGTTGAATCGTGTATCGTTCCATTTTTATTAATGTCGTAGTTTCTACTTGTCAAATGTCAAAAAATGACAGCTCCAAAAGTGACATCTACCGAAATAGCGGACTAATTAAAATAACACCTGTTATTGGAAAACCCGTTACTGCTGGAACAGATTTACTATTTACAATTGCATAGATTGTATATATTTGTTGAAATAAAGACGACACGGTCTTAAAAGTTCCATCTGCATAACAGGTTTTCTGTTCGCGACAAGTGATTTAAATTGTCTTTTGTAGAAAAAATTAAATTAATATCGTTCCTGTCAAACAATAAAAACTGTTCTCCGGTATTTCTAATTCGGAAAGTGTATTTGGAGTTGCTGGTAGTCTTTCGCGTTTCTAATATTTCATATTGTCCTCTTCATGCTATCCATATGCGGCATCTGTCCGGCTGCAACTTATGACAAATTAATATATGAATTAGCAAAAATGCGATGTGTCCCATCTTGGGTATTTGTTGCTCCGAGACTTAGCATCACTATTGACTGCCGCGACTTCACACGTTGCAGTATCGCCAGCATGATTGTGTTCATTTAAATATTTTACAATTTCATTATTGACAATGTGGACACGTGCACGACACTTAAGATTTTTTCGATTGATCATATTTCCAAAATACTTTCTCACTGTTTTCTTTATCTTTCATATATATACATATCTTTTATCCAGCAACATCCGTTTTCCCTTCTCGCTTTGTACAAATCGTAACGCCATTATTATTTAGGAAGAGAGACAAAGTTATAGCACATGGAACACTAACACGATCTGAATACTAACAGGCTGAATTTGAAATGAATATAAAATGTAAAATATTTTGACATATATTGCTTCAAAGGCGGATGCAAAGTCTTGGAAAACAAATAAATAGACCATTACTATCACGCCGAATAGGTTTCGTTTCATCAGAAAATTCTTAGTTAATCCGCTGATCCATTTTGACTATAGGTCGGCAATAAATTTGTATTTCGCCAGTCGTTGGAATAAGGTTACCGATCTTTGCCTTGACGTTAACCTGCAAATATATGGTGAGTGTACATCTCCATCTAGTTTCACCACTCTTTCATTATTATTCTCATTATTACAAATGTTAAATTTAAAATTGCTTACAATTAACAAAACTTTTCTCATTTGGAAAAACTTCTTTGAATTTTATATTTTCTATGTTGTCAAATAAAATTTTACTTTCCACCTGGCTTAATGCCAATATTAACTTAATAAACATAAAAGAGTTTCCCTGAACTAAAGTGCAATATTATGAAGATTTAAAACTACAAGTACTTCTAGTATCTGTATAATAATTATATTTATACAATGCAGTCTGTGTTCCTAGTAATGTTCTACTTCAACATATAAAATTCCATAAAATTTGAAATTAATATCAGCAATTATGTGGGGAGCAATTGTGTGGGGGAATCAATTGTGTGGGGAGCAATTGTGTGGGGAGCAATTGTTTGGGGAGCAACTTTCCTGACGAGCAACTTTCCTGGCGAGCAATTGTGGGCAAGCAATTTTCCGCACACCGGATACAATCGGCTCTTAATATTGTAGCCCTCCGGTACATTACTGAATTCATGAATACAACCATTTAATTCTCCTGCCCGAATCGCGCTTTGCTTGATTTTGTATTTCTGTAAAGCAGTGTGCATATACACAATGAAAGAGTCCTGAATAAGTTTATATGTGTAAAAAAGTGTACAATTATTTAGAAATATATCAATTTTCTCTATCGCAAATCTTGTGCCTACTATACAGGTAGATAGAGTACGCCAACTCAGTTGATAGTTTACCTGGATGCGCATTGTGCATTGCGCTATAATGAGGAAAACTGTGCTAGATTTAGCATATGATTTAAGCATGGAGTTCCGCTGTGCATCTGCTGATTTGAAAAAAAAAGAAGAAGAAATGCAAAGCACAAAGTAATTATATGAAAATATTTTTTAATAAAATGTTTGTTTTTCATTTCTCAATCATTAAATGAAATAAAATAAAAATAAATAAAAATTAAAATTAATAAAAACAAAGTTTATTGCGTTAATTCGATCCATATTGCTTTTTTAATTTGATAAGTTTATCAAAGCCAGTTTGACAGAACAACTTAATTGAAGAAAGTCTGCAGTTTATAATGAATCATTATACACTAATGAGTCGTTAGTTATTTCTTCATTAAGAGTGCTGTATGTCTAGGGCATTACAGCTTATGTGTCTAGTGCTGAAATTTTTTATGCTCGGTATATATCGCTGTAAATAAATCTTTTAGCATCACTGATGAGGTTCTGTGGGTTGCTGTTAAACTATTATACAAAATCATACTTTATATATTTGCTGTGTTTATATACCTCATAATAGCATTTACGAGCCTTACAATTCTCTCTTCTCTAGAGTTAGTGACAGAATTCTATAATTACCCAAAAACTCTCGCGTAATGTTCTTACGAGATTTGAATCTTCCATATCATTCTTAGTATTTAGGCGGAATTGAAAATTGTGTGGCGCTTTCTGGTGTTTTCAGTCAAGCAGCCCTGATCAACAATATGTCTCTGTGCCACCTAAACCAATTTAATAATGTGACAAAATTTTATGATAGCATTCTTGATTTAGTATGGAAAGATATCAGAATATCTTTTGTATATCATCATCCCTATGGCCACTTTCAAGCATAGACCCTTATCATCCTCCATTAGACAATATTTTGAATATGCCTTCACCTAAGCCTTCTCGTAATGAATTTGTAAGGGAAAGGATCTTTACATTGGGATATTACACTGGCTTGACTTTTCCTCGGTCATTTCATCTGATCCTATACAGTCTTATTAAAGCTTTTTAAATTAAAGAAAAAATATCGTCGTATATACAAGGTTCACCAGCATCCGGAAAACTATATAACTTTTCCGTATCATAGGAAATTATCTAAAACCATACTTAAGCAATATTTTAAGAGATATGTAGATGCAACTGAACTTCAAGATAGCTCCAAGGCTTTCTGGGCCTTTAATAAGTATTTCAAAAACGCGAATACCTCTCCCAAAGAGATGGCTTTCAGAGAAGTTACTTCGTCATCGTCTAAACAAATCTGGCAATTTTGTTTTTTGAGTACATTTTGTCGGTATATTCTGGCAAGGAATCTAATTTTGATTTAACATTTTTCAGACTTGCAGCAATTCCGTTAACATTAATTTAAGTTTCATTTCTTCTAATAATGTACTTCATATATTAGATAAGCTTAAATGAAATAAATATCCAGGATCTGATGGTTTTTCAAACCTCTTTTACGGTGTTCTACTAGTTTATCCAAGCCTTAACGGCTACTTTATTTAATTTGTCAATACTCAAAAAGGATTTCCCACCAACATAACAGCACGGGATCGTTACCCCAATTCTTAAAGCAAGCGATCCAAGATTAGTTACTACTAACGATCGTCCGATAGCCATTTATAATGCGATATCTTTAACATTCGGACGAGTTGCATATATCAAAGATTCTATAATACAAAGGTATTTCAACATTGTGTATTTTGGCCTCACCCAACGGGAAACGGAAGCAATTCGGATGCATTCCGAAAACATTCTGTGAAAGGTATAGATGCAATACGCTCTGATACCCAGTCCATTTCATTTAATACATAGATGTCCTACGGCGAGAAGGTATATATGGTGGTTATATATTAGCTTGCATACCTTACATCTGCATTACCTGTAAGGTGAAAAGAAGCCTTCCTTTTTAATTCTTTGGAAGGTGAAAAGAAGCTTTCCTTATTAATTATTTGGAAGTTGAAAGGAAGCTTTCCGTAGTAGTTTTTTGGAAGCTGAAAAAAAGCATTATTTTTAAATTCTTTGTAAGGTGAAAACAGTAATTCAATAGAAGCATTTATTCAGCCATTTCAGAATAGTGAATGGAACTATTAAGCATGAATTTTTCGGAAGGTTGGAAAGAACTATTCAATTTAGGTGGTAGAGGTGGAGGAAAACACTCTTCCTATTTTAACTGAGAGGTAAAGTCAAGCACTTTTCCTGCTTACTTAGAAAGCTGCAGAAAATTGAAACGTCTTCACTTGTTCGAATCTCGTACTGAAATGAAAATAATCCACTTCTTCTAAAATAATACACAAATCAGAATATTTTTCATCTACGCACATTTTCTTCCTTCATTGTTCTTAGAAAAACAATGAAACTGTATGACTCATTTTCGACCTGCACGCACTCTCTCTCCCTCGAACTAGCCTCTGTAAATATAACCACACAAATTCTATCTCTTTTCGATAACAACTCGAATGAATATATCTATTCATTACCTCTGCCTTCTCTAAGCATTCCCAGGAAGGTATATAGCATGCTTAAAAATATGATTCATCAACACGTCTGTAGTCCTAAACCAGTTCAACGTAAGGTATATACAACATGAATGAATTACCTCTGCTTTCTCTAAGCATTCCCAGGAAGGTACATAACATGCAAAAATATAACGCATGAATACATTACACCTGCCTTCCTGAACCAGGTAAACTTAAGGTGTATTCATGTAATCATTACTAAATGCATTCCAGGTAATGTTAATAGTAAAACTTACCTAAGTCATTCATTCCCATTTTTCCCGCTGGGGAGTGAAAAATAATGTGGAATCTCTGAGATTCCACCTCTGTTGAGAAATTATGAAAACTTCGCAATGTACATGGCCTCCACTAATCATAAGCACTATAGCTTTGACTTGGTGTAGAGAAGCCCTCAATTTTTTCTTCGAAATATACTGGAGATATTTTTTTCATAATTTGTATGTAGTATTGGAAACCGACAGCAATGCCTCGCTCTAATATCAAATAATCGAAGTCTCGACGATGTAGAGAAGCCCTAAATTGTTTCCTAGAATTTATTGGATATTTTTTCTTTAATATTTGTATGCATTTGGACGACAACGTCTGCTTGGGGGGCGGTTAATAATTTTTATGAGCGTAGACGCTAGTTAAGCAATAACCATTCATTTCTTCTTAGAAATTTACGGAAAATGTTTCGGCTGAATTTTTATTCATATGTTGGGTGTGAAACACTATGCAGTTTCAGATATTCAATTCTATTTTAGAAAATTGAGTTCTATAGATAGGCTACACCATATGACTGCAACATCTTTGTATTATAGAGTCTTTGGTTATAAAGGGTTTTCCAATAAGAGGTGTTATTTTAATTAGCCCGCTATTTCGGTTGATGTCACTTTTGGAGCTGTCATTTTTTGACATATGACAAGTAGAAACTACCCATTAATAAAAATGGAACGATACACGATTCAGCAACGCATTGAAATTGTTAAAATTTACTATAAAAATGGTGAAAATGGCAGAGACGGTTCGTAAAACTCGAACATTTTTGGGTCGTCGTGAAGCACCTTGTCGGACCGCAATACAAAAATTGGTAGAAAAATTCGAGCTGTCGGGACAAGTTAGTGATGTGAAGAATAAAACCCGTGCACGTCGCTCAAGAACAGCCGAGAATATTCCTGCTGTAGCCGAAAGTGTTGAAGAAAACCCAGGTTTGTCCATTCCTCGTCGTTCTTTGGAATTAGGTATTCCACAAACGTCATTACACCGTATTTTGCATAAAGATTTGGGTCTTAAGGTTTATAAAGTTCAGTTAACACAAGAACTCAAGCCGGCCGATCATCAACAACGTCGACTCTTTGCTGATTGGGTCCTTGAAATGCATGAAAATGATCCGGAATTCCATCGAAAACTCATCTTTAGTGATGAGGCCCATTTCCACCTCGATGGCTTCGTCAACAAGTAAAATTGCCGCATCTGGGGCTCGGAAAACCCAAGAGTTATTGTTGAAAAGCCTCTCTATCCTCAACGTGTGACTGTTTGGTGCGGTTTATGGTCCCGCGGGGTCATTCGACCTTACTTTTTCGAAAATGAGGCTGGAGCAACAGTTACGGTGAATGGATTGTGCTATCGACAGATGATTAATGACTTTTTATGGCCGGAATTCGATGGTATTGATCTGGACAATGTTTGCTTTCAACAAGACGGCGCTACGTGCCATACAAGCAACGAAACCATTGATCTTTTACGGGAAAAGTTTCCGGACCGTGTTATCTCTCGAAGCGGTGATCACAATTTGTCACCGAGATCTTGTGACTTAACACCTTGCGACTTCTTCCTTTGGAGCCACGTGAAAGAGAAGGTCTACGCAAACAGCCCAGCGTCGATTCAAGACCTCAAAGATGGAATTCGTGAGGCTATGGAGGACATAGGGCAGCCACTTTGCGATTTGGTTATGGAAAATTTCATGAAAAGGATATGGTCCTGTAGGCATGGTCGTGGTGGTCCTTTGGCTGATGTTATTTTCCATTATTAACGGCATACCTTCCTCTTTATAATGAAATAAAGATCCGATCATTTATCTCAAAAAATGGCATTTTTCTTTGAATATCAAAATAGCACCTCTTATTGGAAAACCCTTTACTTTCGAAGCATGCAGGAATCAGTTCAAAATTCGACCAGACATCGAGCAGTTTCTGAAACGCACTAGATTTCGCTAAAAATCTGTCAGAGTCGCAGAAAAAGCAGTCACCAAAAGGACTTTTTCACAGAGTTGACATTGGGCGAAAGCATTACATTAGATTTACCAGCCGATACACAACCAGAAAAATACCGGAAGATCAACATTTACCACCAAGTATTAGATAATATCATAGTAACTCTAGAACGAAGATTGCAAAACCTACTGTTAACTCGCGTTGTGGATGTATTTCTTAAAAATTTTAAATATTTAATATACCACTACGTACTACGGTGTATCAGAGTAAACTACCAACTACTGATGTTTATACATACATACAGGAGTGCTTATTCGTTCTTTATTTTGTACACGCTTTTTCTAACGTTGTCCTGCCTAAAAGGACCATGGAGGAAAGATAAAATAAAACATGTAAAAAAGCTAAAATTGGTCTAAAACCAATTCTTATGATACGCTAGATGAATGCCCGTATTAAATTTCGTATGGTCACCGATCTATTCAAGTATTGATTTTGAAGTTGTTTTTCGCATATATTTCTAGAACAGTTTGTCGCACAGAAAAAATGGTAATAACCAATTTTATAGGATTTCGTATTCTGCAGAAGTTCTTAGTACAATAAAAATGTCTTGGACTGATCGTTTTCCTAGTATACGTAAAAAACCGAAATTTTTATATGGCAACACCAAGAAGGAGTTGCCCGATTTAGTCCATTTTTGACGTTTTATTTGCTAATGCAGTAAAAACATTATGTACGAAATTTCAGCTCTCTACGTCGATGCGTTCTCAGGCAGTGTCCAAATACATAGCGGAAAACGAAATTTTTATATGGCAACCCCACGAAGTAGTTCCCCGATTTGTCTCATTTTCGAACTTAATTTTACTTTTTTTTTTTTTGAAAGTCCGTGTACAAAATTTCAGCTCTTTAAGTATACGCGTTCTCGAGTTATCGTGCGCACAGACGGACGGACGGACGGACGGACAGACGGACAGACGGACAGACTTTTAATATTATGAATGGGTGTCCAATCCACTTTGCTCTACCATCATTATTTCGAGGTGTTACAAACGGAATGACAAACTTAGTATACCCCTATGATTTCATCTAGGGTATAAAGACTTGATTGAAGAATATTATTCTTCAATTTTGTGTCAGGCTGGTCCCTACAGACCCACTCCACAATAAGACCCCAGCTACGTCAATGCTTGCGGGATATTCAGTTTATATTCCTCGTACAAATATGTAATAGTTTCTGTACTATCTGTCATACTAAGTATGCAAGCAGGTCGCCAAAAAGTGGGTGAAAATTGTGAATTTCAAGGAAATTTTGCAGCCAAGCTTTATTTAAAGAGTCGAATACCATTTAGCTCTTATGCAAGTCTGAATAGGTGTTCCGCGCAGATTTATAGAATTTCTTTTATTCTAGACTGCGTGCAGTTAATAGGCATGAACAGCAACCTCTTTACCCTTTACAGCTTTGCCTGATACTTATCGTTGAATCAATGTTTATTATGTATTATGTTCGGGGCCATAATGACGAACGATTTATCTCTAGATGTTTTTTAAATCCCTGAATCGATTTCTTTAAACTTCAAATATACCAATACCAAGTAGGGTAAATCAGGGACAAAATGTGATATAGATAATTACCGTCTAGCATCCGGATTAAATGTGCTGTTGACCTAAGTGGAGTGATGACCAGTTCGTCACTATGCCCCACATATGGAGCATAATGACGAAGGGCTCGGGGCATAATAACGAATTATATTTAATGCACGAAACAATATCTTTTTTTATCAAAACATATTATTATAAATTGATGACCATAGTGAGCCTTGCAGGAATATTGATTTTTACAATAATATTACACATTCTAAAATGAGGAACACCTCAAGTTTCGAATTCGAAAAATGCAAACTGAAAACATCTGATTTTTTACCTTTAAAACAATTCCTGGATTTCGGAAGTTTTACGATAAATTGGTGGTTGACATTCCAAAATTTTTTGTTTATTCATAAAACTCGAAAAATATTGTTTTTACAAAATGCCGATTTCTCTATTTTTGAGAAATCAACGTCCGAACAATTTGCAGTTTGCGAAATGCTAAACACACTAATTGTTGGAGTCATTTTCCTTGACAAAGAATTTTGTTCTAAAGAAAAATTATGTCTTTTGAATCCGCTCTTCAATGAGGCTATCAGAACGTGAATGTGCCTCGCAAAAAAATCGTCATTATGCCCTACCACATATTAGTCTTTTTCCGATAAGTTATCCGAAATTTATCGAAAACTAATATGAAATCTATCATTATCCTGACAAATTGCACACCATAAAATATACTAGACTATACTCGCCATTTAAATCAAATATTTTGCGTGTTCTAATTGCAAAATCCGGTTGCTCTTGTCGTACAATAAACATAGACTAATGTAAAAAAAAACTGTTGATCATATGTTGGCAATACTTCGTCAATGAAATGTCATTACATTAAAGCTAAGTAACAATGACTAAAAACTAAACTTGGTATTTATGGTAATTAATAATAACAGGCATTTAATGAAATGACTGATTTAAACATAAGTCTTCACTGTTTTTTTTTTCGATTTGCATTCCTTTTACGCACTGATATGGTAATATTTTACCATGATTTGCCTGTATGTACTTGTGTTATGTTTTACAGAATTCTCTTCATTATACTGATGCAGATGTAAATTTGATGGAATACATGAAGAATATTATGCATATGGGAAAACAGTCAATTTATTTTGAATTATACTAATACATACATATATTTGTTCAAGAACGAACTTATTTTGGATTCTCCGGTATACAGCAAAAGCTAAAAAATGTTTTTAATTTGTTATTCCGTCACACAACTCATTAGCTTTGGGTGACAAGTTTTCAAGTCTATGTTCGACTCATCAACAGGTCCCAAATAGCGAAATTGAGTGACTTGAAAAGCTCGGTAAAAATTCCTATAGAGTAATCTCTATCTTTATTTCTTCCTCCTTGGTATAATATAAGAGTATTTTTGCCTCATATAATTCACACCCAGAATTTATTCTGAGTTTATATGAGAGGAGATCAATTTGATCTGTTTCAAGCGTCTGCAGCAGGCAGAAAACCAAGCTGCACCGATGAGAGTAAGGTTTTCTGCTAACACGAAACGCTTCTTCTTCTTCCTTTCTATTTTTCTTTTTCGATTCGTTTCGAATGAATCTGCTTTTTTAAAAATAATTAAAAACAAATTTTTAATAAAATTGTTTTTTCAATTTTTCTCAATTTTCTCATTTTTTTATTTCTTTTCTACGTTCTAATTTTTCATTTGTTTTTTCAAGTCACTCAATTTCGCTATTTGGGACCTGCTGATGAGTCAAACCAAGACTTGAAACTTGTCACCCAAAGTTAATGAGTTGTCTGACGGAATAACAAATTAAAAACATTTATTTTATATATATATTGAACAAATATAAGTTTAACCCGATGAAAAAATCTTATAGAGTAATCTCTATTTTTATTACTAATACATGTGTATCCAAGAGATCCATTAATGAAATTTAAAAAATTTCACGTTGATTAACATCGTCATTATATCTCGTAAAATCTTGTCATTATGCCCCGTAAAATGCTCGTCAGCCCCGTAAAAAGTTAGTCATTTTTCCGCACCAACGAAGAGCACACCATAAATATCCAGACTTACTCACCATTCAAATCAAAAGACCTAAAATATACCCTCGAATACAATCTTTGGCAAAACTGAAACTTTTGCGTGTTCTAATTGTAAAATTCGTCTGCTCTTTTCGTTCAACACACATAAACTAATGTGGAAAAAATGTTGACCATATGTTGGCAATACTTAAACTTGCATTCTGGGTATCATAGCGTCATAGTATCATAGCGTCATTATGCCCCGGGCTCGTCCTATTAAGCATTGTTGTGCATTGCATCGATTTGCTAAAATAAAACAGTTTCTGAGATCTGTTAATACTTACTTCCATAATAACCAATTTCTTTTCATTCTAACTTCTTGGGGCGGCCTAGCCATGAGATGGTAAGTTGAGCAGTGATTAGTTTGGGTTCCGAGCTTCCAAGGCGAAGAGTTTTAAACAATTTACATAGATAAAACGTCCAAAAATATGAACATGCTTATAGAACTATCATAGATTAGCTGTGTTCTTTTGTGTCCGCAAAACAGAGCAGAAAAAAAGATACAAAAACGAACGTCTTATACATATTCATAAAAGGTTTATGTGCAGCGAACAGTACAATTTGTTCTCTCCAATATATGGGAGTTCCAGAACAAGGCATATAAAAGAACACAGTTATTAATAAATAAATAAAACTGGTCATACCCCCTCAATCTCATATCAAATTAAAATTGATGTATATTTGGCGGGAAGGAGATAAGGAAAGGATTATGGGATATAAGGAGAGTGGCGGAGGTGCCGATGTAAGTCACCCTTAAAGTTTCGCAGATTGTATGGCGGAAGAAAAACAGAAGATTGTAGACTATTCCACATTTGCACAGTTATTCTTCATGGGATCAAATTACATATTTTATCAGAAAATTGACCATACATATACCGATAAAGAAACGAAAGTCGGTGGTGCTCGAGCGAATCCACATAGTAAGTAATTGCTACATCGCCAATGAGCTTGAAGTTCCTTTATTTTGGACAGTAATTAATGAAGATAAAGATGTGAGACTCGCCTCGGCCCATATATGGGAATTGTATTTCATTCTAAGTTTGATGTAGGACGATAGATTTTACTGGCGGAAATCCAAGACATCTTGGTGCTTCTTTGATAACATAGAAGATGTGGTCTGTCCAGCTTAACTTACTGGAAATATTAATGCCAAGAATGCTTAGTGACGGTGAATCAGAAATTAATGCTCTATTAAGCGAAACGGATTAGTGGTTAAGTTATGATCTTATTTTAATGAGATGACACAGTTTTGTATCTTAGATGCATTGAGCTCGACGCGATTCGCTTTGCCCCAAGCCAGAATATTGTCAAGATCGTTATTCTGTGATCTAATCATGCAATCTCGTTAAACACATGCGGCATTCCCTCTGGTACTCTAATCAACGAAACTATGGATGGGATTAAAAGTAAGGAAAAGCAGATTATTAATTAAAATTAAAAAGGGAGCCGGAGATTTAACAGAGCCCGGGGCACACCGGCATTAATAGGATGAGGTTCATATGTAACGCCATCTAATACAACTTTCATTTTGCGACTAGACATTAAACTTTCAATCCATAATAGTAGAAAAGGGGAGAGACCATGTGCTTCAAGTTTGGCTAAAAGCGCTGGATGACAGACACTAACAAAGGCCTTTGAAATATCCACCAAACATTTTGAAGACTACGATTTCAACGTTCCATAAGAAAAGTCAGCAAGTCTCCTGATGAGTATCCAGCTGGGAAGGTATATTGGCGATCATTGATGTGCTGATTGGTCTCTTGATACGTTATTAATTTGGAGTAAATGGTAGATTCAAAAGCCTTTGAATGAATCGAAGTGATTGCAATTGGTCGATAATTCGAGGGATCACTACCTGTCCTTTCTTAGTAATATGCTGAATGTGAGCTAATTTCCAAGCAGTTGGAAAATTTCCTGTCAAATATGACAAGTAGAATAGTTTGCGCCGAGGTTCAGCCAAGGATGGGCAATTAACATAGGCGAGAAACCATCAGGCTTTGGAGACGTTGATCTCCTTAAACATCTTGAATACACATCTCGTAACGATATATATTGGGAAATGCAAAGGAGGTGTCTGTGAAGTGCGTAAAAGGTGCGAATTTGAAGTGAATCTATCAGACAAAATATTAGATTTATCCACGGAGCCAATAATCACTTCACCATTATTAAGTAGTGAAAGTCTAGAGGAACTGGTAAAGTTGTTCCTGATGGTTTGACCGGGGATCAGAAACCATTGCTACCTTTGCGGATTGCTTAAATTCTTTGTCTAACATTCTACTTAAAAAGAGATTCGTGTCTCTGAATAATGCATTGACAGGTGCTCCGGCCAGTCTTGTAGACTTTGGTTAGGTTAGGTTTGGTTCTAGACATGGATGCAATTGATAGTCGCTGAAAGCAGACTCTTCAAGTTTTATAGCTTGGTTGCACTTATCGTTAAACCAAGTGTGATTTAACTAGTGTAATAAGACAGAATGTATTAACGTATGCCAAGACTTTGTATGTTACTAATTTCTAATGTGCATTCATCAATATCCTTCGAAGCATAACAAGCCAACCAGTCAATTTCTCTAAGATACTGATTGAAACTATCTCAATCAACATTCCTATTGTGCCTGAGAACCCAATTTGTAGATGTAGAAGAAGCGTGACGTAGGTTTGAGGTGATAAATTGAGCCGTGATTAAATAAAGGGATTACCAAGAGGGTAGCCGACTGAGATGGAATATTTGTGTGAGTGAGATGATAGAAACCAATCTAATTAATTGGCTCTATCTCCAGATGCAGCAGGGATTCGCGTGGGTGCATCCACTAACTGTTCTGAAGATTCACAGGAGAATTAAACGAATCAACCGGTTTTTGTAGAAGAATGCTTAAGCCACGGTATGTTAAATGGACATTAAAATCGCCTGCTGGATCGATTCCGGAATATGGGGATACAAAAAACAAATTATCAATATTGTTGGAGATATTGAACCGTATTTATAAGAAAAAGGATTTCCTTTTACTCGCAAAACTCAAAGCATTTACTTCACATTTTATTCATAAAAAATAGAAGGAAAAGATTTTTGAGATAAAAGCAAAAGGTGTTCCTCCAAAGGAAATGGTTTGACTTTTATGAAATTCATAAAAAGTATCATGTTTAAAACTGAAGGATTTGCTTCAGAAAATTTGCATCAAGTCTCGCGAAGCTTTTGTAACAAATATTAATGATTTCCTGTAGGTTGGGTGGACGTTGCGCTGCGACAATTGTTGGTTGTGGTACACGTTGGGCTGCGGCATCATCGTTATACTACAATGGTAGTTCTATTTTTTAGGTCACATGTAAAAATATTTGTAAATGAACAACACATAATACAAATTTCTGTGGTAATTTTATTCGCGTATCTGGGATTTGTGCGACGGTAGGGTTTACATTAGCATCCATCGCTTCCATCATTATCGGGGCAATGAGCTTATTACTCGTTTTGTTTATGGCGGTTTTCTTCTTTAATCTTGTCTTCATATTGCCCACTTTTTTCATTAATCCATCATTTCTTTTCCATACCAGAGTCCGTACTCTGTGACAGCTTTCTCAATGTTTCTTCGATTTTTTCACCGGGAGTTGAGATTTTTCTAATATTTCCGCGTATTGTTTACCCTTTCAGTAATAAATTTTCATTCAGATTGCTCATCGCCGGTGTCTTTTGTGGCTGTAAATGGTCATCTGACAGTTCTTTGTCACTTGCCATCTTCTTTAATCACAAATATTCGAGAATTTTAACACAGCTTACTCAAATGTGAAATCAAGGCTCCGAGTATCAATACAATTTCCAAGGTCATCTATGTAAATACATAACTGAAAGTTTTAATTTGTTCGGTAGCGAAACGTATCGCGCGAATACTACCTTTTCATTTTTTTTGCGAGGATTTGCTTACAAAGAAAAGGAAAATATTATAAATAGAAAATAAAGCAAAACCTTTTCCTTCAACCATCTGTTTGTGAGCTCTACCTTTTACTTTTTCCTTTACATTTCCTATTATAAAATATGTCTACCATGTCGTTGAACATATTTATGCTACGATAATGGAAACAGAAGTCGAAGATGTGCCTGTAAAGTTTAAACTCTGGATTAGCAGAAAGAAAATCTTAGTGAATGGTAAGAGCCACATCATTCCAAATATGTATTGCGATCTTTCTATGCTGAGGAAAAAGCTGCTGTAACCAGGGACGTGATATTGATTAATATCCGCATCAGAAACGACCTTGGTTTCACTCAATCCTTACTGAAAGAATTGCGGGAATTTTTGGGTTAAGGTGAGAGTACATTCAAAAAACGAGTTGTTCTTAATGCACGAATGCTGCAGAAATCTAACCAAAAATCAGAAAAATTATCTATATACAGCAGCATAGAAATTTGATATGTTAAATTAATAGGTATGTTCGTTGAAAGCCCCGGGCAAACATAGGACTAGACTGGTTACACTATGTTGTTTTTTTTTTTTAAAAACCTGGGCTTATACGGGGTTACACCAACTCGTTCGTTGAAAATCCGATGTTTCTGATTACGTGTCCCGAGCTTACACTAAAAATTTCTTGGGGTAAATGTTTGACATTTGTTATTTGTGAACTGTCACTTGGAATTTGTTTGGTGTTTTCGGTCGATTGCGGTGTATAAAAAGTGAAAAAGTCGTAGAACTCAAACCAAATTCTGGTTATACAAAGGAGTTAGATAAGAAATTGGATATTATAATAATCATCGATAATATAATATAGAAAATTAGAATGAAAATGATGAGGAAATATTTGAGGAGGCGATTAAGGTCGAAGAGTATGGGTGCAATCTTAAGATCTGCCTTTCTAGTAAGAAATTTGAACTAAAAATGTTTCTTCACTATTATTAACAAGTACTTCAAGTTATCCTTGCAGTTACCAAGCAAATAAATTTTAAGGAAACAACATATCAGAAAATCTGTAAATAAATTTTTAAATGTAATATCAGAAAAGGGTTTAATAGTTGTTCGTGAAGAAGCCAACGGGGTAAGAAAAATCATTTCTGTAGATTTTGATCATCCAAACATTATTAAGTTTATATCTAGTGACAAAACTTCCGATGATAAAAGTGAAAATAGTGCAGCACAACTGTTTCATACAGAAACTATGGAACTACGGCTACTTTCGAATTTGAGTTACAGCACCAATGTAAAAAAGCTAATAAAAGAATATGTAGTTAACAATAAACTGAAAAATATTTTTTTTTGCATATTAATATTTATTTATTTTTAAATTTTTAATTATTTCATCTAGTTTATAAATAAATTTTCACAAATCGCTGGAAACTCGAAGTTAAATTATTCTCAGGAGAACTGTCAGAGAAATGTCGTTACACTAGGTTTACCCTGAACAGCAAAAACCTTATTCGATGAGTGCTCAAACCACCGGGTAAATAACAGCCATATTGTAGGGAGAGGGGAGACTTACACGGTGTTTTCATCAAACAAACCTAATAAGTAAGTAGCTCTTTGCCAAATGATGAATTAATAAGTTGAATAACCTTCGAGCGGGCGCGTTACATAATTTAACATAAGCAGGCGTATGAAGTATTTTTTACTTATTATATAATATTGATGTATTATGATGTATGGTCAACAAAAGTGTTTTTCTAATGAAAATAATTAATGGAATAGTTTTATTTTAAAAATTTGTCATTTGTTTCTTATTTGATTCTTTACATGTTGAGCATACTCTTTCGGTTTGAGAGTGGCGCTTATAAGTAATGGAAGTTGTCATCTCCCAAATTTTCATCATCTGAATCCTCTGCCGAACTACTTTGTTTAAACAAACTATCGTAATTATATATCTGAATACGTCCATCACTAATTATGACTGCTTTTTCTCTATCTTCTTCAACAAGTGTGCCTTGACATAACCTTTCAAGCCCTGCCTGGGACAAAAATGACATATTTTTGCAAAATCTAGAGAAATTACTGATAAAAATAGCGGACATAAAATAAACTTAATATATTAAAATCACATGTCACTGTGTTTGTACACGCTAATCTCTGAAACAGTTCAACTGATTTTCAATGAAATTTGTGAATGTGTTTGGCTGGTTCCAGCTTGAAAGATAGGATAGTTTTGGAAATAATAGATGGCGCTGGTGTTAATTTATAAAAAAACTGCCTGAGAACGCGTCGATCTGGGCAGCTGAAATTTTGTTCAAGCAGTTTTCATAAAAATATGAAATAAAAGTTCAAACATCGACTAAATCGGGCAACTCCTCTGCAGTGTTGCCATACAAATATTTCATTTTATAATATATACTTGGACACACATTTATTTTGGACAAGTTTAAAAAATGATTGAATCGGGAACCCTTCTTGATGTTGCCCACTGACTTATAACAATGGACTGAGCGATTTGCTATTTCATGTGGCACAAAAAATATTGTGTTTCTATATATCACCGTTAGAGCACCCTTTAAAACGATTACATAAAAAACATGTAAAACTCAACCAATCAAAAGAAATTGTACACCCGTAAATCGGGTTTAATTAAAAAAATATATTTTCTTGTGCACAAGTGATATTTTAATTGATTATAAGGAATTAAACTCATTCCGACTTTAATTTTCAAAAGTTATTCTTAACTGAATCCTGCTTATGGGCAAGAGAGACGGAGTATGATAAACACTATCTTTACCTTATTTCTTCTGCGGTGATTGCATCTGTAGCCAACATAAAAACATCAAATGGCATAGGCAAACGTTCCAGAATGCAATATTTTGTGTTGGTAGCTCCAACTCTGCCATAGGGCGAAAGAGAGAACTATAAAACTTGTGCCATGCTTTCCTATAGGAAAATGATAATACGCTCAGTCCATTGTTATAAGTCAGTGGATGTTGCCATACAGAACTTTGGGTTTTCACTAAACTGTCTGAGAGCCCCGTCGACTCGGAGAGCTCAAATTTTGTACACGGTGTTTTCATGAAAATTGCAATTACGAGTTCAAAAATGGAACAAATCGAGCGACCCGTTTGTGGTGTTGCCATACAAAGCTTTAGTTTTTCACCATATATTTGGAAACTGCCTGAGAGCGCGTTGACCTGGAGAGCTCAAATTTTGTACACGGCATTTTCATGAAAATTGCAAAAACAAGTTCAAAAATGGAATAAATCGGGTGAACCCTTCTTTATGTTGCCATACAGAGCTTCAAGTTTTCATTATATATTTGGACACTATCTCACGCGTCGGCGTAAAAAGCCGAAATTTTTTACATGGGCCATTTTTTTTTTAATATAAATTAAGTCCAAAAATGGGACTCCTTCGTAGGATTGTCATACCAAAAATTTTGTACGTGGTATGTTTATAGCAATAGTACAAAAAAATATATCAAAAATGGACTAAATCGGGTAGCCCTTTCTTAGTGTTACCATACAATTTTTTTGTTTTTCACTATATACTTTTGTTGACTCCCCACCACCTTTGGATGGCTCGGATGGAAAGTATCCTAACTGATCAATAAAATTTGAGCTTACCGCTTGTGGGGGCTCAAATATTATTGAGAATGCTGGAATAAGAAAGTTATAACAAAGACTTTGATAGAGCTTACCACGGGTGGAGGCGCATATAATAAAAAACGATGAATTCTGCCTTTAAGCTCTTTAATAATAAGACTCCACTTCTTGCAATATTCTTCGATTTATATATATATATATTCAATATTTAGCATAATTACATGCGTGCAATAAGTTCTTTGATTATTGATGCACAGTACGTTGAACTTTAGTTGGCTTACGCTGGAGTTTTAGTGCAGTCAACTTTGCTCGAGGAATTATGCGCGGGTGAACAAAAAGATACAATTTGCTCACTTGCTTATAAAATAATTATCATAATACAATTTGAGCAATTACTATAATCTAATTAAATGCTATGTTCAAGATTGAACAACTTGATAGCTGCCTAAGCAGGCGTCGAGGTGGACAGTTCATATTTAGTACATGGCGTTTTCATAAAAATTGCAAATACATTTCGAAAATGCGATCAATCGGGCAACTCTTTCGTAGGGTTTCCATACAAAAATTTCGTGTTTTACTATATATTTGGGCACCGCCTGAGAACGCGCCAACGTAGAGGGCGACACTCTCCAACCCATATGAATGTATGCACGTACACTCATACATACACACACTTATACACACATACATTCACCTACAGACCCAGAGTGATAATAGATAATAGCCCAAATATTATGCGTCTCTAAACACCCCAACCACTTCGATCTAGGTACATACATATTAAAAGCCAGTTAAACACAAACATTTTTTTTTACAAAATTTTTATAACAAAACAATTGTATTGTTCCAAACTATCAATTTATTCACGTTTTAAAAACAAAAAACGACGCGTTTCGGCCTACTGAGGCATCATCAGGTTACTACCTACCCTTACAGCTTCCATGTAATGCTAAACTAGTTTCGTTCGATGTTTGTAATTTATTTCCGTCCATTCCTGTATCCAAACTCAAAAATATTTTAAATAATGACATTAATAACAAGATCAATAATCCTGAGAAGTCTTCACAGTTAAAATCTTTAATTAACGTATGTTTAAACCAGAACCATTTTCAGTTTAATCGGAAGATTTACATGCAGAAGGAAGGCTTAAGTATGGGTAGTGCCGGTTCACCTTTCTTCGCAGAGTATTTTATGAACAATTTTGAAGAAAATCTGTTCAAAAACACAAAAACTGTGCCCTATTAAAATATATTTTAGTATGGTTTCGTTATGTAGATGACGTCTTTTGTATCTGGACAGGTACAACAAGACAACTCAATAAATTCGTTGGAGACATTTTAAACAAAATAGAACCATCCATAAAATTTACTGTAGAAATCGGCTACAATAAAGTAAATTTTCTCGACCTTACCATCACAATATTGTGGATGGGAATCTCGATTTCAACATTTACAGAAAAGATACCTACTCAGACGCTATTATCACTTTAAATTCCTATCATTCTTGGAATACTAAGTTAGCAGCATTCCACGCTATGATAGACCGTCTCCAAAATATTCCACTTAATCAAACAAATTTCAACATAGAGCTTGGCACTATTATCAAAATAGCTGTGAACAACGGCTATAAAAAAAGAATAATTTTTGACTTACTTAGAATTAAAGCAAAAAAATGTGCAACTAACATAGTCTACCCACATGATAAGGGAATAGAGATAAATAAGTGGAGGAAAGTACCCTACATTGAAGGTATATCGGAAAAAGTAAAAGGAATACTTCAGGAATATGATGTCCAACCAGCTTTTTTCAATAGGAGAAATTTGAAAATTCTCCTCCTAAAGAACCTAAAATAGAAACCACAGAGCACAGTGGGATATATGAAATTGGCTGTAATGACTGTTCAGGGTTATATATAGGGAAAACAAAAAGAAAAATAAAAAAAAGATTTTTAGAACATATTTCTGGAGCTTAACATGACAGAGCACTATCAGGTTTATCTAAACATCTAAAAAACACAAACCATAGTACGAATACCAATAATATAAAACTATTACAACAACAGAAGGGAGGAATTATTTTAGACAAATATGAACAATTTGAGATAAAAAAAAAAGCGATTTCACTACACAAACATATTCTCAATGATCAATTAGATGAGTACTAGAATAGTCCGTTAATAGATCCGCTAACATACCAAAATAAAAATAATTGTAATCCCAGATTAGCTAGGTAGTGAGTAACCTGATGATGCCCCAGTAGGGCGAAACGCGTCTTTTTTGTTTTTAAAACGTGAATAAATTGATAGTTTGGAACAATACAAGTGTTTTGTTATAAAAATTTTGTAAAAAAAAATTTTTGTGTTTAAATGGCTTTTAACAATATGTTCCAACAAGTGCTTTCAGAAAAATCACTTAACATATATATTATCGCCGGGCAACGCTGACGGGATCCTCCTAGTATTATATAGGTAATATATTTATAACAATAACTTATAAGCATAAAACAATAACAACAAAAATTAATATAAATATATAATACTTTTTTTTTTTTGTAACATAATATTTTTATTCATCAATACATGTATACATAGTTCAATACATAGGTTCGAATAGCTCCGGAATTTATAATTTTAAATTAAACCTGTACATTACATAATAAAAGGAACTAATCAATATTTATACGATATGATACAAATATTTAATTTACACTTCAAATCTGACCTCCACATAAGCTTTCGCTTGAGCGTGGAAATCCGTAGCGTCCTTTAGCTATTGTTTATAAATTTACTTACTTGTGAGAAAAAATATATACATATTTTTTTTTTTTATATTTGTAATACTAATTATGTAATTATTCCTACCCTACTCTGGAAGAGATTCTGAATAATAATTTCTGTTTTCAGATAGAAAAATTTTAAGTTTTAATTTATAATTACTGACTGTAAGCTCAGTTTTAAGTATTAGAGGTAATTTATTAAACATTTTAGGACCTAAGATGCTAGCATGTCTTTGAGTGTAAGTTTTATGACATTTTATTTCATGTAATGGGTTTGATAACTGATTTCGAGTAGCATAACGTGAACGATGAAGTGGAAACTTCCTTAGGTTCTTGTAAACGAATTTTAAAGTAACGAAAGAATATAATTGTCTTACATTCATCACATTGAACCTCATGAACGCCTGAGTAGTGGAGTAATATTATGATTTTTTGAGGCAAAGCTTCACTATTTTATTTTGTAAATTTTGCAACGGATTGATAATGTTAGTGTAGGCTGATCCCCAGCCAATTATACCGTACTGAATAATAGATTGGACAATTGCAAAATAAATCATTCTCATAGTTGGCATCCGGATCATATTCCTAATCAGAAGAATTTAATAAACTACCTTCCTCAAACGGCTGCAGATATGCGTGATGTGCTTGTCACCCTTCAGTTTATTATCAAAGATTACTCCTAAGTATTTAATCTGTGAGACTTGAGATAGCTGGTGCATTTCGTTCATACTGTCATCGTAGATTACTATCCTGTTAGGAATATCATCACCAAACTGCATATATTTAGTTTTTGCAATATTTAAGGCGAGTATGTGACATTTCAACCATTTGTAAATTTTACCTAGACCTTCATTAGCTTGACGTGCTGCCAGTACTGAGGATGAGGCTTTGAACAAGATGACAGTGTCATCAGCGAAGGTAACTACGTGACCTATTATTTCCGCTCCTAATTTACACAGACCGTTAATGTATATTAAGAACAAAATAGGACCTAGTACTGCGCCTTGAGGAATGCCAGATTTAATGGACATTGGTAAACTAAGTACGCGTCCTATGTTAACTATTTGACTTCTACCCATTAAGAATGATTTAAGTAAATTGAGAGATGTACCCCTAATTCCAACCTGGTTAAGTTTATTTAGTAGTATTTCGTGATTCACCATATCAAAAGCCTTTCTTATATCTAAGAAGACAGCAACTAGCTTTTCATTCTTATCTAAGGCGGAATTTATAAAAGTCGTTACATCATAAATCGCATCACTAGTACTGCAACCATTCTTGAAGCCATACTGATTAGTCGCTATTACGTCCCTATTTTTAAGGTATTCCATAAGTCGAACCTTAATACATTTTTCGAAGATTTTCGAAAAATTTGAGAGCAGGGAAATAGGTCTATAGTTGGTTGGTTCAATCTTGGAATCTCCTTTATGTATTGGTACAATCATAGCACATTTAAGCTTTTCAGGAAATGTTCCTTCTGCGATTGCTAGGTTGAAAATATAAGTAAGAGGCTCACATACATAAGTTCCAATACTCTTTAATGTTCTGGCCGAGTAGCCATCCAGACCTGTGGATTTTTTTTCATCGAGCATTTTCAAGTGCATTTCAATTTCCTCTACAGATATTGGTACAAAGTTAAAAATATTATTACCTGCAAATTGATCATCAATGCTAGGATTTACGAAATCGTGACGCTCATCATTATTATTTAAACTCATCGTTATACTAGTAAAAAACTTATTTAACTCTGTTGCTATTTTTTTTGGCTCAGTAAGTAAATCACCGCTACTTGATTTAATGTGAGATATACTTGCATCCGATTTTCCTTTATTTGTAACTTCATTAATTTTACCCCACTGTTTTTTAGGGTTGTTTGAGACCTTTTCAAATTCCCGTCTATAGTAACTTATTTTCTCCATTTTGATAATAGCGTGTAATTTATTCCTGTATTTCCTATACTGACATTTTAATGATTCATTAAATGGTTGATTCTTCACCCTTTTAGCTAGCTTATCTCTATGTCTAATATATCTTAAAATCCCTGTAGTCACCCACGGCTTCAATTTTTTAGTTACGTGTCTACGCCGGGTTGTCAATAACATGGTTGATTCACTAATTAATTTATCTAAGGTACTGGTAAATTCTCAAAACATTTAGTAGCGTTGCATTCACAGAATACCATAGTCCAATTCTCTAATTTAATTTTATCTATAAGTTTAACTATATCTGTTTCGTATCGTGGAAGTGACTGCAGTATTGGTGTACCTAAAGAGTTCCTATTGGTTGTAGAAGCGAAATCTATTTTACATAGTGTACTGTAGTGGTCCGTTATATATGTTTGATAAATAGCAGGCTCAAATGTGTTAAAATTATTGTTTGTTTTGTAGTATATGTGATCCAGACATGAACTGGTGTTATTGCCTTTTCTAGTGCAGCCCAATAAATGCATTAAAAAACCTGCGTTAAAACATCTAAGTATTCATGGGAAATTGCTGTCATCTCCCCTTCCAAAATGTTAATATTAATGTCTCCGATAACTATATGGTTCTCAAGTCCCCGCGCTATTCCTGTAGATATAAATCTAAAGAGCTTATAAAGGGTAAAGGATCTGCATTGGGTGATCTGTATACTGCAGTTAAACACATAGAGTGCCCATTAGACAAGGATAATTGCACTTCTAATGAATTGCACGCTGCGATATCACAAGTAATAGAGAAATAGCTATGATCTTCTTTAACATAAATTACCAATCCATCACACTTATTATATTTATTATATTTTAATTCATCGTAATGCTTACTAAGACTTCTTATATTCAAATGAAAGATTTTAATAGAAGTAGAATCTCCCAGAAATTCTCCACAAGATACTTCATCGCACAGTACTATCGTATTCACTGCTTGATATGAATTTAGTTCATTTAAAATATCATTCATTGAAAGAAAAGACTAACTAAAAAAACTAATAGTAATACCACCACCCAACCAAAGAATTGAAAGTTACATTGACTACCTCGAAATAATTCTATTTAAATCCTCTATATTGTTTATAGATATTAATCTGCTGCCATTAGTCTTCCTAACACAAATCCTATCGTTACTAATCCACACATAATTGTACTCATATTGTCTAGCCACTAGTTTAGTTTGCCTAAGCAACTCAGCAGTAGCGGGAGTAAGATGATCACCAACAAATACACGTCCTTCACCGAGTTTATTACTGATATCAGCTGCTGGTATTCTCGAACGTCCACTTTGCCTGACCATTGCCTTGTATGCGTTAACCCATATATCTCGTGTGTTATGAGTGAAAACAGGCAAAAGCCCGTCCTGCATCAAGAGTACGATAGTATTAAGACCTTTTGTCTTCCCGTGGCTGTGTGCGAACGCATTTGCATGAAAAGTGATTAGAAAAGGTAACAATTCCTAGAAAGGATGAAATGTGAGTAAAGATGAAATGTACGTCTGAGTTAGGTATAGATTTCATTGCTAGCAATTAGGAGGTAGAAAGTGTGAATGCGTTTTATTATACCTTGTCCTTCCTAAAAGATCCTGATAAAAGGTATGGTGTGAGATCCTGAGAGCACTTGGAATGTAACATCAATTCGCAGTAGGGCATGGCCACGGGTTGACGCGTTATTTAAAATATAAAATTTGTTCAAGTGTGTTTTTCAGTTCAAGTGTGGGGTAAACCCAAGTAGAATCATTAAAATCAAATTGATTTGCGATTATGCGTATACGAATTTACGGAATTGATTAAAAAGGAGGTGAAATTCTTAATTAAGTGGACAAGTGAAGTGAACTTCAAAATACTGTGTACAAATATTGGTGAGAAAAGATTAAGAAATTGGCAACACAATTGAGTGAAGTGAAAAGATTCTAGTGAAAATACAATAATACGTTTCATAAAATACGATAAATGAACGAGGAAAGGTCAATTGATCATAAAAAATCAGAGTAAGTCCTAGAAATAAGGAAGCATCAGAAAAAGAGACTATTGTTTTGGTGGTAAGGAATTTAGAATATATTTAATATTTAAGGTAAAGCACCATGCACATATACATAATATCCTAGATTAACCTAATAATAATTAAAAAGAAACGTATACGTACACAGACATATAGTAACTAATTACAATAATACATACAATACAATAAGCATCGCGTAAGTGAAAATTAGATATTTTAGCTTCACCTAACTAGGCATAAAGTGAACAATTTTTATTTCAAATAAAAACAATAATGGATGAAAACGAAACTCATAACACCGCGACAGACGGGAACGAAAATGTATCAGGAGTACAGGTTCATTCGACTCCCCTCACTGAAATTGAGCTGCTCAGATGGGAAAATGAGTTGCTAAAAAGAGAGAAAGCTCTAAGTGTAAGAGAAAAGTGTGGTAGTTCTAGTATTAGTATAGTTGATAAGGAAAATGATGCTCAAAATTCCTTCGTCGAACCCAATCAAATGAAGATTGGAATTAACGAGGCTAAAACTTTATTAAGAGAATTCAACCCGTCTCAAAACACTATCACAGCAAGGAACTGGATTGACTCTATAGATGGTTTGAAATCACTATATGAATGGGATGATCGCACTGCACTTTTTTATTCTACTCTACGTTTGGGAGGCGCAGCGTATTTTTGGTATCAGTCGAAACATGATGTCATCCGAACATATGAAGATTTCAAGGAGGAGTTGCTTCGCAGTTTCCCTAGCGGACAGAATGACGCTTCAGTCTTGATGCAAATAATGGAAAGAAAAAGACTACCAGGTGAAGCCATTGAGGATTATGTATATCAAGTGGCAGCTCTAGGAAAGAGGATTAAGTTAGACGAAATATCGACAGTAAAATACATAATATCTGGACTGTCAAACCAAAGCCTCATAAACGTGTTAATGGCTTCAAATTGTAGAAATGTTCCAGCTCTTTTGGAAGTCGTAAAAAACTTTGAAGAAGTTGTGAAGCAGAGTCAAGCGAGGCACCAGCTGACCGCAATAAGCCAGCCTAGTACTTCAAAAGGCTTTTTGAAGCATAATAATAATAGATTCCAGCCTTTTAGAAACAACCACAACCACCCCAGTCAAAAAGAAAAGGAAAATAGAGAGAGACGTTTGGCGGTAAGCAGCAATGACAACAAAAACAATAATTATAAAGGCAGTCTAGTTTGCTTCAAATGCAACGGTCTAGGGCATTATGCAAAAGACTGTGGTTTTAAAAATTTGCGCTGTTTCCGATGCCAACAGAGAGGACATGTGTCGAGGGACTGCAAAATTAAGCAAGTATCCAGACTTAACACGACACAAGAGAAGTATTTAGAAAATAGAGACGAATATCATAAGATCGTCTACATAGCGGAAGAGCCCGTACGCTGAAACAAGAAATTGTTAAACAGAATGGGTGGAATTTGACGAAATGTGATGTGAAGCTTATGGGATTTGGAAACAAGAAAACTAATGTACTAGGGAAGATTCAGCAAAACGTAAGAGTGTCAAATATTAACCTTCTGATCGATATAATGGTTGTTGAAGATGATGCTCAGATTGTTCCCATGATATTGGGAAGGAATTATCTCGATAGACCAGATATTGAAATATTTAAAAAGTGGAAAACTTTCGAGATATTTCAGAAAAAGACGAAAAACCCCGCGATGGATGCTCCAGATCGGTCCGAAAGAATTGAGATGTCGGATATAACCATAGGTAGCGCTGCTAATGAACAGCAGAAAGTCATGCTAATAAGCCTAATCAATGAGTTCCGTGACTGTTTTGTAAAAAGTACACGGGAGCTAGGAAGAACCGAATTAATTTCAATGAGAATCAATCTAAAGGAGGAAAAAGTTATCCGTTATCACCCGTATAAGGTAGCTTTTGGCTTAAAATCAGTCCTACGGAAGCAAATTGACGAGCTACTAAGTCTAGACATCATACAACAATCTTCTTCCGAATATGCAAGCCCTGTCCTTTTAGTGCCAAAGAAGAATAACGAATACCGGATGTGCGTCGATTACAGGAGATTAAACTCAATTACGTAAAGGGAAACATTTCCAGTACCAAACATGGAGGAAACGTTAAATATGTTGGCAAACAAGAAGATATTCACGACACTTGATCTACTTAGCGGATACCATCAAGTGCCAGTCGAAGAAAGCAGCAGACACTTAACAGCCTTTGTAACACCAGAAGGCCATTATGAATATAAGAGGATCCCATTCGGCCTGACCAATGCGCCAGCGGTTTTCATGAAATTAATGGCAAAGTTAATACAACCAATGGCAGCTGGTAAAGTTATAACCTTTATGGACGACATATTGATACCATCGGTAAATTTGCAGGACAACATTGCTACTATAAGAGAATTGTTAAGTGAAATTCGGAAAGCAGGTCTCACTTTAAACTTGAAAAAATGTGATTTTTTTAAACAACACATAAAGTTTTTGGGTCATGAGATTTCGGAACAGGGCATCAAACCGAGCATTGACAAAACGATGGCAGTTGAAGCGTATAAACGACCAGAAAATGCTCGAGAAGTTAAACAGTTCTTGGGCCTTGCAGGATATTTTCGCCGATTCGTACAAGGATTTTCTTTTATAGCTCAACCACTTCACATGCTGCTGAGGAAAAATGTGCCATTCGTTTGGTCCGCAGAAGCAGAAAGCGCATTTCATAAGTTAAAGGCTTTGTTAAGCCAGAGGCCGATACTTGTGATATACGATGAAAATGCGAAACACGAGGTCCATACGGACGCAAGCAGCCACGGCATTGCAGGTATATTAATGCAACGAATGGGAGGAGATCTGAGGCCTGTATCTTATTTCAGCCGATCGACAACAGAAGCGGAATCGAAGTATCACAGTTATGAGCTGGAAGCTCTGGCTGTAGTGGAAACCCTAGAAAGATTCAAGCATTACCTCCTCCACCGGAATTTCAAGGTGGTAACAGATTGCAATTCACTTCGACTAACACAAGCAAAAAAAGATCTGGTACCAAGAATAGCAAGATGGTGGCTGAAAATAGCTGAGTATGATTTCGAAGAAGAATTTAGACCCGCCAGCAAATTGGCGCATGCAGATGCACTTAATCGTTGCCCAAGTCAGGGAGGAAGTGAAGCTACAGATGTTACTAGTAAAGTGCTAGTGATAGCGGTGCCGAATGATGAAGACTGGTTAGCAGTATTACAGAAAGAAGATCTACAAATTGCAGACATTCGAAAAGTTCTAACTGGAGAAATACTTCAATCCGATAAAAAGGACGGAATAAAGGGAAATTTCATTTTAGAGAACGGGCGAGTTTTAAAAATAACACCAAAAGGAAATCGTTTCGTGGTTAAAAAAGGAGTTAGATGGCGCGTAATCAGAACAACTCATGACGATAGAGGACACCCAGGATTCGACCGAACTATAGAAACATTAAAAAGATTTTTCTGGTTCCCGAATATGAAGGCTATTGTAAAAAAATACATAGCAACTTGTATAGACTGCCTCTACAATAAACGAAGTGAGGATGAAAATAGATATGTATTGCATACTCCTGAAAGGCAACCTATTCCTTTTTATACAATACACATCGACCATTTAGGGCCTTATCCGAAAAGTAAGAGTGGGAATTCTTACATTGTGGGAATAGTCGATTCTTTTTCAAAACTGGTAATATTAAAAGCCGTTAAAAACCCGAACAGTAATGGAGTTATCCATCTACTGGACGAAGCGAGTCAATACCTCGGTACTGCTCAAGTTATTGTCACCGATAGAGGCACAGCTTTTACATCTCAACAGTTCGAGAAATATTGCTATGAAAACTCAGTAAAACACGTTGCTACGTCTGTAAAAACTCCTCGGTCGAACGGCCAGATTGAAAGGTACTTTAGAACTATAAAGAGCGCAATCGCGAGCATGACAAAAGATCCAGAGGGCCGTGATTGGGATCGCAATCTAAAGGCAATACAATGGGCTCTCAATACACTAAAAAATTCAACTACCAACGTAACACCTCATCAACTTGTGCTAACATATGAACCACGTGATATCCTCCAAAATAAGCTGCTCCTTGCTCTGCATGACACGATCGAACAGGAGGAGGAAGAAAATTTGCCAATATCCGAACTCAAGGAAAGAGTATTGAAACGAATGACGGAGAAACAACAACAACAAGCAGACAAATTTAACAAGTCGCACGAAGCTCCAAAAACTTATAAGGAAGGCGACTTAGTTCTGATTAAGCACGAACCAGTAGCCACTGGGACTTCTCGCAAGGCGCAACCCAGGTACAAAGGACCTTACGTAGTAAAGACCGTTTTGACCAACGACCGATACGTTATCCAAGATACACAGGAACTTCAAGTGACAAGGAAGCCGTACGAGTCAGTGCACTCAGCAGAAAGGATGAAACCATGGTGTAAATTACATGACTTTGATTTCGTAGGTGAACTCGACGAAGAAGGTGACTTCACAGAAAGTCAGGAAGAGGCGTGATTTCATGAACAAGATTTAATATAGGTAGTATGTAAAAAAAAAAAAAAATAAATAAATAAAAAAAAATAAAGGGATGTGTTCGGACCTAACGAGTGGAAGACAATTTTAAACTCCAGAAAATACAAGAATGAAGTTACTATTTTTGGGACAGCACTATATTTTTGGATGGAATGGTATGAAATTTGCTCTCTCGAGAGCAATGTATATACAGATCTCGGCAGTGTTGCGTAATCTGGAGTGCGTTATATTTTTGTTGGCTCTAATTTAGAGAGCGTGATTCTTTTCCAGGGGCTCTGATTTTGAGAGCGATGTTTTTGTCGAAGACTCTAATCTAGAGTGTGTCATATTTTTGTTGGCTCTAATTTAGAGAGCGTGATTCTTTTCCAGGGGCTCTGATTTTGAGAGCGATGTTTTTGTCGAAGACTCTAATCTAGAGTGCGTCATATTTTTGTTGGCTCTAATTTAGAGAGCGTGATTCTTTTCCAGGGGCTCTGATTTTGAGAGCGTTGTTTTTGTCAAAGACTCTAATCTAGAGTGCGTCATATTTTTGTTGGCTCTAATTTAGAGAGCGTGATTCTTTTAGGGGCTCTAATTCAGAGAGCGTAAGCTGTGAGGCTCAGTAAGGGAGCCTGTTTAGTGTATAATGGCATAGCCTCGTTGGGAGGTGATGTAAGAAGGCTCCTTAGTTGGTAGTGAGTTCAGTCTGACTAATGTCACTGAGGACAGTGACAAAACAGGTTGGCCGAACTGTTATGAGTGAAAACAGGCAAAAGCCCGTCCTGCATCAAGAGTACGATAGTATTAAGACCTTTTGTCTTCCCGTGGCTGTGTGCGAACGCATTTGCATGAAAAGTGATTAGAAAAGGTAACAATTCCTAGAAAGGATGAAATGTGAGTAAAGATGAAATGTACGTCTGAGTTAGGTATAGATTTCATTGCTAGCAATTAGGAGGTAGAAAGTGTGAATGCGTTTTATTATACCTTGTCCTTCCTAAAAGATCCTGATAAAAGGTATGGTGTGAGATCCTGAGAGCACTTGGAATGTAACATCAATTCGCAGTAGGGCATGGCCACGGGTTGACGCGTTATTTAAAATATAAAATTTGTTCAAGTGTGTTTTTCACGTGTTTGCCTTCTCACAAAACGCACTATGATATTGTTGGCAGAACTTTTGTTTTGATTTTGCGCTCTGTACACATAACTGATAGCATTTGCATCATATTCCACTTTAATGGTATTTGCAACTGCTTTAATTACCGATGAGATGTCTTCGCCTGGTGTTAATTTTATGCCAGTAATCGCCAAATTATCCCTCCTGTTCTCTTGTTGCAACCGCTCGTTTTCCGCTTTCAGGTTATTTACATCCCGCCGCAGATTTTGATTTTCTGTTTTTAGGTCTTTGACTTCAGTAACTAATTTTTTCATATCTTCGGCATACTCGTCGAATTTATTTGATAAAAACTGTATAGATTTTTTATTTCAGCCATTTCCTTAGACGATTGCTTGAGTAATCCCAAAACTTCGAGTTTAAATGTGGAAAACAAATCACTTACAGATTTTTCGGAGCTTGGCAATGTATCACTTTGATTTCTAACTGCTTTACAAGAATCACATTTCCATTGTTCTTTTTTTTGGCCAAGTTTACGTATATTTTCAAGTGTTTTCAAACTACAGCATTTCAAGTGCAAATAATTTTTACAAATTGTGCACATAATTATATCTTTTGGGTCATTAAAGACCTCTTTGCAACAGTCGCAATTCGTAGGCATCTCACTACTTTATAACACGTCCACTTGCTAGCTTAGACCGACTAATACATGAAGGTGCGCGTTTAATTGTCTTATTGGCATAACAAATGAACTGTATACCGCACCACAAACTCACCACATCAACTTGTGATGAAAATATTCATCTAAGAATTAAATCCGGTTGTGGCGCCATTAGCACCTCCAGATATATCTAACATTCAAATAGCGGGATTTGTCGTAAAAATTACGACAGCAGCGTGTCCGTTCGAAGGTTAAAGTAATGTTGATAACAACATTATGCCAACAATGCTATAACAACATCAGAAAGTTAGCACAACGTTCCCTAAATTTTGGACAACTATTATTGTACTTTCAGAACCAAAATAATGTTTGTCGAATCAGAGAAAAATTTCTCTTCCATATATGTTTGCATTCTACGCACTTTATGTGTAATGCAAGAATCTATAATGGAAATCATCCTACACCATCAAGCAGACCTGTGTTAATTAGACCTTGCTTTGAATATGTCGCAGTATAGCTCCTACAGGTGCTTCATTTAGATGCCTCGTAAGACAAACATCTTGATTTTTGGAAGTAACCTTGCACAAGAAACCTTACTAGGTATATATACAAGGGCTCAAGTGATTAATTCTCCTTTAAAACTTTATCTTATTCCGGTACACGGCATAGGTACTACCTATACATATTATTCGTGACTGCTTATTCCCTTTTGATATTATTATTCGCGTTCGTTTTTATTAATAACAAAACAAAAACAATTTTTATCTTTTAAGACATGCAGAGCAATTGTTTGCATTTGTATAGCACCTCCATTTCTACCTCACCTAATGGGAGTCCAATCTGTAGAAAATTCGTATGATGCAGTTTTAATTGCTACAAGTACACCACTGAGGCGACTTACACATTTGTTCACTGAAATACTACAAGCAAATACTAAGTGTTGCAAGCTCTTCATATCCACCTCACCTATGCGGTAGCTTTCAAGTATACATAAGTAGTAATTTTATGTTTTCAATACTACGGGATCAAGCTAGGCATAATATTATGTATACATTAACTCAATGGAAAAACATATCAGCATCCAAATCAAGCATCTTGTCGTAGATCATTGTAGATGTGGAATATGTGACTTTCAAGGCATAGCACAGCCAGCCGATTGCGGTACCATTAATAAATGGCTGGCGAGGAGAAGAAACGTGATTCGTGAAGGCAAAAGCAAGAAACCACGAGAAACGAAAATCATGAATAACAAAACAAGTTAAGTCTGCTGCTCAGCTCTGCAGACCCTGTCTGCATAAACCTCAGCGCAAACTCAGGAGGTTCGGATTCGGATGTTGTGTAAAATACAATTTTCATGAAGAGAACTTGAGCAGAATTGATTTGACCGCGTTGCAATACGGTTGTGCTGCAAACACGATCTCTGTAATAGCTTACTGCACTGTTGAAAGGTTTTTGTTTGTTTGTTTTTTTTTCCTATTTTTTAGTGATAATATTTTTTTATCACAACCGCCTCGAACCGCGATTTATTGATCTTATCTTTTTGTAAAAATTTTAACGATTTTTTTTTGTTTTGGTAAAACACAACGGGATCGAGTTTTTTCTGAGTGATAACGTAACAACGTTTCTGCAGCGTTCGTTTCGATAACAAGCGATACTCGAAATTTTGATCCCGGCAAAAAGGACTTTTGTGTGTGACCAAGTGCTACGATTTATATCAAATCAATCACAAATGACAGATTAAATCTTACTTTAATTATATTGTAAATAAAATCATACAGCTTGTCCGCGATTGGATTAAGTTAATAACCTTTCTCGCCGTTTTCCTCTCATATAAGTCAACCGAAAGCGGTTTTAAAATTTTGGTCCTTGAAACCGCGCGTATTTTATTATAATGCTTAAGGTGTGACATCAGTAAATTTTTATAATATTTTTTTCCGCTAGTAGTGCGTGCGCTGCATCTCAGGGCTTGCTATTTTACCTCAAAAGATAATTATTTGAGAGTTTTGTGTATAATCGCTCGCGAGCTTATACTTAATTTGATTATCATTATCACAGAGTTCGATAGAGAAGTGATTTGTCATTTTTGGTTGATTCCGACTTTGAGAAAAAAAACTTTCATTAATTCCGGAGGAATGTTTTTTTTTTGTTTTTTTTTTTTTAATAGTGTGATAAAATTTTGGTGTTAGTGAAATAAGCGAAATATGTGCAAAATAAAGTTTTTGCTATGAAGTGAGAAAGGAAAGGAAGAAAGTTTTTTGTTTTGATATTGACGAGAAAAAGAAGTAGAAGAAACCGTGACACACAAAAAAAAAATTGTTTTTGTTATTTTTTTCCCCTTCTGTTTTAATAATTTTAATAAATTTTCTTATATACCTAGTTTTGTTATTTTTGTTTTCTGTTTATAGTCAAACATATATAAAAATCTTACAAAAATGTCGGCCTTAAAGGCCAATTGTAATATTTGTAAAGTAAACAAATTTCAAGTGTTTTCTTTTTACTTAATTCTCTGCACAATATTGCTGGGATTTACAAATATTGGAGTATATGGCGGCTCAGGTGCCGTAAGACCGGGTACTGGAAATCCATCTGCAAGACTTCCAAGGACAAGTGCAAGTCAACTGAATAATGGCACAGGATTTAAAGCTGCGGCAATTAAAGTTGTAGCGAATCACACAAGAAATTCAAATTTACGAACAAGGTGAGTATTTTTTTGTTGTTATTGATAATTTTGTTTGTTTTTTGTCTGGTATAAAATATGATTGTTGTATTTGGGTGTTTATGGGTATTGTTTCAATTGTTGAGTTATGATAGTTTTTTGCTTTAAAATTCATAGATTCATCAATGATTTATTGAAATTGTCCTAACTATTATGATGCTTTTGTGATATGAATTTCATCTCAAATAGTAAACACGAAGTGACATCTGCTTCTGATACTAACTGATTTTGTAAAAATGGGCAATAAAATGTACGTCGCGATGGGATTTTTGGTAGATCAAACATATACATATAGTACTTTTACGTTAAGTAGGTTTATTAATATTTATTTTTACTCTCAATTTGTTTAAAATTTATAAGTATTTGGTTGACGATGTAAGATAAAATTTGTCTCTTATTTCTCATGCGATTGATTGCCGATGATATTTCATTTACTTCTCATGCCACTTACATTAATGTCTTACTTTCATCATTATGATACAGTTGAGACCATTAAAATGATTTTTAGTAGGTACGTACCTACTATTTTACTCCACTTCTCAAAATGCAAATTTTTCCGGTATTATTTGTTAGTCACTCGCTCTTCTACAACGAACTTTGATAAAAGTTATTTATAGCTTTATCAAAATCGTGTCTAAATATTCAATATTCAATTTTTATCAAAATATCTATTCGTACAAGTGTAATCGATTTTACTTAATATTAATTGGTAATGCAGGTGCTCTACATCAAAATTAATAAAAGTAATAAATTCAAATAATTTATTTAGCATTGCTGCCATGTATTTATTATTTCTTTTAAAATTTGCATTTATATGTGTAATAGTGATTTAAAAGCATTTATACAATCAGGCCTGGACATGAAGACCCAGAACCCCTAGCTGGTTAAAAAACTCAAGGCCTCTTTTTCAAATAATTGAATACAACAGAAATATTACCGTTATTTATAGACTTCCAATAAGTACGAAATTATATGCAAAGAAAGATCGTTGCGTGTTAGCATATACGTTTAGATTGCCATGCGACGAACTTTCTTCTCTGCAAAGAAACGAATTGCGTTACTATTGTCCAAAGACTGAACTATTTCGGAGTCTATATACAGCACAGAGAGTGAATTGAGCTTGATCCTCTGTGGTGGATCTTAAATTACTCCTCACTCGCTTTAGAGCTGAAAACGACCCTTCTGTTGAGAAGTTTAATCCTGGTTTACACAACTACATCCACAGCGCTATTTCCACCACATTTGGAGAAATATCCAAAAAGGATTTTTCCAGGATGTACTTGTATAGCTCCAGGGCCAATATTCATTTTCCCCATGCAGACACTTGTTTTCCAAAGTCCTGTCTAAGTCTCTTAGATAGAAGGCTTTCAAGTTCCGTGCACCCTCGCGGATATCTTGAGATTCCAAGCTATGTAGCTACATGAGAAAGTCAAACTTTCTATTCAATATCTTGTAAGCAGATCCACGCCTTGTTTGTTCTGAAATCAACCTGTCAATCCGTTCCTGTCGGATAGTGCAACTTCGATCTCATTTCCTTTTACATCATCAATTGAGAATTTGGCGGCCTAAAGAATTTGCCTGCTTTGCCTATTGGTAAACCAGCCCTGCATGCAGCGGGAACAATAAAGTGAATTAATTTTTTTTTTAAATGCCCGGGGCGTATGTCCTTAATGTATATCATTTCGGTTTGCTTAGGCAGATGTTCGCCATTGTATACAATCCAAACAATATAAAATTGTTCAAAGTTACATAGACATATCTTAAAAGTTCCAATTGTCTTAAAAAGTACGTAGGTAGGTATAATAACAACTTTCTAAAATCTCCAGCCGAGGTGACATTTGGCTCATCTTTTAACGAAAGTACGGTGCCAAAACATTAATAATATTCGAAAATTTTAAAAACTTGAATATATTTTAAGACATTCGCTGTTAACTGTTACTATTTAGTGGCGTGATAGCAGCTCACATAAAAGGAAATCACATATATTTTTTTTATTATTATTCTTTGCTACTGTCACTAAAGAGATCAATAGCAGATTTTAAATTTGCATAACGTGTATTAATTAAAAAGTATAGGTACTAACTCCATAAAAGTTATAAAAGCCTAGACTCTTTTCTTTGATTTTACTATCCTATGTTTAACTTTTATGGGATGGATGAAATGCCATTTGCAAGGATTTAAACAAGGACTCACAACATTTATCACAATTTCCTCTAAGTTTGCTCTACTAAGAACTAATTAAGGAGCGATCCGTCGTTCAAACAAAATTATCAATAATCGGAATGCTAATATCCATACAGTTTTAATTTAAGGATTTAAGTCACACCATTTGTTAATTAAATGGTTTTAAAACAAAATACATATTATTTATTCATAATGAAAGAATTTTTTATGATATATTTGCTAGTCACAATTAATTTCCATAGAGTTAATTAAAAATAGGAATGAAATTAACTTTACGGAATTTTTTTTTAATTACTTCTCATTTCATGATTTTACATGCAGCTTTGTACATACAGCTAATGTCACATAGGAAAGTGACCTAACTCAAAGTTTGTTGTTTTTAAGTTGATTACATCATGAGATTCGCAAGGTTCGATTCTATTCGTCTGGTGAAATCGGCATATTTCTATCTAATTTTTTTGAGTTATGACATTTTCCCATAAAATTCAAACTATAGAACTCAATTCTTAAAAATTGTATTTTGAGTTGTGCCACTTTAAAAAAAAAATTTTGTTAAAATTTTTATTTAGTAACAAAAAAAAGCGACACAATTTAAAAGTATGTGGGTCTAACGGTCGCGCCGTAACAAAAACTTTAAAAATTCTTTTATACAAATCTTCAGAAACGTATTTACTAACAAATTTAAGAGTTCAGACTATTTTTAGCTAACAAATACTATGATAAGCTAGAATTAACTCTATTGTGTTTCGGGTTTTTGCTCTCCTGAAAAGTAGCATTTTTTGAGTTGGGTCACTTTTATATGTGATTTTCGATATGTTTCCAATTAATGTGCATAAATGAAATATCTAGTTCTTTGTGCAATACACATAAATGTAAATCCTATCAAATTAAATCGAATGAAATCTGCAGCGAACAGATATATGGTTAGTTCCTTTCAAATGATAGCTTGCAGGATTCGCTTGCACATGACTCTGAAAATAAAATTTTATTGTTTCGTTTGTAAAAGGTTCACTTAGTTTGACCATAGATGGCACAAGAACTAGATGTCGCATGCAATACCAAAAAATGTATACAAAATTTATATGGCTGGGTGGTCCATTCCGGAATGGACCACAACATTTGAAATGATATATAAGTTGAGTGATTAATATTTTTTCATATCTGGAGTGTTGAGGAAGATGATCAAATGTATACAAAACTGCTATTATAAAAATATTTGCTTTCGGCACGCTCTAAAACATGTTATGGTCCATTCCAGAATGCACTACCCATTTCACAATCTGTATACTCTGCTCTAGTATGCCATGCGAGATCTAGTTCTTGTGCCATCTATGGTTTGACATAGTTTTTGCATAGCTTTGTGATTAACTATTATAATTTAATCAGTATATTTTTTAAAGCAAACAATTCTAGTTATTGTATACAATATGATTCAGTGCCATACAGCCTTCAAAATTATTTGAGCTTAATTACACAGAAATGTAATTGGTCCTAAATCATTCTAAAAACTGATGATTTGGACATTCCTGTCATCTTTGAAACCTTCTTCTTCCTTAGTTGAGCTTTTTCTTCAACTAATTTACGAACGTTATTTAGAGAAATAAACTCTTATAAAACCTTTCTATAAAATGAAGGTATATTCGATATGTAGCCCAATATGATGTGACGTCACGATAATAGGCTTTATATTTAAGCCAACAACAAAGTAATCTAATTTAATTCCATATAACAGCAACATCATCCGCTTGAATATTGTGGAGCATAATTCATATTAGTTTTATACCGAGTTCGTATTCTAAATATGAACTCTCAACCTACTTTGAAATAGTCTTATAAAAAGTAAGCCGTAGCTTTATTGCATTTTTAGATTAAATGAAACAATTTTCGAATTGAACGAAACTATTTTTAAATTAAATGAAACCTTTTTCACATGGAACGAAACCTATTTCGCATAGACTGATACCTCAGGGAACAAAAATTGCTCTTAACTTATTTATATATTTCATTTTATATGCAGTGTGTGGTTTACAGTTAAAGTTTTGAAGTGCAAATAAATTTGTAGTACGGTATGGTTTTAGCACAATATTTTTCACTTCATTACCTCGAAAATGTTGAAAGACGTAACGCTTTTCAATAAATTCTAATAATAATGGCCCAGAAAAGGTCGGTTTACCTTACCTTATTAACGGGATGCGAAAGTGAGTGAGAAATACCTGTCTAAAACTGAGCCGCATTACAAAATTCATTACATTTTAAAACTGTGACTGTAAAAAAAAATTTATCAAAAATTAAATTAAATCGCGATTTTCATTCACTGAATTCTGCTGTCATTTGGAAGACAGACTGTCTCCATAATGACCTAATTTTTAATTAAATGGAGTCATATGTACAGTGTGTCACACAAATGAAGTCCATCAAGGTACAATTTGCAACAATTCGCATCTTTTTGAAATGGACCAATTTTTACTCCATTTAGTGAAATTGCGGTAAAAGTGCCACCTGCCGTTATTAAAATGAGCTCTTTCAATAGAAAAAATTGGATTCTGCTAAATGCTTTGCAACTACAGTAAATACTCTCTAATTTTCTTGGTCGTATTTAATTAAATTATTGAACTCTACCATGATCTTTACTCACATTGAGGAACTGTCAATGACATTCCAAATGAAATAATTTTCGTCCATAGGCTGTCACCCCTTCATTTCCCTGAAATGACTGAATTTCAAATGGACACAGTCTGTCTAGGGCATTAATTTCAGTCGGAAAAAGTTTCATTTCATTTGCAAAAGTTACATTCCACGCGAAAAAAAAAGTTCGTATTACATGCGAAAAATTGTATCTTGGCAATGGTCAAAATAAATTCAATTCCTTTATTCAATTCATTTATTGTTGTACAAACAAGAATATGCAATACTTAGCCTAGATTTATGTACAGCTAACACAAGCTATAATATAATTCCTTATCAATAATTACTGGAAAAAAAAAGGAAAGTTACAATTTACTTACTCTAAAAATAAAATTAAAATTCTGTTCTATAAGTTCAAAATTCAAAAAAAATTTGAAAATAAATCTACAATTAATGCAAAGTGATGAAAATTAAAAATACAAGATGAAACATAAACAAATGAGAAAAAAGAGAAAAAACTTACTGAAAGAGCGCCCTTTATAGGTTGATTTGATACTACGACAACAACCCCCTTCTGAAAGAATCCACCGTCCCGGCCCGACGAATAGTATCAGGCAATGTATTCCATAATCGGACGGCGTGAACGAAGAACATGCGGCTGTTTTGCAAATACTTGAAAATACGAAGCAGAAGTTTATTAATTCTAGAGAAGCGAGGGAATCTCAGCTTATTATGCAGATAGGATGGCAAGCCAGAAATTAACAATTTGTAAAAAAGAGAGATGTACGAAACTGAAGGCACGAGGACAGGCTCATTCCTAAAACTTGGGGACTAAATGAGACACGATTTCGAATCTGTATAGATTAAAAGTATAACAAACAGCAGAATGGAGAGCAATTTTAAGTTTTTGCCAAGATAGCGAATCGACGTTCCCATAAACTGCGTATTCGTATGCCAGGATCTGTATGATTAGGGTTTTAACTAAGCGTACCTTGGTTTCCGATGAAGTAAAATGTGCAGAGTATCTTAAATGATCACTTTTTCCTCTGATATCATACCTGGTGTTATTATATTGTATTCCGACGTGAAATTTTTAGTTTTATTGATATACCTTTGATATAACGCCTAATGACAATTTGAATGAGAAAACTTCCACTCAAAGGAGGCATCTAGAAAGTTTCAAAAGTTACTGTTTATCGTGTCATCATTTTCTGAAATTTTGTTAGTTTTTCACTATTGTTTACTTTAATTTTGTAAAATATTTGCCTAATTCTCAGAAGATCATATTGTGAATCTCTACCCTATGTAACTATAATAGTTCAACCATATATGCTAAATCTATCTCATGAATTTCACTAATAGAGCAATTGAGTGTTAATAATTTAGTTCTATTCGCTTAAAATTCACTAAAACCGCATAAATATAACAAAACCAGTGTTTTAAATTTTACTATATTTATGACGGAGATGGCTTAATTAATAAGACTGTATAACAGTAGGAAATTACTTCAATAAAAAAATAAATAAAATTCAGGGGTTCAAAAGCAAAGGGGTATAAGTATACTTTGCACAAATTTGCGATATAATACTTCAAAGTTTTGGTTATCCCAAATTCTGTTTAAAGTCTTAATTTTCTGTAATTATAATAAAAATATGTTCGGTGGATTTTGGTTTTATAAAAATGTAATAATTCAATTCCTTCCAATTATTTAAACCCCCTTCCCTGTAAGAAGTGCCAATGAACAAAAACGCATACTTGTAAGTGTTTCAAATAACGGCTCCTGTAAAACAGCACGGGATATGAATTTAGTTATATCTCTTTGCAACTAATACCTAATTTGCACTTATGCACTTATTTGAATTTTTAACAAACTGTTACTTGTACCCCTTTGCCTTTGAGCCCCACAATCAACACTTTATAGATCTTGTTCACAGTAAAGGATAGGTGTTGAATTAAATGCGAACACGATGCTCCATCGAGTTCACAGGGGCGGATATAGCATTAAAATTAGGGGGGGGGGTGCAAATTTAATTTAATTAATTTAATATTTAAATTTAGACAAAAACATCAAATGGGGCACCACTTGTCAAGCGCCGTAAGTTGCTTAGTTTAGCCACCGCAGTACTGTAGTGAGGTACTACGAAGGTTTCCGCATTAAGCGGTGTGGATGATTTGTCATTTTTTCGTATACTTTTTTTTACAAAAAGTCAGTTTTTAATAGAATAGTAGTTTAGAGTATAAACTGCAGGAGTCATTCAAATCACACTTTTCTCAGTTTTGCACATTGGCATATATAATATGAACAGCTTGATATGCTATTTCATGCCGGTACAATTATGTGTGCCAAAAATAGTCCTTACGTCATCTTAGCCGTACCAGGTAAAGAAGAGCATATACGAAACAATCACAACACAAGGGACGAGCTAATTATGCATCGGCGCGCTACCATCCAAGTGCCGGGGCTCTCCTAGCTGAAGTAGGAACACAGATTTTTTGCTGTGGTGTTTCTTTACTGATTTATATTCTTTGCTTGCGGATAATAAAAATTAATTTCACGCAGATGTAAAATAGTAAATTCTAATGGATATTTAAGAAATACCCTTCACATAACTATTATATATAAAATAGAATAAAATACCATCAAGACAATGATATTTTCTAAACTCGTCCAAAAACCGAGTATGGACAGATGCTTAGCCTTGCATTTCCCATCGTTGGTTGATTACATGTCTGGAGGAGTCTAGACACGCCGTAACGTACTAAATAAACGATATTGTTGGAATAGTCAGGCCAATCTTGATTGCCTCGCATACAGCTAGGTATAATAGGGTAGTTTGAGCAATCAAATCTATCCACTCAAGGGATTCGTTAAGGTTGCATCACTCGCATCTTTGTCTTATATGTACATTTGGTACCACGTGGTAGCCTCGGCAATAAAATTCTGTAGAATATCTCTGTAAAGGTTCTGTATATTTTTCGCATTGGTTAGAAATGAAGATTTGTCGAAGTTTCTCATTATTTCAGGATGGAGTTGCATGAAGAAAATCAATGTATAAAAGATAAAATCAGAGATTCTAAGCATGGTAGATATTCTGAAGAATTCTTCAACATTTTCAAACGGATGATTTGGTATACATGGGGAATTTTATACTTTTTCTGAAAATTTGCGATGGGATGAAAGCAATTTTACGGATATTTTCAGGTGGCAACAAGTTCTTTCGATGAAGCACTAGGTTTAATTTGATAGGGTATTTAGGGCCGTATCCACCAAGCAAAATTAAATAAATTTTCAATTAAAGCTGCAACACTTACCGAGTCGATTTAATGAAAATTTAATTTTAATTTAATTTTAAGTGAGGCATACCCTTTCTTAAATAAATTTAATTTCGATATCAGCTGACTGAAGTGTCATGCAGTCAAATGCCATATTTTTGATAGCGCTGTTAAAAGATTGAAAATTTAATTGTTTAGATATAAGCCGATATCAGTAAACAGAACCACCACTTTTAGTTCAAGTGGATTAAAAAGTGAATACAATTTTTTTTTTCTTAATTAATTTTAATCTTAATTATTACTACTATTGAAAAAACTAAGTGCGGCGTGTTTGTGTGTGTGTCGTAGGCCTGGGTGCGAACTCCCCCTTCACCACTTATCTCCCGGCGTAAAGGCCTGTAGCATTTCATGAAATAACTAAAAATTTCAGACACTTCGTGTAAAAACTCATTAAGTGAAAAATGTTATACTGTCTGTCAACATTTCATGAAGTGCTTAGACTTTTCATGAAGTGTTGAGTTACATCAAATGTCTACGACATATATACTCTGCTAACATTGCGTTTCAAAATCGAATCGAATTCGAAGTAAATCAATTCGACTAGGTGGAGTTAAGCTTCAAAACCGAATTCACTTTCGATTTGCCTGCGGATTGCAGTAGAAAAAAAAAAACGGAACACGATATCGAATCGTATTGACGACCCGACAGTGGTTGGTTCGCTAGCTCGACTTTCTTTCGAAGTTCTTGTATGTATTGTTAGTTTGTTTTGGACTCGATTTTTATTAACAGTATGATTCGGTATCGACTTCTCTTGCAAAGCATGTTGCAAATAGCAAGTATATACGATATCGAATAAATAAGTAATAATTACTCACCATAGTAAAACTTCACTTTGCTCTTTACTCAATAAAGTCTCACCTTAGAATGCCGGCGAAGAACTATTTCATGAGTAGAAAATATTTGCATTAACGAATTCCTCGGAAATTGAAATGAGCCGTATCGCAGGTAACTTCGTATATAGCAAACCAATGTAACAAATTTCGAACTACGAGCGATGCAACTATTTCGAAATCGCGGAAATTTCGGTACGCTTGAAAATGTTGTATATGGTAAAAAAATTTAAGAGACTTCGAGCTACAAGCGATTCATGGTAATTAGGGCATGCTGCTAAAACTTCGTTTATGTTAAAAAAAAAATCGAAGATATTTCGAGCTACAGGCGTTTCCTCTACTTCAAATTCATTTCGCTACGGCGGAAATTCATCCGATGGTTTGCAGGGAATTTTGATATTGTAAACGCATTTAGGTACATTAAATATATTTTAATAATACAATATGTAGTCAGCACCATATACTACCAAGATTATATTCACATATTGGTTTTGATGTCGGTCTATATTATATAATATAATACTTCTTAATGGCAAATACATAGATATATCAATTTTGATAAATGTTACATCTCTCGCTGAACAAAAAATAAGAAAATATAACTAAATTATAGTAAAACTGATTATTTAACACAATTACGAAAATGAATACTATTTACTCCTACAAGAAAGTACGAAACAAAGTACATTTCGAGACTTTATCGCTTGGTACTTAGGCCAGTTCAAAGCTAATTCAAAGTTATCACTATTTTCCTTGGTAAGAGCTTTGTTTTTTTGAATAGTTTGGTCTAAAAAACCCTATACGCATATATATCTATTATGGAGCAATCATTTAAGTCACACACTAACCCGACAAATTTATAGTTTGTTAGCTCTATGAGTAGTCCTCCTCTTCTCTGTTTTCTGGAAATAATTTCCTCACGGTATCGGAAGTATCACTAGGAAATATTATAAATAATACAGTAAACAAGAAACAGAATGACAAAAAGTATTGGAAATACCATGGTAATAGCTACAGTAAAAGTAAGATTCATCGTGGTGGTTTTAAAAGTACTGGTGCTCTTTCCATGATAATTAGCCTCAGACATTAATAAGGCCTTAGACAATAACCATCTATCAATATTAGAATAACTTGATTTTAAAAAAGTGTTTGACTCTATTGACTATGGTGAAAAATGATGTCGCCAATTTTCTCTATCATCAGCAGCAGTAAAGCTCTTTCGTAACATTATAAATTCACTTTGACAAGTTCTAAGAGGCCATGATCAGTTTTCAGATATATCATTCCTTTACTGCGGTGTCCCTGAAGAATCTATATTATGTCCCTTATTATTTAGTAATTACATAAATAACCTTTCTGGTGCCATGTTTGAAGCATCTATTACATATGAGTAGATGCTGATGATGGACAGATATATCCATAGGCTTAATGGAAGTTTATACAGGCTGCTTAAACGATTATCTACAATGCATTTATAACTGGTCGTCCCGTATTAAATTAGACTGAATAAATGTACATGCCTGGCAGTTTAGTGAAATTAAATCGATTTTCTCTGTTTACTAGCTGTATTTAACAATAAAGCAAGAATTGCGTAGGGTTGGAAACTGAATATTAGGATATCACATATACACTATAAGACTACTACGTAACGTCTTAAATTTCCAAAAAATCCGTGAAAAGTAAATTCTTCTGATTAGTCCAGTTTTGTGTACTTTCAAAAACTTGATCCTTACAGCTATAAATTATATAGTGTACGTCGTGTAATACCGGAGACAGACTTGCAATTTTAGTATTGATATTGCAATTATGTTAATTCCAATTAAAAATTTCAGAGACACACTTGCGGTTTACGATACTGAGAAATTAATTAGAGAGCTTACATTTGATTTATCACTTGATTTGTCATTTAATTTGTAATTTGACTTAAGGAAGTTCCGCATATATACAAAATGTGAGCAAATATAGTGAAATTACTTGTTTATATGGAAAATAAACACGAAATAGACACTTCAACTTGACGAATGTGAAATATTAAATGTCAGAGAAATTTAGCAGCCATATTGCAGTATAAAATTCGTTTCTAAAGGGGTTGTGTATTAAATGATTCTGGTTTATAACGAGAGTCATATTGCAATAAAGTCGTATACCGTATACAGTTTTCGCAATTTCAATATTGAGTTCCAATCTACTACATACAGAGTGTACACCGAGCATACACCGAGCTGTTTCTTAGTATATAGAGATAGACTTGTGATTTAGCGAAAATTTTAATAATAAAATTGCAAGCCTGTCTTCGGTATTACTTCTTTCATCTCTTGAGGGACATAGGGCGAAAACAGTAGCTTCCCAACGGGGACTCTTTCTACCCGATAACTTCCAGTTCGTGCCGTATTCTCTCAGTAGTTGTGGCTCCTATAGAAGCCTAGGAAACTATGAACCACATGGAGAAGATTTACATAAGTATGTAAGTATTCTTATGTAAGTATACTTATGTAATTCTACTCCATGTGCTTCCAAGGGAGGAATTGTCAATTGTCGAATCTGAATTGGCAATGCTCTTTCCTCCAGGTAATACAATTCCATTACTTTATCTTGATTAGTGCATTGGTCCTGTCTTGTCCTGAGTATGTCCAAATTCTTTCATTTTACACTTGAGATATATAGAGAATTTTTTAGATTCCTCGCAACCATCTAAGTATTTACAAAATGTGGAAATGTTGGATTATTATTTGAGTGATCTTAACTGTTTCTATAGAACAAGATCATCTGTTGGCAGGGCTACTTTTCTAGATTTATGACTTTGAAAACAAATGAATTTTCTGACGAAAAAGGCAACAAATCGCCAATTTTTCCGTTATGTGTGAATGTTTTCAAAACCGAGTTATACCGAGTAAGAGCTTGTAATGATACGAATAAAACACAAGAAAAATGGTCGTCCTGTGAACAGTCTGAACTAAGTTATAGTCAAAAAAGGTGCCTTAAGGTTCAAAGTTTAAAAAAAATCGAAAATCGCCTATAACTTCGAAAATAGTGTGAACTCGAAAAAATGTTATATAACATTTTCGATGACAAATAGGCTGTTCTTTCGCCACTTAAAATTTTTTACCATCTCGACGGGACACCCTGTATAGTAAAACTGATTTTACATTGATTTTGAATAGCTGTAGTTTTGTTTAACTTATATCTTTCTAGAGAGGTAGCTTATAAAAAGACCCATTTATATGGGAACTGAAATTTTTTTCTGTTCCTCCACTTTCGGTAATTGAGTTACCGAAGTAGCAGGTTGTTGTTCTAGATGACGGTCCGAGTGGTGCTGATAATGTTAATCCTTATTTGCTTGATTTCTTTTTGTCCAGATTAAGGTTTATCGCAGCTAAACTTCTTTCTCTTGCAAGATTGTCAATCATTATGTTCAGATCCAGATGTGGATGAACTAGCATACATATATTTCATCAGCATAGTTCAACTGTCAGTCGAACAGTCGCCAGCTATTAGCGAGAGCGCTGACAAGGGTTTATTATAAAAAGAAATATTTATAAGGGCTGAAATGAAGTGAGTAAACGACGATAATCATAGAATTCTTAATCCCAACTTGCTGCCTTCGTATCGTACAAGATTTAATTCTCTTCTGAATTATGTAGGACGAGATTTTCTTCGTGATTGATAATAAGCAGGTAACTCTGCAGTTATTAAAGTGAGTTTGGTTTTATTTAGTGGAACCTTGACTATGATGGGTTCCATTTAATCTACCGGGAATATAGAACTATGATTTTTCAAGAATTGGCTGGAGTATGTATATCTTCTGTTGAGTACGAGCATGTTTTCTTTGTTTTTTTTTCTTTGTTGTTTTATACTATTGACCAGTGATTGAATTTCGGTATTTGTTTCAACATGGACTGATCAGTTATATGATGTTTCACGGTTCAATAATAAATTTTTTATGCATCTCTACTTTCCCAATTTATTGATTAGAAAATTAAATTAAATTTAATTAAAATATGTTTTACAGAGCTGAAGTTAAAACTGAATTGAACTATGTATGTTAGTACACTACCAAAATTTATAAATATTACATTAAGACAAAAATGTTTATGCATTTCTCCACAAATCTGGAGATGTTACTGTATTTATGATGGAAGTAAAATTATCATTTTAGACAGTTATTTTTGTGAGTCTTAGTATGTGCATTATGTTCTATAATTTTATGCTGTCAGTAAGAAATAATTTAGATAAACTTTGCGTTGAGTTATATTTTTTCGTATGATATTTGATTTATCAAAGTACATGCCCCTATCTATAAAATATAAGAACTTTTATCCTCGATTTTAACGTTACCTAACTCCATATCCATTGAGACAACACCTTCAAGTGTATAAGGAAACATACTGCCCACAAATCATTTATGAATTGAAAATGGACTTAGAGTGGGCTAATGTCAGACTCCAGCTGTTACAGTTCATTAATTTTCAGAAGAAAGTGATTTGCAACAATGTAAAGCAAAGTCCACTCCCTGATAGTGTACGTTGCATATCTAAATCTAAATCAGATGAAAAATCCAAATTAGACCAGACCCATAGCAGTCCTGATCCCCCAGTAATATAGCAAGCTCACACTTGTTTTTTTGTTTTTTAATTATTTATTTTTATATTTCGCACAGGTAGTGGCAGTCCAAAGTAAGTTAAGTTATGAGACAGCTGCCGTTGGAAAGTGAAGCTGCTAAATAGATTAAAGATCTTGTCGGTTGTCTAATATGACATCTGAGGTATTATCTGACATGAATACTGCCTTCCCTTCTATAGGGTAATATTGATACCGCCTCAGATATGTAGTCCAGTGATATGGAAAAATTTGCAGCAGTTTCATTTTGCTCTATCAACTGTGTACACATGTAGGTAGGTATATGTATACATAGTATAGTGATACAGCTGAAATCGATTAATCTTTCGTCGAATATGTTTTACTCATGGTGTACCCTGATCTTATATAGAGTGGTGTCCAACGTTCCAGCGATCTTGCATAATGGTTAGTCCATGAAATGGATTTTTATTTTTTGAAACCCTATCGTCCGACACAATCATTAGATAGTCATAGTAGTTCTGTTGTCTTCCAAGATAATTTTGTTATTAGTTATTTAATTTTGCTCCTTATATGATTTCGACTTCAGTAGCTGGTATTTTATATTATGCAAGAAAATACGTTTTCAGTTAGTTAGTTTTGCCTAGTGTTAAATTATTGGCCGTATTTTGGTTTGCTAAAATAATAAATTTATGTTGTACTACTGATATTATGTACTACTTATGTAAGTGGGTGGGTCAGCCATGTATAAGCCTTAATCAGTTAATTTTTCTTCCTGCTGTTTTAATGTGTAGGGCGTACCACTCTTTGCTAAAAAATATTTTTACTGTTACATCAGAAGTTCTGCGAATTCAATGTTGTTAGTTTGTTTCTGATAATTCATGTAATTTCATCATAATAGACAGTTGTAGCAATATGCAAGCTATACTTCATCTTAAATTTTTCAAAATATTATAGTGTAAAAATTTAATTTACAATTCGAAATTCTACAACTACAGATATAATACGGTGGCTATTATTTTGCGCCAATGTTAATAAGAAGTCACGCAAGTGCCACTCAGTTTGATAAGTTCTACCTAATAATAACTATGCACAGAACCAGCTTATCACAAGCTCACAGTAGTGACATGTTTAAGTCATAAACTGTCAACAATACATGCCGCATTTCGTCACTTAATCAGTTTTAGTACCAGTGTTGGGCGTAACGAACTACATTTGTAATCACATTAATAATCATGATTAAATCAATCATGATTATATGATTACATCAATCATGATTACATGATTACATCCATCATGATTACCCATCAATCATTAATCATGATTACATTGAGTAATTTTAGGAAAATGTAACCGTAATTATGATTACATGATTACATTTTTTTGATTACAAATGAATCTTTTCATGAGATTTTAAAATTTAGTTCTATCTGTAATCGTAAGAATTTTTATTGTAGAAAACTCCAAGACAATGTTCAACTATATATTAATTGAAGTCAGTTTAAAGAATGTAAGAGCTTCTATTGATTTTATTCGAGGATTTTGATTATATGTGAAAAAAGATAGCGTATAAGAAAGTCGTTGAGCATGGAAAATGCAATAATGTCTTTTAACGCTTTAATTTTGCTACACTTTTCATATTGCTCCACATTGTTATATGCTAGTTCGAATGAATTCAGGGGCAGAATGCAGCTGTTGTAGAATAAGGCAATGCGAGTTATTCTGAAATGCAGCATATTTACACAAGTTAGAAGCATACTCGAAGCGCTGCAATGGTTAAATATTACTTACATGACAGCTAGAGTGAGGATGAAAGATTAGATTTACTAACTACTACCTAATAAAATGGTACAGTATTGTTTTTAACATCATAAAGAAGTGTCTAACTCTAACAAAGAAACCGTAAATGAAATTTTCTCTTTCTTAATTGCTAATAATACCGTTAACCAATCCACAGATATCAGATATTCAATTACCATCCCACTATAGATATGTGCTTACAAACATTAGTTTACATATATGTCACTACCGACTTCGGGATAGAAATACAACAATGTTTGTTTTCTTTTAACTACAATTTTAAACCTTTTGCAAATTTGTAATCAAAATATGTAATCATGTAATCATGATTACGGTTACGATTGATCAATCATTAATCGCCATAAATGATTACTTTTCTGATTAATATTATCAATCTGTAATCATGATTACAGATTTCAGATTGTAATCGTAATCATTAATCATCAATCAGATTGCATTTTGCCTAACACTGCGTTAGTACATATATCGAAGTAAAATATAAACCAAACATAGAATGGAATTATATACGAAGTAAATTAAAATGTTAAGTAATATACTGTATATGTAGGCATTTTTTAATACAGACTAATACACGTCAACGTTAAAATATTCAGCCTTAGTAATTGTAAAAGTCAGACTTTGAGAAATTTAAATCAACAGAGACATCCTTTTAAATTTATATCTACTACGACAGAAAAATAACGTTTCTACTACCTTTTGAGGACGGATATGTTGAAAGAGTTTTTCACAACCTGTAAAAAATTAACCTATCAAACGAGTTTTTGGAAAAAAAAAGTTCCTCTCGAAATTATACCAGAAGCACAACTAATTAAAAGCTGGAGGGATTCCCCATTAGGAAAACTTATTGAGAAGACTGCCAATATATAATAGAGAATATCATCCTAATCAATTGTGGACATAGTAAATGAAACATTTTGAGGATAATTCATATATCTTTAGTATTTACCAGCGAGTTGGAAATTTGAAAAGTGAGAGTGTTGTAATAAAATAATTAAACGATATTTCATATGCTGTCGGACCCTTTACTTCTTTGTATTTCAATAAATTTGAATAATTCTCAGTACTATATGCATGCTGTTAATACTGCTGATCTTAAATTGTGTAGAAAAGTTCTTAAAACACGTTGTAAGATGTGAAGAAGATGTTATGATTTGTGATGTCTCTGTTCTTCGTATTACTCTTCCTTGGGCAGTAGTGATGAGTGTAATCGATGTGATAACAGGTTCTTGCAAAAGAACGATGTTACTAGAATTAAGATTGAAAAATTGATCAGCAATCTAATTCTGCATAATTAGTTGATGTCCAGATTTCCAGAGATATTGCATTGTAACTAGCGCACTTATTATATGCCTTCCTGTATAAGTCAGTCATCAATTTGGAGGATATATGGCAGGCACTTATAGCCACCAGATCGGTTCGCCATTCTGAAAATGTTGCTATATGCTCCTTTTTGATGTTTCTGTCATGAACGTGATAAGAAAAACCTTAGCTTAGTAGTTAGTGTTTACTAGAATGTCCTAAATTTGCGCCCTCGGGAGCAATTTAATTCTTACCTCGTGTTTCCCTGTTAAGAACGCTAAGCAAGAATGGACGAGCTCTCCCAAAACTCGCGCCCTAGCGATGGTGAAAATCAGTGTTTTTGAAAAATGTGAAAGCAACACTCCACACAGTAAAAACTTTGTACAAATTGTTGCTACAAAGCTTATGTAGGTATTTTTCGATAAGATTAGGGAATATTCCGTAGGTTTTCCCTTCTTAAATTTTAGGAAATATTACCTAAATTTTAGGGAATATTCCCTAAATTTTAGGGAAAAATACCTAAGCTTTGTGACAACAATTTGTGCATTTTTTACAGTGTACTCTAAAAGTTACAAGGTATAAAACGGTAAACAAAACATTGATCAGCCTGTATCTCTGAAACGAAGTTGCAAAGGGTCGTTTTTTCAAAAGTTTGCTAAAAATATTTGTCTTGTCACACTGATGGACGTGAGATTGGGATCATGTGCATTTTGTGAGGATAAATACTTGACACTGCCAGATAAAAGTCTCTGCGGTGTCCTCATACCTCAGGGAGCACGCCGGATCAGCAATTACTTACATAGTGGCTGTAGAGTGACCGTATGTATGGAGCCTCGTAATTTAACATACAAGTCTTGTAATATATTTTACGTAATTTTATTTTATGTATGGAGCCTCGTAATTTAACATACAAGTCTTGTAATATATTTTACGTAATTTTATTATTTTGGAACCTTTTTAAGTTAATATATCAGCAAGTGGATAAGCTGGACCACTTCTCCCCTTGCCTATTGCTCCCATGGGCCATGCTATAGGAGTATTCGTGATGCAGTGTGCAAACAGGTTTTCTGGGAAGCGGTGAGAACAAGCAAAGAGATATTTCTCCAAACTGCAGCGATATCTATTTGCTTCTTCTCACCTCTTTCTTAGAAAACCTTGTGTATACTTTATCAAGAATACTCATCTGGGATAGCCCTATGATGTCCTCAATTTCATCTATCTATTTATGATTATACCTCCCTGTAGGTATATATGTATGTATATGAATTACTTCATATCTCAGCTTGAATTGAACGAAAGTACCTAGTCTATCTAGTCCTACCTTTACAACTGTCCCGAAAGTTGTCAAGGATTCCCCGAATTTGATTGTAGATTGTTCCTCATGAATTCTCCAAAGATTGATGTTTTGGCTATAGCACGGCTTGTGAATATGTATGTGTCAACAATATTGTTGTTTCAAAATGGACATATGAAACTCGATTCGAGTATATATACATACATATCCATAACACTATATCTATTGATCGGTATTACCGGTTGAGAGTTTCATTAGCCTTCCTTATTCCCTTAACGCTAATACCCTTCCAGCAAATGCAATATAAATAAATCTCAGATGCTTTGACCAAATTAGTAAAAAGGTAGGTTGGTTTTGAGTTTATGGGTGCTACCAAGTTACCTTGACATGAGCGAATAGTTGTAATATTAGCCGAAAATAACAATATAAATAATATAATATATATATATATATATAATATATAATATAAATAATATAATATAAAACAATATATAACAAAGCAGCTAAGATTTTGTCTCTTTTGTTACTGATTTTAAACTTTTCGTACTGTCGTATTCTTTAAACAATTTTAATCTATTCACCAAACCCTGACTGAAAAACTTTGTGCCTGAGCGCCTGAGAGAGCCGTTCGTAACGCAAGTGTTTTGAGGTAGTAAACATGGGTGAATTTACCTGTATTTTTTGTGATAAGAGAGAGAGAGAGTGGAGAGTCGATAGAGGAGAAGGGAGAGTGAAGAGTGATAGAGTGTATAGAAGTTATGACTAGAAAGTAGATAATGAAATATATTAAAATAAACCTTTTAAAATAAATAATTTTTTTAAATAAAATGCAGTTAAAAGTAAAAAATAATTTTCTTCTTTCTCAGTGATATACACAAGAACAGTTTCATTCCAACATAAATAATGCTGCAACTCAGATTAAATGTTAAAAGTTTGGGCATTTGCAGTTAGACAATTGTGATTATATGTAGTTATGGATGCCCAAAGTTTTAAGACTCAATCTGAATTGTAGCATTTCTTATCTTGGAACAACACTTTTCTTGTGTATATTGCTGAGAAAAAAAATTATTTTTTATTTTTTTGGGCATTTGATTTATTTTGAAAGTTTTTTTAATATATTTTATTGTCATATTATTTCTGCCATATATTTTGATATTTCACCACAATTATTTTGTCTTATACTTTGGTTTTCATTATAGTTCATTTTGATTTAGCAATTTTATTTAACTAAAGTGAGTTTGAATTTTTGCATTGCATTTCAAAAAGTCATTCAAATTATTTTCAATGAATTTCAGTCTAAACGATGATAACATTTTCCAAGTTAGAATATATGGAAAAAAAATATCACAAATTTATCATCTATTCCTGAGGCCGTGAAAAAAGTTTCGAACTATAATAAGTGAATGTTTTAGGCTTACTTAGAGCATTACAATTGCTTAATTTAGAAGTAAGATTTCTCATTTTGGAATAGAATGTGTAATTTTCAGTACATTCTTCTTATGGCAAGCTTGGTGAACTGAATGAAAGCCCAAAGGAGCAGAAGGGAAGTTCATTTCAATTTGTCGTATATTTATCCGATTCCTGAAATCCGGATCTGAAGTACCCGTATCTGGGTCCAAACTATAGGATCCAGACTAAGCAAAGAGGTTCAAACATTTTATCCAAATTGCATTACTTAATTGAGAAAATATAACTTGCCATTTTCCCAATAAAACAATGCAATCTGGAGTAAATTTTGAACCTTTTTTGTTTAGTTTAGTCTGGATCCGGATAGTTCGGATACAGATCCGAATAGTTAGGGTCTAGATCCGGATACTTCGGGTCCAAATCCGGATAGATTAGATGCGGATACTAGGATCAGGATTATCCGGATACCAGGGTTTGAAAAACAGATCCGAAGTATCCCGGATAATCCGGATAGCAAATTGTTCGGATACTTTCACCTCTAATTTAAATTGATATTTACAGCGCCTTTGTTAATTTACAAAGTTAACTTAACAACAAGCTAAGAACCAGGTGAGATTTCTGATTGCTGTACATTTAAAATGCACACGGCTCGAAAGGTGAAAGCGCAGATTACATGCAACTAAACAGAATTTCAATAAATCATTTCGTATATAAATTATAAGGGATGAAGTTTTCAGATTTTGCTCTCATAAAATATTCCCGCGGTTTTGTGAAAACAGGTTTTATCCCAAAGGTTTTTTTTTTTGCTGAAATCCCAAATTTGATTGCTGTAATCTTATGATATTTGAACAGCACGTGCTTCTGTTTAAATTCGCTTTGCTCTGAAGAGGTTAAGTGGGAGAAACTCATGCTGGAGCACTTTGGCCAAAACGAAATTTATCTTTATCTTAAAAAATTTAGCAAGTGTGACCCAATCTACATTATTACAAATGGGCGGCCATCCCACATGAGTAATGCACTACACTTTGGAGAGATACCTCTTTGCTCCTTCTCACCTCTTCCCTAGAAAATCTGTTTGCACACTGTATTAGGAATACTCGTGTGGGATGGCCCAATGTTTTGAAGGGATTTTGGAGATATTTCATTCAGGTTATCCTACGATCTATCGATTTTTGTTTTTAAATCTTTGTCTCATTCGCATTAGGACGATGCATACACTGTAAAAAATATGCACAATTGTTGCCACAAAGCTTAGATATTTTTTCCAAAAATGTAGGGAATATTCACCACATTTTAGGGAATATTCTCTACATTTTAGGGAAAAATACCTAAGTTGTGTGGCAACATTTTTTACAGTGTCGATAAGTTCTTTTCCCCCATTCATGCAAAAGACGAAAGTATATGACATTTTTTGTTTCTTTCTAGAAAACACGAAATATTTTCAATTTTATTCGGCTGATTCCTATCTTCTTATTAGGTTATCTTTGACGTGATGATCAAACCAAAAATGGATATTTTATAGGCGAGCTAATGCAGGTATCTCTCCAATGTTTTCACATATCCGTATCCAAATCCTTCTATTTGAAAATCTCAATTTTTTGCTTTATTGTATTAGGGCCATTCTATTTTCACAAAATTTTTTTTGAATGAGTTTGGATGTATTGAAAAGTTTTCCTTCTCATATCCTAGGTCATGTTTACAATCTGTAACGCATTTTAATTTATACGCACATCTCATAATTAAGTGGTGTGATATCGTGAGCGATTTTTTGATTTTTGTCGGGTTTTTATGCATTGAGGAAGGAAACTGCTACGCATCCAAAACCAATTAAAAGTGGTTTTTGAAATTAAGTAGTTCCCTTTTATTTACATTTATGTACCGGTTTTGTCGATAACTACTGGGAAAACTTCAGAGGTCAAAATTATAAGGAAATAGTAATTAGGAAATTGTAGAAATTTTCGGGTGCGGCAAGAAAACAGCTGCAGCTGTATCTGTCCCTAAGTCAGGTTTTAATTGAGATTGAACTATCATATATGTTTGTATTATATGTACATAAATATATATTCATATACTAAGCTGACATCACTTTACGATTGGTGTCGCCGCGATTAATTTACATTGACAGACATGTGCTAATCAACTTTAAAATATCGGCACCTTTGTGATTCAATTCTCATTAGTAACAAATTTTGTCAATTCGATATATAATCGATTAATGGTCGAAATTAGAAGGTCAATGATGCCACCGCTATCGATTGCGACCAACAATAAGATTGTGAGATGCGCGATTATGATGCTCCATGCAGCACAGAATTTATTCAAATAGTTTCACTATGTATCACTAAATACACTTAAGACATTCGATTAACTATTATACGACATTTTTTCCATGATATTTGAAATTATATCGCATTTACGTGCAAATCGATCTCTACCATACCAGTTTCCTGAGATTGATTGGATTATAAAGAAGCGCGATAGGTTAACAAAGTGTTATGATATCGATGTCATTATTCAAACAAAAGAAGTGTTTAGGACCATCAGAACTGGTTTATGTTTTTATTGTTTGCACAAATTTTCATAATAATTGGTTCACTCCATAAATTGATATTAATGCGGATGGAGTTGGAGATGTTTTTTGTTGTAAAAAAAAAAGTAGTCTCGCGGTTGAAATGATAATTACACACGCATACAATGGAAAGGAAGTAACTCTTACATTATTTTAAAGTTGAACAGACACATAAAAAAGAACTGGAAGAAGGAATCTATGTCATTTCTACCAGACCTTCGACTCAATTATCACGGAATTTGTGGTATTCATTTGTCTATTAAAACTATGTAGAGTAGGAAAAGTTATAAAAAGTTTTAATATATGGCAGGTTTCAGGTTTATCAGGTAGTCTTACCTATATATAGTGAAACAAAAGTGTGAAATATGAACGCAACAGAGTAGTTAAGTTTTCACGGTTTATTATTGTGTTTACATTAAGAGAGAAATCCTAGAACAAAAGAAGGCGTTTGCTGCTTATTAATTAGTTTGGTAGAAAAGTTTTTTTGTTTGTTTTTTTTTTGTTTTTTTTTTTTTTATTTTAATAATAATAATTCCAACAACTTTTTTAAAGTTCATCAAAGTAAGGAATCACTTGCTCTATTTTGACTTTTCCAAATTTTTATATAGTAGATCATTAAACTGAAGGTTATTTTGCTCAGTTTATTTTATTTAAAGTTCTCCTGCTAATTTTTTACGAGTTTTTGTTTTATAGAAAAATGAGTTTTTGGTAATAAAATTTTCTATACTTTCTGTTTAAGGTGCCGCGCCAGTGCTATAATGACGAACATGTGTATTATTTCTTCTCTACAGTAGACTGAAAATCATTGAAAATAATTTCAATTAATTTCTATAATGCATTGAGAATGCAGAGAAATCGAACTTTTCGAACCAGCGATCATACTGATGAGACTTCTCTGATCGCTGGGTCGAAAAGTTTGATTTCTCTATAATGACTAACGCGTTGATTCAAATATTATAAGGGCCGATTGATGATTGATGCATTCTGCTACTAACTTTCGGATTCTCAAACATTCATTACTGAGAAAATTAACAATATGTGAACTATAACTGCTAGCCTTGATTTATTTTTTGGGAATTTCTACTGATTGAATGATAAAATTGACAAGCTATTTAACTGCTAACAAAAAAAAAAAAAATTTTGAAATCCTTTTGTTAGACTACAAAATATTTTTAATGCATTGGGAGATTTCTAGTGTTAATGCTTAGGGAGTCGGATTTGGACATCTACATTTATATCAACGCGACCCTATGCTGGATGCCTAGTACTAAATATATCGAAGACAATGATGTATCGGGTGAGCTAGCAGACAAGGGTTCCGAAATCGATAGCTCAGATGATTGCAATATCGTATACGTGAAAATCCCGATCGAAACTCTAAAAGACGACATCAAAAATAATAGATACGAAAGGGCTAATCATCGGTTGATCAATCGAGGCACCTACCGTATTGGGAGGCAATCATGGCCTGTGTACAAAAAGAAGAAAACAATGGATCTCCTGAGGGAGAGCATAGACAACACCATAATACTAGTAGGGATGTTTACGGGACATTGAGTAACCATGCTAGAATTCTGTGTCTAGCGTCTAACGTTTTCTGCCCTCGTAGCTGTAAATCTCATGAGGTAATTGAATCAGTTTGACATGAACTTTGCGAGTGGCTTGCTCAAGCGACTAAAAGAGGCGGGCTACTTATTAGCTACTTCTTCTCGGAGCTGGGGATCTGCAAGTTAAAGAGCTAAGGGTTGTTCCTAGGGGTGCTTCTAGTAGGATAGTTTCGTATAAATGTAAGGGGCACATAGAAAAGTATTCTAAATGATGCAGGCGAAGTTTTCTTTTGCTCCACCCCTCCAACCTAGCCTAACATATTAGGAGAATTGCAAGATCTGAGCCAAACTATCTCCTACTACGGATGCAGTTCTAACTCAATTATGAAAGTTATCGATAACACTCGATGAAGCTTAATATGAGATATTGGTACCAGGAGGATGATTCAGATCATTAGTCGTAGCTTTAGCGTATATTTTAGTCCGATTATGAACCACAAATTTATCGTTCTTTTATATTCACTATATTCATTTTGCTTTATCCTTTTCATCAACTATAAAATAAACTAAGACGAGTTAATAAACGTCAGAATATACGCTTAAAGTACGACAAATTAGTTAACTGCTTCCGAAGTTGTGACAAAAATTTATAAACGTAAGTAAATGGAAATTATTATTATTATTTAGCTCAGCAAGCCCTGCATTACGTAGAATGAACTGAAGATGACATTTCGCATTACAAATTCAAGAATATTATTTCGAATTGAAATACTTGAATAGTTCTAAGTTGGTGTAGAATATCCATATTCCATAGTTTATTTATTTTTTTCTTAACCTCAGAAGCAGTTGTCTAATTTGTCGTACTTTTAGGCGTGTATTCTGACATTAATTCATTGCAAAATCATTTTAGTTTATTTGCGGTTAATGAAAAGGATAAATCAAAATAAATGTAGCGAATATAAAAGTACGACAAATTTGAGGTTAAATGTCAAAATATGTAACTAAAATATATACCTAAGCTATGACAAAGGATCACAATCACCCCCTGTAGGGTGATTGAAATGAATTTTTCTACTGATTTTTTCGTGTTTTTATACAGGTCAGCAACCTTTGCATGACGTAGAATGAACTCAAAATGACACTTCACATTACAAATTTAAACTAATATTTCGAATTTAAGCACTTGCAATGCTCTAATTAGGCGTAGAATTTTTATTTACCAATATAAAATTTTTGTCACAACCTCTGGGAGCAGCTGACTAATTTGTCGTATATTTAGTCGTGTTTTTTGACGTTTGTTCACCGAAAATTCATTTTGTGGTAGATAATAGTGAAGACGCAAAATGAACTGTGTTAAAAGAAAAAGTACGACAAAATATGTCAAAATTCACGACTAAATAGTAAGACAAAAGATCAGAATCACCCTCCTGAGCTATGACAAAGGATCACAATCACCCGCTGGTCATCTATTGGCATATAGAATTATAAATTTATAAGTTTTATTGCTATTGGTGTGAGGAATCGGACTCCTTCAAATGTAATAATGGCCGCCTCTCAGTTACATGTTGACGTGTAGTTCACAACTGGACTCAGGGTATAGGAAAAATTTCTTCTGTTCTATATAGTTAGTTTCACGGAAGTTGCAATCTGGATCAAGACAGAAGAACCGACGAAGGCATCCTCGTGTTAATATCGCGCTGTAAATAACACAATTTATTAAAGCACGCTTATTTATGAGAAACTATTCTTAACATAAGTCAAAAACTATATTTTTATAGCCAGAGTTCACTCAGATACTTCTAAGGGCGATAATTTTAACCCTACTACATCCCGAGTTAATATATCTACACATAGTAATGCTGTTGCTTGCTCGAAGGTTAACCCAACTGAAGAGAAAAACGGTTGCTCTTTTACAACTTCATTTAGGGCGTTTATATCTATTAATTGCATCGTTAATAATTTGTCCTAACATTTGGCCAGTATACTTTATTGTCAGAAAATGTATCCCGAATGAGAAACCTGAGGTTTCTGGTCTGTAATTCATATCAGTTCAGTCAAATAAGCCGACAAAATGCTAAAGATCGTATTTTATTCCTTTCAGGCTGTAATTTGGAGGGTTGGTGTAGGATGGTCCTGGGAGTGTTGTCACAAAAATGCGGCATCCCAGGGCCAAAACAAAGAGGAGAAAAATAATAAAAACACCCCCGAACGCATGATAATCTATTTGACATGCGTGTGGGCCGGAGGTGGTGAAATTTTGTGAATTTTGTAAAAATGCCATTTTATTTAAAATATGATTCTAAATAAAAAAAGTCCATGGTGATCAACCCCTATCTCGTAAGGGCGCGACAGGGAAACCGAAAGAAGCTAAGGGTGGACACATCGCTATATCCACTAACATGTGTCCAATTATTTCAATTCTGCAGCATTTTGGTTCAGGAGCTAGCAGCAAAGAGAAACGTGAATGTTTCGTTGAAGGAGCAGAAAAACGGGTGGAGTGAAGAAAGTTATCGGATTATATGTTGCACAATATTTGCGTTCATGTTTTACTGTCGTGACGTATATGGAACATTTTTGATTTTTTCTTAGAAATTTTGGTTGGTTGTGCAAACCGAGATGACATATGATGACTTTTGCCTTAGAATTGTTACTTTTTAGTTCATTATGTCTGCAGTTTTGCACACTCGATGTTTTTTAGGGTTTTAGTTGACTGCGATTGCGTATGCGTGGGAAAAAATAAGCAGATAGGATTGTGTGCATTTCTTCTTTGTTTTTAATTTTTGTAATGTTTCTCGATGGAAGGGGTAGGATAAGGGATTGCAGGATACACGGGAAGAACGGGATGTAATATACATATGTATTAATGGTATAGACTAGATGAGTGGGATCTGGGATGTTTAGATGGTTAAAAATAGAAGCGTTAGTAGTAATGTAAAATTTGCAGATGCTTTCTTTTTTAAAAATAAAAAAAAAGTTATACTAATTCGCAATATGATTTATAGCAATAATTGTCTCTTACAATTTTCAAATAAAAAAAAACAAGTCAAATTAAAAAGCATTTGTTTCAAGTACCAGGCATTTTTTAGCTATATAGAACGTTGAGCACTATAATATTAAAGAGCATAATTAAAGATTAACAAATCAGAAAAATAACCAATAAAGTCATTTCATTCATTATTATGAATGGTTTCCTTATAAGTAATCGTAAGAGTAATACTGGAATGCATATACTAAAGAGCAATTAAGATAATATTAAGAGCAATTTAAGGCTATGCATAATAATCAATTATATAAAGTGAAATGGTATAATAAGGATAAAGCTATAACTATCACTACTACTAATAATAACACAACCTATATTACTGACAACAGTGAATTACCAGAAATAAATATGTAAGGAGTAAACTATGATTATAATTACTGTGTGATATTTTAAAACATAAAGACACATATAACTAATATTAATTAGATTTATGATACCAACTTCTTGCTTAGAGTAACAGTAACGAATTTATTTCATTAATCGATATTTATGATATATCTTCATCCCAATCATGTTGTAAATTTGCAATGAAATAAGCTAACAACAAAAAATTCTAAAGAAAATCGCCCGCATCATATGCATCTCTTTCGCTTTCACACTCAAACTCAACCACAATTTTGATCCCTCTTTTCGCTTTGCACAACCAACCAAAATTTCTAAGAAAAAATCAAAAATTTCTAAGAAAAAATCAAATACGTCACGACTGAACGCAAATATTGTGCAACATATAATCCGATAACTTTCTTCATTCCACCCGTTTTTCTGCTCCTTCAACGAAACATTCACGCTTATCTTGGATTTTAGCTCCTGAGCCAAAATGTTGCAGAATTGAAATAATTGGATAAGTGGATATAGGGATGTGTTCACCCTTAGCTTCTTTCGCTTTCCCTGTCGCGCCCTTACGAGATAGGGGTTGGTCACCATGGACTTTTTTATTTAGAATCATATTTTAAATAAAATGGAATTTTTACAATTTTTAAAAATTTCACCTCTTCCGGTCCACACGCATGGCAATTAGATTATCATGCGTTCGGGGGTGTTTTTATTATTTTTCTCCCCTTTGTTTTGGCCCTGGGATGCCGCATTTTTGTGACAACACTCCCAGAACCACCCTACACCAACCCTCAAAATTGCAGCCTGAAACAAATTAAATGCGATCTTTAGCATTTTTTTGGCTTATTTGACTGGACTAATATGTGTGATTCTTGAATTCCTCATAAAACTATATACAAAACGCAACAGACTACCTCCTTCTTGGTACTCCATCGACTAATTTTATACCACGCCTCGCTCGTGAGTTTATCGAACTACTTCTTCTGCTCTTTGCAATTTCAACATTCTTGCTGTTCTGTGGGAATGCACCTCGACATTTGACAATGACTTTTTTTATTAGTTCACTCTTCTATCCAAGTTTGGTATATCTTATGCTTTCGTGGATGTACTTTCACTTCTACCTTGTCTTGCAATGTGAAGAATGATTTGAATACATCCTTGGACTTGATGTTTAAATCTGATTGCACTGACATCGTTGTAATTCAATGTTTGAGTTCTTTTGTTTCTCTCAAGTGAAACATCTTCCGGCGCTTCACGTCATTTTATGTTCTCATCTTGTAACTACATACATTACCTTGTAAAAATGTATAAAAAAACATATTTTTTTAGTCTTAACAACTATCAAGGTCTTCAACTATTTTATCAATCTATGTCAGATTTTTTCAGAAATTATTTTCCAATGTCTAGGCCAATAGATTTGAGTTCAACAGCTCTCTAAGGAGTTTTAAGAATAAAAATAAGCAAAACTCTGGAAAAGATCTGTTTATCGGAGAGGCATGCGAATTACTAAGTTTACTGCAATCTTCGAAATCAATTTATTTTGGATGAGCCGAAGATCACTTATCGTTGCTACATATGTTCGCAGAATGAAGTTATTTGCAAATAGTCTTAGTATTATGAGCAACCTTTAACATTGTTGGGGGATTTCCACACACAAGAACATTTCTTGGAACTCATGCCATGGTGGAGAGAGTTCTATTAAAACGTCCTCTAACTCTTCTTATTTGGTAAAGAACTAACCGTTCATTGGCGATGTTTGTTGTCAAAGATATTTAAGAGTTTCCAACTAGCTCGGATAATAAATATCCCAATGGAGGCTACTTTCCAAGATGTCTGATGAGGGCTCCATGTAACTATAGAAGTATTCACCATTATACGTTATTGGAATGGGGTGTAGCCTAAAAAAAGAAAATACTTTTGTGTAGGAAAATGGCATTAGCATTTTGGAGAGGATGATCATACTAATCATTCTACTATTAACGATAACAGCTTTGTGCAGATTGAGTAAATTTTCGGAGCTCGTTTCAAAAGGGATAATTGAGGACGTTCAAATATGCGCTCTAATATGTTTTACTCAGGGACGGAAAATAACTGGTACATATTTTGAAAATTTTAAACAAAAAAAAGCTGGGATAAATCATGAACGTGCAATTTAGTGGAATATACCAAAATATGTCTCATGAAATCCGTTTCTGAAATTCCGATCCCTGTAAAGCTTTTAAAAAAAAAAAAAAAAAAAAACTAAAAAAACTAAGTTAGAAAGGCTTTTTATTTTTTTCTGGCAAAAATAAAAGCCAGCTTGACTTTTTATTTTTTCGAGCTGGAGTAACAGGTTTTGAAGCCGGAAGAATAAAAGCCAAGCTGGCTTCCTATTTTCAGGGACCGAGTCAGTTATGAATTTTTACGAAAACAGCTTAGCCTAGCCAAGTTGGTTTACAAGAAAAAATCAGGAATAACAAGTAAAGTTGGCTTTTTTCATAAAAAGTCATAACAGATTCGGTCCCTGGTTTTACTTGTTCCCGCAATTTATATGGCATTACCAGAAAGGGCTTTATTTTGCCATTGTTCGTTTTGTACTATTTTGTGGTAGTTTAGAGTATATCTCGAACTGATAGAGCAATGACGATTTGCATTATTTCGGTTTTCTGCCATCAAAAGCATTAGACTTCTACATAAATGTTGGTTGGTTCAGGAATTTAATTTGTGATATATTCAAGTTAGTTGTTTGTAAATTCATCTACGTATGTGTGATTTTTGTAGGAGAAAGCAAAACTTTCCCTTCTTTGTCGTTCTTTTATGAGGATATGTTCGTTTTGAACAAAAATTACAGTTTTGCTTTGCCGAGCAATCTTTGAAACCCTTTTTAGCATATGAAAGTTTGAGATATTCTGAACGGATATTGTGGTTATTGCTTGTAAACATTTTGTCGTTTACTTGATTGAATTCTGATACTGGAAGTTCCCCGAAATTGAAAGGCAGTTTACATATTTTACTTATTCACCACTTTATTAGGTTGCTACTGGTACAATATCATCTGAGCCGAGATGTTTGCTTTCAGTCTATCCCACTGGCTATCCATGGGATTATATCTCCTGGCTTGATATTCCTGTAGCGTGGACAGGTATTCAAATGATCAAATCTTCAAAAAATTGTACTGAAGTTAGCTAATTAATTTCTATTGACTCAGATCGTTTGTATAACGCTTTAAATTCGCACTGGTTAACGCACTCGCAGCTTCTAAATGCAATGCTGTGGGTGCAAAACGTACGTAGCTATGTACCCCTTAAATAACTTGCCACCTTAACCCTTAGATACGTGGATAAAATATGTATAACGGATATTTGGGAAATTTTTCGACGAGAGCAATATCGATCATTTGATTAATTTGCGAATATATTTTGCATTGGCTGTAAGTAAAGCAGTGATATTTTATAATGAATTTTACAGAATCTTTAGCATCGAGAATCCAGTATTTTTGGCATATCCAAAAATGGTTTAGTTCGACCATAAAGTGTTCTTCAATTATGAATGTATAGTAACATTAAAAGCATGAGACAGTATTATGAGATATCCTTTTCAATCACCGTTATTCAAAATAAAAGTAATTGGGTACAGCAATAAATATAAGAATGTTTAGCGTATAGTTGATCACTTGGAACAAAACACACGCTATTTGCTTGTACTGAATGCAATCCTGTATATCGTAGAAACCTCTTCAGAGATGGTGTGGAAGCCTCTTCAGAGATGTGTAGTAGCGTCTATGACACGACTACGCTGGGCTTTCAAGGCAAAGAAATCTTCGGATTAGGGGTACCTGAAGGAAGAAAATTGGCCAGTTGACCCAATGTCAAGCTGGCCCATACATATATGCCGTACAGTATTGATGCTATCCGTCTATCCGTCAACCTGTTCTTGAGAATAAAGTGATGAGATAGATTATATGGTATCGCCTTGCAGGACCTTAAAGAGTTGCATATAGTTCACGGATCTTAAGAGTGAACTAGAGAATTGGCCCATACAAATATGACGGTCAGTATTGAAGCTATCCGTCAACCTTAGCGAGCTGCATATAGTTCACGGATCTTAAGAGTGAACTGGAGACTTTCTTCTGGTGAGTACTTCGTAATTGGCAGGGGTGTCAGCGGGCACCTTGAGATTAATTCCTCGGCAGATCGGTTCCTTTCAGTCGGTGGTAACTTGTCGTAACGTCGAGTAATATCTATAGTTCAACAAAGCTTCTTGTTGAACTGATGTATGGAGTGACTGGAAAGAAAATAATGGTAATAAATGGGCTGCTGTCTGAGCGAGCCCAACTGCACATTCCCAATAATTATACAAGAAATAATAGGACGTTATTAATTAATTTTTGGTGTCAATATTTATTTCCTTTTATCTTATTGTCGGCCAAGTAATTTTATCTAAACGTTATAATCAAACTTCTAAATGTTAACTTTTTGTAGCAGGAACTAATCCCGTATAAAGTCGACATGAGACTGTCATACCTATTTTTTCTTTTATTTATTACAAATTATCGCCTACTCAATTAGTACTAAATACGACCAGCAAGTATTACTATCGAGAAACTACTAAATAAATATTGTCCGATTCACCCGTGGCTTGTCGTGCGTTCAGGACGCCACAAATGTATAATTAGACAGCTTCTCCACACAAGTAGAGCCTTCAAATTATTCTAATGGGAAAAATACTTTTCCATCGGTGATTGAGATTTTAGTATTGATGCACTAATTTGTATACCTATCTATGTTTTACTCACTCTATCACTTTGACAAAATATAGTAGAGGTACTTACGTGATTAATTGTTTCCGAAAATTCGCGGCTGAAAATTAAAATGGATGTACACCAGAGCACGATAATTTAAGAGATGATTGTACTGAAATATTTTTTCTTCTTATTTTCTTATAAAATAAATAAATAAGATCTGCCTTCACCACTCAATTAAAGCCTTCTAGCATAATTCAATGAAACTACCCAGAGAGCACAAGCCCTGGAAAACCTTTACAAAAAAAAAAGATATACGTATACAACGTTAAAATATCAAAAACGTATTTCGGAATCTATAACCTTTTCTGTATCGAAGACATTTCAGGTGCAGTTTAAACAGTTTTCCACTAAAAGTTTAAATTTCCCTTTTTGAGTAATTCTGGCCAAGTTTTCTAACCGTTTCGAATATATTTAAAAATGCAAAAATTATATGTATTTCAGATTTTTCTATAAAATTCCATAAACTTTCCCGTACCGTACAATATAACATTCTCTTCTGTACTCTATTTATCTTAATTAATTATTTTCTACATCATTAGTATAATAGACGAATGTAGTAATTGTGATTTACATAAAATAATTCATAATAATAATCTTTCATAATGTTTATATTGAGCTATTGAATAACCGGAAAAAAATTACATGAAGAAAGTTATTCATTGGCAATATTACACAATTTACGGTTTTTTTTAACGCGAAAAAAATGCTCCTTGAAACTTAAGGATAACTATGGAAGTGGTTTGACTAATGATTTTAATATCTCACTAATATTATAAAAATTGTGCACTTTTTGTGCTACATATAACTGAGATAGAAAATTCATTTGGCGTAAGATTTATTTGCAAACCTCTTTCAGTAATGACTTTCCATGCGCATAATTGGAGTTTAAAATCTCTGAAAACATAAATGTTAACAGAGAAATTACCTCAAAGTCTAAAAATACCCAAAATTATAGCAAATTAATAGAAAATTAACTTCAATTTATTTCGTAATAGCAATGGAAATTAAAAATGTGGGCTTTGCGTTAAAATATAAATCAGAGCTAGAAAGGTAAGGACCCGGCTTCAAAAAGAGGACGAAGAGGTTGCTGTTTTTTCTTGTAGTATTTAATTATCTGATTTGTAATCGTAAAAATAAAAATCTTCTATTCTATTCCAACATATCATAGGTATCTTCTTTTATTTGTTCCCTAATAGCGTTCCTTGTATAATCGGATAATTATGCCATAAGGTGGTTATATCGAGCTGACCTACAAAATGATTATTTTTGGGCAAGGAGAATATCGGAGTTAATTCCTTTCGAAATTGATCTCACTCCGAAGTTAAACTCAAGTTCTTTGCCTAGTATTTTGCGATCGCGTTTTGTTATCATCCTCAGTATTCACAGAATTGGTGGTTTTCAAGAACAGTGCGGATGAGCCATGGTACTAAAAAGGAAAAAAAAACGATCTCAAGAGATATGCATCGATCTCAAGAGATATGCATCGAAAAAAGAATGCTTTTACGAGCTAAGTCGAATGTACAACGTTTGTCACAATATTGCACGGAACAGTTTTTTTTGTCCATATACCTACCAATTTTTAGAGCGATCCAAGTTCATGTTAAATAAATATTCCAATTCAAATTCATTTATGTAGAACATCAACACACTTAAAGCCTGGCTTTATACTAATGTACAGGTAGAATTTAAAATAAAAATATGCTGTACTATGACTTAGAGTACCTAGAATAAAAAACATACTAGGAAAGCAGCAAAGAAAATATAAAACCATAAAACAAACTATAAAAATGTATATGCAGGGTTTGCCGGAAGTCGACATCAAGCCGGAATAGAGTGATAGGTCAAATCATAATAGTTACCAGAAAAATATAAAAAAAACTCTGAGTCATGTATTTTTAAATTATAGGTATTTTTTTTTTTCAGAAAATGTACACAGGGTTTTTAGCTCCTTTTGCTACAAATCTTTACTTTTTCCAATTTTATTTTTCTTATGAAATCCCGAATAGCGCTTATGTAACCTGTTGCTTTATGTGGTAAGCCAACTGCTCCAGCTCAGAAGAAAATGTCACATTTTGTCGAACTAAGAATACAAAATTAATACTTCGCTCAACTTTAACTGACTCTACAGAAAAAAAAAAAAATTTTGACGCATTTAGCAAGGATTCTAAAATGGTATAATACTTGCTACATTATTTCTTCGATTACGGGGAAAAAATATTTCTTCAAGAAACCCAGTTTCGAAAATGATTCTAGTGTACCCGAAGCTTGCTTTAAGACCATAATTTTAAGATTCTAGTTTGAGTGAGACAGAGAGTCATTCCATGAAGTGTGAGAGAGATAGATAGCGAGCTTCCAGAAGGATATAGCTTTTGGTCACTTTAACAGCAAATTTTATGCGAATCCTAAAATGGTTTGTTATGCAGTATTTACCAGGCAGTACTAGTGGGATCTATGTGCAGAGAGTCCGGACGGCACATCTGTAAATATACTAACCGCGTGGCAGCCATTGAGGCGCTGGATACTGTGCTGGTAAAATTAAAATTGGTATATTTATGCAAGACCAGTCTTGAAGAATTGACGAGATGGCACAAAGTGACCCTATGTTGGGTACCTGGCCACAGGGATATGCAAAGCAACGATATGAGTGATGAGTTGACCAAAAAAGAAATGGATAGCTCCGCTGCGATAGCTTATGTGATGATGCCGGGACTTTAAAAGAGTAGATCACCAAAGGTGCCTATAAAGCTTCCGGTAGATAAATAGGGAAACGTGCCATATTGTGAGACAATTGTGGCCTGCATATTACAGAACGAGGATCAGAGAATTCCATATTGGCAGTAGAACAAATACCAGGAATATAATTGGAATCATTATGGGTCAATGGGCCACAGGAGACTATACTTTAACATTGAGAATAGCGGCGAACAATTTCTGCGGTAGTCGTAAGGATTCGGAGGAAATCGAATCCGTCCAGCACGTTCTCTTTGACTGTCTAGCTTTGTTGAATAGAAGAGGTAGGCTATTAGGTAGCTACTTATTTTCAAGTTTAGGGGAGCTGCAAAATAAATAGTTCAGATATTTCCTGAGAATCCCAAGGAAGCAAGATGGATCTAGTTGAGTTGTAAAGGTTATCCTATGAGGACAAGGAGCACAATGGACCCACTGGTGGTCCAAGTAATGCAGGCTAGTCACCTCAAGCGGCACCCCTATTACTTAACCCAACCTAACCTAAGAAGGATACCATAAGTGACCTCTTCTTAAACCACAAGTTTAACAAGAAATAAGGCTCTGATATTTGTTCTGGGCATTAACGATATTTTTTGACCAAATGCGTTATTGGGATTTGTTTACTCTTTATCTTCCGATTTATTTTTTAACGAGAATATGTAATATAAATAATACTAAATTCTTAACAAAGATAGCTTCCATATTTAGCCCAGTCAATAGGGACTAAATAAGGTCTTTGCCCTACTAAAGGTGGGGTAGTTGTGTGGAAAGAAGAGTACGGGACTTGTCGAGCAGTCGTTGGAAAGGCCATGAAGTTCTGAATACAACGAATTCTGCAAGTGACCGTACACTTTGAACTTTTCAAGATACATGGTATTTTGTGAAAGACTATCATATTTTTTAATCATCCTGTAACTGCGAAAGGTTGAGATGCCGCCAGCCCCTTTCCATACAATTTTTTATTTGACTAGGTGACCACTTTCACCCCCTGTTCTAATGCCACCATGGATGAAACACCCTGTATAAGACGTACTGTTCATATACATTTTTTTGGAAGAATGTTTACGTTTCCGCCGCAGTAAATCGTTTATACCCATTAGGCTTAGAAAAAATGTAGGGAATTAGTCTTTTTCAAATTTATATCTTTACATTTTTGTGGTAGGATCAACCGTTGAGGAATTATTTTGACAGTACCAATTTTTGGTTCCTTTCACCCAAAATGGTGAACCGCGGGGATTCCCCCCCCCCCCCCCCGCCACAATCTTTTAAGGGTCTAAACTTAAATTTTTCATCGGGACCCGGAACTGAATAACATATATACAAATCACAACTACTCCACCTTTTGTAGGGCAAAAAACCCCTACTGACGACTGGACTAATTATGATTCTATTAACACTCAATTCTTTTAAATGACAACACCAGCAATATAAGCTTGAACAGTTACTTTTTGCATACATATATCAATCATTATAATTTACATTATAATGGAAAGCATGTCCGATTAGATATGAACATTTGTATTGGATTTAAATTACTGTTGATAGCTTGACGCCATCGATTAAATTGAACTTTGTCTGTCTATTTGTCTAGTGAAAAATCTTGCAATCAATTCAATGTTACTAAGAATGTGCAAGTTATGAACTGCATATACTTTACAATAAATGGAATAATTTCCTGTAGATATAAAGTCAACTCTGAAAACTCTTTTTATTTTTAATAATTCGTCCATATATAACAGTTAAACACAAAAAGTTGGATATGGATATGATGTAATTTTTAAAGTCTTCACACGTACCTGCATAATAATATGCTCTCCAGACCAGTTCTATTATTAACGAGTGGCACCGATAACTCCGCAACAATCTCTGACTATTAATGCCCAACCCAGAGTAGTTGAACGGCAAAAATTACTTTTCTTATCGCGTAAACCTGTGTATTTTTCAACTAATTACATTGAATAAAATAAAATAAAAAAATTAAAATTAAAAGAAAGAAAAAAACAAGAAAAACAAAACTTTGTCGACCCTTTATTTCGCGATTATTATCTCGTGATCTGGTTTTTTAACTTCACCCAGAATTTGGTACATGCGCATACATACATATGTATATAATATGCACGTGTTAAGACAATATGCCTCGAGATTAAAATTTCAATTAAATGTCAGCGACATAAAACTAAAACGTGCAAAAAAATAAAAACAAAAACAAAAACAAAAAAGACAATTTTTTTTTAGAAAAATTAAATTTATGCTTGGAAGAAGGAAGCTGAAGAAAAAAATTGTTTTTTTCAAAAATTACGCAACTTGCTCTACACTTTTCCGAGATCTGTTTAAGTGCCGTGCGGCATAGCGTGTTATGTATACTTCAATGGACCAAAACAAGCCGGGATTGCTAGAAATGTTACTTTTTTGGTTAGAGCAGCACCACCAGCATCCAACAGCACTACCTTAATAACGTAGTAAATTATTGGCATGTATTTGCTTGGGTTTTCCTGGCGTATTGCTTGCATTTTAATTATTTTTCCAGTTATCGCAGTGCTCCATACGCCCGTCGTCGCAGCTTCGCATCGGAGCAAGAAATCGCGGTTTTGGCATGGTGTGGAAGTGGAGCAGTAATTTATTTTATCGTTAACAATGTCGTTTGGGAGGAAATAAGAAATTCGCGCGCCGTCGTACAGATTAGAATTACAATTTTGTTACAAAATCGAAATAAAGGTTTGAAAGCGACCGACGAGAAAATTTATGCTTCTTGGAGACCCTAAGCAAATTCAATTGATGCATCATAAAATAAGACAAAATGGAAAAACTTTGGTTTTGTTGAAAATTATATCTAACCTCTTATAGTCATGTATAATTATGCCAGCAGCTTTGGGTTAATTTGTACTAACCTTTTACTCAGAGGTTGAGGCGGCGACGGCGCGCGTTGTCAATGGCTATCCAACAATGCAAGTCGTTTTACGTTCTCGAAGGGCATTAATTCTGAGGAATGCAGACATTTTCCATGAATGTTTTTGCGATTCTATGATGTTATTGTGGTATTGCAAAATTGTTGACATCACTACGGTCGCCGACAGGAGATTAAGATTTAGAGAGGATATCACAAAAAGAACGTTAAGAAAATTTCCATGAAATCGTATCCATGAGAACATCAGAAGATGCTCTAAATATTTTTGAGACAAAGGAAAAAAATAAAAAATGGTTCCAAGAAGACATCCTGAATCGTTTTACCTTCGCAGATAGTTTTTCTTTGGTTTTTTAATATTTATGCATAAACCTTAGATGAACCATTGTTGTATGTTTGCGGTCGATTCAAAGAATTTTCATACTTAACTTAATCCTTGTGCATCTTCCTCTTTTTGTACTGACAAATGTGAATAGCCTAGTAGGTAGGTACTGCAACTTTGAGTTCCAATATGTTCAATTCAACTTTTCAACTTTGATTAGACTAACTCAAATAAATCAGATATAGCGGTTAGTTTATCGCGCGTACCCAGTATTCACAAAAATATTATTGCAGCATCATGTATTGTACATATGTATGGGTGGTAAAGAGAATATGAGCCCATATGGAAGAATTCGCATGCCGCAATTGTTGTTGACCTCAAAATGTTCTTGACATACTTCCATACAGCCGGCGGTCCCTGATAATAAATTCGTTGAGTTGAGCTGAATATAGAGCAAGTTAAATTGTAACGACATTCCCTCATAAAAACGCACTCTAAACTACTATTAAACTTAAATTGGAAGTTGAACTGAGTTAGTACAAGGACAGAATTTAGTTAATAGATCCTAACAGCTCTACTTCTGAACACAGAAGTCATTACTGAGATGAACAGACAAAACATTACCGAAATTTGCTGACATTATGCAGGATATCATATTAGAGCAAGTAAAGGATCCTACTTATAATTCGATAACCAACAACATTGGTAAGTACAGGTGGTGGCATAATACCTACAAGACGCTGTCTTATTAACTTTTCACCAGTATTTCAGAGGATTACAATTGGTCGATTACGAACCAGAATGATAAATATGTATAGTAATCGTAATTCAGTGTTAAGATAAAGCGTAAATGAAAGAAGCAGATGATGAACATAATAAAGCCTTCATAGACGAATAAGCTACGTGTTCGATCTCATAAAGAAAATATGGTCCCATAAATATGGGTGACATGAATACGTAAATCGGTCACAAAAACACCGGGTTTAAGTACGCGATCTCCTCATTGAAATCTTTTGTTCTCGTTAACTATTTATTGTGACAGATCCTTATCTCATATGAATATATGCAGTCGGACTAAGGTATCGGCGGTTGAATTAACTAGAATTAAAATATATCCTACAGTCCTCAGTCGCCGTTCAAAAACTATTATAAAAGATATCCGCAGTTTTAAAGAAACAAGTAGCAATCAGCAGTATTTTAAAAGGATTTTTGTGGATTAATGTTAGATTGAATGTATGACTGCATCATTCGGAAAAGGCTTAATGTAAAAGACTTTCAGCAAAGTATAAAATAGTAATACCTTTTTATTTTAGATTCCATAATATTTGACGTAATAGGGATACGCTATAGCAGAATAGATAGAATAGAATAGAATAGATGGCATGTTCCCTAAATTTTTGAATATTATCGCTCCAACTATTATCTGCCCTCTGCTGCATGTATTTAATACCTGCAGTTCTAAATAAGCCCTTCCTATCTCCTGGAAGAGTTCCAATGTAGTTCCCATTCCTAAAAGAGGGACGTGTATCCGTTCTGAGTATTATAGGCCTATCAGCCTACTTTGTTTTCTTTCCAAAGTGCTGGAAAAGTTGGTGTATTGGCACGTTCAACGCTTCATATTAAGGAATAACCTCATAAGTGAATGGCAGTCTGGTTTTCGTCCTGGGCTTGTTGTGAAAGTGCCGTCTTGAAGCTGACAATTGAAATTCGGGCATCGATCGATAACAGAGAAATTCATATTTTGGTTTTGCAAAGGCATTTGACAGCATCTAACATAATAAATTACTGACTAAACTTCAGAACCATTTTTATTTTTCATATATCGCGACTCTTAATAACTGCCTGTCCGATAGATTGCAGCGTGTGTGCCTGCATTTTCTTCCCTTAACCAGTGGAGTTCCACAGGGATCCATTCTTGGTCCTCTACTCTTTATCCTATATATCAACGAATTGCCACTTGTAACTCGTGACGTTAATATTCATATTTATGCCACTGAAGTTTGATGAAAGACTGTGTGGATAGAATAAACAGCGATTTACTCGAAATTAGTAAGTGGGCATTTGCACATTATCTTGAAATAAATCCTAAAAGTCTCAGTACATTGCCTTTTCAGCTGTTTCGATGAACTCTTCGGAATTACCAGTTGTCACTGTGGATGATTTTGTGATTCCGTAATTTGGGCGTTACACTTAGTTTGAATATGAAATGTTGTTCAAGTCTGACTTTCCAAAATTTATAGATATCGGCTAGTTTTCTGTCGCCGAAATTGCATTGTCGTATAATAAAGACTTTAGTTTTTTAACACTTTACTTATGGTTGCCTTGTTTTTACGAAATTGGATTCAAGCTGCACTAGAAAATTAAATGTGGCGTTCAATGACTGCGTCCGATATATTTTTGGATTACGCAAGTTTGACCATGCGTCTAATCTTAGGTTTGCTCTATTTAGATGTCCGCTGGAAGTGTATCTGAAGCGGAGAGTTTTATTTTTTATGTACAACCTTATTACTACAGCCAACCCTGCAGATCTGGCTAACTTGGTCCGGCCTCTTTACTCTATCAGAGAGCGTAAGTTTTCAATACCTCGATTCTTAACATCAGTCTTTGAGGGCTCTTGAACGTGCTGTCTAGTATAATTCAGCGGGCAGATTCATTTGGAACATTCATTCCTGGTTGATAACCTTCCTTTTGTCTGCGACACACACGCATTTGTTATCTGTAATTGTTTTTAGTTTTCTCTTCCCTTCTTTTAATTTGAATTTTGATTTTGTAATTTTAATTTTGATCTTAATTTTAAGTTTTCAATTTAATTTTGATATTTTTTTTGATTTTAATTTGAATTTTGATTTAGTTTTTGAATTTTTGATTTTGTAATTTAAATTTTGATCTTAATTTTAAGTTTTTAATTAAGTTTTGATTTAGTTTTTGATTTTAATTTGATTTTTAATGTTAGTGTTATACTAATACTAATTTATGTATTTATTTTATATTATTTTTATGTTAGTCTTTGAATTTTTACTTGCCTGTCTGTTCAATAGGTACTAATTTAAAAGATTGTCAATGGTTTAGTGTCGTTTACCAGAAAACATATATTATTATTATTAATTAACATATGTCTTTAGATTAAACATTCCTTGAAAGAACATGGCCTAGGTGTGCCTTAACAGAGCAAAAATTCTTCAGGAGGTTGTACTAAACCTGTGATAACTGAAGAGGAACTTGTTTACTGTCCGCTTTGGGGAAAATTCATCTGACCTGTATATATTAATTTCTATAATTCGAAGGCTGGATGCTTCCTGCTGTCTGCATGAAGGAAGAAACATGACGTGATTCGTCGAATTGTATTTAGCACTCCAACATAATCTCACTTCAATTATATTTCAAAACATTTTTAACTTGTCATAACATGATTAGTTTAATGAAACTCTCTTCTGGGGCTTCCCACAATTTCCTGTTTATTATATAATTTTGACTGTATTGAAGCTAATGGGTCGACCGAATACTTTTTCGTGGTCTACCATAAACGTAGAGGTTATCCGATATCCACTTAAAGATATAAGAGTGGTTTGTCTTCTTGAGTCGATAGTAGATGAAAGGATCGTCCTACTCCAACCCTAACAGCAAACATCGTTTATCAGACTCATTCCTGCCCACGTTCTAACGTCTCCATGAACACATCCTATAGAACTCGGGCCTCTATCTGTATGACTAAAATAAGTGACGATGGGTTTAGTTGAACCTAGAAGTGGTCATAGCTATTTAATTTCGAGGATACCTTGACACCTAGATAATTCAACGTTACAAGTTCTCCCGCCAGTTTTCTGTTTGACATTTTTATCGTATATTCTCAACCACAAGAAGTATAATATGTTATTGATACCCACATCAAGTGCACTACTTTTAGTTCCGTAGCCCATGTCCAGCCAAAGGCTCTTCTACACTGATCTAAGACCCTAGTATCCATGACATTAGCCTTGAACCCAGCCAGAAAAACAGATGCTGGATATAGGAAAATTTACAAGATGTTTAGAGGGATAAAGTATGTAAACTTTAGTATTCTGGTGAAAAGTACTAATCTTGTTTTAATGGGATTCACCATTATTCAATAAGAGAAAGACCAATCTTCAACAATCTTAAGGCTACGTTGAATAAATATGTAAGTGGACAACATTCTATGCAGCATTTCTTAACGATGTAATAAAGGAATCGCTTATTACACCACATGGACATTGGACAAAGCACCCCTGGGCAAAAGTAAATGAAATATCTTAATGCGTTTTCGCCTCTCTACACTTGACATACCAAAAACCCACTAAATAACCGAATGGCACTGATGATTCTGCTTTTTTTTTGCACGCAAATGATTGAGTATATGTATGTACTGTAGCTGTGTATCTGTGTGTAATATGTCTCTGGCTTGCTTAATATATATATGCTTTTATGAACACCAGCTGAGATCCTCCTAATTGTCCAAATTGACGTTGATATTTTTGCTCTTAATTGGCGAAGACCGAAGAGGCGTTCAAGGCTGAGCTTATCGTTTTCTATTCAATGAGAATTAGTCAAATCAGATGAAAACACAAACCTGTGCATAAATACTTTAAAAAAGCAAAAGCTTCAAAAGAATCCCATCCAAAATTCATTCAGAGGCGCCTGATTACTGTTTCGCCGAAATTATGTAATTTTCCACTTTATGTGTATGTCAACCGTGTTTTGATTTATGTAAAAAGCGTTTTTTCTTCTTTACACGAACAGAAAAAAGAAAGCAAGGAAATGTCGTTGCTTTAAAACATTTCAATATTTTAATTAAAGATTATGGGGGAAAAAAAAACTTTTAAATTTTAAGTAGACCCATGGATCACATGTCCATCGACGATTGGCATAATTCTGGTTTGTGCAAGGAAAACTACTTGACTTGATGAAAAATTAAAAGAAAAATATAAAAATGACGTAGAAAATTACTTCCTGTAAGTTGTTATTTAATAGGGGAACGATAGATGAATGATTGAACTATCATCAGATAGACTTGTCTATGAATTTAAAACTGAATTTGTTTTGAGATGTCATTTAAAATTGGAAGATTTATGTATTACATATATATATATGTAGGTATATAAGCTATATTGAATTGGATATTAATTCGCTAGGTGAAAGGTGATAGCTGTAAACAGGTTTTGTCATAACCGAGATGTGGTGATGATGATGGCTTCAAGTAATATATTTTATTTACATAATTTCGAAATACAGGGCGGGTCTATGTCTTCATCGTTTTCTCAATGGTAAATAAATTCATATAGTAATGAAATGTATCTATAACAGTGCTGATTTTAAAGCCATTCTTTTTTCGTGTTCATTGATCACTCTAATGAAGTATTTTCTTAATGTAATCGACTCAAAAGACAGGATTAAGTTGCCTATGTATGTACATACATTCATAAACATACTTTTTTCTTACTTGCAAAAACTTACGAACTAATGCAAAATTTCAATGAGTTAAGTTGAAACGATTTCAAACAGATGATTATTGGGGAATAAAGTAAATAATGAATTCTCCTTCCAACCATTCATATTGAAGTACGTATGGATACCTGGATGCTATAATAATGAACAGCTAGAATGGAAATAACACAGTTATATTATACTATTTATTTACTTATTTATTTATTTAATTCATTTTTTCGATCATATAAATCTTACTAAGAAAAATCTTAAAGTTACTTTAAATGCATTATTTAATAATAAAAATAATTACTAACAATTACAATAATTTGAACATTTCAATAGAATATCTACCAAATGTTAAAGCCACTTATCAAGCGGTACAAGCGGTAACAGTGTTGTATGGTAATATTAACAAAATACGTATTTAATAAAGCGGTAAAAATATACGTTAGGTTGAGAAAAAGAAGCTAAGAAGATACTTAAATATTTAGTAAAATATCTGTTCTCTCTATCGCTACAAAATTAAAATGTCGAATATACCGACTTATTGGATTATGTAGATAGACAGTAATATGTTCTATCAAGGGATTCATATGTACTAGTAAAAACTAGGAGGAGAAGCAATCGTAAAATCCATCAGATATTTTAAAAATTACGAGTCTTACGTTGCAAGTCAATTAACTGACATTTGACACCATATGGAGGTGGGGCAAGTATGTACTCCAGTTAAACTTCCTCAAAACAAAGGCCCTCACAGAATAGATCAATTATCAACGATATGACTAACCAAGAAAGTATAAAGACCTTTGATAGTATCCGGCTCGGCAAACTCTCCAGCAAGATGCTCAACGAAGCCCAGAAGAGAATTCACATTGTTCATAAAAATACCAATATGCTGGGAAAATGGCTTCTGAAAACAGGGGCGGATCCAGGATTCTCCCGAGGGGGGCGCAATTTTTCTTAAAAAAACGGTATAAGCTGGAAACAGATCAATCATTCGAAGACATCATTCGCAAATGTCTAATGAACAAAATTTATAATTTAAAAGATACCTGTCGAACAGATCAGTGAGCGGCGTTAAAATATTTATTTGGTTTTGGTTTGTAAATAATGGAAATGTAAAACTTCCAAATCATCAATTTTAGTTAGTAAAAATAGAGAACACATTTTTTTCGAATAGACAAATTCATCATAAATTGTAACTTTGCAAAATACAGGAATTAAAGCGGTACGTACTTTACCCACACTAAAGTCAAGAAAGTGTGACTTTTTTTTTTATATTATATTAAGGCAAGTTCAGGGGATACCTTATGATGTAAAGCACAGCATGACAAGAAGGTGATAGGGAGAGGAATTAGGGAACGTTAGGAGAGTGGCAGTGGTGCTGATATATGTCACCCTTAAACTGTCACAGATTGTATGTCGAAGTTAAGACAGAACATGGTAGACTGTTCCACATTCGCACAGTTCCGGATAAAAAAAGCATCACGGAATTTTACTGTACGGCCGAAGGTAATTTTATGGGTGTAAGGATGTGCGCGATTTGCAGTGCATCAGAACATTGACCATGCGCATGGCGATAAAGGATTGAAAGACATCCACCAATGCGGCGGTGTTTGAGTGAGTCGATATTACAAGTTATTGCCACAGCGCCAGTGAGATTGAAGGATCTTTTTTGGACAATATCGAACGCAGGTACGACTGTGCGAACAGCCCTGGCCCAGATATGGAAATTGTATTAAATTCTAGGTCTGGAATTATAGAGGAGCACTCGATTCGATGGGCTGACATATTTCGTACACCTTTTCAGAAATCCAATACATTTCGATGCTTTTTTGGCAATAGAGAAGATATGATCTGTCGAGCTTAACCTATTGGAAATTTTAATGCCAAGAATGGATTATGATGGTGTATCGTAAATCAGTGCTCCATCAAAAGAAATGGGAGTGAAAAGTTAGGATCCTGCTTCACAAAGATTGGATAGGATATGAGCGAGGATATGATAAAGGTCGTTATTCATTGATCTAATCATGCAATCTCGTTCGACAGATGTGGAATTCTCTCTGGAGTCCCCAAGAGTGTCAAGGGAGTAAGCAAAATCAAGGCTACTAGCATAGACAAAACTATGTATGGGATTAAAAGTAAGGGAAAGTAGGTCATTAATAAAAATTATGAAGATAGCTGGAAAGATAACAGACCCCAGGGGCATATCGACATTTATAGGGTGAGGTCCTGGTGAAACTCCATCTAGTATAATCGGTATTAAGTGATCAGGTAAAAAACTTTGAATCGATAATAGAAGAGGAAGGGAGAGATCAAGTATTTTATGTTTAACTAAAAGGGCTGGAAGCAAGACTCTATCAAAGAACAATAATAAACCCAAAATCAGTTGAAAAATCATTTAGCAATAGTAAGCCATCAAAGTATAATTCAAATAATACTGGTTCAGCCTTTCCGATGATCTTAGCATGGTTATATGTTATTAAACTAAGAGATAAATGATTAATGCACCACCACCAAACAAATCTTTCAACATCAGATTTAAAGTATAATCTATATTCTAAATTTTACATAAATAAATATATAATAATATAATATAGTGATAATACAGGTAGGTAGGTACTCTTATTTAAAATACGCATTAGTACATCAGTTGATAATATGGTTATTAGTTAACGTTCAGCGAACCTGAAAGAAAAGGATAAAATCAATAAAGATTTTTAAATAACTATACTTGCATAAAAAAAAAAATTAATTCCACCTATACAAGTGAAAAACTCCAGCGAAGATCTGAAATATGAAATGAAATAAAAAAATGTATTAGTATTAAACCCAATTAAAATAGCACATAAATTCATGTTTATGCAAATAATGCAACATAAAATATTGATATGCATTACAAGTCACATGATTAGTGCATTTATTGTTAATATTTGTGGACAATTTCAATGAAAAATGCCATGAAGCACTAAACTCAAATTTTTCAACAAATTTTTACAAATGGCAATTTGGCGTACTAGAGTGGAGTATACAGATTGTGATATGGGTAGTGCATTTTGGAATGGACCATAACATGTTATAGAGCGGGCCGAAAGAAAGTGTTTTTATAATAGCAGTTTTGTATACCTACATTTGATCGATTTCCTCAACACTTCAGATACGAAAAAATATGAATCACTTGACGTATACATCATTTCAAATCTTGTGGTCCATTCCGGAATGAACTACCCAGCCATATAAATTTAGTATATTTTTTTCGTACTGGGTGCGACTGCGACATCTAGTACTTATGCCATCTATGATAATCAAACCGTGATTTCGATGGTCATGTTGGTTTCGTGATATTTTAAGCGAGAAATGCGATTTTTTATTAATTCATGTCCCAATGAGAAGACTACAAAAAATATTACAAAATGAAAGAAAAATCTACTACCTCGAAAAAAAACTTAGCGAATCGAGATTTTATAGCAAATGTTCCAAAATTTACAAAAATTCGTAAAAAATCATCGAATCTTCAATTAATTTTTCCAAGAAAGGTATCAAAATGTATATCATTAAATTTGCTGTCGATTGAGACAATAAGAAAAAAATCATTCTTTTGTCATTTTCAGTGAAAATTTCGAATAATTCACTTTAAGAAGAGCGAAAATGGAACAAATTTTTCTATAAAAAGGGAGCGATTTCTTCAAACAGACTTCTATTTTTTAACGAATTGTCATATGCAAATTGGACATAGTCTCCTCAGCATGCAATTTCTTCAAATTTTCCAAGTTTTATTCATCAGCATTTTGAATTAGAGTTTTTGGTGTCTTTATCAATGATAACTTAACTTAGAGGTTTATTTGGTTTCATCTTTTTTTATTCTTTCGATTTATATAGAGTTTCATTTCATTTTTTTAATCACATAATTTAATAGAGTTCTGTCATCAATCGCTTTTTTTCTTAAATTCCTTTCTTTTTTTTTCTTTTATTCGGTCAAGAATTTTCGTTTACATCACAAAGTTCATAAATTTTTCTCTGGGATTTATTAGAACTTCGACATGGTTTTAATCTTGATAAATAATTGGTGAAAATCAGTAACGTGTAAAAACGCATGCCATAGTGGATGTTATTTACACTAACGAATAAGCAGAAAACAATTAAAGTTTATCAAGCAATACAGTGGTTTGATAAAAATAAATAGTCAATTAATTAAACTAGTCACAGTGTGAGAATCTGTGTTACTACCTAAAATGAATTGCAGTTAGGTTAACTTTTAGTTACATAGTCTAATTTTAGTAGTAGGAGACACTTTTACTAAATAAACCTACATGAATGAATAAGCGAGTGATATCTTTCATATACCGGTACACTACCGCTAACTGATAGTCATTGTACTACACTTTCAATTTTTTTCTCTATTTCGCATTGATTGACAGAAGACAGTATGCATTGGCATAATGACAGCTCATTGGAAGCTACACTTTACCAAGGCCCACATTCTTCAGATCCAGTTTCGGTGTACATTAAGCCGCGTTGTCTGGGTCCACACGCTGCAGCTTCAATTTCTTTTTGATCTTACATTCACAAGAGACGTTTACACTAGTATCAGCTAATTGGAAAATGATTTGAAGTTGAAACATAATTTGCTTAGCATGTGTTATGAAAAAACCAAGAATAGTTCTATTATTACATTACAAATAACACAAAATACAAGTAAAATTATGAGAAAATAATGAGAAATGGAGAATAGAAGAATTTTAAGAATTTTTATTTTTATTAATTCTAAATTACCATTATAATTATAAATACAAGAGGAAAAATAGCCGCCTCGTCCGGGGTTTGAAAATGGGACCTTCGGCTTGTCAAGTGACTGCTCTTACGACTGATCTAACGAGACAAATGCTTTCTCCTCTTGCGTTTCTAGAGTTTATCTATCTTATTGGGCCACAGTTGCTTTCAGTTGGCATTACCCAGTAAAGATGAAAGCGTACAATTAAATATTTATTTTTCTCATACGGGAACCGAACTCACAACTTTTTTCCTCTTGTATAATAATAATAATAAATTTAATTTAGAATCGTTAAAAATAAAAGTTCTTAAAATTGTTCTATTTTCCATCTATGACCAATTCTAAAAATTGTCAGCTCGATTCCTGTATGGGAAAAATAAATAAAAAATTTTGAGAAAACCTCTAAGCTGGTGATTTAAGTTTATTAAAGCCTTTTAAATGTAAGGCTAACATTACATGCTGGGCCTGATTTCTACGGTACCCCTCTCTGCTCTCCAATTTACATAAATTTAAAAAAGGTGGAACAAAATTTAATAATAGTTTACTTTCCTGTCAGAAAGAATTGATTTATATTTACATATAACAATAAATGTTAGATATTATTGCAATAAATCTTCAAGTTCGTTTAAAAGACTAAAAGTATGATAGCAAGTCAGCAGTTAAACATAAAAACAAAAGCAATACTTTTGGTTCGAAACATATTTTTTTATAAGTTTCTCATACAAGTAAAATTTTATTTTATCTATTTTGAACTTTGGTACCTGAGAGCTGTTTCATTTGATGACTCACCACCACTTTCATATCTCGTTTATTTACATGCATTCAGCAAAACAATGTTATATTACCATGCGTTGTGGTATTAGTTGAGGAATCTTCCATTGTCATTAGCTGCAATATTGTAGAATGTCATCAGCTCGGAGCACGAAATGCTTTTATCAAAGTGAAAAGCATTTTGTGGTACCGGTGATAGTGAGCCATCTGGAAGATTGAAATTTTCCCAAGAACAGAAATTCATCGGACGATATTAAATCACTAATAGCATTCAGGTTATTTATACACGCCCATCCGATACCGGGCCAGCTTTTCAGCATGAAGCTATCATGCAAGCCTTTACAACGTATTTTTTTATTTTTTATATTTTTTTTATTTTGGTAGTGTCACGAAAAATTCCAAGGCATGGAGGCTAAGGTGGCTAAGGTGTACTAACCTGCTAAGTAGGAGAAGTTATAAAGCTATAGAAGTCGACTGGAAACTAAGTAGGAGGAAAATAGCGCATTACCGTGTCTAGGTGAGACTTGAACCCAGGACCCTTGGACTTTTGTTTTTAGAGAAAAAGAGTATTAAAGAGAGGAATAGTTTAAATGACCGTAATCCAGTGTTATGAAAAGTGTATTTTGTTAATACAAGTTATGCCTTTTAATTAGACACAATCAACTCTCAAAATTGTATAAATGTTACAGATTGGCAGAATGGCACAAGTATCTACAAAACTGTAAAGAAATCTCCTCAGATCAATGAAATTATACAATTCATCTGTGAAATTTAATTCATTATCATTAATCTTAATTGCGTTTTGTAACTTGATTGATTTATATAATTATTTGATTATCTCCACACAATGTTATTAGCAATATAATTGAATTGAAATGATCTCCCCTGGTAGATTCAGAATTTGACAACGATTGTGTTGAACGTGATTGAATGGAATTTAATATAAACACTAAATTCATGTTGTGAAGTATTTTATTTTTCACAAGTTACACAAGTTTCATTAAACTTAGTTATTTTAATATACTTATTATATTTAATTATATTTCTCTTTTAAACATGGTAATAACATTTTGAGCTAACTGAGTCGATGTTGAGTTCCTGTAACCCGATATTTTGGTTTATAGCTTTGTGGAAAACTGTTTAGTGAAATTGCTTACTAAGCAATTGCAGTGGAAAATTAGGGGATATGAATCTAATGATCTTATACTCTCATAGTAATTATATAATTTAAATACATATTTATGTACTGACCAACACTGACACCCGATTGTAAAATTTTGTCAATTCGATAGTTTCATAAAAGTCATGCTTTATAAGTCGTCTTAATTTATATGAAAAAACAAAAAAAAACAAAAAACAAAAAAAAAAAAAGAATAATTATTATAAATATAATTTATGTAGACAATAAATAACTTTTATAATAACAATTTCATTAATATTAAATATTTTCCTTCTTACAGGTATGTTAATTCCATATCACTGGTAAGAAAAAACGTAAATTGAATTATATTAAATAATTTATTGCTAATGATTAAAACATATCCAAATTCTGGGTCATTACTATGCATATATTTTATGAAAATTATATATTGTTGCAAAAATTGTTTATATATATATATATATGTATGATACGACATTTCACTTACTTATGGGGAGTTGTTCAAGACAGAAGGAGGCCCATAATTATATTTACATCAAATGCAAACTCTTATCGAACCTAGTCTTACTGATAAATGACATTAAAATAGATAGAAATCGTTGAAGTAAATGTAACTGGTTTGTTTGTTTCCTTATTTATTAGATAGTATAAAGCGGAATAGAGATGGAATCATATTAACAAGTCCTACAAACACAAATATTTAAATTTCACCATCAATTTGTCAGCTGTAAAATACGTAATTGTCTAAAAGTCATCAGTGAGTGGCTAGAAACTTGGATAATTAATTGCATGTTCAACACCCTTTTCATTACTTTGCATTATTGTTGAAATTTCTTCAAAGTATTATGTAAAAAAAATGTCTTCTTCTTCTTGATATTCTGGGGAAGCAATATATGTGTAGGTACATTGAAATAATTTTACTTATTGAATATCCTCCTGATAAATGAATTCTTCGATTTTTATTTCGCCCATAATGCAGTCTAAGTTTTTTAATAAAGCATATACCTTTTTCCCGTTAGCTTTGAGATTTGTGAATTTTCCTGTTGTCACTCGTTACTCGTTTTTCAACTATACAGGGTGTTTCCCACTAGAAGGTCAATAGAGCAGGAGGTGATAGTACTCACCTAGATGAACCAAAAGTTGTATGGAAGGGCGGGGGGGGGGGATATTAACCGTTTAGGAATTACAGGGTGATTAAGAAAAAAGCTAGTTTTTCACCAAATACCCTGTATCTTAAAAGCTGCAGCTCATTGTATGTAGAACTTCATGGTCTTTCCAACAACTGCTCAACCAGCCTCATACCCCTCGCGCATCAAGAATTATGGTTGTCTAAACTAAAAACTTTGGACTTATTTACTTTTATTTTAATTTGACTTATATTATTTTTGCAAAGCGGTCGTTAACATAACTTTTTTTATAAAAACTGTAAACTGTAGACTCTTCTCTTTAATTTTACCTATTACACCCTATGTGTTAACTGTAGCCGTTAAACAGTTAATAACTCATAACCTATTCAGGTCACACCGAAATTAATTTTTTTAAATGACGTGCTAAGGGAACAAATTATCGTTGAGAATAGGTTTGAAAATAAGTTTGAGAATAGGCACATTGGGTGTAATAGGTCACATGAGAAGAGTCTAAAGTTTACAGTTTTTATAAAAAAAAAGTTATGGTAATGACGTTTTTGCAAAAAATAATACAGGTTAAATTAAAAAAAAAAAAGGTAAGAAATTCCGAATTTTTTAGTTTAGACAACCATAATTCTTGGTGGAACACCGGTATGGTGCAGATTGAGCAGTCGTTGGAGTGCATACAATGAGGTCTTAACTGTGACCGTACGCCGTGCAGTTTTGTGAAAAACTGTCCTTTTTTCTTAATCACCTTGTAACTCCTAAACGGTTTATATGCCCCCCCCCCCTGCCATACAATTTTTGGGTCATCTAGGTGGGTACTATTACCTCCTGCTATACTGACCTCCTAGTGGGAAACACCCTGTATGTTATGCAGGTTCTTTGCGATGTTCAAAATTCGCTTTTGTGGATACGCCGAAAAAATTGAGAAATAACGCCGTACAAACTCGAACTAAAATTATTTTAGCTGTTTTAATCTATAAAGAATTATTCAAGTCTCTTAACTTGAATAAGCAAAAAAGTTAAATTCGTTATTAGTACCTTAAAATTTATTATATTTATAATTATGTAGACTTTAAGTATTTCCACGGTAACTTAAACTGAGCAAGATATGGGTCCCTTATAGAATAATAATAAAGTTTCAAAATTAAAGGAAAAGGTAATTTTTTATTTGTTCAATACCTCTGTTCTTTTCCCAATTGACTATCACTCACCAATCCCAATAGCACTTTCTATTATAATTATTTTTAACACTTATTAAGTTCACTCTACCACATTTGAACACAGACTGAGAAATTTCCGAGTATTATTACAATAAAAAAAAAATTGTATCGAAAACTCTGTTCGTAACTTACAACATGTAGACCTGCCCTATCTGACGTGGTGCAGTTTTTAATAATAATAATGAATTTGGTTTACTATTACAACCTTTGGAGAATTTTTTATGCTCTTTCCTCTTGTAAAAGAAAATATCCGATTTTAGTCAACAAGGTAGTAACAACTCAAATGTCGTTTTCAATCAATAAATAACGAGTTGTTACTACCTTGTTGACTAAAATCGGATATTTTCTTTTACAAGAGGAAAGAGCATAAAAAATCCTCCAAAGGTTGTAATAGTTCACTTCAAGGCTCATTGCTCACCCTCCAGATCCATTAGCAGTTGCTCATAGGTTCTAACCTTATGCTCTTATAAATCTAAGTATTGACCCCCAACCCCCCTTGATGGCATTTTGCAGCTCGTTCTGCAGGTATGAGCCAAGGAGTTTGCGTCGTATTCCTCCGAGTACCGGACAGTAACAAAGAATTTGATTCACCGTTTCGGATTCCTCTCCGTAACGCCCATATGTAGGTTCATCAACTGGTCTCATTCTGTGAAGGTGACCCCTGAGGGAAGAGTTCCCAGTGAGATTAGACACTAGAGAGCGCAGGATTGGCTTGTTAATCCTAGGAGCTTTTTAGTACCTCACAGTTCCTTTGTTGTTCTACCCTATGTATCCTCTTACCAAAGACGACTGTGTTGGCGGTCAGCCCAACAAAAAATCATTGAGACAGGGTGTTTTGGTGCAATCCCGACTATTGGGATGGGTCCCTCCGAGGCTGCACTAAGACCAGCAAGCTCGTCCGCTCTTTCATTTCTACTAATATTGCTGTGCTCTGGCAGCTACTGCACAATTACCGTGCTATTCCGAGAGGAGGAGTTCAGGCTGGCTTTACACTCCATTACTAGTTCGGGGGTTGTAAATGGTTTAGACGAAGCCTTCACAGCCGCTTGGCTGCCTGATCAGATGGCTATCTACTTATTCTCAGTGTCTGAGTTAAGGAGATACTTTCCCGCTTCGAAAATGGCCTTGATTTCTACCTGAAAAACCGTGGAATGGTCGTCACAGTGCATGGCGAGTTCAATCGGAGGCTCATCGCAGAAAACTCCTGTTCCGATGTTTTCATTAGATTTCGATCAATTAGTGGATTATAATAGGATTTGTCAATGGTTGAAGCACAGAATGTAATTCACATTCTGCTCTGGATGGAATTCTGGATTCAAAATTGCGTTTCAGCACAATCTCGAGGAGGTGGTCACTGTTCTTGTCGATGCCAGGTGCGATAGATTGCACGAATTCATAGATGGATTCATGTGGAATTCTTATTCTCTTATGAAGATAGCCAAGATTAAGAAGCAGTGTTAGCACTACAGTCAACGCCCCGTGTTTAATATGTATTTGCATCGAGTGGTATGTTAAGGATATCCTCCAGAGCCCGAGTACTAGTTGACTTAAGAGCGCCGCTTGCGCTGAGGATGTACAGTCTTTGAATCTTCTACTATGATTGGCGAAGTCCATTGCTTTCCACCATACCACAGAATTGTAGGTTAACATAGGTCTACTGATGCTACTGTATATCTATAGGATCATCTGCGGTTTGAATCCCCACTTCTTCCATACCACTGTGAGGCACATTGCGAAGACTCTAAGAGCTTTGTTCGCTCTGTCTTCGAGGTGTAGTTTTTAGTTTAGCTTTTTATCTAATATAATACTTAAATATTTTACTCTGTCCTTTAGTTCCAAATGCGTGAAGCTAATCGAGAATAGTCCGCAGTCCGTAGCCCAGTGGATGACTAGTCGGATTGAGTTTTGCACCAGTTAACAGAGTTCGTTTTCTTAACTCCAGGTGACTAAGATCGTCAAATTGTCTGCGTAACATACTAGCAACTCATACGAAGTAACTAATGCTTCCAATGAATTAGTTGAAATTTGAAAATTTATGTCTGGCAAAACACTCTAATCGAGCGAAAATGATCACTGTTCGTATTTAGCGACATCACTAAAAAAAAATATGAAATTTGTGTTTGTGCAAACGAAATTATTATGAATTTCGAATTTTCTTCTTCCAATATTGCGTTCATTTCTTCCAGTCTTTAATTCTATAAGTTAGAACAAAATTATCTGAAATCGATTAAGATTTCACATTCTCTTAATAGCAACATTTTTGCATAATTTAAAATATATAAATATCTGCAAATTAAATGTGAGAAAGAGTTAAATAGCAAAATTAAAAAAAGTGAAATACACGATTGAAACTAGACGGCGCTGTTAAATGACAAGGTAAAGTAGTACCATTAGGATAAATTAATATACTAAATACAAGAGTTTCAATATACTGTTCTTTCTAGTTATATTATTACATTTGTATGAAGATAATAATATCTTGTTGTTATAGCACAATAGCATAGAATTGAAAGAATTATCTAAATCAATTCAATGCCAACATTTTCAATATGCGTATGTCAATGTTAAAGTCATTTTCCAAATGTTGGGCAAGTTTTGATTTCCTTGAATCTTTTGACTTTTTAATTTTTTAAAAACTTTATTTAATTTTCTAAGCGAATAATATAATAATTGAATTAAATATTGAAAATGTAATTCACTAATTGGATTTTAAGTCACTTTTATTGCAAAAGCAAAACTCGTGGAGCGTGTTTTACCAGGAAATGCTGTTGCCAAGAAAAGTTCAATTAAATAAATTCAAACAAATAATAATCAAGCTAAGTGGATCAAAAACTTTTTGTTTATAAAATGCAGTTTCCTCTTAACACGTACAGGTTTTGAGTTGAATTGTTTCTTTTTTTGCAACGTTTATGAGATTTTAGTTCCTCTTAATTATTTGCCCTTGTATTGTTAGAAATAAATTTTGGGTGAAATATATTAATATCAAGTATCTAATTTCGCATAGTCAGTCCTTTATGCAAGTTGATTGTTAAAGTGGTTTATATTTATAGAATGGTTCGTCGGACAGTAAAAACGATCTATATAACCAATTTAATAGGATTTTATATTCTGATGAAGTTTTTAGTACAGTAAAAGCGTCTAGAAATGATCGTTTTCACAGTATACCTACACAAAAAACCTAAATTTTTATATGGCAATACCAAGAAGGTGCTGCTTGATGTAGGTTTAAAATTATATTTATTATTTTTATAGAACGGCGGCGTGTACAAAATTTCAAATCTCTACGCTCTCTACGTCGGCGTGCGTGTTATCAGGCAATATCCAAATATATATAGTGAAAAACGAGATTTGTGTATGGCAACCCTACGAAAGAGCTATCCGATTTGTCCCATTTTCGAACTTAATTGTACAATTTTTTAAAAATGCCATATACAAAATTTCAGAACTCTAAATTACAGACAGACAGACAAAATTCAAAATAACTTTTAATATTATGCGTGGGTGTCCAATCCATTTTCTCTGCTATCATTATTTGTATGCTTTACAAAATGGGATGACAAACTTAGTATACCCTATATTTGGGATGGTTGGGTGGCGGGGGTGTAGGGGGTGAAGGTCCGGGGAGTGATCGTATGAGTCAAGATGTACAAACACTGTATGGTTTTTTTTATTATGCCGTAGCATAGCCTTGGCAGGAAAGAATTAAGGGGTAGGGAATTGAGAATTATTACGGTGTGCGTTTCGTTTGAATGTTTGTGGTTCATGGCTGGAGGACAAAATAGAGAACGGCAAACTGTTACACTTTCGTACTGTTCCGCTTATGAAGGATTCACGGAATTTCACGGTACGGCCGAATTTGACATGAAGGGTGTGAAGATGAGCTCGGATTACAGCTCCTGTGGGACGCATAAGAGGAATTCTACAAGGGATCAGGGTAGAAATTTGGTCAGAGTTATGACCATAAAAGTAGCGATAAAAGAGAGACAGACATCCGACATTATGTCCATGCTCTAGGGAATCAATAGTTCCTATGGATATGTCATCGCTTATTAGCCGGAAAGCCTTATTTTCGATTTATCTAACGCGGACGATGCAATGCGTTCAGCCTCTGCCCCAATATTGGACATATATTCTAATCCAGGCCTGATATGAGACTTGTAGATTTGCGCCAAATCTGATGGAGTAAAATAATTCTACTTTGCAAGAAGCTCAGGTATTTCATCGAATTTTTCGCAATACCAAAAGGGTGATCAGACCATCTAGATATTTCAATGCCTAACAAGTTAGGAGATGGTGAGTTCGAGATATCTTCTCCATCGACGGAAATGGGTTGAGTGGGAGTTGGAGTACGTTTAAATGATAACTGACAACATTGTATTTCGGAAGCATTAAACAAGACCTGTTTCGCTCTGGCCCAAGCGAGTATCGTTGTGAAGTCATAGTTTAGTGAACTGAATATTTGTATTCGTATGTTAGCTATAACATTTGCACGGGAATCAGATATACATTCGAACGAGTACAAGGGTGCTGTCGTTTGTAAAACTATGAATAGGATTGAAAGTAAGAGCTAGCATATCATTAATAAAAATGAAGAACAGGGTAGCAGAGAGCACAGAACCTTGCGGCACATCGGCATGGATTATAAAACGCTCAGAAGTAACTCCGTCCAATATAACTTGAATTCAGCGGCTGGAAAGAAAATTCTCAATACATTTTAAGAAAAGACCTAATGCCTGAAGTTTAGCTAAAAAAGCAGGGTGCCAGACTCTATCGAAGACCTTCGACATATCTATTGGTTGTTGGTGAGTGTTTCGAAAACCTTCCAACGAATCGAAGGGCAATTGGTCTATAATTTGAGGGATGCTTGCCTCTCTTTTTTTGTGCAAGTTTCCATGCCTAAGGAAAGAATCCTGTCGAATAGGACAGGTGAAATAGTTTTCGTATAGGTTTAGCTAAAATAGGTGCGTAGCACTTGAGTACAAGGGGCGAAATACCATCAGGCCCAGTAGCCTTAGACACATTGAGACCTGCAAGCACTTTGTAGACCTGCTTCGTGAGGAAATGTGATGGTCTTTGGTTGGCGGAAATATACAATGTAATGTTGGTAAGGGGGAGAGGAAGATATTCGTTGATTTAAGTGGTGACTGACTATATACCGGTTTCTTTCGAATTTTTGATTGTCTAATTTATTCGCACGTTCCTCTCATTAAACGTAGAAATAGCTCTGTATTTCCTGATGGGTAAATTACTGATTATCTAGATTAAAAAATGCTCCTAACAAAGCTCATAAATGCTCTAAGCATATGGGAAAGTTGGCAAAATTTGTTCTCCTGAAAAGCCTTGGTAAGGTAGAATACGAATAAATACATTTTTGTATAATCAATATTTATTTTCAACTGAGTCAAATATAAAATCAAATCCTATGTAAATCTTTCTGGCTCTTTCTGAATGGGAAAAGAAATTTTTATGATATTCCGGATGGTACATGTTTTAATGGAGATATAGTGGACTACTGTAATCTTTTTGGTGACTAATTTAAGTCGTTTTATGCTGTGATCAATCATATTATAGGTCTATCCTTAATTTAATTCACCAGCTGGCGAGTCTTTATATAACTGAGTGCGGATGAAATATATGGGACAAGATTATTATAAGTAATAGGATGAATTTAGTTTTTTTTTTTTTAAGTTAATTTAAAATTTAATGCATTGAGGGATATATAATGCAAAAAAAAAATTATTCAAAGTGTTAATTTCGTACTTACTTAAATAAAATTTAACAAAACGAAAAAAGCATGAAACCAATATATCGTCCACCCGCCCTTACTTTTTATAACATCAATAATTCTCCGGGGAATACTTTTGATACAAAGCAATCTTTGATAAGCAGATAACCATCCCAGATTTCTTTAGTATTTTGGACAAGAAGTAGGAGTAAGGCTTTAATACACTTTAGCTTTCTGGGCATTCCAACGATTTTGTATAGAGAGAAGAGTGCCAATATTTTTGGAGGAAAAGACAGTTTTTATGGATTTCGCGGTGTGCCATGAAGCATAATATCACATAAAAGTCATATCATTACAGTTGCTCTGTAAAGACGCTTTGTATGGCAAAACAATATCATTCAGTACTTTTAGATATAGATGCTGGTTCATCATACCCACTACAAAATAGAGGGGTCCGGGACTTTCACCGCTAATAGCACTCCATACCATGATGAATAAGGTGTCTGTTTACTGGTTGCTTGTACATAAAAGGGATGAAACTTTTCATTTCAATGCCTTCGCACAAATCTTTCTGACTCAGGACGGGTTTGGAAGTCGAGTCATATTAATTCTGCCTCCGCAACTCGTTGCTTGAGAGTTCTCAGTAAAAAATCTATACCCTCCTTTGAAAAAGGTTTAAAAGGTTGCCTGCGTTCACCAAAAAACGTGGATAAGATTATGCGATCTTCCCTTTGATTTTTTCCCCTCTGTACCCGTAATTTTTTTGTTTAAATTTTCGTGCCAATCACACAACGATCCCACTACACGGAAATTTGTAGTGAATGTTCGCAACTCGTCATTTTGCATTTGGTACCTCGTAAACATCAGATTAAGTGATTTTTTTTTTTTTTATTAATTTGCTAATTTGCTTAAAAGATTCTTAATAGATTACATCAAAAGGATCATACTTAAATTAAGAAATTAAATTAATTTTACGACAATTTGATGTATTTTTTTTTGCGGTAAAATCTATTTATATAAAAGACTTTGCCCCAGAAAAAAAATTATCTATTGTTGCTTTTATAAAGGGAAGTAGATATGGGATGCGTGAAATAGTAGTGACTAACCCTCTTAATTCTGCCTATTTCACGCATCCCATACCCTGCTGCTTTATAAAAGCCACAATAAATAATTTTTTTCTGGGGCAAAGTCTATTAAACAAATGGGTTCTACCGCAAAAAAATGCATCAAATTGTCGTAAAATAAAAACGAATCATCAATTTGTTTTTTTTTTAATTTAATTATGATCCGCTTGATTTAATCTATTAAAAATCTCTTAACCAAATTAGTAAATGTACACAAAAAATAAATCGGTTGACGAGATGTTTTGACGAGTTGCGAACATTCACTACAAATTTACGTATAAGTAACCAACAATTTTGTTTTATTTTTTTGTACGAAAAATAATAGCTCACAAAAAAATAGTCTTGTTAACAAATAAGCCTAAATCATGAAACGTATTTCTTTACTGACGACAAAAAAAAAAATTGGTTTTTGTTCCGAGTGGTATATTAATACGGCCTCAAACAGTAATGACAACAGTAGCAGGTGCTAAAAACCTTTTGTATTTTGAAACTCCTGCAGTTTTGCTCATATATTGCGCCCAGTTTTAGTCGCATCCGAATCATTTTTTGAAGGACAAAATTGTTTTATATGATAAGCCTATTTAAAAATTGTTTCTCATTCACCATTGAAGGAAGATTCACCTAGATATTCTGCTTCCTCCAGATGCACAATATTTCGACCCACATTGTTTGAGTATTTTTGCTTAGAGTTTCTCAGAGTGTGCCTAATCAGTGGTATACCTGGGTCTAATGTGGACCCCTTTTTGAGAGAAAGGATCTCATGTATAAGTTCACACCTGTATATATTGCAAGTTCAACGTACACGCCATGTCGACATAGGGTCGGCTTGGCAGGCTACTTTCTATGCACTCACAGCCACATCACAGGGTTGCAATTTACTGGGCACGGTCAGTCGAGACGTTTCATGGCCAATCATAAGGACAGACCGCATCCCATATTTACATAGGTAGCACTTAACTCTTAATTGTCTCTTACATACCTACCTTTTAGCTCTAGGTAACGTCGTTTCAACAAACGCAACTCTTCTGTCTTCTAGTACTCCAAGGGGATTTAGGCGCAGTAGAGTTATACCACAATCAAATTTCTGAACCGTTTAGAAGAGCAAGCTACTCACTCACTTGGTTTCGCGTACCCAGCCTTATAAATATTGTTGCATACCAACAAAAGTATATTTGAATAAATCAACATGAGTTGAACTTGTTAATTTCTGCAATAAAGTATTGGAGGATGACGATCAAGTAGATGTTTTGTATAATGATTTCTCTAAAGCCTTCGACATGGTTAATATTAATTTTATTGTTTTTGTTTTGGTTTTTACAAAATTAGAAGCAGTTGGTTTTCATTTATTATTTACATTAGAGCATTACTAGTTTAGCCAGTCTCAAATAATATTTATTAATGAAGTAGTGTGTGTCTATATTAAAGTGCTTTCAGATGTATCTCAAGGTAGCGACATTGAGCCCATTTTGTTTATTATCTTCCTTAATGACGTCCTTCAGTATTCTTTTTGTTTAGGCTTTCCTGAGGATTTTAAAAATTTTATGCGAGTCTCTACTTGGTCTGGTGCTCTAAATTTTCAATCTGAGGTTGATAAATTTAATCAGTAATTCTAAATAGTTATTTTATATCTTATATTCATGCTGGATATATTGATAGAAAAATTAACTTCCGCCTGGGGTTTCTGAAAAGGTGTGCCTCTAAATTTTCTGATCAGTACACTTTAACATGTCTATATTCTACTTTAGTTAGACCAATTCTGGAATATTTTTCTATCCTAAAGAATCCTTACTATGCGGTCTATTCTGACAGATTAGAGAGTATGGTAAAGAAGTTCACTAGATTCGCACCAAGGAAATTACCTTCATATAATGTTCGATGTCAATTAATTCGTTTACATAATATTGCTGTTCGGTGTCAAATTTGTTATGTCATGTTTATCTGGGATATTATTGTTTATAGAATTGTTTGTCCTTATCTTTTAGATTTTATATTATTTTATGTGCTAATGAGACAATTAAGAGGTTATCATATTTTTCTTAACATCATAGAACAGTTTAATCAATGTACCAGCGTGATTGACTTTAGCTTGGGTAGAATGTCTTCTTAAATATCTCTAATCTCTTTTCCTAACTCATTGATATAATGACTGGCCATATATATTACTTATATATTTCTGTAAATCTTTAATTAGTTTTGCTGTTATGATTTTATATTTTTCAAATCTTTAGTATTCCAAACTACAATTTTGCTGTATTATTATTATGATTAAACTTACCTACTCTTAACTTATTATATAATTGCACATAAGCTCTTGTATTCCTCCTGTAGTTGGAATAAGTAAAATGAAATAAAAAATCAAATTAAATAATACGTATACTATACCGTGTACTAGTTTTATAGGTAAATTACTTGTGCCTATGATCAAGATCAATATAAACTAAGTTTAAGGCTACATATCAGAAAATATATCTTCTGAACTCCCCCATTTAAGTCTTCCTGGGTATGTGTACCAGAAAGTGAAGATTTGGTCTCTCTTTGCTCTCTAAATATTTCAATTACCTATTTATATGTTTCCAAAGTTAGGAAACATAAAACAATTTATTAATAGCAAAAAATGCATAACACTATGGTATCTCAGCTCCCTGTCTAGTAGAGAAATTTTTAAATAAATGTACAAGGGAAGAATTTAATACCTAAATTCAAACAATACCTGCAAACTAATAATCAATAGCAGAACAGAAAATGTTTCAGCTTAAAAACGCTGAGTAGTCTAGTGATATTTAACAGAAATATTCTGAATTAAAACTTTCAAATAAATGCCTATTGCAATATCGATTTATAGCGTATAGAGGTTAGTCACAATTGAAACTCCAAACTTCGAGAATGGATAGAGAACCTTGAGTAATGATAAAAATTATTTGGCAGAGTGGGTGAGAAATGTATTGTTGGGGTGTTAGGGGGTATCTATGATTTTGTGTCCTTTTTATCATAATAAATAAGCCTGTAACACTCCTATCATATAATGGATCTTAAATGATAGAGAACCGTTCAGATTTTTCACCGTGCTCCATCAGGTTTTTTATACTCCTTTTGTGTCGGGAACTACAAGATGAAAAAATGTATGCTAATTTTTTCAAATTTTTTCACTTTTATCTCAGAAATGCACGATAAACATAACCTTTTTTCATGTACTTAATGTAGGGTTTCGAGGTAGTCTGATTTTATGATTAATAGCTTTATAAATTGGTGTGTCGATAATTTAATAAAATCCGGTCAAGAGCTCACACAATTAGGATTCTGTATGTAGCCATTTCAAACGATACCCTAAAGGATACAACAAATATTTTATGAGGTTCCCAACTTACTCACTTAAAAAATAAAATACATATGTGGATTGGCACCCGAAGGCTACGGATAGGTCATGCTTAGACAAACAAAAAATTGTACGGGTGGGGGGAGGAAATTGTAACGGTTTGCGCGATAACGGGACTTTATGATATTTTGTTATTTTTTTATAGATAACCCTGTAACTTCTGAACATTACAACCTGTGATGATGATTTAAACTTAGGTAGATAGATAATCGTTGGACCTTTCCAATGTCTATAAATTTCTTCCCCATCCTTCCCATTTTGAAGTTATGAATCAACAAAGTTAACATTTCGGAATTTGTACTTGTTTTATTTTTATTTAACTACTATTTTTATCAAAAAATACGTCATCAATATCAATGTTTCATATTGAATTTAAAATTCCCAAAATCTTAGCTTTAAAATGATCTATAACACTCTGTACCCAAAATATAACGCTGTATGCGTTTTTTGCACTTTTTCTTAAGCATCTCCAGCTAGCGAAAATGGCTGAAAAAATTCAATTAGTGCCAGAAATGACCTATCTCATAAGTATTGAATTCTCAAAATGTGCGCATCACAAAGATCTAACATTCTGCCAAATTACGAAACCTAAGGCACGTCATTTTCGACAAAAACGTCTGTAACACACAGACAGACAGACGGACGGACGCAAGAACGATTCTATAAGGGTCCGGTTTTTTTTCCTTTTATGGTACATCACCCTAAAAGAGAGGCTTATTTAAAAGTTGATTAGACATTGTTGGTGCACAATTATCAAACTTTATCATAAAAACAGAATTATCTCAAAAACGGTTGCGTGTAGCTAGGTACTTGTGAAAAAAATTTGAATAAAATGTTATTTTTTTTTACTTTATGTGTGATTCCCGATATAATATTAGTAGAATACTGATTTAGCATTTCAATGAAAGCCTGGAGTGTATAGTAAAAGTATTCCACGGTATTATAAGAATAAGTACCCAAAATTATAGCCCCCCCCTCCCTGTATATCAATCATTTGAAAGGTGTCCAAAAGTACTCGCAACAGAGGACCAAAGAATTCCTCACACTCAGCAGGAAGGAACTAAGGCTCATAACGGGCCTACTTACTGGGCACTGCCCACTTAGATACCATCTTAAGAAGAAGGGTAAGGTCAATGATGAGACCTGTCGATTCTGTATTGAAGACGATGAATCCGCTGAACATGTCCTATGTGACTGTGAAGCTCTGTGCCTCATAAGGCTAAGACATCTAGGAAAGGCATTTCCACTGCCAGAGGATGTCCAAAAATGGCCCTAAAGAATATTATAGGCTTCATCAAAGACCTTAAATTCGAATGGGCGCCCTAGGGCATAAAGGGGTAATGTCACAATAGATCTTATAGGTGGCAGTGTCCAGATGAGAGGCAGAAATCCTGTCTGCATCACCCGTAACTAATAATAATAATAAAATAATAAGGTGTCCAAAAGAATTGTTTTGCTATTCTATTAGCGTCATTTGTTCTAAAATGGCTTTTTGGATGTGAGCCATTGCATAGCCTTCGTTAGTTAAACTTAGAGATATGTACGTTTATGATTTTCTGTACATTTTAGTTATATTTTATTTTCAAAACAAGTCCATGTTAATTTATTTAGTTTTATTCTTAACTATTTTCCAATTGTTTATATAATGTAAGTATTCTGATCTTGCGACATGTTTTAACCTACTTGCCTGATATTTTGCTCTGTATCTAAATTTATTTAGGCTTGTATATAATTTAATGTGTGGCTGCCTTTAAAATCATAGAAAACTTTTTAGTAATAATCAATTTTCCTTATATATATATACAACAGCTGCGGGTCTAGGTCAGGTGAAACTATGATCCGCTAATATTTTTCAGTTAAGCTCACCGCAATTTATCAAAAACAACAAATCATCAATATTCAATAAAAACTTATTTTAATTTTGATTAATTTATAGCGAGATTATAAAAGAAACTCTAAAACAAAAGATTTAACAGAATCCATAAAAAAAAGCTATCTGCACAATTAACTATTCTAGAAGAGATCCGAGAATTTTCCGTTCTCTTAAAAGCCATAAATAATAATTTTCTTTTAGATGACCTCCACTGACATAGTGACTCCAAAAAGCATCTAAATAAACCATTTTTATGGGTTGCTTTTTTATAGTTGCATCTATTAAGGTATCGTGGTCGATGACTCAACTAAACAAATTCCAAAAAAATGGAAATCCTCTCTCGAAACGCGAAATCAAGTTTTATACTGCGTAAATTTTAGTAGAATTTGTAGTGGTATTCTACTTTTAACTTGGATGAGACTGGTTGTAACTAATTAGTTAATCATAATGTGGGTGTGTTTCGATTTGGTTATGCAGAAAAAATGCAAAAAATTTAGAAAGAAACTGGTATAATGCTTGATAAATATAAACAATAAATAAATAATTTAAAAATAAATTGTGTTGCGTAATTCAAACACATGTGATGAGTTCTCATAGGTTGTTTTAATTTTATTACTTACAATCAATGTTCAGTCGCCCGGCGATGCTTTTAGAACTTGTTAGAAGTCCATAAATATATATTTAATTAGATAATAAATAAGAGCTTAGCAGTGTTATAATGTGCTACTTCTCATTGGCTAATTTTAACATGCAACTAGAGTGAATCATAAAATTTGGAATAAAATAATAATCATATATAGTTTGTGTAAAATCAAAATGTAATAGTATAAAAATTTTAAATATAAAAGCATCTGATTGATTCTGGTAGGTAGTTGTTATTTGAGTGGTAATCTCAGTTATAGTAGTGCTGTTTAGTGCAAGCTTGCGTAATTCGTCCCAACTTTGCTGCAATCTTCACACTAAATCCAATTTATAGTTCATAACCAAGCAATACAAACATTACCATATTCTTCAATAAATAAGTTCTTTAATTTTTCTTTTCATTTTCTTCTTTATCAGCTTCTTGTATCTTTGGAATTACTTCTTTATTATGTATATCGTCAATATAGCTCCGGACTGGACACTCAACTAGAGACTTTTCTTACGGAACGTTGGAACCGTAAAATTCACAAGTTTGGTAAGTCCAAAATCGTTGCGCTAGATATTTCAAAGGCCTTTAACAGAGTGTGGCGCATCTATCTGGTGTTCTATCTGGTCGCCTAATTCGTGTTGTACTAGATGGCGTTATATCTGGACCTCACCCAACAAATACCGGTGTGCCCCAGGGCTCTGTCATCCCTCCTTTTCTCTTCCTAATTTTAATTAATGATATATGCTTTCTTTTGCTTGCAATCCTATGTATAGCTTTGCCGATGACAGTACCCTTGATATCTCTTACTCAATTGATACTCTTTCGGACTCCAGAGGAATGACGCATGTGTAAAACGAAACCGTATGATTTGTTTTGGCAATATGTTCGCCTGGGACAAAGCGAATTGCGTCGAATTTAATTCATCAAGTTCCAAAGCTGTTTCATATCTTTTAAACAAGATACCCTTTTAATCATTTCCATTTAATTTGATGGAGCATTCATTTCCGTCACTAAACATTCTTGGCATTCATACTATACTAGTTAAGCTGGACTGCCAAAAAAGCATAAAAATGTCTTGGATTGATGAAAATATGTAAGAAATAGTTTAGCACGGCAAATATAGCGCTCCTCTATAAGTCACCTGGAATGGAATATCATTCTCACAGCTAAGCCGGGGCTGATCGTCCATCCTTAACTTTATTGGATATTGTCGAAAAGAGAGCATTCAATCCATTGACGATTTGGTAATAGCTTGTCATATCGACTCAGCACCCCCGGATGCCTTTCGCTCCTTTATCGATACATGCGTTGTTAATATTCCGATTAAATATCTAGATTGATCCCACGTAGACTAGATACTCGAGCTGCAAGCCGTGCAAATTCGTTCAGCCATCAAAATACATACTTTCAGCCGTATAGTCAAATTCCGTTATGCTTTCTTATTCTGAACTGTGCGAATGTCGAACAGTCTACGATCTGTCTTTCCTCCAGCATACAATCTGCGAAAGTTTAAGAGTTACATACATCGGCACCTGCACCACTTTCTTCATGTCCTATAACCTGTTTCCTATCTCCTTCCTGCCATGCTATGCTTTGCTTAGGATATCCCCTAAGTTTGAATTAAGGGGTAACACCACTGTAAATTTTTCAGAAAATCAATTTTTTTTTCATTGGCTTAAAAGATGCGTCGAACCTTCTAGAATATGAGGCATAAAGCTTTACATATACCTGAAAGGAATTTTCTTCATTGAAAATTGATGCTCCTCCCCGAGCCTGCCGGTCTGCTCCCAAATGACTACTTGCGTCAAATAAACCCTACTGGGAAAGTGCTTTCTTACTTTACTGACACTAATACAGTAACATATATCGTTAGGAAGTGTTTATGTTTAGTTAAAATCATTTTCAAGCAAACTACGATAGTTTAGCGTCTGTTGATGTAAAATTTAAACTGTCGAATTTTTCATGTCAATAACTCATTTCAAAACTTTATACGTGTTTTTCTCGAAACACAATTTTTCAAAACGGGACGCAGCATAACTTCAACAATTTTCATTCTCTTCATTTGAATTTTTAACAGTATCTTTAAAATAACATTTTGAAGTGAAATAGGTAAGGGATTTTCGATACGTCCATTTAGACATTATTTATTATCAAATGATTACCGCTTTTTGTGTCGTAAATTGAACGATTTCATTAAAATACCCGACAATCATACAAAAATGAATACTTTCAAAAGACTACGTACTTCAATAGCTATGATCATGTAGACTAAGCGATTTTTTTTTACAAATTTAAAATTGCACCAGCTGCACTGCGTGCCGCAGAGTGCTTTAAATTCGACAAGCCTCGTGAAAATGGCTCTGGTGTCACCATTTACTAATATTTTTTTTTAATAATTTTTTTCTTGTATACTTAAATATATGCTTAATAACTTCCATGAATATTATTATTCTATTACCTTTCTTTACATAAAAAAAAAATTGTCTAAAAAACGCTATTTTTAAGACAATTACAGTGGTTTAACCCCTTAAATAAAAATGGTTAAAATATTGACAATAATTATACTTAGTTCGAAATTCAGCAATAATATTTATGTCTCTTTTGCATGCCTTATTCACTGGTTTAGTTTCATAAAGGCGTTGCCTAATGATTGAGATAAAGTCGATTCTTGCGAGAGTCAATTCAAATATAAGGTAAATGTTGAGGGAATTTTTTCTGCCAAATGCATTTTACATGTATTCTGCAGAAGAAGATAATACCGGCTCTTCGGAGCGGGAAAAAGTAAAGGGTTCTTTTAACCGTGTGCCCTTAAAATAACTTCTAATAATATAAATTTATTTTTGTTAAATAAAGGTGCTTTTGTGTGAGTATATTGAATAGTATATTGCATCTCCTCTGATTTATGTATATGATATTGAGAGATTGAGCTACTTAACACTGGCAAAGTAGGGAACGAAAATAACCATAATTTTAGATTTTTCAAACAAGAAAATTACATTGAAATAACGTTCTGCTCTTTAAATTAATAGCAACAATCTTGTTAAGTAAACTTTCAATTTTTGGTGTAATTTGAAAGAGTATAGCTAATAAAATAAAAACTGCACTTTAATGTTTATTATTTTTTATTATTATTTTTTTAATCATTATTTCAAAATCTCGTTTCTTTTTCTTATGAAATATGAATTACCGATAGTTTTTTTAATTTTTATTAATATTTTCCCGATTTATTTATTTTTTTATTTGGTTGATAGCTATTATTTCGCAATTTATTTATTTTGGTTATATAATAAGAGTTATCAATCAACTTTTAAAATTCTTGTCAAAAATAAAAATTAATGTGCGATTTTAATATTTTTGATAAAAAATGCACTGCTAGACATTACTTCTGATGGCGTCAAAAAGTCTGAATCTTCTGTGTACACTAAAACCTCATAATTGCAAAGAAGGTGCTGTTTCCTCTTCATCTTCACATAATCTCCACGTGGTGTCTCTAGATAGTTTAATGATGTAGAAATACTTATTCATCCAACACTTCCCAGTTTTTCAAAGCATAATAGACTCCTTCTCCAATTAGAGAACAATACTGGTGTATTTGTTTGACAAAAATTTCGATAACTCATCTTATTTATTATATTAATGGTCCTACTTACTACCAGTTCTTTCCACAACACTTATATTTCTTTTCAAATTTTTTAGAGTATTATATACTGTCATACTCGTATGTATATAGCAATAATACGCAATCGGTTTACATGCAGTTATCGTGCGTACAACTGAAACGACCTTCTCATAAGGTCACTCCAGTTTATAGCTAAGCTATAAAATGACTCAATCGAAAATATTTAGTTGAAAAAAAAAGACTCAACTATCAAAAATCTAACGGAGATGAAAAAACCTTGCATGTACCGTCTACAGGTACAAAAAAAGTGTAAATGAAATATAGATAAAAAAAAACTCACACTTCCGCTCCACAGTTTTTCTAACACTGGAACATGTATACCGTTTAAGAAGAAAAATATATTTACCGCAAACTATGAACACTGAATATTTCCGAAATTTTACACCGGGAACTAATATTTTTGGTAGGAAGTGTCCGAAATAATTATTTTGTCCCCTTTCAAATTTAATTGCGGTGCACAATTTTATACTTTCCGACACACAAAATTAAACTTTGGCTTAAAGAATGACTTATATTCGACAAAACAACCTGTCAATTCGAATGTATACCGATTTTTAACGTTAGATTATAAGTATAGGTACCTTGGTAAGCTCATTAAAATCATTTAATACCTAAAAATAGCACCGAGGATTATATCTTATCGATTTTAATTAATCGAATCAAAAATTTTACGATGTGGCTGGCCCCCTCATTAAAATAGATTTATTAGAAGACCTCTTTTAAAGGTGTACGACTCACATCTTTCACCTAAGATGATGTATTTCTCGCGAAAGGTCAATGGTACTTTATTTTCTGCATATAAATTTTTATGATTTTTTTAGTGAAATGAATTTCGACAGGATTAATCGATGACATTATTATAACAAACTGCATTAACTGTATATAAGTCAATCTATTTTTCTAGTCGCAATAAAAATGTTTGATTTATTTGATGAAGAAAGATCATTTCAAAATAGCGTTTTTTATGGCGCATATGATATTTACATATATGCATAATGTACATAGTTTTCCTATAGTGAATTCTAATTCTTATGAAAATACCCAGCAAACAATTTCTCGAAGTTTTGATTTTGCGAAGAATTCTCGAAAATGTAGAAAGTAGGAAAGAAATAGTTTCGAAAGTAAATAAAATCCATTATTTGAGAATACTTCGCTTTTCCAAGATGAACTCGAAATTTGGACTTAAAACAATTTGCTGATCTGATTTCTCGAAAATATTTCGAAGTTTTATTTACTCTGAAGAGTCAAGTTAAAACTGTAAGTTCTAAACATTTATTCCGTTGCGAAATTCATGCGCATTTCAGAAAATTCTTTCATTTCTGACTGACTCTCGTCGATAGTGGTGCTTTTTGTCAGAGATTAAATGATATTATTTTTATCAGCAAAAACTATGCTATCTCCGTCAAAGACAACAACAATTTCCTTTAATTTTACTTCAAGATAATGATAAATGAAGTCATTCTGAAGATATTCTGTCTAAGGTGTGTAACAGGTAATAACTCGATGACCCGTTTCGATATCGATTCATTTGTTCAAAGAAAACTCGCGTATAATAAGGCTATTATATGCAATCAAAATACATTCAAAAAGCTCGAGATTATTTCGATAAAACGACTCGGAATCGAATCGTTTTTACGATTCGATATAGCCTTCGTTTTTCTTTTCTTTTTCGAATCGATAAGAATCGAAAAGGACTTCGAGATCGAAGTCTTAGTTCACATTAACGAATTACTACTTTTATATTTTGAACATATACCCTGTGGTGGCAATTTAAAACCAATATTAACCCAGCAAACATTACGATACGATATCGAATCGAACACGATTCGTTAATGTGAACTAAGAACTAAGTAAGAAATGAAAGACTTGTCTGAAATGCGCATGAATTTTGCAATGGAATAAATTAACTTACAGTTTTTACTTGACTCTTCACAGTAACTAAAATTTCGAAATATTATCGAAAATCAGATCAGCAAATTGTTTTAAGTGAAAGCTTCGAGTTCATCTTGGAAAAGCGAAGTATTCTCAAATGATGGATTTTATTCACTGGGAGCCCAGCAAACATTACGATTGCAGATCGATTCGGAATCGACCCGCTCAATCGAAGTTTAACTTCGATCTCGAAGTCGTTCTCGATTCGATATCAAACCGAAAATGAAAGAAAAGGAACGCTTATTCGAATAGAAATAATGAATTCGTATCGATTCGTCTTTTCGAAACTATTTCGAAGATTTTTCGTGTATTGGTGCTATATATAAGGGTCATATGTATTCGAGATTTCTTCGTAAAATCTATTCGATTTCGAATTGGACAAAGGAGTAAACTATGCTTTGTAAAAACTACTCGATATCCAATTGAAAATAAATAACCAATATATGAGAAATATTTAGCAAATGCAAATTTTAATTTCTCAGAACTCACTTCATTTTTTTCGGCCGAATACACGAAAAGAATGGTGTTACCACGCTTGCATTGTCGTGCACAATCTGAAAAATCATGTACTGATAATTTTTTGGGAAAACTTCGTAATTTTTCGAGGAGATTCGTAGAAATAAAAAGTTCTCGGATTATACTGCAAGTTCTCTGAACCTGAAGGCCATATGTCGAAAAAAATTCATAAAACCAAAAAAATTTCGACTTGTTTCTCTTCGAGAATTTCTCGCAAATGCGAAAACCCGAGAAAATGTTTGCTGGGAAAACTCGTATTGCGAAAGTACTTGTTAGTAACAACTTCAGGTTTTCTTCGTGAAACATTTTGTTTATGGAAAATTGGGCTGGCAGATATTGCTGGTAACTTTATGCACGGCAGTACTACATCTGCACCTCCACTATTTAAATTTTTTTGACGAAATGTTTTTTCTACATATATCCGCCCTATTTCCACAAAGCATACTACCCGTGTTCACTTCGGTTGACGCTACATAAAAAATGGCATCTTAATCTCTTTTCTTTAAATTTAGAAAAAGGTTTAATGTTAGATTTAGGCTTCCACAATTCTAGTAGAAATAACTGAACTTCAATAAATTGGAAACTTAGTTAAAATGGCTACAATTTTATTTAATAGTACAGTGCGCACGTAAAATATAATCACACTATTATACACCTTTGGCCTTACAGGACCGATGCTTTGAATCTGAAAATGCGGATGCATATTTTTAAATAAGATAATTTTTAGACTGGAAATGATTTATTGAACTCAAACTTTATTCGTAATAATAAAATAAAACTCATAAAAACAAATATCTTTTAAAAACCATGCATCATCATGATGGTCGCTATTTTGTTCAATATTTCCGGACATTTTGGACAAATGTAATGAGCAAATGTACTTGTTGACTTTTCGTAAAAGTAAGATTATTACATTTGCTATTACAGTAAGTTACAATCTTGATCTTGTAAATTGGACAGAGGCCAAAAGGACTGTGTGCAGATTGCGCTCATGATGATATTGGGAGGACGGCTGGACTGGCTCTTCTCATTGCTCTTGGCGTGTGGTCTGGATTTGGAAAGCCCTCTAGCCAGCAGAGGCGATGGTACCAGAGCTGCGTTTTGGGCTTTACTTCTCTGTGAGTTTTCTTGTAAAGGATTCGTGGACTGAGGGAAGTGCTTTATCGAGCCTTCCCCGGTCCAGTTTTAAATTGTTTACGGACGGGTCTCTCACTAATGAGGGAGCCAAAGCGGTCGTTTACCTTCCTAAACCTCACATTGGGATGGAATACTCACATGAAAGACACACCACTGTCTTCCAGGCTACAGTTTTCACCATCGCAATAGCAGCGAAGATATAGATCAAGGGAAAGGACATTGTCATCCTTTCGGATAGCCAGATCCTGAGTAGCCTGCGGATAATATCTATGTTACTGGGGGACTGCAGGTCATCTGTGGGTAAGTTGTGTATATACAACTAGGTGTGCCTTCAGTGGGTTCCTGTTCACATGGGGATCATAGGGAATGAAAGGGCTCAAATTTTAACTAGGGCTGGCCCTAATTCTCCGTTTCTATGACCGGAACGCGTCGTAGGCGTTTAAACCTCGCGTATCGGGTCTCTCATCAAAGCGGATTAACATAGGAAGCATCAGCAGAGATGGGAGAATCTGAGTACTTGAAGGTACACAAAACTCCTTCTTTATGGACCTAACAGGATTTTCTCTGATTTTCTTATGGCGCTCGGAAGGAAACAATGTACCTATAGAACTGTGGTTGGCATCATTACTGGCCCAGCTCGTTTCACGCTCATCTAACAAGGATAGGAGTTGTTGACAGCCCTAAGCGGCTATCCTGGCTGGAAGGAGAGCCTGAGACAACCGAACCCTTTTTGTGTGCTTGTCTGGCTTTCGCCCGGAACACGCTGAATACTTTGGTTTCTGCCCACCTATATATAGGGGAGTTGAAAAACCTTCCTGACTAAGACCTGACGCACTTCAGTAAGAGGACAGGAAGGTTTTTGTGATAGAGCAGGACAGCACAATGGGTCGTTATGTCCTTCGTGCTTGAGATATCTCGTCCGCTTCATTACAAAAAAAACTTACTAGAGATATGAAAATATTAATTGAAGCGGTTCATTTTTATACCCTAAGCGATGAAATCATATCGTGTGATGGGCGCCATGTAACTTTTGTATAAAGGTAAATTATATAACCTATTTTCAGTTCACAGCGTTATAATTTCAGTTCAATAAATCTGTTAATACAAGAATAGGACTATTGTTATTAATATTAACTATGTGAACTTTACATAAAACTGCTCATTAACTCACGTGCACTTGCACTCTACCGCGGGTGAGCATATTAATTAACTTGAATATGTTTTAGATACAAAAAAAATTCTTAGCTTTCTCCAGGATAAATACAATTCTAGCTTTTCTTATTCTCTTTCCGGTTTTTCTTTATTTTTAAATTATCCCTTAACTTTTTACTTACTTACTAATCTTTTTATATTTTCCTGTTCGAACTTTTCAATCCTCCGAGCAGCACCAGTAACTATGAAACATATGTACTTTGCGATCTTTTATGATCATCCGCCTCCTTGATTCTAGCCAGTTCCTAAAGGTATAATTTTGACTGGACTCAATTCATCGAGCTCTCTAATATATTAGAATTGCACTTATATAGGCCTGCTTAAAACTTTTATCGAAGGCGCCATCCGATTTATTTTTAATTACATTAATAATCTTGTAATATAATTTTACCTCATTTGCAATTTTAATAATTATAAAACGGAAAGTCTTAAGGCTAAAACACAATGTGGGCGACACGACAAAAACGCCGTAAAAAACGCTGTCATTTGGGTTCTCATAAAATGGCGATGTATGGTATACTCTACAAACTTAAATGAAAATTGAAATTTGTCGCACGTTTAGGATGCGTTTAGAAAAATTAAGATTTTGGGCTGCGTTCATCTGTATTGGACTGCATTCATATGTATTGTTTGACGTTTAACGTATCGCGAAAAATAAAGCATAATAATTTTTTGGTGATAAATTTATTTAACAATACCTAATTAGTGTCAATTAATTCGAAAAACATTTATTAAAGAACCTCAGCTGATATTAGAAGATAAAGGGTTTTCCAATAAGATGTGCTATTTCGGTAGATGTCACTTTTAGAGCTGTCATTTTTTGACATTTGACAAGTAGAAACTACGCCATTAATAAAAATGGAACGATACACGATTCAAAAACGCATTGAAATTATTAAAATTCACTATAAAAATGGTGAAAATGTGGCAGAGACGGTTCGTAAAACTCGAACATTTTTGAGACGTCGTAAAGCACCTTGTCGGACCGCAACACAGAAATTGGTAAAAAAATTCGAGCTGTCGGGACAAGATAGTGATGTGAAGAATAAAACCCGTGCACGTCGCTCAAGAACAACCGAGAATATTGCTGGTGTAGCCGAAAGTGTTGAAGAAAACCCAGGTTTGTCCATTCCTCGTCGTTCTTTGGAATTAGGCATTCCACAAACATCATAGCACCGTATTTTGCATAAAAATTTGGGACTTAAGGCTTATAAGGTTCAGTTAACACAAGAACTCAAGCCGGCCGATTGGGTCCTTGAAATGCATGAAAATGATGCGGAATTCCATCGAAAACTCATCTTGAGTAATGAGGCCTATTTCCACCTCGATGGCTTCGTTAACAAGCAAAATTGTCGCATCTGAGGCTCGGAAAACCCAACAGTTATTGTTGAAAAGCCTCTCTATCCTCAACGTGTGACTGTTTGGTGCGGTTTATGGTCCCGCGGGGTCATTGGACCTTACATTTTCGAAAATGAGGCTGGAGCAACAGTTACGGTGAATGGATTGCGCTATCGACATATGATTAATGATTTTGTGTGGCCGGAATTGGATGGTATTGATCTGCACAACGTTTACTTTCAACAAGACGGTGCTACGTGCCATACAAGCAACGAAACCATTGATCTTTTACGGGAAAAGTTTCCGGATCGTGTTATCTCTCGAAGAGGTGATCACAATTGGCCACCGAGATCTTGTGACTTAACACCTTGCGACTTCTTCCTTTGGGGCCACGTAAAAGAGAAGGTTTACGCCCAGCCCAGCGTCGATTCAAGACCTTAAAGATGGAATTCGTGAGGCTATCGAGGACATAGGACAGCCACTTTGCGATTTGGTTATGGAAAATTTCATGAAAAGGATTTGGCCCTGTAGGCATAGTCGTGGTGGTCATTTGGCTGATGTTATTTTCCATTATTAACGGCATACCTTCCTCTTTATAATGAAGTAAAGATCCGATCATTTATCTAAAAAAATGGCATTTTTCTTTGAATATCAAAATAACACCTCTTATTGGAAAGCCCGTTATATGTATGCAGTATATACAAAAAAATTCTTAGCTTTCTCCAGGATCTATACAATTCTAGCTTTTCTTATCCTCTTTCCGGGTTTCTTTTATTTTTAAATCATACCTTAACTTTTTACTAATCTCTTTATATTTTACTGTTCGAACTTTTTAATTCTCCGAGCAACACCAGTAACTTTGAAACATATGTACTGTCTACTTTCCAATCTTTTATATAAGCCAATTTTTGTACCTAAGTGTACTATACTAGTACTATAAATCGCATAATTCCGAACACTACAATACAGATTGGTGTTTGTTGTAAGTGTAATAGCTTTTTTTTAAAAACAAATTCCTCATCAAATTCATATGGTAGAGAACCCCAAATCTGCAGCCTATAACTCATAATAGCCTAATTACAACTTTAAACATTTCATATTTCTTAGAATGTTTAATTCCATTAACTGCACCCATTTCCATCTCAGTACAGTCACGCCTGCAAACTCTACAAACGAAGTGTATAATCCAAAATATACGTTTAGGGCCAGCAAAGTTAATAGCTTAAGGAAATCTTATAAGTCAGGTCATATAATTATGCAAAATTATACCTAGTTCATTTAACTTACTCTACAATAATAAACGCGAAGAAATACGGCTTACATTTAGAATGTTTAAGGGAGTCAAAAATGTGCATCTACGCCCAGTTATCTAAATTTCTGGTGGTGTGCAAAAAACACTGGAAATACAAGATCATTGCAGTCTTGAAAATAATATTCAAGAAAGAAAGACTTTCGTTGCATAATGCAACATGTATGTCGTTAAGTATATGTTGATATTGGATATACCGTAAATAATAATAAAGAAATATATTTAAACACTGAAGAAAACTGAATCCCCATGCATCCAGAGCTCCAACAGAGTTTTTCAATTAAACATTGACGAGAGAGAGAGAAAAATTGAACCAGTTATTGCACTTGTTTGAAAGAAATTGCCAAAGATGTCTGGCTGTCGTTTGAAGAAAATAAATCTCTGAAGACGCTTCGCGGTTCGGTAATGGTAATACAAGCGATTACATAATATGTTGAAAAAAATCACAAGATTGCCCTTAATGGAATTCAATTTCATTCAGAGCAGCGTATTTTTTCTTTTTTTTCAAAGAAGCAAGTCCTACATACTTAGTGCTTTCTTCACATCAGTCAGCAGCAGCCACTGGACCAGATTATGCCTCTCACTTACCACCAGTACAAAAAAAAACACAGAAGAGAAAAATGAAAGAAAAACTGAAATTTATCTTGCTGACAAGAAATCCAATCGATAAGGTAAGGTGCAAGTTAAGGTCACTAAGTCGTGATTCGAATGCTTGGCGTGGAGACCTCAACATCACCTGATCGGGCTCCATATATTTTCGGTATAATATGTTGGATAATAATCAGACCACATGCGCTAAAATTGGCAGTTTCGAGAGTTGAGCGCATAAATAATGCGCTCCTGACTCGCAGATAATATCTTATCTGCACCTGTGAGGTGAAGTGAGCATAAGTATTCGGGTGATCACAACTGAAATTTCCTGAATTACTTGTCTGCCGTTCATAAAATGTGACCAGTTCCGTCGGCATCTTTGTTGTGATATCTTTGAAGACTTTTCCGGTTCACAAAAAAAACCCTTCTTTTGTGAATAAATATTTTCAAAAGACAAATTATCGGGCACCAGCAGGCAATTTCATCATGCACGAGATTACTATAGAGGTGGTGTGGTGGTTATACGAGTACTTACGTGAATTACGTTGTTAAAAGTAAAACCGATTATTAATACTCTGTAATTTCTGATTATTATTTAAAGTTTGGTGATGGAAACCGGCAGTAAAGGCCTTGCGACATCAGCATGTAACACCAGCTTATACATATTACGCTGAAATTCAAATATTAAAAGAGAAAGAAATATGAGAATCAAGTGATGGTAATGTTGAAATGATTACCGATCTGAAGGATTCTAGTTTCCTTCACTACATTGCAAATTTACAGAAAAGAGTAGGGTCTTACCTGACATTTCCCTTAAATATATGATTTTGTTTTTTTGTTTTTTGAAAAACATTTATACCTATAGAACTTTTCCTAAATACAAATAAAATGTTTTATGATATTTTTCCTCTTCGGAAGTATCTTATTTAGAAATTTTTAAAATTGTTCCATCTGCACAAATCCATGTATTTAGAGGTAAAATTTTATTCGGTAATAATATTAATTTTTACTGGAAACAAAAAAAAAATGCTTGTAAAAGTATGCTGACCGTAGTCAGCTGCTCACCCTCTCACAGACTCGGTCTCAGTAGGGCGCATGTTTGCATTGCCTTCTGCCAAAGTACCTATGCGTAACAAAGAACTCACGCCGTGTACTGTTTGAAAGGGAAGGTTAAGATATGGAAAGGAGTTGGAAAAATAGCAAAGGCACGAGGGAGACTAGGTGTTCTTGTCTTCATCGACCATCCCGCTTCTTTAGATTCACTTCTCTTGTAATTAGTAATTTAATTTAAAATCGTAAAAATAGAAATATTCCAAAAACAGAAGCATAAGCATTGAGAATATAACTAAATTGAGACAATATCTAACTCCGAGGTAAAATATTTCAAAATTTAAATTAACTTTCACTTCAAAGTCACAAATATAATGAAATAAAAAACAAAACGTATTGCTCCTAACGCATAGTACTGCCTTTCACTGAATACTTTTAATGTACATAAATAAATTCATCTGCTACATTAATTGTTGGAAGTTGATGCTTGCAGTTTTTTCTTTTATCCCATATATGCATTCTGATCAGTACGACGAACAATTTTTGTCCTATATAAAGCTCGGAGCTCTGCTAGGGAATAAATCTTGCGAACTTAAGGTGTCATAAGAAGCCAGATTATTGTCTCACCGAGTTCCCAGGGAATTGCGCTAGACTCATATAGCGCTAAAGTGGAGAATCCCATATCATGCTCGGGGAATAAAATTTAGTGTTGATATAGGAATAATAATTCCTATAATGTACTTACATATATCGTAATCTCATATTGATGCTCAGAGTTATATAACACTTTATATATAACTTATTGTAGAAATTTAGTGTTATATCGTAGTTGTAGGATTTCATAAATTGGTCTATTTCACTTATATAGGAATTAAATATATCCCCATGTAATAACTTATTTAGGAACAAATTATCCTATAGTATAGGAAAAGTGATCCTAATGTAAAATCAGTAAAAGACAATAGATCCTAGTTGAGTCTACAAATTTATTATTCATGTGGAACTCATTATGCATGCGTGACTTAAAGTCCTATAGAAAGTTTTCACTTAACACAAAAGATGGTATTATAAAATATGATTGAGGAACATATTTATTAATATTAAAGTTGTTTTTTCATATTTTACCAACGATTTAAATTTTACTGTTAGTATTTAACACGCTAGATCGAAAAATAACAAAGCGCCTCAAAATAAATAAATAAATAAATAGAATGTTTAATTAATTATGTATGGTTAAAAATAGTTATATTTTTTTGGTTCTCCAAATAAATGGAACTAATGGGAATTTATCTAGTTTTCAATAAATTTACCAATTTGTCATTATTTTCATGTTTCTAAGCTAATTTACACCTAACTAAAAATGCGCCTTTTTTTATTATAAATATGGCCGTTCAAATAATCAGTAAGCATGGCTACTTGGTAGGGGTACATAAGAAAGAGATGATATAGGACTTCAGTTCTCCATTAAAGATTATAAATGTTGATATAACACACAAACTTTCCAACCATGACTTCAACACTTACATAAACGCTTATATAGGTAACAAATTCCTATATAAAGATGTATATTGCTGTGTTGAGAATAGATATTTTGATATGGCATTTGTAGTGCTATATAAGCATAGTAGAGCAAATACCGAAACAAAAACATTCATATAGCACTTATGTTCCTATTTCGTGATGTGAATTCCTATATGAGAATTCCGACCGGGCAGCGTAGCGTGCTTTTAAAAGATTCTTGACAGTTGAAAGAAGTTACAATAAATTTTTGTGAACGTGCGAACAGTAGCATACGGTAATAATTTTAATTTAAAGCAGTCAACTCGGTCTATCAGAATTGAGTTGAGTGTATAAAACCATATAGACGAAGGAAAAATGAAACAAAATTCCAAGAAATCGAATAGCAAAAGCAGACGACAAATTTTGTGGATTTTTGCTATCAGATTTCGTAGAATTTTGCTGTAACAAGACACTTTAGCATCTTCTGTGAGCTTTGATATAGGAACAGAATTTCCAAGTGATCCCCTTGATCCTATATAAAACTTCACAAAATACTGATTGCTTATATGAGTTCTGATATCGAAAATGAATTCTTACCGAAATTACTTATTCCCCGCAGTTTTATATAAGGGTTGATTTAAGATTGATATGAAGCTTGATATATGAACATACTTCCCAAGAGCTGTACTCCCGTATTTAAATTCCCCAATACTGATATGGGAAAATTATATAGGATTACAATTCTCTGGGAATTATAGTCCTATATACTCACGTTTATAGTACTTATATTCAAGTAATAAATTCTTCATATAGGACTTATACTGCTTAGACTCATATAAAACAACAAATGTAAATATAACACTCTAGTTATTTCTTTAAGAATTACAAGATCTATGTAAGAACTTAAATGTTGATCGAGATTTATATAGGAGCCATATAGGAAACATTCCAAATTTTTAGCACTTGAAGTCTTAACGATGTTCCTTGGGACGTGTTAGCTTGATCCAGTTTGATCTAGTACATTTTGTAAAATATAGTACAGAATCGAAATCAGTAGGTGCTGAGAAGCAGTTTGAGTACCCACACAACTATACTCGGAAGCTTAAATAGCCATCCCCATACTCACCTTTTTAGTATTTCCATTTTTTATTCGAACTGAGGTACTAGATTTTTCACACCTTAGATCGGTTGTAACTCGGAAGGGTTATGTCCAATCGGAAAACGGGTTTCACTGTTCGCCTCAACTCATTACTAGCTACAATTCGTAGAAGAAAATTTGTCTCGCATGGTTGGGTGCATATTTAATGCGGCAGGAGGTGACAGGGGGGGGGGGGGGGTAGCAAAATCTACAGGGTGGAAGGTGGTTGCAACATATTATGCTGTATATCAAATTGAAGGTCTCGCCAAGTGTTATTGGGTCGTGTACAAAAAACTTTCTCTGGACGTTTTTACTGCCGCAAAAGCCATTATCATGCACTTGGGCCAGATACACCCCAGTTACCATATTTCGTATATAATTTTGCATTTCTTTCTTCCATGGGTATAAGTGCTTGTGAATATTTTTCTCATAGTCATTTTCTATCACGAACAAGTTCGCTAAAGCTTTTCCCCCATAAATTGAAATAAACATTGTTAATAAAATATGTTCAGAGTATCATAATGCATCGTTTAAGTCATCTCTCATGTCATGTCGGGCCTAAAGTTGTATGAAGAGTGGGTATTCCGCTTTATTTATGGTTCTTTTAAAATCTTCTTGGGTAAACTAAGAAATAAAGAATGTTCTTCATTTGTAAGGTATATTTCTTCTCAAGACCTTGTGTTCGTTTACTCTCTGGAAATAATATTAGTAGAGTTCTTTGTCATATCCTTTTCATTCATCACTTTAAATTGAAAATTTTGCTCTTGAAAGCTATAATATTAACCTTGTTCATTACAAAACATATTTGAGAAGATGGTCTCTAATGCGGCTCCCTTTTACCTCTGAGCATATCACTTCTGTAAATTATCATGATTAATGGGTTGAAGCAAGAAGCATATATTATGTTATATGTTGTAATCACAGAGACTTGTGATACTCTTGCCGCAAATTCTGGCGCACCACAAGATTGGGCAAAGTTTGTTCTGGTAAGTTCAAGAGATGTTTTGGACGACAGGTCGAAACTATTTGTTATTAGTCATATTTACTTGTTTTCATAGTTTCTTTGTTTATTAAGTAGCGTAAGTCACTACATGTATCTATTCATCTTCACACAACATTTTCTATACATACATTACATATCATAATACAACAATCTCCTTTTGCAAATGGCTTAGCATCAAGGAAAAAAAAAATTTGAAAACTCTGGATATTAAGAGAATGCTAAGTAAGTTCAAGGATTAAGATAAACAAGTCTGCAACCCAATATTTGTCCATTTAAAATATCTATCAACATAAATTTCAACAAAACTTACAGGATGCTCACTGCTTAACCAATTCTTTATTAATTCTTCAATTTTGCTTTATAGGTAAGAAGAAAAGGGTAATTGAGAAATCGATACTTCGCAGTAAATTGTGTTCTACTAATAACAATTTATTTATCATAACTATAGGAAAAACAAAAAGAAATTTGCATACAAAGCATACATATATTATAAAGTAAAGGTAAACTGGTAAATCCACGGCTGACCAAGATCCAAGTTGTGTGTCTTATCGAACCCGGCAGAGCATCGGCAAATTTACATAATGCAATGCCATTCGTTTTTGGATATCTTTTCATGTTTTCTTTCTAAAATGTGTTTTCATTTGACGCTTCCAACAATTATGCTAAACTCTGAAGGGAAAAATAGCTTAATGTAGGTTTTAAGTTACGTTGCAGTTTTTATAAATAATCCTAAAATGTATCTTTACTTTTGCTATTGATAATCCATTTACGCATGCATTCTAAAGTTTTTAGCAGTGTAGATCATCTGGCTAATATTGGCTCATATTTGATCTGTTAGCTTCGCTTGTATTGTGTGTTTGTTATTTGTAATATATAGAACTATTTATTGAAATGTTACTTATATACCAGTTCTGTACCAGCTCTACCAGTTTGTGGTGATTTAGTTCCTGTATCCTCTTTAGATTCGTTAGGATTCTAAAAATCACATTCGTAGACTCTAATTGAATCTAATTTACTTCCAAAAGTACCTACTGTAAGAAAAAATTCACGTCGTCCGATACCACAGAAAGTTTCTCATGTTACTTGCAGATCAATGTCCTCAGTGACATCTTCATTTCAGCCAACATCACTCTTCTTATATATTCCATATATATTCTAATATTATCTCTGATAGTTGGAACTATTAAAAGAAAAATATCTAGCAAATTTGTCGTCTATCTTGAGCCTTTCTATCTCTACTGCAAAGCTGGGTGTTACATAAGATAATTTCTGATAATTTATGAGTCCCCTGAAAGAAAACATATGGCAAGAAATATGGTGTCTGTCTTCACATTGTGTACTGGATGTACACGGTTATTGTAAGACTTATCCCCGTTTTTGAGTACTTTAAAGAGAGTGACTAATCTAAACAGTTGTATCAAAATATAGCGAGCTGCCTGTTTAGGTATTACAGGCGCTCTTCAAACGACTCCAACGGCAACAATGGAGATTATGCTCCGGCTCCTGCCCCTTGACATCCAGGACAAATGTATTGCTGAAAAGAGTGCAGTAAGAGAGGAATGCCGCTGGGTAACCGCAGATTTTTGTCACAGCAAAATACTAAATATCTGTCTTGAGGACTTACGAGGGTTCATGGATTACACTGTCCTCTGCCTGACTTTGTGAGGCTTTAGTTTACTGATGATAGCTGATGTGCACTAAATTGTATAAAAAAAGTGATTAATAATCTCTATAACGTTTTATATCAATATATTGTATCACACAATCTCTGCCGAAACCATTCAATTAATTGGAAAGAAAAGAGTGGGCAGATAATGGCATAGCATATAACTCTGTTTATGTGTTATAGATGGTTCGCTGGATGTAGGAGTGAAATCGACACCCCTTCAAATACAAGAATCATATCGCCTACCAGACTACTGTAGTGTGTTCCAAGCGGTAATCCTAGCTATAAATAATGCAGTAAGACTGCTATAAAAGCAGAAGTGATCGAGATATCAGGATTTGCATTTACAAGCAGCAATCAATGCTCTAGATTCGAACACGAATAGGTCACGCCTAACGCAGTATTGTCGCAATGAATTTAGGAGACTTGGTATCAACCACAGAGTTATTCTCTGCTGGGTACCTGGTCACAGAGATATACCGGGGAATGAGGCAGCAGAAGCGCTCGTCAGAAAGGGTTTGGCTATGAATATACACTTAGCGGAAGAATCCATAAGAAGGCCCTAGAATCAGCGAGTAAGATTCTAGAGTTACAGGCCTCCAAGCAGATGGGGAGAATTAAGCATACGACCGCTTTCAAGATAGAAGGAGGAACCGTAAGGATGCGCGGAATCTTACTGTAGTCATCGTGGTTCACTGTTTCTTTGGAAAATATGCGGAACGCATTCAGGCTCCATATAATGACTTCTGCAGAAGCTGTATGGAGGAAGGGTAGGTCGAGAGTGTTCAGGACCTTCCATGTGAATGCCCTTGCCTTTTCAAACTTAGAACACGGTTGCCACTTGGTGTTTAAAATAAGTATCAAAATTGAGATCAGAAGGTAGCAGAATAGCGGGAAAAGAACTAATGGAAAAGTAGCAAGAAGTAGTGAATAGCTATTTACAAAAAAAAAAAAGTTTTATTCTTACCTTCATTGAAGAAAATTGAAATAAAATTATTTTTTTTAAGGAAATTACACTTTATTTAAAAAATAATTCTTTGGCAAGTAGGAATAAAATTGAATGTTAAAATTTATCACAAAGTCAAATAGTAATTCAAAATAAGTCGGCGTAATACTCTTCAATAAAATATGTATTTTTTCATGTAATTATTTTTTTAAGTTTCTTTGAACACAGTTTTAATTCAAAATGTTTGAAAGGCTATGTTTAATTAGGCTTAATTCAAAAGAAAAAAAAGGTGTTTAGCCGCAAGAGAGCTATTCAGTAAACTCAACAAATCAATACAAAATCAGTCAGTTGCCTATATAAAGGAGAAAACTATACCCCCAAAACTACTTTTTCCGCGAATTGGGGAAATTACAGATAAACAGTTGGTGGACCTAGTAAGGTTGTGGTTGGTTTTAGTGCTCCCCTTAAATTATCATTATCATTTCTAGGTACGGTTCGTAATGAAAGTGGTATCACAATGAACCGCTGATAGTCTAAGTGTAGCTGTATATTTTAATAGCCGTCACTGCAACCCAACCTTACCTAACATATGTTCTTCGTAATTCCTCCAGATTAAATTGGAATCTTGATAATCGTTAGATTAATTCGAACTAGTAATAGAAATTCGGTTAATAATTCAACTGTCTCATTAGTTATTGCATTTCCCTTTCAACATAATATAGGTACAATTCCTTATTACTCCTCAATTATTAACATTTACAGTAATTGTAAAAAATTATTCCCAAGTGAAAGTGTATTCTCGCATGTTTCTTTAAATTTGAGATATCTTTTTTTACAAATTCCCAAAATAATTGAAATTTTAACACGAACACGCACGTATCATTCCAATATTATTTTTTCTTTTTCTTTTTAATATAGTCTCATCTGAGATTTTGTATGACATTTAATATTCGCCTTAATTCAGCAGGTTGTAAAAGTTAAATAATTAAAATATCGAAAGCGTAGTAATCGGAAAAATTAACTTTGTGAAAAAGTGCTGCGAAACTTTTTAACAGGGAGTTAATGCATAATCAATCAGTCAACATAATGCAAATCGATGAAATGTCCAATAATTTTATTCATTTCGTGACGCGTGGATTACTGTAGACGGCGCGACTTCGAAACTACTTAAATATTACTTTATGAAATATTGGAGCTTAAATTAAAATTATTAATTCTCAAATATTATTATGTTATATTAATATTATTTATTATTTCTATTCAATTTTATCTTTATTTTTTCCTGTGCCGTCCTTAATTATTCTTAACTTTATAACTGAATTTATTGGTTTCGGATGGGACCCTCTTCTTGAATAAAGAATGGTTTTTTATGAATTGAGTAATAAACGAATGGTTGTTAACGAATTGAATACCCCGATCGTATTCTTGAATCTCATTGTTATAAGTGTCGAAGTGGTGAAAAAGTTTGTCAACATAATGAGTGTGGTAAGACTAAATGTATCAATCGGCAAAACAAATACTCTAAACTCTGCCAATTAATTAAAATAAGTTTTTCTTCTACTTATTAAATTTGCATGATATTGCTTTAGAATAAAATTTGTATTTTATTGCTATTAAAAAATATGAAGAATAGAAGAATTTTTAAGAACTTCTACTTTTATCGTTATAAATAAAAGTTCTTAAAAAGACTTCTATTCTTCATCTTTGACAGATTCTAACAAGTGTAGGTTCGATTCCCGCCCGCGGGAAAATAAATTAAAAAAAAAAACAAGTAAAAAAGCTAGAATTGGTCTAAGACCAATTCTTAGGATACCCTAGATGAATGCCCGTATTAAATTTCGTATGGTCACCGATCTATTCAAGTATTGATTTTGAAGTTGTTTTTCGCATATATTTCTAGAACGGTTTGTCGCACAGACAAAATGATTATAACCAATTTTATAGGATTTCGTATTCTGCAGAAGTTTTTAGTACCATAAAAATGTCTTGGACTAATCGTTTTCAAAGTATACGTAAAAAACCGAAATTTTTATATGGTAACACCAAGAAGGAGTTGCCCGATTTAGTCCATTTTTGACATTTTATTTGCTAATGTAGTAAAATCATCATGTGCGAAATTTCAGCTCTCTACGTCGACGCGTTCTCAGGCAGTGTCCAAATATATAGCGGAAAACGAAATTTTTATATGGCAACCCCACGAAGGAGTTGCCCGATTTGGCTCATTTTCGAACTTAATTTTACTTTTTTTTTTAAAGTCTGTGTACAAAATTTCAGCTCTCTAAGTATACGCGTTCGCGAGTTATCGTGCGCACAGACGGACGGACGGACGGACGGACGGACGGACGGACGGACTGACGGACGGACTGACGGACGGACGGACGGACGGACATGCAAAAATCGAAATAACTTTTAATATTATGAATGGGTGTCCAATCCATTTTGCTCTACCATCATTATTTCGAGGTGTTACAAACGGAATGACAAACTTAGTATACCCCTATGATTTCATCTAGGGTATAAAAATAGTATGCTAAATAAAAAGTAGAATGCGTAAGTACATTTATATAGAATTAGTCATCAGGAAATGAGATAGACGATGTCCTCGGTAGATCCAGTTAGTAATTCAGTTGTTAAAACAAAGCCATTAGATAGAAAAAGTCCGAGTGAATATTCAGCCAAGTTTTTGTTTCTTTTAATTTCAAAATGATTAAAGAAATTGTATAATTAATTATATTTCATCCTTTCTGTGCTGCCAGTATAAACGCAGCCAGCTATAGCAAACAGCCAAATTCATAGTAAAATAACACACCCTGGTTTTGGGTTTGGGCGGGGGGGGGGCATATGTGTCCAAAGTCCAAAAGTGAAAAGCAGTCGGAAAGTAATGCTCTATTGTAGCGTCCTGAGCCCAGATTATATTTTATACATAATTTGTAAATAAAAAATAAAAAAATTGACTTTATGCGGGGTCCCGTTTGTCCTCCTCGGTGCGGCACTGGCATAGTAGGGTAAATGTTATCTACCTATATAAATTATATACTGAAATTTTTCGTTACAGAGCGTACATCTTTTCTTCTCCCTTTTTCATCCTTAGAATACTAGCTAATTCAATCTTCGTTTAGCATAACGAATGGTTGAACCCATTTGCTAACTACAGTAGCGCACGCAGGCTTTAGCTTTGGAGTAAGACCATATGTGTCTTAAGTCCAAAACGGATCGGAAAAATAGAGTTCTAAAGTCAAGTTCTGAGTTGAGCTCATCTGAGGAGCACTTAAGAACTCTTTTCTTTTTGAAAATATTGAATTTCAAGTTTTATTTGCTAAAATATCGACATGGACCATAAAGCCACTTTTTTCTTTATTGGTTAATCACAATTTTATAAACAATGAAACACATTTATTTATTTATTTACAACCACGCACCTTGTGTCGGTTTTAGAGACTTTTAAAAAGAAACCTAAGCTCCGATGCCCACTTTAATGTTTTGGACGTGAGGTGCGACTACGGTGACATAACAACACGCGTTAAATCAATACAAAGAAACACATCTAAATACATTTGAGATAATTCTATATCTATTCTACAGGGTGTTTCCCCTTAGGAGGTCCATAGAGCGGGAGGTGATAGTACTCACCTAGACGAACCAAAAATTGTATGGCAGGGGGGGGGCAATATCAACCGTTTAGGAGTTACAGGGTGATTCATAAAAAAAGCTAGGTTTTCACAAAATACCCTGTATCTTAAAAACTACATGGCGTATGGTCACAGTTAAGGGCTCACTGCATGCAGAACTTCATGGCCTTTCCAACGACAGCTCAACCAGCTCAACCCCTCTCCCCACAGAAGTTTGAACTAAAAATTTCGGATTTTCTTTAGTTTTCAGTTCATGTGTCACATATTCGAACTATGAGATGTATTTTTTTTTTACGAAACTGTAGCTTTGGTTTACAAAATGTAAATGAACCAAACGGATAATATAAAACTTTATTTTTGGAGATAATAGACACCATTTCCACCCAAATGGATATTAGATTTAAAGTATGAAGCAGCTTGTGTTTATTAAGAGCAAGAAATTTGTAAGTAGTATACAAAGTTTTCATCAAATGCAATTAATTTTACTAAGAATTAAGAATTGTCAATGCTCTTTGAATTTTGAAAAATGAGCAATGAGTTGATTGTGCAATGTTACAATGTTACAATATTTCAGATATTTATCAGTCAGCGGCTATTTAAACCATATTACGCAAAATGAACTTCAAACATGTTCTTCTGAAGTCTACAAGCTTGCTTACTTAGTATTAACAATTCCTGCCAACACAAATAGAAAAATCATTTTCAGCATTAAAACGAATAAAAACGTATTTAAGGAACTCTATAGCACAAGAAAGTTTCTCGAGTGTAGGTCAAAATCTTATTTCCATTGAAAAACATCTCCTCAAAAATTAAGGCAAAACAAAAAATTCTATGAGGGAGTTACAAGAGGACTTTTGTGAGAAAAGTAAGGGTATGGAATTTATTTATAAATGAGTTGTGATTAAAGAACTGCACGAAATGTTCGCAGAGGTTTCGTTAACCTATTATAACGCTATAATGCTATTTCTGTCATTTAAGATTCCTCCCTCTTTAGAGATACCATTAACCCATTGCAACCGGCATATACTTCTATCCAGTGGAACTCGATCAAATTCATATATCTTGTTGCTGAATGCATAAAATAGAAATTAAAAACAAAAATATCGAGGAGTCTACCAGAATAACACCTGAGATAATTATGGGGTAAAATTTCACCCGTCCAGCACTAGATGTCCCGGAAATACCTAAAATTTTATCTATAAGGCTAACAATATAGAATAAATATGAAACGGAATTTTTCTGTAAAAACCATGTACCTGTAACAAATATTTGTGCTTGATGATAAAGTGAGGTATGGAGTGAACGGTGCCCGTCTTAGATGTAATTAAATCCCTAATTTGCTTGTATTTCAGGTGCATTACTTATTCGAATTCTTCGAGCGTGTATGATCGATGCTCATCATGGGGTGAGATACACTATAAACCGAAACCGGGCTTCGTCTGTCTCTATCCTCAATCATACCTATTCGTCTATCATGGAATGAAATACTGTTTAGATTCGAAACCGGATTTTGTCTGTGTATAGGCTCAAGTGTATCACTCGTATATCAGCGGACCGACACATTTTAAGTTATGGGTCAACACGTACGTGTGAGTAAAAATGGCACCAGAAAATATCGATAGTTTTGGTTATTGACAGTCTTCGATAAAGAATTCGAATGCGTCGAAACAAACGGTTTTTGCCACTGATAAGGAACGTGTTGGATGCAGCGATGGTAAACACCTGGAAACTGCACATGATGTTCTGCAAGATTGAAAAGAGGAATCCAATGGGCCCGTTCGAATTTCGACGGGACGTTGTTGAAACTTAGTTGTCACCGATTGAATGCCAGGTTATACGACCTAACAGATCATTCAGTACTATGACACTGCAGCAAAATCGAATTCCGGAGGACAGAATTGGTCACATCCCAAGTAACAATTTTCCCAATTTTTGGTGACTGAAGGTGATGGGTAGTTTTATAAGGGGTATAAAATGGTTACTCGGTTATGTGAAAATTTCAGTGGTTATATAAGAGTTTTATAATATTACCAATTGGTGACGTAGTTATATTAGAGTTTTTTAAGGTTACTAATGGTTATCGTGGAAGTAGGTTACTAAAGGTTTTATAACTTGGTGATAGAAATGTTACAATCACCGGTCTATATAACTTAGACTAACCATTACTAGAAGGTATATAAAAAAGTTTTGTAATTGTTTTGATCACCAGGTTATATAACTTATTGGTAATAAGGGTTTATTGCGGTATCCGTGGTTACCCTTATATAACTCGACAACTTTCAGTAATTTCGGTGACTTTAATAAAAATTGGGAACTTTCGGTAATACATATACCCACTATAAAATATAGTAAAATTTTTGGTGGCCCTTTAGTAACTACGGTGATCGTTATAAAACAAATTACTTTTAGTGTCGAATGGGGCCATTATAACACTACACGGCGCGCCCAACAAAACTTATTTCAAGAATAACTTGACACATCCTTCGGTATTACGTTATAACGTTACCAAGGTAACACAATATAACCAAAGGGTATATAAGAACAGTAGACTGATTTTCGTTACTATAAGATATATAATATTACCAAAGGTAACGCAATATAACCTAAGGGTATATAAGATCACGAACGTCTGATTTTTGTCACTATAAGATAAAAAACATTACCAAAGGTTACATATTATGACTAAAGGGTATATAAGGATCATTTTCGAGGTATGGTAGTTTCTTCAGTTTATATAATATTTCTAGAAGTTTTATAAGGGTCATTCAGTTTATATAATAGACACAGAGTTTATATAAAACTACTTGAAGTTTTATAATGGTAATTAGTTCATTTAAGTACAAGCCGCCATTTTTTTCATCTATGGCTTCCATTTTATTTTTATATGAAGAAAATACATCTTTTTAGGTATATAACATTTCTAAATTATGTTATGTTATTTTTATGAATTAATATCACCTAAGTGAAAATTTTTAATTTTGAAATATTTAATTAAAATTATTAAAAATTGCTTATTTTTGGAGGGGTCTGTATTTTTTAGAAGTATCTATGATGATATTCACAGTAAAATTTCAATTGCAGCTGAATTTCACCACATATATGCCGAAAAATTGTACTTCTGAAATGTAAAAATATTAAACCCTTCCATTACAAAAATACAATACAAAAAAAAAATCGAAATTCTATATCAAGATAGGTTTCGTAAATATTTGCATATTATTGTTTTATAAAGGTAACGAAAAATAATTTCCCTAACATTTCAATCACTGAAAGTAATCAGCCTGAGAATTCCAAGCGTTGTGGAAACGTTACCATCACCATTATAAACAAAGTTTATAAAGGTAACCGAAACATTACCGCAACCACTGCTATGACCAAAATAAATTAATTGAGAGCACCTTGGGTTATATAAGGGATTTATAAGAAGTTATATTAAGGTAACCAGAATATTTTGGTTACTCATTGTATAAAACTTTTAGTTATATAACGTTATAAAGTTATATAATTTGGTAATGGAAACCTCACCGTTACTACTATATAAAAAAAAAATGTTTCTTGGGATTGTATCTACAACATCGCCGATGTAACCAATGCGGATGCAAAACTTATTGTGCAGCCTTGCTCGAAATATAGTGCCAGTCTTCATCCCAAAAATTGTTTCCAAAGCTATCACAATGGTGAGGTTCACACCAAAAGCCCACTCATTGATTTTAATATCCATTAATTGCAATTCATTTCGATTAGTCAATCAAGCCATTTGGTTTTTGAATTGAAGCCATTTGTTTTTCGATGTTTCAAATTTCAAATACTTTCACGGCACCTGGTGCGGAACGGGTGAATTTTCACTCCCGATAAGTATATCATTCATAGTGCACATGTAAATAGTATGATCGAGACCAAATTTACACAGAAGTTAGAGGACCCTGAGAACCATATGCTTTGGAGAAAACTTCCAATATTTCTAATGCTTACTATTTTTGCTGATTTTCCAAATGAGAAAATTTCAAAATACAAAACATATCGAATTTTGAACGCGGATTTTTAACAAATAAACGGGAGAATTCCACGAGACTGTCAAAGAACGGAACGTCGTCCTAGCCATTCTCTACCACGTTGCCAAGTTCCACCCAAATACCTACAAGCAGTTGGCCTAGAGAATTTTTCAAAAATACCTCTTCATGGGATGAAATTTCACCTCATCAGGCAGGAATGGGTTAAGGCATATTTCATTGTCTTTAAAAAATATGAACATTCTATACTTTTGTATTATTTTTAGTTTCTACAGGAGCGAGCATATATATTAATTTCTCTCATTACTGTCCGATCTTGTATACTTGGCTCAGATAGGCACGCCTCACCAATCGGATATGCCATAAAAACGTTATTCGACTAATCCTTATTATAAATTTAAAAAAGCCACAAACAGATTAATATGAAGAAGAAAAAATCAAAGGTGAATTAAAATTTATTTATAAGCACATTTCTTCTGTAGTATAGTAATTGATCTAATTACAGTTAAATCTCTAATCCGGATATATTAAAATTATCGCATTTCACCTTGATAATGATTTTTTTATTTTGCGCCAACACGAGAAAAGCATGTTTGCTCTAGTCATTCTATTTTTGCATCACACTGTATTGAATATTATGAAAATAATAATTAAACTAGTTACCCCCACAATAATCCAGCTGTGAGTTATCAGTTACCATGTTTCGAGATTCATGTAAAATCAGGTTATTGTAAGACTATACATTTTCCATAACAAAGAAAATTTTTTTTAGACTTACCTAGATCATGAAATTCTAGCTTACGCACTTTAATCGGAATTTAATGTAAAAATTGTTGACCATAAAAAATTAAATGTTAATCGATCTAACGTTTGTTTTTGTTTTATTCATGAACAGTTAGAAATAATTGGTGTAAGTAAAACACCGGTTTATTTTTGATTGGAATTTAACATCTCAGAGTCCGAAATTACAAGAAATACCTTCAGCTTTGGCAAGATTTTCAAGGACTTATGTGTAATGTCGAATTCGGAAACCTATGAATTTTATTAACAGTTTTTTTTGTTTTAAGTCGACTTTCGGTTAATTATCACAATTTCAATCTTTTAACTGTCATCTAACTATCTAAAAGTAAAAAAATCGATAATCATATTATGGAGGTACATTTCCCGAGTCTGACTGACTCTGGTCTCTTTCACTGTTGCACAAAGAGACCTTGAACGGATAGTCTATCTGCTCAAGACACGAATCGAACTTGTCAACCTTGAGTTATACCGTGAAAATTTTATTGTTTGAGTGCATTTAAGGCCTACATGAACGGATTCGCGACAATACGGCCGAGCCGGTGCGGTGTGGCGTAGCGTTGTCGTGTCACAGTTTCAACATTTCAATGCATCAATTTACACGGCAAAAGAAGAAGAGTTCCTATAGTAGTGCGACCAGAAATAGAATCTAGGTGAAGCCTCGAATAAATGTTAGACGCTTAACTGAAGACAATGACCGACCTTAATCCTTGCTGTCATTTACAACAATATCATTTCAGAGAGTCGGCTGGCGTGGAATGTACAATTTGGATTGTGAGACTCTATGATTAATAGTTTGCAACAGGAAATGAATTTTTAATTATATACACGTTCCGGATGGGGCGTTGTAATCTTCTATGGTTTGAATTTCTTTCGAAATGTAACATTACACAAATTTTGTGTGTGGATTTTCATACCATTCACACTATAATATCTCTCTATATGGGGACTTTTAATTTAGCCTAACAAAAATTACGCAATGCGTGACATTAATTACATTTTCATTTTTGTTGTTATCGAGTAGAGTAGGGCTTTTCTGTTAAAAAAAAAAAAATAAACATACATGGAAAATTACCTCCTTATGCGGCTGCTTAAGTTTCCGCTTTTCTTTTATAGTGAAATCACACTTTCGATAGCCTTTGTCCAAGCCAGAGAGTGAAAACATAAAAATTGCACTTAAAAATAGTTACCTTACCACAATTTTATAAAACTCGTTCCCAATACATAGCATATGTAGTATTACCGATGTACCTATGTAGATGGTAAGTATCTTCTGAGTCTGTCTGTTGTACTGTCTATAACTTTCTAGGCAAGTCACTGTTAACATCAGTCACTGAAAGTCTTGTACATACACATATAAGTGAATAGTTCAAAGATTCGATTTTTGAATATACATACTTTAAGATTTGCAGTTAACCGAGTTCATATGAATAATAAAATTAAGTATATTGTGTAATTATTATCATTGGTATAAATAGCAAACTTGTTTGGTTTGTTCCTGAGATTATGTCGTGCTAGATGCCAACTGACTGGTCTTCCAAGCATGCATCAATAATCGTTTTGAGGATAATTAAATCGAAATTAATTACTTTTTTCTCGATTTATGAAAGGTAATATGATCGCTTGGCAGATTTATGAAATTTTCGAATTCATTAATATAATTATTATGCCCGTTATGGTATATTACTTAATAGCATAAAATGTATTCAAATTACTTTAGATTTGGGAGAAAGAAAAAATTAATAATGCGACCCTTTTTTTCAATTTGATGTTAACCAAAGAGGAGACCTAATGAAATATGATACTGAACTTTAAATACAAGATTCAGAAATCTACATATAATATTAAATATAAGCTGCATAGACCACATAATGTAGCTGCGCTCTTATTTCACAGATATAAGAAGAGTGTTTTTGAGAATGAGATAAGGAAAAAAAAATCAGGTTATATTAATTAGAGCCATAGTAAATCTGTAATCTAGAATAATTTTCATAAATAGAATAATGTTAAGTTTTTGACGTAATTTAAAATTTCTACTGACATACAAGAACTTGGATGAGAAACTCAATTCTCTTTCGAAAAGACACATCTTTGGTTTTTTTCTGAACAAATTCTATAAGTTCAATTTGAATATATTAAGTGGGCATCAAATAATCTATCCATACTTTAGAAAATATTTTACAAGTGAACAAAAAATAAATCTTCAGTCTAGTGTTAACCTAGCCTAAAGATTTGAGAGAATTGCAATTAATAAATTCGATGTGTCGGCTAAAGCCTAGTTTTATATAAAATTTATATCGATTTCGTTGACATAATAACCAATAGAAAGTAAAATATCCTTTTTGAAATCTAATTAATAGATAACTCAGACTTTCAAATTCAAATATAACATTTTTAATCAGAATATAATGCTTAAAACTAATATCACAAATATTCAATTCCTTAAATAAAAATCCCAAATTACCTAAAACTAGGTATAATAATTCAATAGTTTAAAACTTCAAATTAAATTAGGAAAAAAATCAACAAATTCAATCGAACAAGAAACAAGTAAAAAATATGAAATAAATTCAATATTAGATCCAGTGCCGCCACTGTGTTTTTGCTCCCTTCATATCTTTAAAGAAGAAGAGAATTCACCACTAAATTCATAAGTTAATTCAAAAACAGAATAAGATTTTTTGGGAGTATACTGCTACGTGTAAGCCGACGGGCAAAACCATAAGAGAAATCCTTTTGTAGAAAAAAAGCGCTGAAGTGTGAAAGCAGAATGAAATTTCTATAACAGAATTAAATTTCTGATAATAGTTGTGTTCTTTTATGTCCGCAGAACAGAGCAGAACAAAAGATACACAAAAGAATGCCTCATACATTTTCGTAGGTGATTTATAAATGAAGCGAACAGTACAAATAGTTCGCTTCAATCGACAGAACAATTTGTTTTCTCCAGTATGTGGGAGTTCTAGATGATGGCACAAAAAAGAATATAGCCTAGGTATGAGCGAAAATAGAGTTGAAGTATAATGTGCCGTGTAGGCGAAACAGAAGTAAGTTCTTGCTTAGGTGAAGGATGGAGCTGATGCATAAGTAGATTTCTGTAGCAGAAGTAAATTCCTGCTTAAATGAAGGATGGAACTGAAAAAGACGTAATTTTCTGCAGCAGGAAAAAATTCCTGCTTAGGTGAAGGATGGAAGTGAAGTAGAAGTAAATTTCTCCAGAAGAAGTAAATTCCTGCTTAGGTAAAGGATGGAAATGAAGCAGAAGTAAATTTCTGCAACAGGAATAAATTCCTGCTTGGAAGAAGGATGGAATTGAAGCAGGAGTAAGTTCCTGCGTAGATGAAGGATGGAAGTGAAGTAGAAGTAAATTTCTGCAGCAGGAGTAAATTCCTGCTTAGGTGAAGAATGGAAATGAAGCAGAAGTAAAATTCTGCTTAGATGAAGGATGGAACTGAAGCAGGAGTAATTTCATGCTTAGATGAAGGATGGAAATGAAGTAGAAATAAATTTCTGCAGCAGAAGTAAATTCCTGATTAGATTAAGGATGGAACCAATTGATGCTCAAAAAATGACGATCAAAATATTTCTCCACCAAGTACTTGTTATTCGATTGATTCCCTACAGGTTTTAGATGAAAACCTTTTCCATAGTACTTATTGTTGTTGTCAGAACGCGTCGTATCGCGAATCAAACCACTTTTTTGGTATAGTAAGCAGTTTTTTCAAACCGATTTTAAACAAAAAGCCCGAGATAAATAGAAATTTCGCAGAGAAGCATATAACATGTTTTTAAGCTTTCTACTGTGGTTATTGCAACACAAATCTAGATCAATCAAATTCGATAACATATTTGAATTGAAAACAATTTTGAGGGCAGCTTAAAATAACAGAGATATCTCGCTTAAGCTAGTGTATGTAGGAATATAAGTATGGTCAGGGGAACCGTCTAAAATTAATACCCTCAAACTTATTTTATTGCTCAATACACTTATAAGTTTATGCTATAATATTTCAGATCATATTGTAATTTTTATTTTTACTTAATAGCCGAGCCAGCAAGATTTCAGCAAACCATATCTGCAAAGAAGCAAACTTTCCAACTAGCCAATACTTGAACGGCGAATTAAAATAGATTAAGAAATAATTGAGTCAAAACTGAGCCTTGCGGATAACCGCAATGATTTTGAGTTAATGCTACACTATTATCTTTATCTGTATGAAGAAATTGATTTGGCATATTCTGGAAAAAAAAAAACAAAAAAAATCACAACTAAAAGTTAATGTTGAATTTCCTAAGTAGTGTTTAGAGCCGCTGGGCTTTTCTTTGATTAAATATAATGAACATGTAATTATTTTCGGAAGATTTGAGTACTACGCTATATAATAGAAGTTCATAGCCTATTGCATCTAGTGGTAAGTTAATACGAAAATATTATGTACTAGTTCCTTCAAAGTTTCAAAGCGTATTTTTGAAGTACATTATTATACGAAAAATTACGATAGTCGCGAGCAATAAATGAAAAATGCGAAATCAATGCGGAAAATCACCAGATAATGTCGTTATTAATTTAACCTTAGGTACTAATATAACATAACATAACTATTGTACAATTAAGACATACATCTTTTTTTTTTGTACAATAAACTGGAAATAAATGGATATAAAAGCTAAGTTAAGGTAAAATTACGTAAATATTCCCTACAGTATATTTTCTTACAAAAGATGCAAATTTCTAAGAAATTTAACCTCAAAATATTATGTCTAATTTAAAATTAATTAAAAATTTTTAAAATATTTCCTTATAGCATAGATTGCGATTTTCAATACAGTTATTCATCTTTGATGAATGTGTCAGTATTATTTTTTAACGTAAAGGGTTTTCCAATAAGAGGTGTTATTTTAATTAGCCCGCTATTTCGGTAGATGTCACTTTTGGAGCTGTCATTTTTTGACATTTGACAAGTAGAAACTACGCCATTAATAAAAATGGAACGATACACGATCCAACAACGCACTGAAATTATTAAAATTCACTATAAAAATGTGGCAGAGACGGTTCGTAAAACTCGAACATTTTTTGGGTCGACGTGAAGCAACTTGTAGGACCGCAATACAGAAATTGGTAGAAAAATTCGAGCTGTCGGGACAAGTTAGTGATGTGAAGAATAAAACCCGTGCACGTCGCTCAAGAACAACCGAGAATATTGCTGCTGTAGCCGAAAGTGTTAAAGAAAACCCAGGTTTGTCCATTCGTCGTCGTTCTTTGGAATTAGGCATTCCACAAACGTCATTACAACGTATTTTGCATAAAGATTTGTGTCTTAAGGCTTATAAAGTTCAGGTAAGACAAGAACTCAAGCCGGCCGATCATCAACAACGTCGAGTCTTTGCTGATTGGGTCCTTGAAATGCATGAAAATTATCCGGAATTCCATCGAAAACTCATCTTGAGTGATGAGATCCATCTCCATCTCGATGGCTTCGTCAACAAGCAAAATTGTCACATCTGACGCTCGGAAAACTCAAGAGTTATTGTTGAAAAGCCTCTCTATCCTCAACGTGTGACTGTTTGGTGCGGTTTATGGTCCCGCGGGCTCATTGGACCTTACTTTTTCGAAAATGAGGCTGGAGAAACAGTTACGGTGAATGGATTGCGCTATCGACAGATGATTAATGATTTTTTCTGGCCGGAATTGGATGGTATTGATCGGGACAACGTTTACTTCCAACAAGACGGCGCTACGTGCCATACAAGCAACGAAACCATTGATCTTTTACGGGAAAAGTTTCCGGACCGTGTTATCTCTCGAAGAGGTGATCACAATTGGCCACCGAGATCTTGTGACTTAACACCTTGCGACTTCTTCCTTTGGGGCCACGTGAAAGAAAAGGTCTACGCCAACAGCCCAGCGTCGATTCAAGACCTCAAAGATGGAATTCGTGAGGCTATCGAGGACATAGGGCAGCCACATTGCGATTTGGTTATGGAAAATTTCATGAAAAGGATATGGTCCTGTAGGCGTGGTCGTGGTGGTCATTTGGCTGATGTTATTTTCCATTATTAACGGCATACCTTCCTCTTTATAATGATGTAAAGATCCGATCATTTATCTAAAAAAATGTAATTTTCTTTGAATAGCAAAATAACACCTCTTATTGGAAAATCCTTTATTAAAAGTTATTTTGATTTTTGCATGTCCGTCCGTCTATGCGCACGATAACTCGAGAACGCGTATACTTAGAGAGCTGAAATTTTGTACACAGACTTAGAAAAAAAAGGACAATTAAGTTCGAAAATGAGACAAATCGGGACTCCTTCGTGGGGTGCCATACAAAAATTTCGTTTTCCAGTATATCTTTGGACACTGCCTGAGAACGCGTCGACATAGAGAGCTGAAATTTGGTACATAGTATTGTCATTATACTATAAAAAAAAAATTTCGAAAATGGACTAAATCGGGCAACTCCTTCTTGGTGTTGCCATATAAAATTTGGGATTTTTATGTATACTTTGAAAACGATCAGTCCAAGACACTTTGATTGTACCAAAAACTTCTTCAGAATACGAAATCCTATAAATTTGGCTAAAATAATTTTTTCTGTGCGACAAACTGATCTAGAAATATATGCGAAAGACCACTTCAAAAATTCAACTTGCATAGTTCGATGACCTTACGAAATTTTATACAGGCATTCATCTAGGGTATCATAAGAATTGGTTTAGACCAATTCTAGCTTTTTTACTTATTTTTTTTTTTTACTTTTAAACGTAACGGGCATGACTTCGCTAAAGAGTTACCTTACAACTCGATGCACTGGGCGCTGAATTTAAATATTGCCATGTGACTTCGGTGGGAGTTGCCAGAAATATATGTATATCGATAACAACGAACTAGATTTCGCTTTTTTATTCTATTGTAAGTTACACAAGTAGAGCTTTCTACACCGCAAGAGGGGTAAAAAGTGTCGAAGGACTTGCACATTTAAAATCAATTAATAAAGTAAAATAATTACATCTTTTTTATATATTTTTGTTGGTATTAGTTGAAACCCTAAAAATTTATGTTCAAATTATCATGTAATTTGACCTAAAAGCTTTCACTATAAAAGCGCACAAATTTTGGTATTTTTCCCTAAAACTTGGGGAATATTCCCTAAAATATACGAACTATTCCCTACTAGGGAATATTCCCTACATTTTAGAGAAAAACCTATCTAAGATTTGTGGTAAAAATTGTGCAATTTTTTTACTGTATATGATATATTGATGAAAATTTGAAAATTCGCAGCTCCACCCTGCGCTCACCCCCCCCCCCCCCCCGCAAGTTGAAAACGGTTCGCGTAGCTAAATAACATGTATCAAAAACGTTTCTTCACCACCTTTCACGTTTTGTAGGGTAGTCCCTATTAACTGGACCATTAATCCTACAATCAAATAATTAACAAATGTTTACAATAAAAAAAAAAGTAAATATACAGAAGTCAGATACATATTGCGGGTCAATTAAAAATGCTTAAAACGTCTCACTCGAATATAAAATCGACGATGCCTAGACCTGATTTGGAAATTTACTGGAAATATGTTCCTTAGAAGTCTTATACATTATTGGAGGCTGACAACGACAGGAGAAATTATTGATAATAATGACATTTGGATGCCAACAAGGCACAAAGGAAATTATTGATCTGAAAATAACTCCAATCGGCCACTAAAGTGAATAAAAATTCTACCGAAATATTTACGCGTCTACGCTCATAAAAATTATTCTCGGCCTCCAAAAATGCGTATAAAATCTAAGAAAAACTTTCCAGTAAATTTCTAGGAAAAAATTGAGGGCTTCTCTACATCAGGTCGACGTGTCGTTAATTTTATATTGGAGCGAGACATTGCATTACTCTGATAAAAGATAGAAACTTGTCGTAGCTAACTACATAACTTCGTTACCAGAAATGTTGATAAGATTGTAATTTTTCTAGTATGCGTTCTTCATCTATATATTTACTTATTTGTGATACAATATAATTCTGTAACCCCTAACCATCGCTTCTACATAAATCTAAACTGTTTGTTTTTATTATCTCCAAATTAATTAATTTCGCATTTGAAATTATTTTTTTTTTGTATGCAAAGAATGAGACCCAAAGCACCAATAGTGCTACTTTCTTAAATTTATGAGTCTCCACTAGACAAAATATATCTTGGAGACAGGTTTACCTTGCTTCCCAGAAATGCGATCAATAATGAATGGCTTTAAATTGTAAATTATGTGGAATCAAAACGTGTGCGATAATCAGAAAAGATTTCAGACAGTTTTTTCTTTTTTAAAAGACTTTTATTTTATTAATCTTTGATAACCTATTTTTCATTTCTATCAATTTATTATATTTGTCTCTAAGTATATTAGGTAGATGCTTGAGCTCACTCTGAACTTGAAAGCGCAAAAACATCGTCGCAAGCAAAATATAAAATTAGGTGAAAAAACAAAAAGGTGCCGAACCTGAAGTCACACATGCAAAGTCATGGATGCAAAAGTCCAACATAAAATTTGATAAAAAATTATCACTCGGACGCCCGCCTTTCTATAGGAAAACTTCATTATATCTCGCGACAACTTAGCGTACACACAAAATTCAAATTTTAATTAAATTGGAGTAAACTTTCGTCTGGCGGTAATGAAATTTCTCTGTAGTCTGGGAGTTGATAATAAATTGAGCGTCCAAGTACTTCCCACTTTGCAAGCTGCGCTCGAACTCATAATTTAGCCGTCACTTAAGTAGTGCCAATTTTTCACCGTTTTAATAATTCTATAGTCAGTTCACCACTATATATAGAGACAGACAGGTGAATGCAGGTATTAACAACATTCAGATGAATTCTTTGGGGGTCTTTTTGTGCCATTGTTGCTGTTGAATCGTGTTCGCGTCTGTCACAAAATCACCGCCTACACATCATTCGACGGCTGCGAGATTTTGTTTTAACGCCCAAACAAAATCACTTTCAAAATGTTCCCCTGAGGTTCCCGCCAGTTGCCATTTATGTATATGTATATATGCAAAAATTATTCCCAAGACGAGTGTTGACACTGCTCTGGTTAAGTGTTATTATAAATGGCAGTGACAATTGTTTTTTTTTTTTTATGTATCGGTTCAGGTCAAGCACATACCTTTTTTGGAGGGATACACGCGACTTTTGGGGTCACACGCTTTTTAAGACGCCGCACTATGGTACAGTGAAATAATTTATGTGCATCCAACAGCTCATGTAGTTCAGGTAATTTATCTAATTTAGACATAATGGTAACTGTCTATGATTTCTAGCTTCATCAGTTGCTTTCATCGTGATAATTATAATTACCTGGAGGTGTTTTCTTAAGCCATAAGTCTTCAGATTGGACAGCATTGCTTAAAAGCCCAACGTAAATCTTTCATGATTGCGTGCGCACCTTTTGCTCTCCTAAATACCGCTTAATGATTTTCTCGTTTTTTTTTGCTCTGGCCGCTACTTACATATTTACTTTCAGAAGAGTTGTTAATCTTGTCATAATTATTTTCACTGTAATATTTTATCAAATGTAGAAACAACATAAAAAACGTATGCGCCTTGTCAAACTGACTAGTTAAAATTTGATTTTTGCTTTTTTTTTTTTAATATCAAAGCTGGATAGGTATACAAAAGCTACTAGTTATATAGTTCTGTAGAAAAGCTAATGAAAGTTATTATTACCGATTATAATACTTAATTGAATGCAATTACATAGAACTGGCAGAACTGCCATTTTACATTTTTGTCAATTCATTGAAAACGTAGCTGGAATGATCAATCTCCAGTTATGAAATTTCAAATATTCAACCAATATGAGATATAAATGGATCATTAAACAAGGAATAATTAAAGTGTGTTCAATATCACTTTTGATGACGGCATTGCGCAAAATCGGTTCGCTTACATAGTTTAGCATCAGCTAATTAGTGTAGTTTCACCAAAAATTGCGAAACGACTGAACTAACTTACCTTTATCTTCCGGAATGAGACGATTATATATGGTGACTTTGCTCCATTCCAAGCTAGTAAGAAGAAAAGGTTCAGTGCAAATTATTAGCTGCTGATTGGATTAAGCTTTGCAATTACATATAATATTCAACTCTAAAACCCAATCTTAAAAGACCTTAAGAGACTTGGTGAACATTCACTTCCAAATCTTTTCAAATTTACTTACACAATTCTGTTTTAGCTTTCGTTTTAAAAAATTTATGTAACCTCGATTACAGGAATCTGTAGCTTGTAAACCCAATTTGTTATATTTTATATAATACTAGCTGACCCTACAGACGTTGTCCCGTCCAAATTTCAATAAATTTGGTTGTGATCGTTTTGTGGAATTTGTGAAAATCTATTAAAAATTTGTAAACAAAGTAAAAATGAGAAAAAAATATATTTCTGGGTGATCATTGTACCTATTAACGATTGTGGGCAAGGATATTCAATATGAGAAGGATACTCATTGCAATGCTTTATGATATACGACATTTTTTGTTCTGTTTTCTGGCGAGTAATCCGACACGGGAACAGGCTACATACCATACCAGGGAGAAGGATGGATTTTCAAGGTTAATATCGCAAGGACACAATGACTGCCCGTGTTTTGTTTATTGTCATTGCGAATGAAAACCGCACCGGAAACTTCAAGGGTTTAAGGTCAAATGAAATGTCGGTCGCAATCATTGTGATCTGTGGTATCAAAACGACTTCTCCTTTGTACTTTCCTCTAAGAATTGTTGTTTTGGTCACGTCAGTTTCTTCACCGCAACACCAGTGTCATTACAAAAATTTGGTTGATTGATATTTTGCAACAATATAATTACCGCGATCCGACTTTCAACTGGTGATTGTGAGGTGGCAATCCGGGCAATTCCAGCGAGTTTAAGAAATCAGTTGAATAGTTGATGACGTCTCTTGGCTAGTAACATAATCGTCATCAATTCTCCAGCAATTTCATTTTGAATCTTGAAATTCAATTCGTCGACATCAATGTTATTCGTAACCATACTATTTTGACTCAACCAAACATGATTTTTGTAATTGTGATTCTGTGAATTGGCAAAAATAGAAGGGAAATGTAATGCGACTAGTCAAAATGTCAACGGATATTTTGTCATTGCCAATTTCCAGTAATCGTTTTGAAAACACTTCTCGAGAATAGTTGCTCTGCAACTCGACATGCATGTTGATACTTAATTTGAGTGTCTTGACATGTTTCTATAAAACGGACGATTTCAAATACATTTCTGATAACTTTTCCATGACCATAACGAACAAAATAAAAAATAATTACGCATGAAAGGAAAAAACAAAGTTTTGTATGGCAACACCAAGAAGGGATAGCTCGATTTAGTGTATTTTTTAAGATGTATTTGCAATTTTTACGAAAACACCGAGTACAAAATTTGAACTCTCCACGTCGATGCGTTCTCAAGCTGTTTCCAAATATCTAGTGAAAAACCAAAGTTATGTATGGCAACACCAACAAAAGCTTTCTCAATATAGTCCATTTTTGAACATGTGTTTGCAATTTCTATGGAAACGCTGCGCTGTGTACAAAATTTGAGCTTTGCACGTCGTCGCGTTCTCAGCCAGTGTCCAAATATACAGTGAAAACCGAAGTTTTGTGTGGCAATACCAATAAGGGATTGCCGATTCCAATTTTTCTTTCTCTAAATCCATATTCGGACTATTACGAACATTAAAAAAAAAATAGTCAAATCGGTCTAGCCGAGTGATGCGATTACCAACGAACAGCATTTCATAATATAAATGCCTAAATGGAATTGGGGAGGGGGTTGAAAGGTGGGATGGTTAGAGATGCATGATCACTAAGTTGTTATTTGACTTGATTGCGCGATTCCATACTCTAAGGTTCCACTCCTGGTGCGTGAGCGCATGCATCTATGTGTGTGTGTATGTGTGTGTATGTGGGTGGGTGCATCCGTTCATATGTGTGGGAGAGAGTAGCTCTCTACGTCCGCGAGCTCTGGCAGTGCCCATATATATAATAAAAAAAGAAATTTATGTATGGACATCCTGCGAAGGAGTTGCCCGATTGGTCCCATTTTCGAACTGATATTTCCACTTTTTATACCCTAGATGAAATCATAGGGGTATACTAAGTTTGTCATTCCGTTTGTAACACCTCGAAATAATGATGGTAGAGCAAAATGGATTGGACACCCATTCATAATATTAAAAGTTATTTCGATTTTTGCATGTCCGTCCGTCCGTCTGTGCGCACGATAACTCGAGAACGCGTATACTTAAAGAGCTGAAGTTTTGTACACGGACTTAAAAAAAAAAAGTAAGATTAAGTTCGAAAATGATATAAAATGTCAAAAATGGACTAAATCGGGCAACTCCTTCTTGGTTTTGCCATATTAAAATTTCAGTTTTTTACGTATACTTTGAAAACGATCAGTCCAAGGCATTTTTATTGTACTAAGAACTTCTGCAGAATACGAAATCCTATAAAATTGGTTATTACCATTTTTTCTGTGCGACAAGCTGTTATAGAAATATATGCGAAAAACAACTTCAAAATCAATACTTGAATAGATCGGTGACCATACGAAATTTAATACGGGCATTCATCTAGGGTATCATAAGAATTGGTCTTAGACCAATTCTAGCTTTTTTACTTGTTTAAATAAGGCACGTGTACAAAATGTTTGTTCTCTGCGTCAACGTGCGATGCAGTGTCAAAATATATTTGGGGAAACTAAAGTTTTGTATGGTAACACCTAGAATTGTTTTGAAATTGTATTGGCAATTTGCCGGTGCATAAAATTTGAGCTTTCCACGTCGTGGCGTTCTCAGGCAGTGCACATATATAAAAAACGAAATTTTTGTATGGCAATCCTATGAACTAGTTGGCCGATTGGTCCCATTTGCGAACTTTAATTTCCCCTTTTATTAAAAAGGCCCAGTTCAGCTCTCTGCGTCGACGTGCGAGGCAACGTCCAAAAATATAGTGAAAAACTAAAGTTCTGTATCGCAAGACCAAGAAGGGGTAACCCGATTTAGTCCATTTTGAACTTGTATTGCCAATTTATATGGAAATGCAGTGCACAATATTTGACCTCGCCACATCGAAGTGTTCTCAGGCATTGTTCAAATGTATAGTGAAAACCAAATTTTTATATGACAACACCAAGAATAGTTTGCCAAATTTAGTCCATTTCTGAACTCGTATTTACTATTGCTATAAAATATCATCCACCAAATTTTAGCTCTCTACGCCGACGCGTTTTCGAGCAGTGCCGAGTGACCAAATATAAGTATAATTAAAAACGAGATTTTTGATAGCAATCCTACGAATGAGTTGCTAGATTGGTCCAATTTTAGAACTTGAATTTACAATTTTTTAAAAACGCTGTGTATAAAATTTTAGTTCTCCACGTCGACACGTTCTCAGGTAGTATTCAAATATACTTACAGTAAAAGACCAACGTTTTGTATGGCAACAATAAGAAGGGATTGCTGATTCTAATTTTTCTTTCCCAGAAATCTTGTCCTGGGAATTACGAACACAACAACAACAAAGTGAGCCGATATGGTGTAATTAGCTGTTCTCAAGTGATGATCTAATATACATGCGGCAATTGATTTTTATTTATATAAGTATATAGATTCACATGATTCAGAGAAATCCAGGACATAAATTTTGCTTTCAGTCGAATCCGGTTTGGTGCGTAGATTTAACTTTCTTTTTTGTTCTCCCAATTTATGCGACACTCATTAAAATAGCTCTCATACAAGTGAATCTTTATGATCTTGAACCCTGTCCAATATTCTACTACTTTCATTGCAGTAAACTGTTAGAAATTATTTGCGTTAAATTGATGTGGAGTTTTCAATCTCTGTGTTGAGCGACCCAACTACACTGCAATACAGTTTTCGCATTGATGTTGAGTCCATTATAACTGGACGTGGCCCTGAGAAGTTACAGATGAAAGATGGGTGCTCCACTCTATGTCATGAATTATAATGTTGAAAACTACTCTGATTTGTTTTTTTGGTCTCCCAAAAAATACTGCATGAACCTTCATTGTGATCGATCCAAATAGAGTTTGGTGCCCATACAAGCTTTCAGATCCACCATCCATTGTTGATGTCTTCTTCGAGTATCATCCTTAATAACTAAAGTTACGTTATCTGCGATAGAATAATTGATAACACAGAGTTTGACTGAGGCTGACCTCCCATTATTAATTAGTGCCCAACACACCTATGTATTTAAAGCAATCTAAGGATGATAGAGAGTTACTAAAGTGGCATGGCATTTTAAAAGGACATATCTGATCTATCTTAGAAATATGATTTAAGAATAAAGACAACCATTTCTTTTTTATGTTAAAGCCAATAGCAAAACTGCAAAATTTATGTAACAACTCTCATAATAGCGAAAATCGTTTGAAGGAATTACAGTTCATGTACTACAAATGAAACGAACATATTTATGTTAGGCTCAGGAGAAAAATTACCAGTATGTTAGGAAAAATAACTGAGATACGAATTCCAGATCTAGAGAAAATTCATGATGGAATGCAGTTCTGAGAATTAGTTAATTCAAGCCTAAACACGAATGATCAGTTGCAGCAATTCTTTTTAGAATTTTGCTTTTCACGATTTTGCCATTTGGAATTTACTTTTTTGGATTTGCTACCAGATCTCTTCTATGCTATAGTAACCTTGCAACACTTTCTTCCTTGCATCAAATGTGCTAATGGTATTTGTGAGTTACCACACAACATCTGACTTATCCTGCGACCTTCATTATAGTGAAAAATAAATCTTACCCAAATCAAGTTTGTGCTGAATATTTCATTCGTTTTTACCGTTATATGTATATTTTTTGTCCAACTAAATTATTCATTCGTATGTTCCAAATGGTACTGTTCTTGATTCATCTTACTCTTGTGATTCTATAACAGCTTCTCTAGTATTGGAACTTGATGACTTCCCGCAGGCATCACCCTCCCAAAGTTCCTTTCATACTGTTTTGGTTGATACTGTTACATATCCCGTTCTTCCTGTCTGTGGTCATCGGTAATTACTTAATTCATCATATATCCCTTAATCCTCCTTAGGGAATTTCGTTCTGTTTACAACGACAAAAAATATTACGCAAGGAAAAAGTAATATAAGTGAATATGAAAGTATAGTTATGTGAAAACGTTTTATAATACTTTCTTATTTAAAGAGACTCTGTCTGTGCTTGATATAAGGATACCAATTTTCTATATACATAATTCATACAATTTTAAAGACAAATCTTATGAATTCTCTCAAACGATAGTCCTTATCATCAACTCCCTTACTTTCTTGATTGATAAGTTTCGTGTAATCTAGACTCTAGAGGAACTCCGTTTAATCTCGCGAAAAGCAAAAATTTGGAAGCCGTGGCTCTAATAGAAAATATATAGTATGTAAAATATTATGTGTGTTTGCATATAATTGAGTGTACACAGAACTTGTTAAAAAATTTATATTTTTCTTCTTTTCAGTCTGCCAAATTCATCATAAATAATCTAATAAATCTCAGAGATTTTCCTGTTGAAAAAAATATGATTTGTGTGCGCATACCTAACATTCGTGCAATATTTTCTCTTTATTCATCATGAACTTGTACAGCAAGCCCTGCTGATCTGAATTGCAAATACATAATCGCCTTCAGATGCAGTCTTTATGAAGACAGCCTGAGGCGCATCTTTATTGCATTGATCACAAGGTAATCGATGGCCACCTTCAGCGATACAGTTCCACTTTCGTATCCCACGTTTCAAGATCAACGATATCGCTTGATGCTAATGTTGCATGGGCACTTGGTAGTTTGTAGTTCGAAAAATAACTTGCAGCACAGCCCAGAACAGACATCCGGCGATTCGATGAACGGCTGACGGAGGCGCGATGCGCCTCTTTGAAAATGCACACAAGAGAATCAAATCTGATGATCGCTATGCGCATGGTTCAAAAGTTTGCCATATGGGGAATAAGTGAAATCCATTGTCACTTAGAGCTTTCAAGGCATAAAGCGGATACTATTGTTTTTGGAGGTCTAACTCGAGGAGGCTTTTTCGAATGCAGTATTTGAATTGAATCGCAATGGAGTTAATAAGCTTTGCAAAAATTTGTATTGTTTGAAAATTGAAAGTTATTCCTTGGCTCGCTGTGTTCAAATTAAAATATTAGAATGCATTGAGGGAGTTTTAAATTGGCCTGTTAAGCCATGGAAGTTATCACGAACGAGTAATTTAGTTACCTACTGCAGTAGGTTGAAGTTTTGCATTGAAGTAATCACTCAAGGTACAATTCATTTATAAACAAGTAAAAAGCCTAGAATTGGTCTGAGACCAATCCTTATGATAGCCTAGATAAAAGCCCGCATGTAATTTCGTGGTCACCCATCTATGCATATTGGATTTTTTGCATATATTTTGGACAGTAAAAATGGTTATAACCAATTTCATAGGATTTTATATTCTGAGAACTTTTCAGTACGATTAAATGCATATAGGACTGATCGTTTTCACAGAATACGTAAAAAACCTAAATTTGTATTTGTATCTGGAAATACCAAAGAAGGGTTGCTCGATTTAACTCATTTTTGAAATTATATTTAATGTACAAAGTTTCAGAACTCTATGTTGATGCGTTTTCAGGCAGTGTTGAAATCTGTAGTGAAAAACTAAATTTTTGTATGGCAGCATTGGCAAACCTATGAAGGAGTTAACGGATTTGTCCCATTTTCGACTGTAAATTTACTTCTTCTTTTAGAAGGCTGTCTGCAAAATTTCAGCTCTCTAAGTGAATGCGTTCCCGAGGTTTCGTGCGGATGGACGGACAGACGGACAGCCTGAAAGACGGACATGCAAAAATAAAAATAACTTTTAATTTTTTGAATGGGTATCCAATCCATTTTACTCTACTAGCATTTTTTTGTATGCATTAAAAATGGAATGACAAATTTGTGTATAAAAATAAGGTTCCTGCTTCTACCCTAGATGATGAAATATCATTCCGTCCATCCGTCTGACCGTCCTCTAGATACATGGATAACGCGTTTACTAAAAGAACTGAAATTTTGTACATTGCCTTAAAAAAAAAGAAAAAAAAAACAAATTAGATTTAAGTTTGGAAATAATATGAAATCCCACGAAATCAGTAATAGATGCGAAAAACCACTTCAATAACATATGGGTGACCATATGGAATTACATACGGTCATTCATCTTGGGTGTTATAAGAATTGGTCTTAGACCAATTCTAGATTTTTTATTTTTTATTATCTTAACTAAAAAACTATTCTTAGCTGGCAGATTATATCTCGCCTATGGAAATTAGAATAGATTGGAATTTAAAAATAAAACAGCATTAATTTCCAACGAAAATAGAATTTATCAAGCTAAGTATTATTAGAATAACAGACAGTCACAAAGGTGATGAAAAGTTGATTATTGGTAGTAACAGTTATTTGGAAGATATCATTCTAGATGTAATGCAATTTCCAAATAAGTGAATAGTACCACAATTTTAACAACGCGAATTTAATTATAGCTGCTTGATATGGTGCATCATATTTTATAAAATTTAAGATTAACCGAAATGCTTGAAGTCTTGCTATGGGTATTATTTTTCGTTATCCGTAGATGGCAAATGAATATTTATAAACAGGATTTTTTCCGAAAATAATCAAGGACATCTTTAAAGTTTTCGAAACCTCAAACAAACAGAAATAACACCAGTTTTTTCCTCATGATATACTTACGAGGTAAAAAACCTAACTCTCGCTTAGTATATGGTGAAATACTTTGCGTTGTTGCAAAACCCTCGAAAGTAGTTCCCAAGCCATGAAACAGAAATCTATATGTGTGCGTTCGGAGTCCGTTTTCTAAAATGTTCTATATTGATACTTATGGAAAAGTACTAAATATTGGCTTTATGTATCACACAGAGCCTAAACTACTATCCATACAGGAAAATAGTCTTCTAGTAATTTACAGCTTGATTCCTTATCTTCCCAAAGGCTACACTTCCTATATAATTTACTTAACAAAATAATAAAATAGTTTTGATTACAAAGTAACCTTACCATTTTACGCTCAATACCTCTCAGCTGTGCATGTGTTTATGTGCAGCCGGAGTCCGAATCTGTAGGCAGCTACATTCGATATCACCAGCCCACGGCATCGCATGACGGCACAGCGACATTACAATGATTACTCAGCTGAGAATTTTTGTTTGAGAAATCGTAGTCATTTGGTTAAGATTAATTTTTTTTAAATAATTTTGTTAGGAAAGGTATGAAAGTAAAGCAAGCTTAAAATTATCACAACACCATTTTTCTGTATGAATAATAGTTTAAGGCGGAGGAGCTATTCAAATCAAACTTTTGTCAGTTTAACATAAGAATACTGCAAATATTTTAGAATGTAAGGACTACTTTGGGCCTCGCATGTGGTAGGGAGGGAGTCTGTTTCATTGCTTGTGAAGTATTCTCGAGGGTTTTGATTGTTGCAACCATACATGCAGATTATATTTGTGTATATCTACTTGGATCTTGACGGATGCGGAAAGGATAACCAAAGAGACGAAGTGGTGGTGGGTCCCTTCATTTTTCAGGCGGAGGTCTACGCTATAGAGGTTGGTGCTCAGGAAGGCCTAAGCAAGTGCTGCAAGAACTCCAATATCTACATTTGCTCAGACAGCTAAGCTGCACACCAGGTTCTATCCGCGGAACTAGTCTGGAGGTGCTGCATAAAACTCCAGCTGCCTTTAGAGACAATAAAGAAATTATGGTTTGAACTACTGCACACGAAAGAGTTGACAGAAATGAAAAAAGCTAACGATCTAGCTAAAATCGGAGCCAATAGTCCATTTGTCCTTGACCAAGACTTTGCCTCCAAAACAGAAAATTTAGAGAAGAACTATAAAAATTAATATACAGGCAACAGTGGATCTTATCTGACGTGGCACGCCCTATATGAGGCAGGCGAATGAATTCTTCATCCTCTTTCCGCTCAGGACGCGCGAACTATTGGTCTTAGCAGACGGTTCCTCACGCTGTTTATTAAAGCAGTCAGTGGGCTTTATCCAGTACTTTCTGAAGAATATAAGCAATACAACATTGACCTGTGTGAAGGGGATGACAAAATCTCCAAGCATATTACATATATATGCGAGTTTTATGCGCTCGCAGATTTAAGATTGCAAATAACTGAACAAGCATTTATCACTCCAAATAAGGGATTTACAGACTAAACGTAGACTAACTACTTTAGAGGAGAACAGATCAACTCTGGTCGCAGTGTCCGTAGAGTCACTATAACTACTATTCAGTTACTAAACCAATGCTTTTATTTCAGAACATAAAAACAACCATAATTGGTCTAAAACCAATTGTTACGATATCCTAGATAAATACTAATATCTAATTTCTAATGGTCACCCCTCTGTGCAAGTTTGATTGTTGATGTGGTTTTTTGCATATATTTCTACGGTTCGTCGGACACTAAAAGTTACTGTAACTAATTTGATAGGTTAGTACAACAAAAACTTTAGGATAGATCGTTTTCAAAGTATAAGCAAAAAACCTCAATATTTGTATGGCAACATGAAGAAGAAAATCCTCGATTTAGTCCATTTTCGAAACTAAGCTTAGCACTTTTAATAAACAAAAATACGAAATACAAAATTTCTATTCTCTACTACCTCTTTCGACCATTTCCAGGTAGTGTTTTGGAAAAGCTAAATAGCTTCCAGATTTTTGGTCACTTGGAAAATAAAAAGCTCTTATCATCTTGGCAGTCTGGTTTCCGGCGTTCTCACAGCTACGAGACTGCAATACTAAAAGTGACTAGTGATATAAGAGCAGCCTTAGACCAGGATAACGCTACCATTTTAGTGCTGCTTGATTTTTTAAAGGCCTTCGATAGTGTTAGTCAGAGCTTTTTACTGAATAAGCTATCTAATTTTCTTGGCTTTACTGCTACCGCTTCTGCTCTAATTGAGGGTTTCTTGTCAGAACGCCATCAACTGGTGAAGGTGGATGATAAGTTGTCAGATTCACTACCTTTTCCGACTGGTGTACCTGAAGGTTCAATCTTGAGGCCGTTGCTGTTAAGCTTATTTATTAATGATCTTTCTCTAGTTAGACGTAATTTCAGGATTTACTTATACGCAAATGATGTGCAGCTATATCTGAACAGACCTATTGGCCTGTTGGAAGATGGCATCGCACGTATTAATGACGATTTGAGCAGAATCAATGCACGGTCCAAGATTAATGCATTGAGCTTGAATCCCTCTAAGTTTCCATATATAATTTTTCACAACGATCCACTACATATATATCTGATATCCCACCGGCAATTCTGGACGGTAAAGCATTATCTCTTCCTAGTAAAGTTTGGATATCATGTTGAACAAATATATAAACTGCTGCGACAATACAAAATCTAAAATTAGTAAAATTTACTCAGGATTCCGTAGGCTCTGGCTCTCAGACAGTATTTTGCCACAAGCAACTCACTTAAATTTGGTTAAGGAAGTTTAATTTTTCATAGACTTGATAGCGTTTCTATCTGTAAAATGGAGGTCGTGATTAACTATTGCTTACGCTTCATTTTCGGACTTCGCAGATATGACCATATATCGCCTTACCGCTATAAGCTGGTAGGGTGCCCGCTTACTACATATCTGAAAAAGAGAGCCTTGGTGTTCTTCTTTAACCTGCATAAAAATAATGAACCGCATGTTTAATTTTGCTAACTCACAACGAAACAGGAATGTTATCTTTCCTCGTTTTACTAGGCTAGTCATGGAAGACTCTTATCTTGTGCAGACTGCGAGCTTTTGGAATGCTCTCTGTCTCCCATCTAGTATCCATCTTGCACGTACTGGAAATTCCTTTAAGAGTCTCGTTGATACCCATTTATTAATTAGACGACCGTAATTTACTTGATCAGGTTCACTTCTCACAGCGGAGTACTAACGCGGATTATTGTAACTATCTTTTTTCACATTTTTCTTTTTTCTCTTTTTCTTTTTTTTTTTACTGCATTAGTAACTTGTTTTGAGTATCAGTTGTGTTTTGTTTTTATTAGCGTTATATATTCAGTAGGCACTCACATTTTAATAGTAATTTATAGCGCAATATTTACTAATTATTTTAAGTACTTTTCATTTGTTACTTCCTCCACGTGTTAGACCAATTGTTTTGGGTATAATAAAAAATACTATCGCTCCTAATAAATGTTATGTTATGTTAGTGTCTAAATATATAGTTAAGAATGGAATTTTTGTATGGCAACCTTACGAACGAGTTGCCTTATTTGTTGCATTGTCGAACTTAAATCTATTTGTTTTAGACCCTGTCCAAAATTTCAGCTCTTTAAGAAAACGCTTTTTCGAGTTATCGAGAGGACAGACGGGGATAGATGGATTGACAGACGAGCGGATATGCAAAAATAAAAATAACTAATAATATTATGCGTGTGTATTACTCTACCAACAATATTTCTATGCGTTCTGTGATTTCATCTAGCGTATAAAAAGGCCGATTGCAAAATGATTGTAATGTAAGAAGTCCTATTGATTTGTTTGTTAACAAATCTTGCAGTATCATCTGTCGCTGAGTAAACTATAGTTGGCATTGAACTGTCGTTATTTCAGGCATCTAGAACTACATACATCCTAATTTATGGTGGTGCTTCCACTACTCATTCTTGGGGCTTTCAAGATAAATTTAACCTACGCGTGTTTTCGCAGTCGTTAGGCCTTTTGATTCCACATCTTTCCAATTTTGAAAATTTTCGAATTTAAATTATAAGTTCGAATTCATATGAAAATTTGTGTAACGCCAACATTATTATAAGGATTCCATTTCACAGATGCCATTTAAAGCAGTTTTTGGCTTCTAGCATCAATTTTAATCTCTTTCTTCCGGTGGCCTATTTTTTCTTTCTTATGAGTTCTCATCTCAGTTATAAAATTCCGTTAAATTATCTGAATTTATCAAAATAAAACTTTAAATGTTTTCTGTTTTAGTGATTTATTTTTTAATCAAAAAAATTGAAAGAATCATAGGGATGCATACACAGAAGCTAACGTAAACAAGGATACAAAAACTTATTTATTCAGATCTAATACTTATTCGAATTTGCTAGTTTAGAATTTGCTTTTATTTCAAACTTTTTTGTAATGATTCAGGTCATTAAAATATGATTGGTAGTGAAACAGCTAAGCCTAAAAAGTTTCGCCTTGATTACCTGTCAACTTTCTAATGACTTAAATAGTTGAAGGGTAAATATTGTTGCAAAATTTGTGACAAAGGCATCTAAAATGACATTGGCCATATGAACTGCCACAACAGTGTATCTATAAAAAAAAAAAACAAATTGGATAAGAAAAAAAAAATTGATATCAATAATTGAATGTATCCTTGGAGCTCAATCTGTCGAAGTACAACTTCAAATTATAGGAGCGGAAGAAACAATTATTTCGTATTGCTAATTAACTTGCCCTTTGCAAGAAAGAATTTTTAGCTAGATTGACTTCTTGAATGTTGTGTAAACTCGAAAGTTGGTGCTATTGTAGTCACAACAAAAATGTTATTAATGACCTAAGAGTTATTAAATTTTGCCTGATTTTTGATGAAGCAACAGAAGTCACTTCAAAGAAAGTCCTAAATGTTGTTTTCTAGTATTTTGACTAGTAACAGAAAAGAATTAGAGACAGATAATTATCTTCAACTGATTAAATTATCTCAAACCAATGCAGACACAATCTATCAAATTTTTTATTTATTTATTTATTTTTTTAATATCAAATTCGTGATGTGAACATGATAAGTTTAGCAATGGATAACGCAAATGTCATGGGCGGGTATATATATTGGATTGCAAACAAAATTTAGGCGCAATAATTTTGATTCTCTTAAAAACTCCTACTTGCAGTTGAACGTCTTTGTTCTCTTTGAATGAACACAGTCATAAAAGAATATGTGAATTTTAAGAATTCTATGAACTTTGCTATGTAAACCCCACAATATCTTGGTATTATTCATCGGTGTGGTTAATCGAATTATTGAACAGTTGTGTGCCTCTAAACGTTATTTCATATCTTGTTATTTAAAAATAAATGGTATACATCTAAAGAATTTTTAACTCAGAAAATATTACCATCTTCTTAATTATTATCAAATATATAAATAAAAAATGTCAGTTAGAAAAAGTTCGATTAAGTTTCTTATATTTTCAACTGGAATCTAACTTTAAGTACTTAAATAGCTAATAAATTTTTAAATTGAATATGTCCGAAATAACAGTATAAGAGATATGTATAATTCTTAATGATAACACAAATTTTCTGTCGAAAGAAGAGAGCGCTATTTTTAAAAAAGTCAAATCTTTCATCCTCAGAAGCAATTAAAATTAAAACAAATATTTTCAACTTTTATTAATAAATAAAAAGATTACTTTTTTGGACTTTTTACCGGGTTAAACTTAATTTTGTTCAAGAAAGAATTTTTTGGAATTCTCAGGTATATAGCAAAAGCTAAAAAATGTTCTAATTTGTTATTTCATCACACAACCCATTAATTTTGGGTGACAGTTTCAAGTATTGTTTTGACTCATAGGTCCCAAATAGCGAAATTGGGTGATTTGAAAAACAAATGAAAAAAAGAAGAAATAAATAAAAAGTTTGTGAAAAATATAAAAAACAATTTTTTTATTTATTAAAAAAATTTAAAATTTTTTAAAGAAACAGATTCGTTCCAAGCGAATCGAACCCGTATACGCCACGCAGTGGGCTAAAAAATAAAGAAGAAAAGGAAGAAGGAGAAGCGTTTCGTGTCAGCAGAAAACCTTACACTCATCGGTGCAGCTTGGTTTTCTGCCTGCTGCAGACGCTTTAATAAATAAAAAAATTATTTTTTATATTTTTCTCAAACTTTTTATTTCTTTCTTCTTTTTTTCATTTGTTTTTCAAATCACCCAATTTCGCTATTTGGGACCTGTTGATGAGTCAAACCAAGACTTGAAACTTGTCACCAAAAATTAATGGGTTATGTGATGAAATAACAAATTAGAACATTTTTGAGCTTTTGCTATATACCGGAGAATCCCCAAAAAAATTCTTTCTTGAACAAAATCAACTTTTATTAAAGCAAATAAATGTGCGTTTTGATTTCAATAATTCTAAATTTATTAAATATATCACTAACTTAAAAATTTAATTCCATCCAATCATATTTTACCTTTGCTTTCAGGCTTTTCGTAGTTAATAAAATAGTGATATCGAATCAATTAAGTATATCTCAATAGAGCCAAAATCTAATTTAAATATTTCTCAAATCTACGCAGAAATTTCTTGCAAAAAAACAGGTTGTATTGAAAATGTAAAATGGTCAGCGGATGTTCAACGATTTATGTAATTTTGCATTTGAAGTCTTGTGTTTCCCGCACAGTGGAACTGCGGCTGAAGCAAGATTTTTTAGGTTTGCATTAATCAAAATGAAAAATAAAAATCAGTTTGAATTGAAAAAAATTAATTCATATAACAAAAAAATTAATTTTGAAAATTTTGCCTGCTATCTGAATTACCTGCTTTAATTGGTGTCTACTACATTCACTTAAATGAATATAATTTGTTAACTTGTATTTAATTTTGTTACGTTTATTAATGACAAAGCTTTTGTATATATATATATATTTTTTTAAGATTTTGTAAATCCAGGTTTATTTCCATTGTTGGTAATTTTTTATCATATTTGTTCCCTTTTTGGATGAAAAGAAAGTTGTTTTACATTTTCAATGAGTGTCATCTGTAGCGTCTCTTACTTTTCAATTGGTTTTTTTTTATAAAATACTTATAAAATACTTTATAAAAAAAATAAAATACAAGTTGAAAAGTTGTTTAGAATAGAATAGAATGGAAGAGCATTTATTAAAAAACCTCAGCTTACACTATGTCACAAACGTTAGGATTATTGAGTTTGCAATAAATAACAGCATTATATAGAATGAGAACAAAAGCTTAGAAAAACAACAAACGTGCTGCGAATACAGACTCGTTGCAGTAGAAATTATCAAGTAATAGAGGTATTAACTAGACTATAAAATTCCATAAAGTAATATTAAAGTAATTCAGAATGCAATGAGTACAGTAATTACGTAATGTATATTAACGCTAATTACAACGGTATTACATAATAGATTAATCAAAGCTGGGTGTCCCTGTAAACTTTTATTCTTATCCTCTTTTCCCCCTCCATATCTTCTCCTTTTTTTCTTTTATTCCTCTTCTCTTCTCTCCTTCCTCATTTCCTCTCATTTTATATATAATGAATTTACTGTTCGATGAGATAGGGGGGGGGGAGAAGATTGAGAAGAGCATCCTTGCGTGATGCATCATGCAGATTTTGTTGGGAAGCTAGTGACAGAAGTTGTTGCCCTAAAGCGAGTTGTGAAGCGATCGGTTTGAAATTTGGAAGAGACGTCCGCAGACTGCCTGTACCTGTATACACGTAAGTATATGTTTCCCTGCATCTGGTTGAGACACGCAGAACAAAATTGGCTTGTTTAAATTTCAGGGCTAGGTGAAAAATTCCAAACTCATCACTTACCCAATCTTCGTTATCGAAGCCTCTTGCATCAGAACCGCAGGTAATAATGGTGTTAAGTGTTATTGGCTGCAAGCTGCATGATGTAAGCGAGAAAGAAGGCGGCACAGTCTTCTTCCTCGAAGAAACGAATAAAGCCTTTAGATTTCCTGAGTTGTGGTTGTAAGGAGGATGAGAGACTTCTGAAGGGCTTCGCCTTCTCAATGGTTTGTTGGAAGCTCTGGTGACGACCCACACTTGTGCATAAAGCTGGCAGCAGATACTCACAAGTTCTAAAACTAGCTTCAGAAGTATTACTGAGAATTAATATGCGCCTCTTGGTACTAATCGGAGAGTAAGATTTGAGTATTTCAACGTCTTTATTGATCCTCAAGTTAGCATGAAATTTCATGTGATCAAGATCTTTGCTAAGCTTCACGATTTCAGAGCAGAGGAAAAGCATACCACGGGATAGCGAATCAATCTTTGTATTGAGCTCAACAAGTGAAGTCTGTGGGAAAACACCAGTCTTCTCATTTCTACCTTAATTGGTTCGACCTCAGCGCAAACGCGTATACACAACAACAAAAATCACTAAGGCCGGTGGCAAACTTGACTTTAGCATTAAGTAAATTTTTTCGTGTCAAAACAACTTTTTTCTTTTGTTGATTAGTACTTTCTTTGGATGATATCTGTTCTTCATTTTTTTTTTTCTCCAACAAACATATATTTGTAGTGATGATTCTAAAGCAGCTATTTCCTCCTTATCTGTCAGGACCTCTTCAGTTGTTTTGATATATAATTTTCTTTATTTTATATAATCTTCTGGTGCAATTTTAAATTGTCGAGATAATTTTGAAGAACAGCTTAATTGTTTTGTTGTACAAACTTCTAACTGATATTGCACAAATATGTTCTTGCTAAAGTTTTCTCGACAGAATTTTTGCAAAAGCAGACAATAAATCAAATTAAAACAATTAAATTACATTAAATTCACAGAGCCAAAAAGTTTCACGACTTGACAGTTGGACTACCTACTCATTGTCATTGAGAATAAATTTTAATTAAATTCGAATTAATCAAAATAATATTATATTTGTTTAAAGGAAATAAGAAAGAAATTGTTTATAAACTGCGGTGCAGTAAGGCTTGAGTAAGAAAAACAATATTCTCGAAAATGGAGGACATTTTTATGAATATCATTTAAAATCCAATACGTCGGAGAATATTGAATATATGAAGTGCTTGAATAAGTAAACCAGAAAATCATTCAAAGATCTGCCAGGAAGAGTTCTGCCTAGCAAAAAAAAAAAAAGCAGCAATACTTGAAACAAAATTATGAGTTAAAAAATATTGGATGCGATCCTGATCTACTGAGACAATATGCAAAGATTCCAAATATAGAAATTTTCGCAGAGTATTTTTCCAACTACTTAAGGCGTGTTTTATTATATGACCATAAGAAAAACATGGAAAATTCAAAATTTGAGAAATCCATATAAAATATAAAGAAAAATTCTCGCAAATAATTAGGATTTCCAAAACACCCTAAATAACACTTAGTAAATATAAAGATTTCTACGGAAATAGTACCTACCATAAAAGTATGGAATTCTGTTGGATTTCCATACCCAAATTCATCTGTTCCTACCATGAAAGACTTGAAATCTTGACGTGATTTCTTTCTAGTTTTAAAAATCCTATATTATCTAATGAACTGAAATATATAACTACTTTACGTACTATTTTGTTTTATTACTATTTAATAAATCTTCAAAAACTAAATAATAAATATTTTAACTTAGTTTCATTTGATTTTGTCGTTGTAAACTTTAAATCAAAACTAAACCAAATTATAGCCTCCAAAAATTGAAAAAAAAAACAACAATTAGTTTTCTATAAATAATTCAAAACATACGAACCAACGTTATATTTAAAATAAACCTTTTATAAGTAAATTGGTGTAAATTACTAAGGAACTGGATCATTTTCATAAAATCAAATATTAAACTTCGTTAAGTGTTGGTGGAAGTATTGGTTTACAGTGACTATAAAGAACTCGCTCCTTGCATAATATGTATAAAAGGTGCACGGATGAGTGAAAATTAGATTCAAGTGTGCCTGGACTGCTAATAATTTTCATTAAACATCTTGAGAATTTTTATCAAATGTTAACATTATATTTTTTGAGTCATGCGACATTATTAGTCTTCTTAATTTCAATACTTACCTGTTTTTCTTTTATAGGAGAAGAAGAAAAAATTTAAATGCATTCCAACTGATATTGGCAGCTACTCGTAGCTAGTTTACAGCCGATTTCAGTAAAAATTATCCCCACCCCTTTCACATAATTTTTTTCTGGTCCCCTTAACATAATTTGTTTTCGTCTAGATGAGTATTATAACCTCTTTCAGTATTAACCTCTTTATGCCAAACATCATGTATTGTATGACTACTTAACTTACTGTAAACATTTCATATATATCCTATCTGATGCTCAGTATTTTCTTCCAAAGCGTTCGAACTATTTTAGTATTAGATATTATTTGAGAACAAGTCGTGTGTCAAACATCTTTTTGTACAATTTTAATATATCTAAAGGACGATTGGACTATCATCTGAAAGCAGGAGTTGTGCGAAAGGATTTGAGTGGCCAGAAAATAAGATCTTCCCAAAAAACTAAAATGAAGTAAATAATGTGAAGAAGCACATTCAAAGTTTTCCTGAGTTTGAAATCCATTATACAAGGAATCATAATTCAAGAAGAAAATATTTAAGCCTTGAGACAAAATTATAATTAATATGTGGATCAATGTGGATTTACAGGAATATTTTTAAAACACAATTCAATTTGCAGTTTCTTCATACACGTAAACACACCTGTCAAAAATTTGATATGCTTATTATGGAAATTAAGACTTTTAATATCCAAGAGAAACAGAACTTGGCAGAACAACATGAAATTCACTTTATAAATGCCGAACTGGCTAGAAAATGCTTGCAGAAAAATAGAGATTTGACTTTTAATTATCTGGAAAAATATTTTGCATTCTCCTTTAATTTACAAAAAGCACTACCTTATCCTAAGTTAACAGTTTCTACTGCATATTATAAGCGGAATATGTATGTATTGAATAAAGGTTTCCCAAATTTTCATATTGAGAATGTTAATATGCACGTTTAGAAAGAAACTATAACATCCAGGGGATCACAAGAAGTAGAATCTTGTTGCTTGAACCCCTTACAGAATGTGACAACCCAAAAGCATATTATAGCTTATAATGATATGTACACTGACCAAAATAGAGACATAAAGTTGGCCTTAATGTGGATGCAAATTGTCCAGTCCAGTGACAATAAAATCATATCATTGATCACAAATTTTTATTGTCAGGTCAATCATTCTTACCGAACGATTTTGGACTGGTAGAAATAGAAATCTAGAAAATTAATTCCGTTTTTTTTTTCTACCCAACCTTTGATGGAGGCGGTTTAAAAAAAAGTACTGATGGAGAAACTGTGGATTAGTTAAGTATGTACTGGATTAGATTTACGAGGAATACACCATATAAAATGTTAAACAAATCTTCGATGGAACGACATCCTGAATTTAAAATTCTCGACAACGAGGAAGACCAAGTAATTTCCGAAATAAAAAAATTACCCTCTTTGTAGGAATAAACTAGACCAATTACATCAGACAAATATATGGACATGATGGATTTATTATCATATATACCTCGCGTACAACATGAATATTTTAAAAAGTTTAAATCCTAAATACAATTAAAAATATGCATATAAAGTAATGAAAAATATTAAAAAAAATGTATAATTACATTGAAATTCTTAATAAAAATTAATTGCATTTTTGTGTTTTTGAATAAATATTAATAAAAATTGCACTATATTTTGTTTTTAACATTTACAAAAAGCAGATATAACTGAAATATTATCTATTTAATTAACGATTACAATAATTTATTAATTTTGAAAGTGCGACAAGTCCATTTGGGTATAATAAAATTTATTTTCGCCAACACTATAAACGTTATTAGATAATAAACTTATACTTAACCTAACACCACAAAATACAAAAAAGTTGCCTATTAGTGCTTACCAATATTTTTAAATTTATTGAAATGCAAACTCTCAAATATCTCACAATAACAAAAAATGGACTTGCCTTACTTTCAAAATAAACGGATCATATATTTCATTTTTTCTTACTTTTATCGTCAACCTCTTTTCAGACTGAACAATTTTAAAAATTTTCAGAACTGGTGAAAATGTAATTTTTCTTGACTTATTAATATTTTCCTGATTCGTTTTTTTTTTGTGAAAATTCCTTTTAAAAAATACATTCACAATAATTTTTGTCTTTTCCTATTGTTACTACTTGTTAGTGAGTATGAGGCACACAGAGGTATTTAGTTGAGAACTTTATGAAAACCACGAATGATTCTCTTTTTAAAAATGTATGAACAATTTTTGTAGATCCTTTGGAAGCTAAAAGTTGAAGATTTTTGTTGTTTTTGTTTTTTTGTATTAAAAGTGTGCACTTAAGTAAACAACCAGTTATTTTGTACCCTTGATGTTTACGTTTTCGATACACAGGTGCAGTTAACTTTTCGAGGCAAAGTATTCAAGTTTTTATTATATTTTGATCATATTATATAAACAGGACTAGTATTGTCATATGTTTTAGCTCTTTAGCTAGCGAATAAAATTTTATAAAACTGGTGCAAATGACAGTCAATTCGCTTGTAAATCGTAAAATGTTCATTTTATGTTGACCATGATGTGTGACTGATTTCCTTATTATGAGAATTTAACGGTAATTTTTGATCATTTACGAGATCAGTGCTTATCGCAAGAGTATCGTTAAAAGGGGATCATTTTATACAACATACTATATGTACATGCGCATACTTAAGACTTAAATTATGATTATTTCCTCGCTTTTGCAAAGAGTTTATTTTTGCTATAAAATTTTTACGATCATGCTGGTAAAGTGCCTTAACTAAATCGTCAAGTACTTGGGTTTATTAAGGCATTTCGTAAAATTTATAATAGAATGATCCAGCAATGAACATTTCTCATTGGAATTCAACATTTTATAGATAATCATAAAATATTTCTTGATTTAATTTGAGTATAAATTTTGTTTTCATAGGATTAGGAAGAAGTATTTATGTAAAGAGGTGTGTGTCTATAAATCAATTTATATAAAAAGTGGTGTGACATCAATGTAAGACATGAATCTGTACAACATTTAAAACATTCGAAATTTTTTAAAACGTTTTATTCAGAATCACCGTAGAAAATTAAGAGGATTAAAATATACATAGAACCAAAACTACAACAACTTTTGTAAGCAGGTTATGAATCTAAAAAAATTATGAATATTCGCTTTATTATTGTTCGGAAATATACGCTACTTGTTCGCGACTACTCGTATTTGGTTATTTTATTAATCAGGTTTTCAACTTTACTTAGCAGCAATGCATAGTATTGACGTCATGTGAAGGGTAAGTTGTAATTATTTAAAGTTCAAGTTTTTGAATTTAGTCATAAGTTTTTTGTATTAAATCGTTGCTAATTGAGAAAAAAAGCTACTATTAAGGCGTTTTTGTATGTAAGAAAAATAGGTAGTGGAGTACCGCCCTTGAATTTCATTCAACATACTTCAACTATTGGAAAGCTATTAGTACTTACTATAATTTTTATTGGTTTCTAAGAAATTATTTTAATTATACCGATGCAGATGATATAAATTTATGTAAATTATACTTTACTCTTTCAAAACTAATAAAAGTGATTGGAACCCAGAGATGTTTTCTGAGAAACAGCTTAATTCTTATTTTTAACTTCCTTCAAATTTATATTACTTTTAATTTAATCTAATTATATTATAGTATAACAATTCTTTTTTCTCTTCATTTTAGGTAAGCGATGACAATAATCATTTGGTAGCAAATAGCATGTGAGTGACAATAATTTTGTTAATTTAATGCTGCTCGTATATTTTCAATTAATTACTTTTGCATTCATTTGGAAATTTTTCAGCTTTAAATCAAGTTATAATGCATCATATCGTGTAATGAATATACACTAAAAAGGACTTACTCATAGTGCCCGATATTAACTACATACAAATCAGTGTTGGGCGTAATATTATTCCAGTATACTTTAATTAATAATTTAATTACAGTTTATTCGAATTACCAAGTAATCTAATTAAATTGTTATTGATTACATTTCAATCAGATTACTTATGAGAGAATATGTGATCTATCAAATGGGTAATCTGTTACAATATAATTACATTATTTTGTAATCTAATTGCAATATAATTCGTTTTTTGTTTTTTTTTTGTAATCTAATTACATTGTAACAGATTGCTTTGTAGATTACTTAAAAGTAATTATTAATATAATGAAATAAATTGAAAGAAAATAGTATTGTTCTCGTACGAAATTAGTTTTAGGGAGTTTTATGCAGAATTAGAATACAAATATCTTAAATATCTTAAATGTAATCACATTAATTAAATTAACATGTAGTGGAATTAACATGTAATCGATTAATGTGTAATCAAATTAACTTGTAATCAAACTACACGCTAATCGATCACATTATGTAATTATGGAAATGGACTATATTTGTAATCTCTTACAAAGTAATCTGATTACAGATGACATGTTTAATTGTAATTGTTAATCGTTACATTTTGCCCAACACTGATACAAATGATATGATTGTCGCAGATAACAAGGCTATTAAAATTTACTACAAAGCTTATAATGTAGTAATAATAGTATTATCATCATAATGAAAAAAAAACACCAGTCAGCACGAAATTTTGTGTTATTTACTTATTATTAATCACGTCGATTTTATGCGATTCAATTTAAATTTTTTTAATACAGACCACAAATAAATTACCTATAGGTGTTTATTTTTATAACTGTCTTCTTCCTCTAAAAGACCTGGAAAAAAGGAAATATATATAATTGTACATCATCAGCGTAGAAATTAATTTGACTGTACCTAACAATGTAGACTAGAGAATATCATTATCCATTTACGAACATTAAAAAAATACCGATTCTAGAATTAACCCTTCTTTAACCTCAGAGTAGATCTAGTAGCCATTTACGAGTACCTATTGTTTCTAGCCTCATTCAATTAAGATAAAACTTCTTTAATTGGTTAGGCCACTTTGTGTTTTTCGTTCGATGGAATGCTTCAAGAATTTATTATTATCATATTCAAGCATAGTGATCCCAAACCAATTATACTTTCTTTATTTAATTCGACGCCAGTAGTAGGTATCAACTTTAGGACTTGATTTGAAACTAAAAAAATTTCGACATTTCGTATAATTTTTTACTACTACAGTTAAGGTTAATATTAGCAATATGACAGATGAATGCGTAATTATAGCCGCCCTTAGTTTGATGGTCTCATGGTATAAAAGCTTTTATAGTGTTGGTTTTATGAATTGGGTTGCCTCTACATCTCGAAGACTTATGATGGAACTCAAGCTGAAGAGGCCTAAATTACTTTTAGTTGAGATTTTAATCCATCAATATAGCGAAGAGATATGAGACATTGTACTCCTAGATTCTAACACAGGGTAATTAAGGTCTTCATATGGAGCATTATAGAATAACGTAATCCGTAGTTAGTCTTTTTGAAACTTTTGTAAGGGCTGAATTTTATTGAACTCGTCGAATTTTAACATGCACATAGTTGTACATACAGTAAAATTTTTTTCTTAAAGTGAGTGGCACCAATTTGTATCACTAAACTTAGGTATTTTTTGATAAGATCAAGGAAAGCTCCTTCTTGGAAAACGTAGATCAGGTTTTTATCCCTAAAATGTAGGAATTTTTTTTTTTCGTAAAATGTAGAGTTACCACTTAGATCCAATCGGATCCAAATGGATATAATTTATTTTTCCAATTAAATTTTTATGCTTTGATCCTTTTTATTGTAAATGTATCCATTTTTAGCCACCTAAATAATTTTCTACTAATACATACTTAAAGAAATGTTTCTCAAATAATTTTCTTTCTTTCTTGTAGAAATTTATATAATAAATGAAACATTGATTGAATGTTGTATGTAATGGCAGGAAAAATGAGTTGCTTGCAGGCCTGACTTAAGCAGTTTAATCCACATCGCTTTTTTACAAAATGTAAATATATGTCATTCACTTCACCTGAAGGGAAGGTACACGTGTAAAAAACTACCCATCTATATAGAACAGCTTACAAAATATGTTTGTAACTTTTTCGTACTTTGAGCGAAAAGAAATGCAGAGGTCCTACGATTTCAGGACTACGTAAAGAGCGGCAGAAATTTTTGGGTTTGGGTCCTCAAACTAGATCACTTTCTTGGCCGTTGTAAACAGTGAAAGGCACTGCAACTTTATTTTATTTCGTGAGTTTGAAGACGAAAATATACATGCAAAGAATATGGGCGAACAAATGGACAAATATTAATGTTTGATTCAGCCTCAAGCCTTGAGAATAAATTCCTTATATCCTATTATGGAAAATATTTTTAAAATTTCATTTTATTAGCAATTTTCTTCAAATTCATCCTTTTGACTTTGATGTAACTGAAATCGGTTTTCTCAATAGTTATAATTATTTACTATTGAATGATATCTTTATGGTAGTACTAAGCCACTGAATCTATTGCAAAGAACAAAAATTGATAAAAAAAAAATTAATCAAAGTACAGCTATCAAATTTTTATGTTGAGTTAGCAACTCAAATTAAACAGGGATTTCGTTTTAGAAAACGGTTATTAAAAAGCTTACATTATTAGACCCAAAAGTTTGTTTGAAGCCAGATTCAAGTATATTTTTACTTCTCAATGATTTTTTGAATAAGGCTTCGCAAGGTAAAAAGGAGTTAATTAATACAGAGCACATTACATTTAAATACATCACACGTATGTTAGATCATATACATATATGACGAGAAGCCACAATTTGTGCTCTGATGGATGCTCTGATGGAACCTATATTTCATTATATTTTAAGTCTCATGATGAATCTGATGACTTTTCCTCACAGCTCAGCTTTTGAAGAAAGAAAATTTCCTGATTTGAGTCTTATTAAAAGCAAGAAATCCAATAAGTTCGATATGAAAACAATTCAGCTTACAATGTTTTCCAAGGAGTAACTTCTGCACAATAGCAAAATATAAATTTCACCTGCAGGATTTTTGTAGTTACAGACAGCATAACATTTTGAATTAGCAACATCCTAACAGAATAGCACGGGTACAAAAGGAAAAATATTTAGTTCTTTTAACCGACTTATGGCTAGTTTCACAGTCTGAGTTTAAACCAAATATTTAGTTTAAATTCGACGAATGGGTTTCACAGTTTGGTTTAAACCGTGCCATCATGATAAAAGTATTCGAAATGTATGACATTTCATTTTGACAGTAGCATTCTTTGTTTGTATCAAGAATATAAAATTATCATGGAAGCATTTTGAGTAAAATTCAAAACTCTATCGAGGACCAAGAGTAATTAAAAATCGACCAAATCATTTTAATGAGTGGGATGATGACGTTGATTTATATGCTAGATTCCGTTTAAATAAATAAATGCCTTTTTTTTATGTATAAGGAAAGCAATAGCTCAACTTCACTTCTACTAAAATTTGCAGCCCTTTTTGATGGTGGCATATTTAAAATTAGTCAACAGAACTTCATATTTTTTTATTTTTTACTTTCTGGTTTGTTTACTTTTTTCCAATTGACAGATTGATTGAAAGAAAAATTGCTTCACAATGACGGCGATAACTAACTTAGTTCATAATTTAATTAGTACTACCAACGTTACTAAAAGAATTCACTGTGAAACCCGATTTGGTTTAAACTATGTTTTGAAGGATGGTTTAAACTAAAATTTAGTTTAAACTCGACTGTGAAACTGGCCATTAAGGAGTTCTGGTTTTTTGTAATAAATTTTATAATTTATCATTTTTCGTGCTCACCATACTTTTTTAATTAAATTTTTAGTGGATACTATTTGGATCCTTTTTTCTCTTCAATTTAGATTCGGACATGTTGACACTTACGGCAATACTGAATATTCTCTAAAATGTAGGAAAGGAATAGGTAATAGCTTATAACAACACCTTTAAAAAATATGAGAATGAGCTGAATAGCTTCATTTCTTATGTGTCATACTGCCATATATGTCTTTTTTTTTGTGGCCCTGGGCGCGCTGAAGCAAAATAGTGAAAAACAATGCATGACTTGTTTTCAAAAACAATGTGTGAATTACATTACATAACTAAAATATATTTGTAGGTATTCTATAACAAATGTACAATAATACCTAATTTATTGAATGTTCTCTTTCTTATATCCGAGAAAGCTTAAGATTTCGGCAATTTTACGTAGGTACTATATAGGTTTTCTGGTTCCAAATACCTGCATCCATTAAATGTTCCATTGAATTTGGGAAACTAAACAGATTTTCCCTTTATATCTGAGAAAATTATTTTTATTTTTAGGAAAAAGCGTGTTTTAAATTAAGGAAATTGTCCTATGTTTTATTTATTTTTTTTATAGTGGTGTCTTTCCGTCTAGGTGGTCCATACAGCAGGAGGTGATAGTACTCACCTAGGTGAGCAAAAAAAAAATACGTATAGAAGTGGGGGGTCCACATCAACCATTTGGGAGTTACAGGGTGAATAATAAAAAAATCTAGTTTTTCATAAAACATCTTGTATCTTCAAAAGAACATGGCGTACGGTCACAATTAAGAACTCATTGTATGGCCTTTCCATGTTATGGGGGTCTAAAATAATAATTTCGGATTTTTAAAATCTGTTAACTGAGGACTCTCCTTTTTAATTTGACCTATCACACTCTATGTCCTAACTGTAGCCTTTAAAGAGTTATTAGCTCTTAACCTATTCTTAACCTATTCCTAAAGCTTTTCACAAGCCTATTTTTAAAGATAATTTGTTCCTTTAGTGACTGAAAATCGTAATTTAAAAAATAAAATCGTCTAATTTCAGTACGGCATGTTTAACGGCTACAGTTAGTACATTGACTGTAATAGATCAAATTAAAAAGGGAGGAGTCTACAGCTTACAGTTTTCATTAAAAAAAAGTTCTGTTAATGATATTTTTACAAAAAAAAAAAAAAACATGGAGGCCAATTAAAAAAAAAAGTTAGAAAATCCGAAATTTTTATTTTAAACCATCATAAGTCTTGAAATGAGCGGGGTACAGGGCTGCTTGTGCAGTCGTTAGAAAAGCCATGAAGCTCTGCATATAATTATCTCTTAAAAGTGACCGTATGCCTCACTCTTTTCAAGATACTGGTTTTTTTTTCAAAGAATTAGCTTTTTTTTTCTTAAACACCCTGTAACTCCAAACCGGTTGATGTAGACCCCCCCCCCCATGCTGTACAATTTTTGTTTGTCTAGGTGAGTACTATGACATCTTGCTCTATAGGTACCCTAATAACTTTTTATCTTATCTACAAAAATATTTAAAAGAGTACGCAAATAGTTTAAATGATTTTGTGGGAACATCTTGCTTCCAATTATATATTCAATAGTAATAGAAAGAGTCTTTATATCCTGTCATGGCTAATAAAACTATTGTTGTAATTTTACACGGCATGTATGTAGTATTTTGCACACATTGGCAAATCAACTACACAAAACGAGCTTCTAGTTGAACTATAGAAATAAAATTTATAATTAGCCGGAGCTTGCAAAAAAGTATTAATTGTTCTAAGACCAATTTTAGAGATACCCTTGATGAGTACTCGTAAATATAGCCACATCCCTATTTGGAAGAAAATACAATTTATATCGTAAAACTGTTTTTTGAATATCTTTCTAGATTCATTGGACAGTAAATGGCAATGGTTAGAATACATTTCACAGATTTGTTTATATATTAAAAACCATTTAATAGTCTACGTAAGAAATCTGTAAAGTGGGACAGTAGGAAGGAGCTGCCCAATTTTTCCCATGTTCCGTATTTTCGAATTTAGATCTACAATTATTATGATAACGTCCTGTACAAAATACCAGCTGTCTAAGTATATAAAAATGTTTGCAAGGGTTGCACCATTGTGATCTTACTTATTTTCAAAAGTTATTGTTATTGCTCGAATAGTTGAGTTGGATAGACAGATTCAATGTCTGGCGTAAAGTTCACTGTCGAAAATCAAATGAAAAAGCACAACCACCTTTTACAAACTCCATCATCAAAGATCAAAGATGTACAAAGCTCTTTTGACTCTCACAATCATTTTGTAATCTCAGAGTTTTAGGTTTTAATTATTTTTGTGCATCCAGACTGAAAGAAAAAAGCTTGTTCACAAACAGAATCCTTTATTCAATTTGAAGGAACAATGAAATAAAATTAAGTCGTTTTTCGAGTTTAAGACAAGGTCATTAAAATAATTCCTAAGAAAGGTATGAACCCAGTTATAAATGAATGGTAGGCTTATTAGTCGCCGATAGGCTTAAAGTAGGCTAGTGTGAACTACTGAGAAAACCAGCAAAAAACCCAATTTTCAAAACATCAAATCGATATTTACACGTATCATTCCCAAAGGAATAATTTGATGTACCCTTTTGTTTTTCTTATAATTATAAGTATGGAGAATCAATACAAAAGTTCCGGATACAAAACGCTCTTCTTGAACATAATGAAGCTGGTAATATACATACATACTCTTTCTATCTCGGGTTTTTTCATCGACAAACATACAAATTATACTAATTACAAGATTTGCTTGTCACCTCTTATGAATGTCATTTTGTCGGCAATTTCCAAACATAAAAATTAAAACTGAACAAAACGTTGATGGAAGAAATGAAAAATCTCCGACAGTAAAGCAGCTTAGCCCAAGCTAGCGCGCTGACTCTTCATCAACACTTAACACCAGTTTTAATGACAGTGTGAAAAAGGTGTGCAGTTACGTAACACTTCATACATAATTATTGCGAACCACTATAAGCACGGAATTAATGCGATTACGTATTGATCTAATAATCTTACTATTGATCCACAGTGACGGCCTCTTGAATCTATACGTAGGTACAAATGTGACACCTGCTAAGATTAGTTGACCTCACTAAATATTGCATTCATTACCTAGAATAGCGACGAATATGTAGATATATAATATTGTATATACCTTTCCATATAAATCTCATCCTAATACAACTATTGTAGGTCTATAGAAACATGTACGTAAATATAAATATCACAAATAGTATTTTACGCAATCGCACATACAACAAAATTACATTCATTCATTGCGCACAACTCAATCGATATTTTGGAGAGTTTATACCGATTGCTGGTGGCTTTGTTGATTTACAGCATTCACTTTTGGTGATGGGTTCAATTACCTAGATGCGAAGAACACGCTCTTAGTAACCGCTCTAAAGCCTCTGCATTATCATACTTATCATTTAATTATGAAGTTGATGGAGTGGCTATACCATCTTAGCGTTGTTTAATTCGCGAGAGATACCTACTGCTTCGAAATTGCGCGAATAATTAAATTTTCAAGATTTATCGCCTTTTTGGTTATTACATCCGTAAAGATTTTGTCAATTTGGATAAAGTGAAAAGAAAAGTGTTAAACTTGTTGCAGAAGAACTTGTTTTTATTTGTGCTTTTCGAGTCTGCAGTATTACAGGTTGTAGATATGTATCTATGTTATCAGAATGCTTGGGTGGTTGAATAATTTGATGGCTTATGATTTATAAATAGCATCATACCTTCAAAATTATTGATGTTTTTGAGATAGTGCCCAAATATTATTTAAAAATCAGTATAAGGCATACCTTTTTCTCAGGTCTGAAAGGGTTCAGCTATGAATATATGTCTAACAGAGGAACCCGTAAGTTGGCCCCTAGAGTCAGTGAGCAGGATTCTAGACGTACAGGCCTGGAAGCTGGCTAATCGTAGATGGGGAGAATTGACCACATGTGCGATTTCAAGACAGCTGTGGCTCGAGGTTGTCCTAGGAGGACTGAATCTCTAAGAGGAGCCGTAATGATGTGCGTAATCGTATCGCAGTTATTACATACAACGACGTCTATAGAAGCTGTATGGATAACGAAGAGGTTGAGAGCGTTCAGAACTTGCAGTGTGAGTCCCCTAACCTTGTCGTTCGTACTTCTTCGGCGAATTGAGAGAGCTAGCAGACAGGGATTTAAGGAACCTGGGAAGGTTCATTAACTCCTGTGGCTGGTTTCACCGCACTCCCTTAAACTGGGATATCATTCCCAGGCAGGTTCAAATTAAGGTGGAACCACAATGGACCGCGAATGGTCTAACTGAGGCTGACCCGAGATGTCCGCGTGATGGCCGCCACTCTAACTGAACCTAACCTATGCATCCTCCCATTCAAGAAAAAAATGACATTAATACTTCGATAACAAATAAGACTGACAATGACTGGGAGCCTGAGGTAGTCAATGTTAAAATTAACACAAAGTAAAATAAATTTTAAAAAAGAGTGTTCTACCCGATTTTAATGAAATTTTTAAATTTTTTTATCTCTTAACTTTTTCTACCATTTCTTCAATTTTCAAAGCTTTGCGGCTTTTACGGAAAATATATCCATTTCCTCTTTTCTCAGAACTTTTGCAAAAGTTTCTTTAGCGGTTACTTTGTACTTTAACTGATACAAAATTTGAATCTTTCTCAATGAATAATTTCGATGATTTTAAATGAGATTTTCGTCCAGTAAATGGCGATTACACTAATAAGTAATTGTCAATGGGCGCTCATTTCTCAGGAGTCATCTACACAGGATGGGATTTGTTGCTGATCCTGTATACTGAGGATGCGGAGAGTTATCGAAAACACTGGATCACTCCTCTTGCAATTGTTTGGTTTTCTGCGGAAAGAGTTACAGATTTCTTGGCTTATACCTTATGGAAAAACTGAATTAAGCGTGTACGGAGGGTTGGGAGCCTACATTCAACTTTTTAAGAGCGTCCAGCTGGAAGCTGAGCAATTGCTCATAAATCTGTAGGGTGGATAATGGGCCTTGTTATAGCCTAAGCCTCTTCAATTTCTTTTCAATCCATTCATCCATTCTACTAAGTAATTTTATAACTTTTTTCGAGACGTTACACAATATGGTTATGCAAGGTACGATTCCAATAATACTGCGTTCACCTTTCGAGATTTTTATATGAAATCATATGTTATACTAACTTTAGTATTCCATTTGTAATGCATAGAAATAATACTGGCAGAGTAAAATGCTTTGGACAGCAACGCATAATATTAAAAGTTATTTTAATTATTGCATATCCGTCCGTCCGTCTGTCCGTCTATCCGTCCCATTGATAGCTCGAGAACGTGTTTACTTAGAGAGCTGAAATTTTACATACGGCCTTATTAAAAATTGTCGATTTAAGTAGAGTATTCGAAAATGGGCCAACTCTGGTAACTCCTTCGTAGAGTTTCCATACAAAATTTTCTTTTTTCACTATATATTTGGACACTGTTTGAAAACATATCGACGTAGAGAGTTAAAATTTTGTACACTGAGTTTTCATAAAAATAATAAATGCAATTTCAAAAATGGATTAAAATTAGATTGCGAAAACGATTGAAAAGATTAAAAAGCTGTGAAAACGATTAAAAATTAGTTTTGCATGCCCGTCTATTCATCCTTCTCCGTCCGTGGGCTTGTCCGTCAATCCGTCTGTCCATTGGGGTCTCCGCCTGTCCATCTGTCGTCTTGATAATTCGAAAATGCATTCAGGTAGAGACATGAAATTTTTCATTCGGCGCTTTAAAACAAAAAATCAGGCAATTCCTTCCTTCCTTCCAGTCTATAAACTAAATGTGCTTTTTCAACGGCACGCGCCCCATCCAGTAAATAGAGTTAAAACTAATGTTAATCCTGAAATAAATCTTAAATATAATGTTCGTTTCAACTAGGACGAGACAATTTTTTATTTTGAAACTTATCTGAAATTTTGTAATAATAAATTTGCTAAAAGGACAAAATATATATTGCGTTTAGATAAATTCATTTTCAAAAGGATTAAATATATTTACGAAATGGTTAAATATATGTTTGCATTAAATTTGCCAACGGGCTAAAATTAATTATTCTTTGGTTAAATAAAGAGCATGGCATATCATCGAATTCAAGCATATTAGCGTGATCATACTGAACTGTCAATTGGCAGCTACGTCTTATGGTGGAGATTCCCACACTACACAAATGTGTCCCTGGTATGTTACTGGAAATTCTGGTAGAATATATAAATTGTCCGCGAGATATCCCGTCCGGTTCCAGTTAACAACTTAGGACATCCCTGGGAGTGATGAATGCCATTCCCACAGGATTCTGAGGATATTGTTTGAGATTTTCTGGGATTGTATAATTTAGTTTTGATGGGTAGGCATTTTTACAAAAAAAAAATATATATATATGGCTAGAAAGTATATGCCAGAGTTGTATGCACTTGCACAAAACATAAATCCAATATTTTTAACACAGGCAGATTGAATTCCTATGACAAAATTACAAAATAATCAGCTGCCGCTGTAGCTGGTTTAAACAACGCAGTTTTCATATGGCTTCTTTCAATACATATTTTGTTTTTCTGTTTTTGTTCTCCAAAATCGACACACGGAAGCACACCAAGCAACAAACTAGTACTTTCACCGAGAACCACGTGAACTACGAGAATCAAAGTACATATCGAAATAATTTCTGGTAGGGGGAAAAACGATTTTCCAATGTTTCTCCCAAAATTGTCCTGCACATCCCGGATGTGTTTGTCTGTAAAATACTGATATCCCGGATATCCCAGGGAAAGCACCTAAGTACATACTGAATACTTCCTGTTTATCCCGGCAAAGCTATAGGAACTGTGGGACAAGAATGGGATGCTGTATTGATTTCGTTCATTTCAATTTTAATCATCCTCTTCAAAGTACATAAAGGATATTCTAACTGGATGTGATTATACTGATCTATTTGTGACATCGTTTGCTCGGCCGGAGATTTTTACTCGGACTCCAATGGTTCGGTCGGTAGTAATATGTCGAAACTTCACTCTGGGTAGCTTCAGTGCAGTAAGGATTCCAAATGACAGCAAGTGGCATGAAATCACTTACTTGCTCCGTACTATAAATGTAAAATGTTTACATTTTAGTGTAATTTGTTTAGACTGCTTTAATCTTGTTGTGCGGTATGACGGGATGCTTTTCCGTTATACCTACACGTACTAGTTAATGGATTCCTTGGCTCACGTACTACCACTAGCTCCCCGTTGTTCACGTAGGCACTGGTGACAGGTTAGCTTTCCGTTGCACACGTACTGATTAGTAGACTCTGTTAGTCACGTACTACCACCAGCTCTGCGTTTATAATGTGTTGGCTATACGATGGCTTTCCGTTGTACACGTAACAACCAAAGGCTTCCGTTTGATAAACGTACAACCAATACTCTTCCGTTTTTCACCTACTGGCGGATTTGCAGGCAGAGACGGACATTTCAGATTTCCAGGACAAGCCTGTTCAACTTCAGCTGGAAGGTTGAAGGTGCCTAACAAATCTATATTATATTCAAAAAGTAACTACGAATTATAATCGAAAGAAAATTTCATATGGAAAACTTCATAAGTAGTTCTACAAACGTTTAGCTATATAAATACAGGTTCGTTACATATTTCAAATTCTTATTGTATATCTAAGATATTCGAAGCTCTTATATATGACGTGTGAGTAGACACAACAAACTATCCTTTTCTTATATTTGTATGTAACTAATTGTCACTGTTGTTTTTTTTTTATTCATCTAATCCAAAAAACAAAGCTTTCTAAAACTATACTAGGTTATTTCTAAGAATGGATGGGGGAGTAAGAAATTAATTTAGCTTTTATAAAAAGTTAATAAAAAATTCTCAACAATCTGTGAATCCGTAAAGCTTGATTTTACATATTCTCCGTTATATATTTTAGTATTTATCCTGTAATAATCCTTTCCAAAACAAAAAAAAAAAAAAAACTGTGTTCTAGAAGAAAATTTGAAGAATTTGATCTTTTTAAACCAAAAACCGAAAGTACAGGTGATTGAATAAAATATGCGCATGTTGGCAATATGCTCACTGGCCGTAGTTTAGTTATTTCATGAAAGATGGCAGCTCATTTCATATGCATAGTTTGCTATTATGCCACTGTAATATCTGAAGTGAAAATCAGGTCAGTAGATGACGTGAAGCAATTAATCTCAGCGAAAACGATTTGTTTAAGACGCAGTTCTAATATTACTTACCTGTGTTATTAAATTGCAATATCTTGTATTCCATAGATCGGTATTAAAGCTATTTTTTTATATAAAAATATAACAAAGTATAATTTGGGACTTTTCCATATAGGTATGACCATATTAATAACACCGTGTTGACAATATGGCCATTTACACATTTCTTTGTTTTTAAATTAAGTAAAAAAATATTTTCTATTGGTTCTGAAGATGCTATACTTTATTATGATATATAATAGTCGTTTCTTATTTAATATTATTTAATATTATCTTATTCAAAAAAGAAAAATCCCTTACGGTGGGCATATTGTACAAACTTACCTGACATATATATGGAAGCAACTTATTTTTGCAATATAGTACATATGAAACGGGCAAGATTGCCTTTGCTGTATAGATATCATAATAAAGTCGCCTTAGTTAATCGTATGTTAAAACTTAATTGCCTTGATATTTAGGTAAAAGTAACACAAAAAAGAAGAAAATTCTCACGTGATCATTGTTACAAAACATTATTTGCTAGTTCAACAAAAATTCAAATAAAAGTTTTTCATTGATGGTTGAGTTCAAAAAAAAAAAAAATAACAACAAAGTCAGTGGTCATAAAAGCCCAAACATTCGTCTCAACATACTTCTCAAGGTTAACCCAAATTCAGGTGCATTATTTTGCTCTAGGCGCCACCTTACATTTTATATTAATTCTAATATAAAAATTCAAAAGCGATAATTGCAATTGACCAGCACTTGAAATTTCCGTATAAAATTCAGTCAAAATATTTCAACTGTGCTTTTAGTTGATTACATTTGCTACCATTTTTAACCTTGAAGTGTTTTCGAACCGTCGCTTAATCGCTACTCACCGAATACTGTGTGAAGTGATTGATTTCCTTATTAGTATTCATGCCGCACTTTTCTCTAAGCCTATAAATCTAATTGGAAACTTTTGCCGTGCTCCCAATACAGTAACCAGAAAACCTTGACCTTATCGCACTCTCTCTTAGTTGGTTGAGATAAATTCACCAAACTGAGTGCGAACTTTTAAATCAAGTCTGGAATGGAACTATGAAGTTTTGGAGATCGGAAACAAAGATACCGCTATATCGGCAACTTGGACAAGAAAAATCTTCGTAATAGCACCGAAAAACCGAGATCAAGTTTAAGATCTCTACGGTTCAGGTGTTGCTTGTATTTTATGCATTTCGGATTGGAGTAAAATTTATGTTAGAGGTGATAATTATATGGCGTAATGCAATACGTCTGCAGGGTATCAATCTTCTGAATGAAAACGATAGCAAAATGAAAATGTAAACGATTGCTGCATTGGGTGGCCTAGATCAGACGACTAAAAAGTGCTCAATTACTTGGTAGTATGCACAAAATTGCAGCTCGTTAAATTTTCAGTTTAATTCAGGTGTTATGGGGTGTTTTGAAATTGCTTTACTATAAATTGAATAAAATTTCAGTTAATCACTCATGTAATTGGTCAATTTTTGAGCGTTTGTGCTTAAAATAAGTATATACCTACTCATGTCGTTTGGTCGATTTGTGCAATAAATTTCTAAAGAACATTCTCTTGTCAGGTAAAAATGAAAATAAAAAACAAAAAAATGAAAAATTTAATTTGGGGCTTTGCGTAATTAATATATGTAAAGTGTATGAGTAATTGTCCTTCTTTAAACTATGCGAAGTGACCAATACTTAATTGTTCCTGTGCTTTTCAGCTTTGAGTAACCTACCAGCGAAAGTAAAAATTACTGCTCTGATATTGAACGCGTATGTAAGTTTGTATTGATAATAGTAGTACTTTATACATAATCAACTTGCAATATTTTGTCATAACTGCTGCTATTTCCCGGTTTTATCCCACGTATTATAAAGTTAGTAGAAATGTCGAGAAAATTTGAAATTTTCGACCCACTTAGTTTAATTGTAATTCTTAAAATTATTTTTGGTATCAGGGCGGAGGCCTTTTTGGAATTTTAGGAAAAACCAGGCAAAATATGAAAGCACTATATAATTTATTTTAACGAATAAAACAAAAAAAAAAAAAACGTCAGCTACATTATTCGTTCTCCCTACACCTGACCTTTGTTGATTAAGAAATGTCTTACTTCAGTTGATATATAGACCAAATAAAGATACTTTGAGACTGCCAGATTGTGTTAACTTTAACATTTCAAGTCAGGACATGGAATGGAATTTATGCAAACTATGTCGTACAAGAAAATGTGGAATCTTGGAATGGACTTGGTTTAACTGAGCTTGGATAAAGAATGTGAGCCGAAAGTTGTCATTGGAAACCTAGTCTAATGGAGTGGTATCGAAGCGAGCCTATGACTTTTAAATGATTAAATGACCGGTAAATAATTAGTGCTAATACCATAGACAAGAAATACCCATATATCGACGGTAGTACTAAGAAAGTGATGTATGAGAAGAGCTCATGGCAAGCCTCAATAACTCACTGATCTCGGCTAAATATATCATGGACACGAACCAAACAATTTTTTTCAATTTAGACAAAAATTGATTTTTTTCTTAGAATTGAAATCGACCATATTTCTTCAAAATTCGTGTGCGTTATTTGTTCACGGTACACAGTTCGAACAAATTCTGTCCGTCGTCGTCTTGTGGGATGAGTACGGTTTGAGGGGTGGTGATTGGGTGGGTGGTAGAGGTAAACATTAATGAAAGATTTACTTCTTGTAATAGGTAGTACTACGTTGGATAAGCAAAGAAAATTACAAACTTTATCGGAATTTATTTGCATGGGTACAAATTGCACATTAGGGTAATAACGCCTAAGCGGCTATCACTAATCGCCACAACCAAATTAGATTTTGCATTTTTTGGTTTCCTTATTTAAGAAAATTGCACATTTTAACAAAAAATGGACTCGAAAGATATTGTTTCGCACATCAGAAATGTTTTAAATATGATTAATTGTTTGTTGAGGTACAAATTTCATTGAAATTGTATTAAAATTGCAAGTAGGGAAAATATACCAGTAGAAAAATTAGCAGGAAGTTAATGCAAATCGACGATAAAATGTGAGTATACAGTGAAATTTCGACTTACTCCAATAAATTCAGTTCAGGGAATGCAAAGAGCGACAGTGCGTATGCAATTAAGTACATCTAAAGAACGACAACTCTCAGCGGTTTAGGTTTACCTGTCGTGAAATATGAAAATAAATATGGGATTCAGACTAAGAGAAAAAATTTGCTTTATAGTGCACCCTCCAGAACCAAACAATCCGGCAAGACGGCAGCCAGAATTTGTTCGGACCGTCTCCAGCCATAAATAATGCACACGAATTCTGAAGAAATATGGTCGATTTAAATTCTAAGAAAAAGTTTTTTTTGCCTATATTGAAAAAATTATTTGGTTCGTATCCATGATATATTTAGCCGAGATCAGTGAGTTATTGAAGCTCACAGCAAAAGCTTTTCTTATACATCACTTTCTTAGTACTACCGTCGATATCTGCGTATTTATTGTCTGTACTAATACCCTAGTAGACAAATTGTCTTCATAATTGATTGCAAATGGGCGAAAGTTCCAGTAAGTCATAAGATTGAATTGAGGAAATTTTTCTCAATTTATTATTTTCCAAATTCTACATTTGTTATTTTATTTTAAAATATGGGAAAGGATAGAGTCATGCGTTGGTCCAAATAGTGAAGAGCTGTTAAGGTGAAAAGTGACACAAATAAAACGGAAATTATATTTGGAATAAACTGAGAGCCTGTCGTATAAATTGAGTCAATTATGAAGATAGTCTGCCTAGGATATAAAAACTATTTTCCCTTCTTGCTGTCAACTATATTTAATGCATCATTTGCTGGTTGAAGTAACTTGAAAAAAGTAAAATGTGATCCATCAATTATATTCAATTGAAAAAGTAGTCAAAATCGACACTTGCATGAGCATGAATCAAAACAAAGCTCAAAGCTCATGAAATATAAATCCCTTAGGGTTGAAGTTCGGAATTAAGTTCCAGGAATATTCACATTGTACATGAAACGTACGAAAAACTCATGAGCCTATGCCTAGATCCAAGTACTCAAATTCTGATAAAAATAATTCATTTGTTTGTTTCTTTCTTGAAAAATATATTTATTTTTAATTAAATTGTAATCTTTCTTATCGGTTTACTATTCAATTCTACCATATGCTTCTGAGCTGAATACTAGAACGTATTCATGGATGAATCAGATAGAAATGCGAGTTAAGGTACCGGTACAGCACGAACCGGCACAGACATATTGTATCGACCGGCACCGGCATTTCTTGTGCACATATAACGACATATAATTGAAAGGCAGCTTTCAATTAAGGCAGAGAAAACTATAGAAAAGTGATGCAATATTAGCTTCGAGACTCGATCAGCAACCGACAAGTGCCGCTTTGGTTTCTAGCCACCGATAGTGACCGGCAATGAAATTTCCGTTACGTGCCGGCATCTGCCAGTGCCGGTTGATGTGAATTAGCTAACTTCTTTTCATATAAAATAATGTTGCCTGCCTGTGCCGGTAAGTGTGCAGCGACCTTTAGAGTCGTATTCCAAAAGCAGAGCAAATCAGTGCAGTATTCAGCATTGTCTGCATTGAATGAGTATGTATGTAAAATCTTCGTGATTCACCTTTCCCGCCTGTAAATACCTTATAAAATATAATAAAAATTTCTGATTACATTTGTAAAGTATGGAAATAATTGTAGTAGTACAAAATGTTTACACGGCCTTACATAAAGTTTAATCGTGTGTACATGGCTTTTCTATAAAGATTGTGGATGGAATCTCAAAATAGACAAAATCCGGAAATTTTTTCTAAGTGTAGGTAATCATTAATCATATAAAATTTCGTTTTTTATTTTTTATTTTATTTTATCTGTCATTCCATATGAAACCGATCATCTTGGAACCCATTTCCGATTTGGTGGAACTTTCATGTCCTCAATAATAAATAATACTATGTTTTGAAAAATCACTATTATTAACAAAAACCGTGTTGCTGTATTTTTTTTTTTATAAAAAAAAATACAAATAACATCCTTAGCTTGATTTGAAATATGAATCGCAAAACCAGGCTGCTTCATTCTCAAGATATATTTTTTAAAACATGTTTCATTAGCGGCGTCCGTTTTCCTGATTCAGATCAAAAGAGATTACCGATTCACGTGGGTATTAAAAGCGGTTATAAATGCACATAGTTTTCAAAATTCATAAGAAAACATGACATTGCCATGTTTTTTTAATGGATAAAAGCCTCAAAGCTTGAACCAACATTTATTTAGATTCTATTTTGGGGCTTAGAGAAGTTTTATAATTTGCCTCATATATGGCTACCTATAGACAATTTTTGAACCAAGTCGATTTGAAGTTTTAAATGAATCAGGCATGTCCAGAACTAAAACACTATCCAAAGAGAAAAATTTGTTTTTGACCAGAACGTTAGAATATTGGCAAGACCCAAAGCATCAAAGGTTTCTCGTCCCAGGTCAGAACTATCAGGAGCAACTGTTAGATTCACTTCAAATTCTCCTTTTCCACCCACTTTACATCTCCCTTCTAGATTTGTACAAGCGTCAATACACAACTATATGAGAGATATGTTCAAGGTCCTTAAGGAGATCAACGTCTCGATAGCTGCAGATCCTGATAGTTTCAAGCCCCGTTAACTAAAACCTGTGCCTCATTCTTGGCTAAAGCTCTGCGAAAACTATTCTACTTGTCTTATTCGATAGGAAAATTTCCAATTGCTTGGAAAGGTTTTTGAATCTATCATTAACTCCAAATTAATGAAGCATGTATTAACTAATCATCTCATCAACGATCGCCAATATGGCTTCCGAGCTGAACGTTCATCTGGAAACTTGCTGACTTTTCATACGGAACGTTGGAACCGTAGTCTTCACACTTTTGGTGAATCCAAAATTGTTGCCCTAGATATTGCAATATTGCAAAGGCCTATCATAATGTCTGGAGTTCAGCCCTTTTAGCCATACTCAAAACACTTGGCCTCTCTCGTCCTCTTCTATTATGAATGTAAAGTGTTTTATCTGGTGGCTTAATACGGATAATATTACATGGCGTTACATCTCAATCTCAGTCAATAAATGCCGTGGTGACTCAGGGCTCTGCTATTTCTCCACCTCCTTCTCAATTTTCATTAATGATCTGCTTTCCCTTACTTTCAATCCCATCGATTGTTTTGCCGATGACAGTACCCTTGGTTTCGCTTACTCCCTTGACACCCTTGGGGAGTACAGAGGAAATGTCACATCTGTCAAACTAGATTGCATGATTAGATGCTTGAATAACCACCATGATAATATTCTCGCTTGGAGCAAACCGCATCGAAATCAAGCCATATAAGTTCCAGAGCTATCTCATCATTTTAACACAAGATCATAATTTTTCCATTCCCGTTTCTTTTGATGGAACATTGCTTGACGATACACCGTCTTTATACATTCTTGACATTAATATTTGCAGTAAGTTAAGCTGAACAGATCATAACTTCTCTGTTGCCAAATAAGCAACGAAATTTCTTGGATTTTTGAAAAGGGGTTTAAAAATATTTCAGCTCATCGATTCTAGCGCTCCTTTACAAGTCCTACATCAGACCTAGAATGGAATACAATTTCCATATGTAGATCGGGGCTGGTCGAAGAGCCTTAGCTTCGTTGGGTATTGTCAAAAGGAGAGCCTTCAGGCCATTGGCGGTGTGGCAAAAACTTGTCATATAGACTTATACAAGCACCGCCGCAATGTTCTGATGATATGTCTAGTCTGATCCCGGATTCCTCCATGTAATACTCGCAATGCAAGCCGCACACATCCTTTTACCCTTCAAAATACTTTCGGTCGTGTACGAATGTGGAACAGTTTCCAATCTTCTGTCTTGCCTCCGGCATGCAATCTACCAAAGTTTAAGGATGACATACATCAGCACCTTCGCCACCCTCCTCATGTTCCCTAATTCCTTCCTTTATCACCTTCTAGCCATGCTGTGCTTTGCTCATAGTTCATGATATATCTCCTGAGCTTGGCTTAATAATGTAAAAAACAAAAGAAGTCACACTTTCTTAGCTTGCCGACGAAGTTATATACGTGCATGGTGCGTATTGCATCTATTCTGTGACGGCTATTTTAAATAAACGTAAATTTTTAATTCCTATGTTTTACAAAGATACAATTTATGATGATTCGTGAATTTGAATAAAATACATTTACCTAGTTTTACTAAGTAAAATGGATGATTGGGAAGTTTTACACTTCCACTATTTACAAACCAAAACAAAATAAATAATCTAACATCTACTTTGACTTTCGAGAGTGGCAAAGAACCTTGAGCAACTTTCTTCACTGCGAGTGGTAGCTACTTGCTAATCTGTTCGACTCGTATCTTTTAAATCATAAATTTTGTATATTTGACATTTGTGAGTGGTGGCGAGCATCGTCAAACCTTACAGTTTTCAGCATATACCATTTTTAAACTATAGTTACGCCCCCCCCCCCCCCCCACCAGAATCCTGGATCCGCCACTGACCACAGTACTCTAGTGAGGTACTATAAGGGTGTCCGTATTAAGCGGTGTGGAATGATGTGTCATTTTTTAAAATAATTTTTTTACATAAAGTCATATTTTTTAATAGAATATTAGTTTAGGATGCAAGCTGCAGAGGTCATTCCCATCGAACTTTTCTCACTTTTACACACTGGCATATATAATATGGACTTGTCGATATGCTTTTTCATGCGGGTACAATTTTGAAAAACCATTGGCGGGAAGTTGAAAAGTGATTTTAATAAAACCTTTTGAATTTGGTAAAACACATTTTATCACTAATTAACCCAGATAATTAATTTAAAAACATTTATTTATTTGTTGTTTACAGTTCTCTATCCGCTGGTACTTCGTGCTTTTACCAAGACAGGACTCTATATAGAAGTGAACCTACTTTCTGCAGTATATTTCTATGGGCGTATAAGAACGCTGCACATATTTTAAAATGCTAGGAGTTAGGAATAATTAGAGCTCTCATGTGATAGTGATGAAGTCTGCTTCGTGGCTTTGGAAGTGTTTCTCGAGGGTTTTGGAGCAAACAAAAATACACACTACATTCAATAATATTCATTGAAATAAATTTTTATTTCTTTAAGTTTTGAAATAAAAATATTTTGTCTAATTTTTTGAAGTTAAATTATATAAATAAATAAAAATGTAAAATAAAAAATATGTTTTTTCAAATAATTCAATTAATTAAATATTTTTTAATTCAATGTGGTTATAAACCTGCGTCCAATTCCTGTGCTAATCAACCCCCAAAGCAGAACATTTCCTATTCCAAAGGCATTTGAACTATCGCAAATCCAAGCTTCAAGCGAGCCTAAGCAAGCCTGCTGCTAATAATCAGATAAGTCGCCTTAATATTCCACCAAGACTAAACATGCGCAAAACTTTCTCAAGAAACCGGGACAATCGTGGACATTTGTCCCATCAACAATAGGCAACCCGCTAAAGACTTTACAATTAATTGAACAAGTTTTCATGAATTCGGCCAATTTATATAGAACAAAATTGCAATTTTCAAACTTTAGTTGTTCTTTTATTGACAAATTGTTTTATAGTTAAATAATTGCTAGATTATCCCCTTAATTTAGATTTTTTTTTAAGTACTACATTTAATGAAAAGTATTCAAGCAATCCATTTTCGTAATTTTGTAGGTTATTTCAACAGGAAAAAACTCTATCTTGTTCTCTTTAACACGAAAATAAAAAAGTGATAAGTTTCCGACCTTTTAATAAAATTAATGGAATTTTTGTTGGCAATCCTATGAAATTAGTTATAATCATTTGCATCATTCTTCGAGTCGTTGCAAATAGAAAGGCGATAATCAGCTTTAACGATACACAGAGATGTAGATATGTATATCTATGAGAATTAATTTATGTAGTATCGGCAAAACTGGTAATATTTAGAAAGCATGCATATTTTTAGAAAACGAAAAAACAAAGTTTTTAAATTTTTGATCAGAAATTTACCTATCCAGAATATTACAAAAAATGTAATTCTTTTATGAGTTAGTCAAAGTAGTTCCATTATCTATCATTTCATCGTTTTCGTCGTGATACATTTCTTCTATGTAAGTAGAAAAATCCAACAAATTTTAATCATATGAAAATATTTACAAAATCAAAATTTGAAATGGTATCGCTTGTTTTCACATTACTATCAGAAAATTTAAATATACCATTCAAATCCAAACTACAGTTGAACTTCTTTTATCTGGCATTCTGAATATCAGAAAACCTTTATTATCCGCAAAATTTCTGTGACAAGAAGAGAAATGTTTTTCAACCTCTTTTTCTCCGAAAACTCTCCAATGTGAGAGTTCCACACTCATGAACAAACTCTTGTTGTGTATGGCATATCGATGACCTTAGAAAAAAGGTAGCTGTTATCTGTCTCAAGAACTTTGATATAATTATTTTAGATGAAAACATCTAGCAGAGAGTAACGATGACAGTGAAATGAACTAAGATGAATGCAATCTAGTTAGAAGTGACAATTCCAAATGAACTGACTTAACTGAATGTGCATATGTAGGAAATTCTTCGAGTTAAGTGTTATTTAAAGAGTGATTACTTACTAGTGATTACCCTACATGTTGAGAGGTATTCAATAAATTTCGCAGTGCTGTTTAATTCTCCAAGTGTTTCAACGAGATCGTTTTACATAATTACTTTTCCCAATAAATTGACAATATTAGTGATATTGATTGTAATGTTATGATATTTTAATATGAATTGATTCAATCATAATAATATTTGCGAGGTTGATTTGTAAAAACATTTTTTTCTGGACTTCTCTTGTAAGCAAATAAGATGAATGCAACGAGAATTACTAGAGTATTAATAGATTATGTTGTTACAAATTAGGAACTAGTGTAAATGGAAATTATAAGTGATTTAAATATATGTAACAGGTAATAAGGCCATTGTAGTAAAATGAAAAGTTCTCAGGGCCAAAGTTTGAAAAGTATTGCGAAATTAAATTATAACAAACACACCTTCCTGGATGAATTACACAATATTGTGCTGATTTAAATCATACATTCAAATGACATGAATGAAGTCGCAGGTTTGATTAAAAAAATTTCTTCACATGGTGTAATCCATTATTAGTCAATATTTAAAAAGTTCTTATGGATAAAAGGGTAATTATTTAGATTTAAGGTGCTTAAAAAATGAAAAAAAAAAATTAAATGATCAGAGGACTGTTTTCCCTAAAATATGTTTTCTCTAATATAACAATAATGTATATAGAAAAGTTAATTAGAAAAAAAAAGTTAATCTATAAACAATAGTAAGTTTGTGTCATAAGCTCTATGGAAATGTCAAAACGGTATCTTACCTTCAAGAAGCGGTCACGGAAATCGAAGTCTGGATAGATGAAAATCAAGATTTTTCTACTGCTGACATCATTATTTTACCTCCAGAGAATATTTTATTATTATTTTATTATTATTTTACCTCCAGAATATGGTGGGATGAGTGATGAAGAAATCCCAGAAGGAAGTGATGGAGATGGAGTTGTTGATTAGTACAATCTCCCTCAGGATATAGCCGGGAATCTCGAAATAAATGCAAAGCATTCCGACTGGGATACTGATGACGAAATACCCCTTGTCCATTTCCAAAGCTCGACGTCATGTAACGTGCAACGAGATGCGAACTGGAAAGGAACGAACTGCGGTAATAAATTTAAGACTATTTCAGTCAATAACGAGTTTCAGGAAAGAGAGAAGTTCGAACATTCCTTATTTCATCACACACCACTTGATCTTGTGGAAGAATGTTTCACCGAGGAGGTATATAATCTAATACTAGATCAGACAAATATATATGCTGCTCAGAAAAACAACCAATTTGCCCTTACCCTCTCATAATTGAAAATATTCCTTGGAATTTTGATGTTTTCTGGCCACCATACTCCCCACGAAAAACTGTACTGGTCTAATTCACCTGACATTGATTTCAAAGTAATTAGAAATGCGATGTCCAGGAGCATGTACTACAATATAAAGTCAAATATGTATCTTGCCAATAATGACCACATAGACCGAAATGATAAATTTTATAAAGTGAGGGAATACCTGAGTCTAATTTCCAATAATTGCTCAAGTTTGGAATATTTTCGCACCTCTTATCGATAGATGAATCTATGTGGCCCTATCATGGTCGACATAGTGCCAAAATGTTTATAAAAGGGAAACCCATTCGCTTTGGTGCTTGGCATCGTCCACAGGATATTTATATAAATTTTTCACATATAGCGGCAAAAATGAGGCATTTGACTCTTCCTTTGGAGTAGGCGAAAACGTCGTTAGGCATTTATTAAGTGTTGTTGAAAAGCCAGAATGTCATAAAGTTTATTTCGATAAGTTTTTTACTTCGCAGAAACTCTTAGCGAATTTACACTCAGGAGGATTTTTCGGTACAGGGACAGTTCGAGATACTAGAACAGAAAGGTGTCCACTTTCTAACCCGAAAATTTTCTAGAAAAAGAATAGAGGTGAGTTTGAAGCGGCTTTTGATGAAGATAATCAATGTCTTGGTCTTAGATGGAATGATAATTCAGTAGTTACTTTCCTGTCTAATTGTGACAATATTGAACCAATAACTACCGTGAAAAGGTTGAACAAGAGCTTTGTAAATATATAATATACAGTCAAGGCCTACAACAATGGAATGAGTGGAATGGATTTATTCTACCGCTTTTTGTCGCAGTATAGAATTCACATAAAGGTGAAAAAGTGGTGGTGGCCACATTTCGCGAATCTCATTGATTTGGTGGTTTCCAATGCATGGTGCATTCACCGCATAGTTTCCCAAAGGCAAATATGTATCACTGTTAGACTTTCGTCGACAGATTTGCATGCAGCTTTTATCAACTCTTGTGGAAGATAGCCGACCAAATTGTGAAGTAAATCGAGTTGTTGAATTAGCTACACCAAGTTGCAGCAGATTCTCACAAGCTGTAAAAGCCAAACATTTTTCAAATGCAAAACGTGTTCAAAGAATGGGATTGATATACCTTTACACAGTAAATGTTCTCAAGAGTTTCACAAAAAGAAATAAAAATTGTATTTTTTTTGTATTATTTTGCGTACAAGTTTTTTTTCTACATTACCTTTTTTTAATTAATAAAAACGTATTTTGGAGTTATTAGCGAATTGTTTTTTTTTTTATACTGTTTTGTACCATGGTTGCGTTTTCGCAACGTATCAGATATTCTAAACCATTAGCTCAATATAAAACACAAGAAGTTTGGTCAAAATCGGCCAACGGGAACTGCATGCGGAGCGAAACGGGTTAATTTGCGAAATTTAATTCTCGACGGCCAAAATTCTATCCGAAAAATTCATTTCGAAATATTTTTCCTCAACAATCGAAATGTTTTTTGTTTTTTTATGGTTACGCTTTTACTAAGAGATTATTTATACACGAAGATCGGATGTCCTTTATCTATTTAAAAAAAATTAAATCTATAAAAATTTTATATTCCCACTTTTCGCCATCTACCAACGATCTTTAAAAATGTTAATGCCACTTACAGAATCGAAAATCCACATATCTCCTCTGTGGTTGGCATTTTACCCGAATGAATTTGGTACTTTCGTTCTAACTCCGTTGCAATTTAACCGCGACAAGTCCCACGAAAATTTGCAAATTTGAGCATTTAGCTGAAATTTGAACATGGTATTCTGATATATATAATAATTGAATTTTTAAAAATGGACTAAATTTCGCAACCATTTCTTGGTGTTGTCATATAATATTTTTGTTGTACTGAATAGAATATGAAATCCTATGAAATTTGTTATAATCATTTTTGCTGTCTGACGAACCATTCTAGAAATATATGCGAAAAACCACTTCAAAAATCAAAATTCCACAGATGGCTAACCGTACGAAATTAATACGAGCATTCATCGTTTTAATTATAATCATAATAATCGTATTACCAATTCCGTGCAATTTTCCAATGCATTTTTTTGTTCTGTTCTTTCAGTATCAAATTTGTTCAAACTGCTTTTCTCGGAAAACCCTCCAATCTTAGGAATCATACATACCTACAAGAGTGTTATCCTCAATAAATATTAATTCATATTGACTGTGTTTATTTATATTCACATAATTTTCCTATTTACTATCGTCGTCACTTGTAACCTCTATTTGTAATTTGTGTCAAATAGGTGAACTTAGCCTCGACACAATTTATTGTACAGCATTCAATGCTTCAAAATTGATATAACAAAACCTTCTGATAAGGATTTTAGATAATTTAGCGAATGATAGCTGTATCCTGTTTGTAATATGCATGTAACGGTATAATAATTATTATTTTGTTTTGTAATATAACTATATATTATATGGCTTTTCTAGCTCTAGTAAAATATGCTGGGTATATTCACACTACATGGTCCTTTTAGATTAAAAGTTAAAAATTGAAAGGTATTTGAAAAATGCAATCTGCAAAGGAATTATTTTATTTGCATATACATTTACAAAGAATTTCGTACAGATTTATATACAATCCAAAATCTCTAAACAGACATATTCTATACAAAGATTTTGTATAATTTTAACATATTATGTGATGGTAGCAGACACTGGGAAAATTTTGGAAGAGAAAATCTAGACTTCAGATTTTTTTCTGTCAAAATTTTGCTCACCAAGCATAAGACAAGCTTAAACAGTTGAAGAAATTTAGTTGGATACCTATCCTGTAATATATGCATGTATTCATAATATTTTACAGTAATAGAGATGTAGGCTACTTGATATTTTGATGCATCCAATTGTAAAATTTCGTGTTGTATCCACAAACAATTGTATGTTTAATTCGCTATTTAAGTATCAGACAAGACCTCAATTCAATACATGAACATACATATTAGCGCATCAATCCATCATATCAGACTCGCAAATATAATCAAGATTGTCAGATAACAAAATCCATATATCACTTTTGAAATTAATTTCTTCAAATCATCCACCGAAAAACTACACCACAATTTTGGAATGTAATTTACACCTGTTGTGAAATACAAAAGAATTTTCGTTTCCGAAAATAAAAAAAAAAAACATTTTCACTTTGATGAACATTCAACGAACCATAAAATTTCCTAAATCACTTTGCTGGTTGCATTGTTTGCTCATTTTAGATAAATCGAGCACAGTGGGAATCTTGAATTCGCAAGTTTGACACGATCCAATTTCACAGTCGTGCATCTGTAAGTCGTTACGAAAGTAAACGTAACTAAACAGTAAGGGAGTAACGAAATAATTCTTGCAGCATCTTCAAATTGTGTTGCTTCTATGATTCAACATTCTTGTGTCTGACACTAACGCTGTCAGAGCTACATATTTAAGTAGGTATAGTTGCAAACCGGCATAATAACTGTCATCGGAAGCAATGCGAATTTTTTTTTTTTTTATAAATTTAAATTTCTGATATATGAGGACATAATCATAATTATGCAAATGCATAAAGTTCACTGAATTCTTTGAATTTTTAAAATATTCAAATTGTTGAAGAAGCTTAAAAATCGTGACAAACGAAATTCATTCGAGATGTGGCTATTTATATTGATTTGTTTTTGACATCAGATGAAATGCAAGATGCAGTTTCGATAACTGAAGAACCAAAATTATGCACTCTACCTACCTTGGAAAACTAATCTTCATGTTGGATACAATAGAATAAATTGTATCTAGTGATAGCTGCTAGCTTTCGGAGAAGCAGGTCACCATAATTTATGAGAATTTTTTCTCTTGCATGGCTTTTATGTCAAGCCTGCCCAGGATTGAATTTTCGCACTGTCTTCTTTAAGCATTGTGAGTATTATTCTGAGTCAAATATTAGATTGTTGTGCTGATCTGAGACTACCTTTTGTAATTGATCCTTGTTTTGAAGTCAATTATAAAAAACTGTTCTATGTAGAGCTGTCATTGCAACTGTTTAAATTTTTCTCGTGACTTTGCTAGGATGACGATGCAGGAGTATCAAATTTCAGACCGATGATCTGGGAAGAATCCACTTACAAGTTTGTTCTATTCAATCTATATTAGTTTCCCTGCACTGATCTCTTTCCAATTATCACTATTTCTCATAAATGATTATTTACAGCACTGTAATATTTATAGATGGCGCTCTTTTCTTGCGAATATATCTGTGGTGTTTAGTCAGAAGAACATATCTCCAAAAAATTACATTGCGCTACTTACGGAGTTGAGCGTTTTTAACCGAAATAATATTTAGTCTTTTTGGTGTTATGAATTCTTGGACGAATCATTTTAATTATTTTTACGGGAGGTGCAGCTATGCAGTTAGTACAGAACGACATAGAATTGCTTTTTTCAAACACTTTTATATACATACATACCTCCTGTTGTATTCCTAATAGTTTTTAGGAACCGATTTACCAAACTAACGAAAGAACGAAATTCCAAACTATGGGACTTGGTAAAAAAAAAAAAATTAAACTTGTTCCTTCAATGCAAATATTTTATTGTGTTTACTTCTGCAATGCTTTTCTGACAATGAGAATGCCGCATGTCGGCTACAGAGAATTTTCTAGATCTACTGCCCTAGACAAGTTGTTTACAAAGTGTGATTGAATACAGAATTATAATAGATTAGCAACAAATTAAGAAACATGAAAAATATTTACAGTTGGCGGCGGATTTGAAATATTTAATTGATTTTAACTTGATAACTAATAATTAATTATTGCGATTAATTAACATAAGCCGGCCACCTTGGAAGGTCCAGCTTCCAACTCATCTGCCTTGTCCGGATCTTCTAATGCGAGAGGGCAAAGGTTAGTTATCGGCCTCTTGACTAGGCCAGCTATTGTTCGAATTGTTGCTACTCGTACGTAACCATCGACTCCACCGTGAACCACCTCAACACGACCTAGAGGCCATTTTAGTGAAGGCACGTTGTCGTCCTTTAATATCACCATAGATCCGACTCGAAGACTATCTTGAACACCCTTCCATTTAACGCGCTGCTGGAGAGATTCTAGGTACTCCTTTCTACATCGTTCCCAAAAGCATTGCATCATCGCCTGGATATGCTGCCATCTAGATAATAGTTTAACGTCTGTATCAGCAAGGCGAGGATCAGGTATGGTGGTCATTTGCCCACCAGTCAAAAAATGACCCGGCGTTAGGACATGAAGGTCAATAGGATCACTAGAAAGCGGCGTGAGAGGACGAGAATTAAGTATACTTTCTACCTTGCAGGAAATTCTTTGTAGTTCATCAAATGAGTACGATTCCAGGCCAAGAATGCGATGAATATGATGCTTTGCTTGCTTTACTGCTGCCTCCCACAAGCCACCAAAGAGGGGAGAACGGGGTGGTATGAATTTCCACTCGATGCCATCTGCCTTGCACATTTCTTGCACCAATTTACAATGATCGTGCGAGCCGAAGAGTTCCTTTAGCTCCTTCAACTCTCGACACCCTCCGATGAAATTTGTTGCGTTGTCAGAGTGTATTACCGAAACGTGAGGTCTTCTTGCTATGAACTTCGTTAGTGCTGAGAGAAAAGATTCCGTGGTCAAACTAGAGACCACTTCGAGGTGGACCGCCTTTACAGCTAAGCATATGAAGATACAGAGATACGCCTTCGTGGATGGGCGATTACGTACCGGACTCTTAATGTAGAAAGGGCCACAATAGTCCACTGCAGTATTATAAAATACCGGACTTGGTTTCACCCTTGCGGCTGGCAGCTGACCCATTAGTTGCTACATAAGCTTAGGACGAGCTCGAAGGCACCTTATACAACCACCTCCAAAATGCCATTTTTGAAGATATGTACTTTTGGCTAAACACCATAGATATACAATGAAAACATGATACAAAGATAGCAAGATATGGCCGATTCAAGAGGAACTTTTTATGTTGCTACGTTATAAGGAGACAAATTTCATTTGACAGCTACAGGAATGTTTTTTAGAATTTACAATTTTTTTTTTTTTAGGTGCGAATCAAATTAGTATACGACCTGTGATACCACTATAAATTGGATACAGATTTCTTGAAGTTTATAGAACCAGACGTTCTGAATTGAGCAGATCTTTATTCAGAAGATCAGGCGTTTAAAGTCGACAGCTAATAGTCATCCTAGAATTTAGTTAAAGTTCAAATTTCGCTGCAATTCTACTTTTTTATTTTATATATATTAGTATACATACATTAATGATATAAAAATGAAAAACAAATTATCTTAAAATGAAGCACAATACAATTTAAACTACTATTCTCTGATTTAGTTAGATCATTAAAAGAGTTATAGAGATCATCTCAAGCATCATACAGTCTCCAGGGTGGACCCTTTTTCAGTAACAAATCCAGTAAAAAACATACTATTAAGAACTCGATATGTAAAATCAAACATTCAATTAAATCTCTGGCACCAAAAAGCCCACGCTTATGGAGTGTTATCACAGGTTTTGAATGTATTCGTATTAACGTGATGCAAGAACTATAGCTGAAAGAGTATATTTTATAGTTAGGATATTTTAATAATTTTAAGATTTGAATATAAACAAATTCTTCGTTTCTCATCTTACCAATTTAAAAGTTATACTAATATATACGCATAAAAACTACCCTAATTCCCTTATCCATCATAATAGAATATTTACTGTCCTCAATTAGACTATTCAAATGATCAAATGCTAAATTTGCTTGTGCTAATTCAGATTATAAGACTAAGGCAAGAGCCTCTCGAGTCGTTTCTCATAAAGGTGATGGACATTAACTAACAGGTGATGCCAATGATTCTGGTATAGTTCATAAGACTCCATCAATATCAGCAACTATAACAGCTAGCACAGCATTAAAACGTTTTTTATTCCTTTGAAAGACATTCAAGTTCACATCATTTGATATTTACTTGTATGCCAAATGCCAAAGCTAATACAAGTCCCAGTAACAGTCAGCGATGGTGAAAGATGTGACTGAAGTGCTTGTTTATTTTCGCCACATATCGAGAAACGAGTCTCTGGTCCTCCAGGAGGAGGAATCTGTATATCACAACCTAAAAGTAAATTCGACTATAATATAATATACCTACTTGTCAATTAATTTTCTATTTTATTTACCAAAGCACAAAAGCAAATTTCAAATTATCAATTTCTGAAATCCATCTTTGTCCCAAGTAATAATAGTTGTGGAATAATTTGAAATTGTCTGTAAAACAAAAACCTAGATTGTATCTTTCTGAAATAATCTCTACTTGAAACAATGGCAGATCACACTGAATGGCAATAGTCTCCGCATGACGTAAGCACGAAATTGACAGAAAATTCGGCCATACCTTATTAATTTTTGTATGATGCAATGAATACATATAACACTGCATCACCGAAGAATACTGGTGACTAAACAACAAAAGCTGTCACCTAGTATAAACGAATCGAGATATGCTTCACTTTGATTCCATAAAAGTTTTAAATTTTGACTTGTTTCAATGTGTTTATGAATGCGCATTATATGTACTTGGTACAAAAATTTGGAAAGGGAAACAGATTTTCCATGAAATGATGTGATAAACGTAAATGCATTTATAAATTTTAATGGTATTTATAGTCATTATATTCCCATAACTGGTGGATGGGTTGGCTTTCACCCAACATCCATTCATTCATTATATCCGACTTTATTAGCTTATTCTATAATATTACATTGATATGCTCCAGCCGTAAACTTAATTTAATCGACTTCAAGATTCAATACGTGTCAAAAACACCCTAGATCAGATTTTCTTCAAAAATTCTGAACGCGTATGCTAATAGCAGGCTACCGAAATATGTAATAAAATATATTTAAAAAACTTTTAAAATAAATTACTTTCGTAAATAAATTGCACTAAACAGTAGAACATATTTTGTTCTTTCTCAAAGATATACACACAAGGAGAGTTTTGTTGTAAAATAAGAAATTCTAGAACTGAGATTAAATCTTAAAACTTTGAGCATTTGCAGTTAGACAATTGTGATTATATGTAGTTATAGATGCCCAAACTTTTAAGATTTAATCTGAGTTATAGAATTATTTTTTTTTTTGCAACGAAACTTTTCTTGTGTATATCACTGAGAAAGGAAAATATTATTTTTTACTTTTTAATGCAAGTTATTTACGAAATGTTGAAAATAGAAAAATTTTAAGAACTTTTATTTTTAACGATTCTAAATCAAATCATAAATACAAAGGAAAGAGGCTAGTTACAAATTAAGAAATACAAGAGGGAAAATCATCTGTCTCGTTACCTCAGTGGTAAGAGCAGTCGCCCGGCAAACGAAAGGTCCCAGTTTCAAACCCCGGACGAGGCGGTTGTTTTTTCCTCTTATATTTATGATTTGATTTAGAACCGTTAAAAATAAAAATTTTTCTATTCTCCATCATTGACCGATTCTAACAAATGTAGGTTCGATTCCCGTCCGGGAAAAAATAAATTATTGATAAAAGATATTTATTTTAAAATTTTTTTATTTTTGTTTTATATATATTTTATTTGCCACTTTTTAGTCATATATTCTACACACTCTCACTACTCTCGAAGCTTGCCTCCCGAATCACGATTTACCTTAACTTTAACTTTATAACTCTTTTTTTAACTCTTTTAAGTTTTTTAAAGATTTTTTTATCGTTTTTTTTTTAATCTTTTTTGAATTTTTTAACTTTGTCTAACTTTTTAACTTTTTCGAACTATTTAACTTATTTTAACTTTTTTTAACTCGACTCTCGAATGTCGACTCAATGGTGAGTCGACTCTCGACTCATTTTACACACGACCCATATTGGACAACCCCAAGGGTAGTAGTTACTATCCCACCCTAAATACACCCCCCCCCCGAAAATCCAAGAAAATATTACACCATCGGAAAGCTCCCCATTCACTCATTCTAAATCAAAAAATCCTATGTAAATCCAACCACATTTACTACCCTAAAACTCTTTGGTCACAAACGAGACTCTCGAACGCTCAAACACAAAAAGTGTTTCAGTCAGGGGCTTGTGAATTGATAAAAGTTATTTAATAAAAACAATTATCGTCGAAATCCTAGATTTTATTGAAAATTCGCCTCAAAGTTAGAATATCGGACAAACAAACTATTCTGAAATTATTGTAAATTTTGTATTTCTATTAGGTGTTCACATAATACATAGAAAAGGCGTTTTTTCTACCACAACAATTTGGTGCTTGGAGTTTGTAGCCAGCCTGCCAAATATTACGATATATGGGTGGGAGAGCATCTAAAATGTTGACTCCTGTATCTGTCCTAGCTGAGCTCTGATGGCAATAACCATTCTGATTTATTCATTTTCTTTTTATAGCATGTTTTTAATGCATTTGCCAGGAGGAGAAATACCAGGACCAGGACCTAGACTTAAATTTTTTTTAAGTACAAATGAAAGTTCCAGTACTGGTACTTCAAAAACTTTAGGAAGTATACAACTCCCGAGATCCGTAAAAATTGATTACGTACAAGTCCAGGTACTGGTACTCATACGTTTATATATTATAAGTCCCAAAATATGTACTTACTGAAAATACCGCCATAACGTCAGGTATTTCAGCTCGTGTAAATATTTTTAATAATAGAGGTTTAGGAGCAGAGAAAGAGTTGAAGTACACTGTATTAAAAGTAGGACTATTCCCTAAATTTAACACACGTTTTTCCTATAAAGTACGTATGATTCCCGAAATGTTAACTTCTATTGGATATGAGGAAGAGAACATTCAATAAATTAGGTATTATTCTACATTTTTTATGGAAACATATTTGCGTTTATATAATTCACACATTATTTATGAAAACAGGTCATATATTGTTTTTCAATATTTTGTTTGAGCCAGCCCAGTGCGCCAACATAACTTCCGTACTACTTAGTAGTATGGGCCATAAGAAATTAGCTATTCAACTCATTCGTATGTTTTTTAAAGGGAGTGGTGTTCTATCACCTATGGTGGAATATGGTGCTATCACATATTCCCTATATTTTAGTTAATATTCCCTAAATTTAAGGGAATAGTCTCTACATTTTAAGGGAAACACAGGAAGTTTTTTTTTAAATTCCCTACATTTTAAGGAATCTTTCCCTAATCTTATCGATAAATACCGAAGTTTTGTGGCGCAAATTGTTGCTACTCACTTTAGGGCATTATTTTTTATTGTGTGCTTCGAGTTATGGCGGTATTTGTAGTAGGTGCGTACTTTGGTACTTACATATATGATATTTCAGTATATATATGGAACTTATAAGTATCAGTACCAGTACCTGGACTTAAAAATGTTTAAGTACCAGTATCGGGACGAAAATCTTTTATGTGCCAATACCGCTACTTGTACTTAAAAGATACTGGTACTTGGAATTTTACAAACCTGGGTGAGAGTAATGATGAAATAAGAAATCAGTGCTGACGAATTCATTGCCTGTCAATTTATCAGTTAGATAACAATAACAAAAGTAAATCTACCTAGTTTCATATGTGCGTATTTAAAATGAAAATAGTTTTTCGTTATCCAAAATCTAGCTGATGGCTGCAGCAATACAATTATTACAAACATTATTTTTTCTTATATAACATGATATTACATTTACTCTAGGACATGAAATATTATCATCTGTACAATTAAATTTATTAATTTTATTGTGCGCTTGATTCAGCTAAAAAGAATTGAATTAGATAACCGATACGTTCCATAAATTTACTAATGGCATATACACGTCATAAAATTAAATAATCGTCTAATTTTTATTTTAAATGTAATTACCGAAATTGAAATTGAAAGTCAATATATTGCAAAAATTGAAAAAAATCTTCTACGATAATCAATTGTAACTATTCCAACCTTGTGGGAATCGGTTAACTTTCATAAATTTTTTTCACGAATTTTTCTTGCAAATCTATTCAACTGTTGTAAAAGTTTATTGCACGAAATTAACATATTTTAGCGTCATCTATCCATTCTGATCATTATGTCATCTGTATTGCATCCGTCAAAATCACTTTTTTTCATTCAATCTTTTTGGCGACCCATGTTAAAACTACAAAATTTCCATAGAGATCGATTCGATTGACCGGTGACAGGAGATTCCCACAGAATTACAGACTAAATTACGTTTCATTTCTACTACATTGCCAATTCCTCATTGACTACGACGTCGTCTTCTTCGCCAGTATGCCAGTATGTGTAGCTAGGTACAAAAAAAACTAAATAAATCTCAATCCGAATGCCTTACCGCGCGGTATTTGTTTACATCTGGAAATTCCGTCGTCTTCTGCATACAAAATTTGTTGTACTTGTTTTATCTGACCACCTTATTACCCAGTGGTCGACGAAGTAAGCTCAGTCCAGGGGGAAGTGTTCTTGAACTTTGCCAACGGACATTCATCCGATCTTGGATGAGTCGCATAGTCTCTGTGGATCATCTTCGCTTGATTCACCCATCGGTCTTGAGCAAAGCTAACCATGCCATACTGTCTTAGTTTGGTGTTGCATTGGTAGCTTGGCGCATATCTAACAACGGTTTGAAAGATTGCGTAATTACCTTGGAAGATATGGCGCGAGTGCAGTCTGGCGTGCTTAAGACACGTTGCATTTCGGATGCATTTCTGTATTGGTTGATATTGCTGAAGTATTTCGTATTCAGTATTGATGATGATATTTTCTCTACGATGACTGTTTAATGTAGTTGTGTTTTACAATTTTTCTTATTGAGGCGAGAATGAAGATGCTCCGGACCGGTCTTTTACAAGAAATCCGGACTACAGTCAAAAATGCAACCACACTCCAACTCATTGCCATAAGTATTTTGAATATCATCTGCACTCTGGATATAATATGTATGTATGCGTGTGTGGTTTAAATACGTTTTAAAGAGGTAGCAATTTTCCAAACGACTTGGACGATCGATACATCGTGATGATGTGTTTAAGTTGATCGATAATTAACTGTGACCTCGATGTAGTAAAATCTTAACTTTACGATGGTTCTAGTATTTATCGGTTATGGTTTATTTTACTACGGAAGGTAAATTCGACCCCAGGTAAATAATTTGTATAAAGCTCCATAAATTAATTGAAAACATTGAATATTCACAAGAAAAAGTATGACTTGGAGATAATAAATCATACTTTAAGCTCCTGAAAAAAGCTAAGTACCTGAAGATAAAAAATAAGAGTGGAGGAAAGTAATCCACTTATTCATTCATACTAATAAAAATAAATTCAATGCAATAGAAAAATAAATAACTTTTAAGTCCTTAAACTACATCTGCAACCATCACTATCCTTGGTAATTTCCACTATCCTTGGTAATTATCCTTGGTAGTTTCCACTTTGAGTTTTAGTCTGACATTTTTTTTACCGTTTTCTTAAATTACAAAAGGAAAACAAAAATGGGTCACAGTTTCGAATGTGCCCTTCGATGTTTCAATTCGACGTTAGAAAGTTACTAATATCTTACTTAGTTTTGGACTTATATGTCTTATAACGGAGACACATGAAATGTCCTTTTTTTCCATTATCCCCAAATTTGTACTAAAGGATTTTCCAATAAGAGGTGTTATTTTAATTAGCCCGCTATTTCGGTAGATGTCACTTTAGGAGCTGTCATTTTTTAACATTTGAAAAGTAGAAACTACGCTATTAATTAAAAATGGAACGATACACGATTCAACAACGCACTGAAATTATTAAAATTCACTATAAAAATGGTGAAAATGTGGGAGAGACGGTTCGTAAAATTCGAACATTTTTGGGGCGTCGTGAAGCACCTTGTCGCACCGCAATACAGAAATTGGTAGAAAAATTCGAGCTGTCGGGACAAGTTAGTAATGTGAAGAATAAAACCCGTGCACGTTGCTCAAGAACAGCCGAGAATATTGCTGCTGTAGTCGAAAGTGTTGAAGAAAACCCAGGTTTGTCCATTCCTCGTCGTTCTTTGGAATTAGGCATTCTACAAACGTCATTACACTGTATTTTGCATAAAGATTTGGGTCTTAAGGCTTATAAAGTTCAGTTAACACCAGAACTCAAGCCGGCCGATCATCAACAACGTCGAGTCTTTGCTGATTGGGACCTTGAAATGCATGAAAATGATCCGGAATTCCATCGAAAACTCATTTTGAGTGATGAGGCCCATTTCCACCACGATGGCTTCGTCAACAAGCAAAATAGTCGCATCTGGAGCTCGGAAAACCCAAGAGTTATTGTTGAAAAGCCTCTCTATCCTCAACGTGTGACTGTTTGGTGCGGTTTATAGTCCCGCGGGGTCATTGCACCTTACTTTTTCGAAAATGAGGCTGGAGCAACAGTTACGGTGAATGGATTGCGCTATCTACAGACGATTAATGATTTTTTATGGCCTGAATTGGATGGTATTGATCTGGACAACGTTTACTTTCAACAAGACGGCCCTACGTGCCATACAAGCAACGAAACCATTGATCTTTTACGGGAAAAGTTTCCGGACCGTGCTATCTCTCGAAGAGGTGATCACAATTGGCCACCGAGATCTTGTGACTTAACACCTTGCGACTTCTTCCTTTGGGGCCACGTGAAAAAGAAGGTCTACGCCAATAGCCCAGCGTCGATTCAAGACCTCAAAGATGGAATTCGTGAGGCTATACTAAGCGCTGTTAAAAAAATATTACTTTTAAAATTTACCGAAATATCGATTAAAATCCTATTCGTATACTGTATTCACTCACACGAACCATTTAAATGTTAAAAAGACTTACATATATGTATACAACACGAAAATTGTAAAATTTTCATAAAATAAGAGTGCCTGCAAATTTCTCTTAATATGAATTAAGATAATAAATGCATAGCAAATCAGTCGGAGTATTTACTCTGTTCATTCCAGCATTTAGCAGCATTTAGTTAGAATGGAATAGCAAAACATTTATTAACGAAACATACACATACACGCAGGCAGACCCACGCGCGTGTGGCTGCCTATATGTGTATGTTTTGGTATCGCGGGCAAGCGTGCGTGTGTGTGTCTTCCGGTGTTTGGCTGTGTGTATGTGCTTCTTTAATAATGTTTTTCGAATCCATTCTAACTAAATGCTGCTTACTACACATCAATTGAATATTTGAAATAAATAAAAAAAAGCGCAATGCTGGTAAGCCGAACGCTCGGTTGTTATGTTTATACGTTTCTTGTTGCTACTTAAAAGAAGAAAAAGAAAAGTAAATTAATTGTGGAAATGTCAAATGTGTTGTGAAAGCGTAGTGTAAAGTTCGGAATTTTAAAGTTAAATATCACGGAAACTATAAGTTTCCACTGAAAATAAATTTCATATACGTAATTTTTTAGCAAATTGGAACAAGTACACAAAATTTGAACAAAATCGGAGAGTTTTCCCTAATCTATATATATTCCACGTTTTTATAAAAGAAAAAACCCTCAAACCTTGTAGAATTCGAAGGAATCGAATATACATGCGAACCAATCTCAGGGAAAAATATCCTACTTTCAGAATTCAAAAAGTAGGTCTACAATACAAGACTTAGCAACATTGACATATCACTTTCCAGCATTCTGACATTTAAAAGAATTCTTTCCTATGAGATTTTTCATTTTATTTCATTTATATCATTTATTCCAGTCGTACACAAGATTAGACATCTTTTTTTTATACAATGAGTAGTAAATACGGTTCTAAATACATAATTTAAGGCGTAAAAATAAATAAAATAAAAGAAAAACAATTAAAGAATATAAACTAAACTATGCGAATTCAGAAGAAAACAGAAAAAGAAAGAAAAAAGATAAATCAAACTATCAAGATTAGAGAATATTTGTAAGTGCGCTAAGAAAGGTCAACTAGAATTTACTTTCAGCTGCTAAGAAGATAAATAAAAAAATATGGCAAAAATTTAATGGAACGAATATCAACAACTATATTATTTGTAAACTAATGAGCCTCTTGAATGCGATCGAGGAGCTGGCAGATTGGATATTCATAGGAAGATTATTCCATAGGCGTGAGATCTGGACAAAATAATTTTCCATAATCGTCTTATAAAAACGAGGAGTTATTATATTCCTATTGCGTTCAGATGTTGCGAAACTGAAGAGTTCTCTGAGATACTCTGGTTTGCCTGACTGTAGGAGATTAAAGAAGAATATCAATGACCTACGCTGAAGGTAAGAAGTCAGAGGGCACCCAAGCAATCTTGTCCGAAAAGGGGAAACATGATCAAACCTGCGAAGACCAAATACAAATCGAACGCAATCATTAAAGGCAACCTCCACTTTGCGGGCACAAAAGGAATCGAGCTTAGGGTAAATCGTACTACAATGTATAAAGTATGGCATGAGTAGCGTCTTTACTAGCTTTAGACGAGCAGGTGTGGGTAGAATACTCGCATAGAGCCAAAGTCTCCGAAGGCCGAAATAGACTTTTCTAATCAATGCGTTAACATTCTCATAGCACTTCATGTCTTGGCTTAAGGTAACGTCAAGATTTGTAACTTTACTTTGCATCACTAAATTGGTATCATCCAAAACGACCGGAGGAATACTATTTCTATCAAAAACGTTATTCTAAAAAGCAATACACTGCGACTTTCCTGGATTCAGTAACAACCGATTTATCTTAGCCCACAAGCCTATTCTATCTAAATCATCGTTTATGCGTGCAAGGCCGTCTTCAATAAGTCCAATGGGCCTACTCAAATAGATTTGTACATCGTCAGCATACATATGCACTTTGACGTCACGAACTACTTCAGGTAGATCATTGATGAATAAACTAAATAGCAATGGGCCCAGAATAGAACCTTGTGGTACACCGTATAATAAGGTGAGTGAGTTAGAGATATTATTATTTACCTTAACGCGTTGGTGACGACGTGACAAAAAATCTTTAATGAGAGTAAGAGCTGAAGTACTGAATTTAAAAATAGCAAGCAATTTATGCAGAAGGATGTTATGATCAACACTATCGAATGCCTTAGTGAAATCTAGCAGTACTAATGTACTAAATTTGTTTTGATCCAGGGCCAATCTAATGTCAGTGGATACCTTTAACACCGCAGTCTCGCAGCTGTGAAAGCGTCTAAATCCGACTAACCAATTAACCACATATTCAATTAATCATATTTTCATTGTAATCTTTTACCTTTTTGTCCAATTTTTCATGGCCATTAAAATTAATTATAATAGTTATTTTTTAATCTTTAGCACTAGTTTTTTCTCTAACTTTAAATTTGTACTGAATTTCACATCCATATACTTTCGTATAATTATTAATTTTAATCTTTTTTCCTTTTTATATTCTTCTTTATTATGTCTTAGTCATTATTAACTTTATACAGTATATGATACTTAAACGTAATTTGTTGCAATTTAGTATATTTCCCTGCATTAATACTTAAAACAAAAAAAAAAACAAAAATTAAAAAAAAAAATCTTTATCTTTAACACTAGAACTACTAAACCAGTCATTTTGACTGTTTTTGTATTTTCTTTCGCATATATCTGCTTAGTATTAATATTTTTTTCTGAAACTATGTTATTACTTTTAAGATAACAATTAAATAAAACATATTTCATGATTTATTTTATTTCGTGTCTAACATAATAGAGATAATTTTTGTTTGTGGTACAAGACATACTTTTGGAATGTTCAGATGTTGAAGATGATGATATTTCTCATATTGAGGACGAATTTTTAGAAAATCAAAGCGATACGAGTGATAAAACTGTCCATATCGAAAGCAGTGATGACGAAAATTTTAGTGAAAATAATAAAGATGAATCGAGCTACGAAGAAAACAATATTATTTTGCATAATATAAAAAAAATGAAGATGTATGCGGATTCCTTCTAGTTCTGAGGAGGAAAATTATAGAAGCCAAGATGCGCAAATTGAAGTTTCTCCACATGGAACTATTTGGAAACCCATAAAAGAAAGAGGTGCTGTTGGAAGGTTACCAAGTTATTGCATATTCAAAGATTCATCTGGGTCTACAGCACATGCCAGAAGGAATATTATGGAAGGGGAAGTAAGCAGTGCCTTCTTACTATTTATTGATCACCATATATTAAAGCATATCAGAGTTTGCACCGAATTAGACGCCTCACGTGTTTTGGGGAAGAAGTGGATATTTTCAGAGTAAAAATTGAAGACTTTCATTGGAATACTGTATGGACGTGGTGCATACGAAGCGAAAGGATTAAATTTATCATATTTATGGAACAAAAAGTGGGGTCCGGAGTTTTTCAAAATAGTATGAGTAGAAATGAATTTACAGAAATTTTACCATTTATTCGTTTAGATAAACGAAATGAAAAAAGTCAACGCTTACAAATGGATAAATTTGCGTTAGTATCTACTGTTTGGAATAAATTTATTGCCAATAGCCAAGACTATTTCAAACCAGGAGTATATATTACAGGAGATGAGCAATTATTTCCAACGAAGGCTAGATGTATAGGTTTACACAATATATGCCAAACAAACCAGATATATTTGGGATAAAATTCTGGATGGCGTCTGATGTTGAAACGAAGTATGTTATAAATGGCTTTCCTTACCTAGGAAAAGATGAGACACGAAATTTGTCAACACCTCTCAGTGAATTTGTAGTAATCAGAATATTGGAGCCATACACAATGAAAGGTAGGACTGTAACAACCGACAACTTTTTTATCAGTCTTCCTTTGGCTTCTAAATTATTGGCCAAAAACACTACATTGGTTGGAACAGTATACGTTCCAACAAACGGGAGCTTCCGAAAATTTGCAAAGAAAAGAAAGATGGTATGGCTCGTTTTTCAGTATTACTATATAAAACAAAATGACTGTACACTTACAGTTTATAAAAGCAAGCCTCGCAAAATAGTAGCTTTATTGAGTACCAAGCATAAAGGCGTCAAAATTGAAAAGAAGTACAAGAAACTGCCTGAAACTTTGTGTCCTTATATAATAAGACCAAATTTGGTGTCGATGTGACTGATCAAATGGTACGCAAATATAGTGTTAAGTCAGGATACAGGTATTTCTGAATATTTTAGATCTAGCCGGCATAAATTCTTGGATTTTGTGTAAAAATGTAACGGGAAAAAAAGTTTCAAGGAGAGTTTTTGTTTCGTTTGGCTGAAGAACATACATCTGGCTATCAAGAAGGTGAAATTCAACGTCCATCAACTCACTTTCCAACGATACCCCGCCCAACACGTAAATGCTGCCAAATAGCACTTTGCAATAACAACAAACTGCTTCGTCTGCACGAAATATGTGTGTGGAAAATGCACAGAAAAAAAGTTTGTATTTGTAAAAATTGTGTCAAGCTATACTTATTTTGAATAAAAACTAACCTAATATCCAAAATAATCATGATTTTTTATTAATTTTATATTTTATCAATACTATTTATTAATTTTGTAAAACACTTTACATTATGCATACAATTTTTTTGTTTTTAAAATATTAATTTTTCATATCCAGTCAAAGTGACTAGTTTTAGTATAAATAGGTATAGTAAAATTGTCGGTAAATCTAGTGTTAAATTTACCACATTTTCGATATGGAGCTGCAGATAAACATGATTATATACGGTTGCATTTAATTGGACAAGTTTTGTATACTATCGTCTAAAATTCCTGAATAAATATATAAATAAATAAATAGATAAATAAATAAATAACAGATATAGGGACTGTCAAGGACAGACAGCTCCAAAAAACTTTTTAAAGTCTTCAAATGTTGTATAAAACTATTGAAGGTAATCGGCAAATATTGAATGAAAAATGGGCCAAAAATCAATTATGATGAATGAAATGAGTAAGGAGTACATTAAAAAATGGCCGCGCCCAGGTTGATACCAATAATCTTATATGCAGAGATATACGCCAGGGACCGTATTATAATAGCCGAAGTAATAAAAGAAGTGAATATAGCACTGCGTGAGTAGAGTAAGAATATTGTATGAAGCGTATGAAGGAGTCGGTAGATTTCAGATTGTCGATTATACCTGTAATTGGGAAAAGCGCACAATACACTTTTACATGAAATTTGCTAAGCTAGAAATCTACTCCATTTATTACATAAATGTTTTCGTACTTCGAAATTACTCTCTAGATGTTATAATTTAAAGAATAAGTAAAACTGATGAAGAAGTGTGTTGCTTTTATTTCTACATAAAACATCTTCGTTGTGAATGCGAATTACTAGGCTATTTAAGAAGAATGATTTTTATCCGCGCAGGACACTAAGCAAATAGTTCTTAGACAAATTGAGCAGATGATATCCTAGTGTATTAACTATAGACTACATATGTAGATCAAAAGAAAAATCAATATATGACTTAAATGTATAATTTAAAAATTACAAATAGTTTCTATCGATAGGTACATCACCTTGCAATCATTACACAATCAGAAGAATTTACAGTTACACAATTATGCTATTTCAGAAGCATTCACAAGTATCTTAAAAGTGGAAATATATAGCTTTTGCACAAAATATTTCTAACTAGGTCGCAGGGACGAAAGGTGTTTAATTGCTTGAATTATATTCGGTAATCTTCTAAGCCAATTAACTTGTATCAATTTTGTCTTAGATCTCTTTTAATGGAGATTGAAATATAATTTTCATCATTGTATATCTGAAAAGGAACTCATGCCCAAATCTAATTGAATTCATTAAAGATTTCCATGAATTTCGTAAAGTCTGAATAGCAAGTGTAGATATATATACATACATTGACACAGTACCTACAAGCGGTAGTAGCAAAAAGTGCTCCAATTTCAGTTCAAAAGCGCGAAAAATAATCACTTTAAAACACTGTATAGCTCTTATGGTACAATTTCAGTACATGTTATATCCGTCAATCATAGCAACCGGTTCGCGCATTTTAAACGTTGTTAATGTGACGCAATTGGATACAAAGTTTCCTTTCTCTATACAGCCAAAGGTCAAATAAGTTGTCTGCGCAGACTCTCTTATCTTTAAAATGGCTATTCAATGCATTATAAACCTTCGGACGGAATAATCGACTACGATGGGTGGCCACATGGGCATCGATTTGATAACGAAGCTCATTTAATCATAATCGATTGAAAGTGAACCTTTTTCATTCATAAGTAACTGCGCTACCAAAAAAACTAGGGCTATTTTTAACTGGCTCTGCAGGTAGTTTGGCAACTTCTTTCATTCAGTGCCCTGAAGGCGTTACCTCATATTTGAAACCGCAAATTTTTTTCACTTGATTTTATTTTTCTTTAATTGATAATAAAAAAAGACAAACAAAGTTTGGCAACTCTTTTTATGTTCAATTTTGAAATACCTGAGCTGCATTACTTAATTGTCGGGGAGTTGTAAGTAAATTTGTATTTCCGCAAATATGCTAATTTTGATGATAGAGTTAGCGGAGATATTTTTCTTTTTTTTTTCTTTTCTTAAAATCTTGTTGCTTCTGTTAAAACAATTTAATTAAAATAATATACTTTAAGGAGGTTTATGCTAGGCATTTGCGAAATAAATACTCAGCTGCCCACTGAAGTTCTATATTCGGGATATAAGAGAAAAGGTGTTCTTTGGATTATTTATAAGGGGAAATAACAGGCAAAGTAGTTTATGTTGAGTACAATGTCGGCTATATTACTTTCTAATGCAATGTCAACCAGATATCATTAGCATAATCCAAATTTGTGTCACAATCAAACTTCATTATATTTCGTACGGATTACTTTTGAGTGCCATCAAAAAGTCATCACAAATTGTTATAATAAATAGAAGCAGACAATGTATTTGGATAAACGCCAGAATTTACATATATAGATGATAGATACCATTTAACAAAACATCACAAGTTTCGAGTTTCTGTATAGAACTTTTATTAACTCTTCTACTTTTTTTAAGGGCTTCCATTTCGATGTGGCACCTGCCATATATTAATTTCGTTTACTTTGTCATTTCCTTACCAAACAGTTCATTAGTTGAGATTTGAATAAGTAATATAATAGACCTGCTGAAATTCTATGCATCGCAGCCATATGTAAGTACATAGCAACTCCGATTTTAGGTTGGGGTTAATCTCGTATCGTAGTGAAATAAAGTTTGTTATTTTTAGTATCCACTGCGATAATAATTATTAACCAACGTTGTTGACTGAAACGAGGATATCAAAATTCCAAACCTCAGTAAAATTGGGTGTCAATTTGATCTAGTGTCACAAATATTGATCTGGTGAAAGTCAATGGTATCATATTTAGTTTTATAAAGCTAAGCATTAATGTAAATTTATCTTCTTAGGCACTTCATAGTAGCACTGCATTTGTACAATTGAACAATTGAACAATTTGAACTACTGTAGAAAGTTCAACTCGTTTTTTGTTTATATTAATTCATTTATAATATTTGTTAGCTATTAGCTTTGGTTTAGTTTTTAAAGTATATTGGAGTTAATGGATAAGGTTAAAATAAACAATTAAATTAATATACTGTTACGCGCAATAAAGTGACACAAGCGACATCTGTTGGAAATGGAAACAACTTTAGGTTAGTAACATCTTAGTAAAATTTGGGTTCGGAGAATAGAATTTACGGGAAGGTTCTAGGATAATTTGTAGAGTGTAAATATGGCGCTTCTCACATCTCTGAGGGGAGTCTTATTTCAGACGGTGAAGTGAACGAAGAAATCTACTTTGATTGTGATAATTAGAAGTACAGTAGCAGCGATAACTAAAGAATTGATTTGATAAGTTTTTTTGAATTTGTGAGAGTAAACAGTAAAGTCAATATAGAAAGATTTTTTGAATTATATTCGAAATATTGTGTCTTAAATAACGAACTAAGGCTACGAATGTAATAATACCTTAATCTAATTTCTATCTTTTTGCTTATTAGTTATTGCATGCTCATTCTAACTTGGAACCGAGCAAGGAAATTGTTACGTTAAGAAAAAGAAAAACGCAAAATCCCTAAATTGCTAAATTTTATAAAATTTTGTAAAAGGCAGGGAAAATGTTGAATGTAGGCTAATTGACACATATAATGATCATTGTAGTTTCCTTTGTGGACTGTAAATTATTTTGTCTGTTTTCAGCACTTTGAAATTGGTTTTCGGACTAATTTCCAGCTCCAAGGAAGGATAGAAGGAAACCTCTTTGTAAAGGGATAAATTCCAGCACGGAGGAATATTGAGAAAAAAAGGAAGACTTTTTCTTAACTTGAATTGAACTCTATATATTTCAACGAAAAAACAGAAACTAACAATTGAATTAATTTTCACATGACATCTGATTTCCAGCTAATTCGATTAAATTAAACAACACAAAACAAAGTACAATGTAAATGTTACAAACAAAGTAACCGACACGTGAAAGTAATAAAATTAATAACTTAGACCTTAACATACTCCCGCCGTTAAGAAATTGATTTTTTTTTTAACTTGAACTCTCTACCAAAGGTAGCCTAATTATTCGATTGATTGCTCTCTTATAGATTCCACGTTGAGTCTGGATGGAGACCACACGAACCAGCTCGTCTCTTCCAGGGTGAACTTGCATTATACGCCCTAAGAGCCATTTTGTAGCCTTCTCGGATAACTACGAGATCCCCTTCAGTTAGAGAGTTGTGTGTCTTCGTCCATTTCTGACGTTCTTGCAGTGAAGTTAAGTAATCAAGGCGCCAGCGCTTCCAAAAACCCTGCATCATTGCTTGGATGTGCCGCCAGCGATCTAGGCGTGATACCTTGCTTTCCACTATGTCTGATTCGGGTAGTGTGGTAAGAGCTTCTCCTATTAGGAAATGGCCCGGTGTTAACGCATTGTAGTCGTCAAGATCGGATGACAATGCAGAGATTGGTCTGGAGTTGAGTATGGCCTCGATTTGAGACAGCAAGGTGGTCATTTCTTCGAAGCCTAAAATTGTCTCACCTGTAACTCGTCTCAGAAGGAATTTTACCGAACGGACTGCAGCCTCACAGAGACCGCCAAAATTGGGAGCACTCGGTGGGATGAAGTGCTATGTTATGCCCTGCTGAGAAAGAAAAAAGGCAATTAGTGGGTCTTTAGATGCAGATAATGCTAGTTTATGTAGTTCGTTTATATGCTTTTTTCCTCCTACAAAATTCGTCCCGTTATCACAGTAAATATCCTTCGGGACAGATTTCGATTAGGATAGTAGCCGCCAAAACCAAAGTCGCCCCTTTAAGGCAAGTCTCACTTCCCAGACTGGAACTTTGCGCTGCATTGTTGCTCACTCGCCTGATGAAGATGGTTTCCAATGAATTGCTATTGGAAAATGTAAGTACGTTTGCTTGGACGGACTCATCAATCGTACTAGCTTGGCTTTCAGACATTCCTCGGCGCTGGAATACATTTGTCGCCAATAGAACTAGTGAAATTTTAAAACAACTACCGAGAGTCCAATGGAAACATGTATTGTCGAAAGATAACCCTGCAGATTCCGCATCACGGGGTGTCAGACCATCAGATTTGACCCATCTATCGCTGTGGTGGAATGGACCACCTTGGTTATCGAAGGATAAAGTCGAATGGCCCTCCAATTCGCCAGTAGAAGCGGAGGAATATGCACTTCAAGAGGAACGGAAACGAAGTATCTTGTCTCATCTTCTAGAGACTCGCAACGATACCCTGACGGAGTTGTCCACTCGATACTCATCCTTTTATAAATTTATACGCATAGTTGGCTATTTGTTGAGATTTTGTGATAACAGTCGAAAGCTGAAAGAAATGAGAAGTTTATCACCTATCTTATCCACTAAGGAAGTCAACCAAAGTATCATAGTGTGCATAAAATGGATGCAAGAAGGCTCATTTATCAAAGAAATAAAAAATCTGAAGATGAATCGTTCTATCGTCGCTGGCAGTCCTCTGTCAAAACTGAATTGTTTTTGGACACAAATGGAATCATGAGAGTTGGAGGTCGACTTCAGAACTCAGAATATAGCTTTAATGTTAAACATCCCGTAGTTTTACCTAAGGCTCATAATATCACAACATTACTTGTACGAGACACTCATCATTTATATCTTCATTCAGGACCTTCGCTTTTAATAAATATTCTTCGACAAAGATATTGGATACCCGGTATAAGGAATATTGCTCGAAAGGTTTGCAGAGAATGTTTCACCTGCGTAAGGCACAAAGCATCCACAACTACTCAGTTAATAGGGAATCTACCCAAACCCAGAGTAACCATATCACGTCCATTTGCACAAGTAGGCACCGACTATGCTGGTCCCATCATATTGAGTACCAGAATAGGACGAGGCTCGAAGACAATGAAAGGATACATCGCACTGTTCGTTTGTTTCGTAACGAAAGCATTACATCTTGAGCTAGTAAGCAGCCTAACTAGTGATGCATTCGTCGCTGCTCTCCGGCGATTCATCTCTCGCCGCGGAATCCCGAACGATATTTACTGTGATAACGGGACGAATTTTGTAGGAGGAAAAAAGCATATAAACGAACTACATAAACTAGCATTATCTGCATCTAAAGACCCACTAATTGCCTTTTTTCTTTCTCAGCAGGGCATAACATGGCACTTCATCCACCGAGTGCTCCCAATTTTGGTGGATAAATTCTTCTTGGTATTCTTATTTCCGAAATTGATGACAGATTTGCTTGTAAGTCGCCCCATTTTTTCCTTATTTCAGCGGGCAGGACTTCGTCCCATTCGTACTTAAGAACCCACAGCTTCTGAAATAGAATCTTTATTAATATTACTATAGGAGCTAACCAACCTAGTGGGTCAAAAATCCTCGATGACTCCGATAGTATCTTTCTTTTTGTGTCCGCTTGAGAAGTACTTATTTTAAGATGAAAGGAAAACGTGTCAGTTTCCGGATTCCATTGGATACCTAGAATCTTCGTAGTGTCAGAGTTGTCGTTGATCTTGAGAATATCTGTGCGCGAACTGTCATTACGGATTTCTTTCCTAGCGTCAGCAGCGTTTGAACACCATTTGGTTAATGGAAATCCACTTGACTTCAAAATCTTTGTGAGTTGACTTTGTAGTGCTATCGCATCTGAGAGGCAGTCGGCACCGGATAAAAGGTCATCGACGTAAAAATCACGTTGGATGACTGAGCACACTTCTGGGAAAGTTTTCTTATGATCTTCGCCGATTTCATGCAGCACTCTTGTTGCTAGGAAGGATGCAGCTGATGTACCGTAGGTCACTGTCTTTAACCTGTATTGCTTTATTGGTAATGAGGGGTCGTCCCGCCAAACAATTCGTTGGTAGTCCCTGTCTGAAGGTGCAATAAGAACTTGACGGTACATTTTTTTTACATCAGCTGTAAGGGCTATCTTATTCTTGCGAAAGCTTATCAAAATTGATGCCAAATCTCTTTGAATTGTTGGCCCAACAACTAAGTTGTCATTTAGTGAAATGCCCGAGCTTGTTTTGCATGATCCATCGAATACTACACGAATTTTTGGGTTTGGCTCATTTTTAAAGACCGCGTGATGCGGAAGATAGAAGCACAAATTATCATCAATTGTTATTTCGGATTCCGGTATTTGCTCCATGTGATCGAGCTGCTCATACTCGCGCATGAAGGCTGTGTATGCGTTTTTATAATTGACGTCTTTGGTAAAGCGCCGTTCAATGGATTGTAAACGTATAAGTGCATTTCGTTTTGAATGTCCTAAAAGTTTTGCATCTTCTGTAAAAGGTAGCGATACTATGTAGCGACCATCTGCTGTGCGTGAGGAAGTTTCTTTGAAGTGTGTTTCCGCTTGCATATCCTCTCCACTTAAGGTTGGAGACTCTAATCCCATATTGTCAGTTCCCCAAAAGGATTGTAAAGTTTTGTTTAAATCAGTCAACGATGATATGCTCATGCTCAGAGCAGAGGAGTGATCTGCAGAAAGGGTGCCTGCCATTACCCAACCAAATATTGTATTATGAGCAATTGGATGGCCTTGACTGTTATGTAATTTCCCTTTGCATAAGACCTCGAAGAATTTGTCTGCCCCAAGGATTATGTCCACTGTGGAAGATTTATCAAAATCTGGATCGGCCAATTTGAGAGTACGAGAGAAATTGCATCTGTCCGTGCATACTGTCTTTGACGGTAGATGTTAAATTATCCATAATGTACGCGACTACTTGGAGTCCATGAGAATTTTCCCAATGTGGAAAAATATTTAAGTAAAGCTTCCCGTTTGTATGTCCAACGCCCACTGATGATAGTCCGCTTATGGCAAGCCTGGCATTATGACGCTTCAGCCCAAGCCCAAGGATAGAAGGAAACCTCTTTGTAAAGGGATAAATTCCAGCACGGAGGAATATTGAGAAAAAAAGGAAGACTTTTTCTTAACTTGAATTGAACTCTATATATTTCAACGAAAAAACAGAAACTAACAATTGAATTAATTTTCACATGACATCTGATTTCCAGCTAATTCGATTAAATTAAACAACACAAAACAAAGTACAATGTAAATGTTACAAACAAAGTAACCGACACGTGAAAGTAATAACATTAATAACTTAGACCTTAACAATCATGGATTCTTTTGATACAGCGGAATTCCTACATTCAGAAAAATAAAACACAAACACTGAAAACGAAAATGTTTTTTCATATATGTAGATCCAAATGTACACACGAACTTGTACTCAATAAATAAAGTATATTTTCAGAAAAATACAAAATCTTGAAAATCAAATTTTTTCTCAACCACTAACATAATAAATGTGGGATGAGCACTCTTGCCTAGCAAATGGCACTACTTTCAGGTATTTCGTTGAAACTCATCCATCACACATATACAATTCAACAGTTACATAAAAATTGAATTTTTTCTCAAATCTACACATCCTTGGGAATTAGTTTACATTAGGTACAGTGAAAATATTTTACAATGAAAAATTTCTTCATATTAAATTAACTATAGTTTAAGATGAGTCAGTACCCAGTAAAAGATTCAATTTAGATACCAGCGATCCTGCAAGCAATTAAATTTATTATAGGTAGGTTTGTGTCCTGAAAGTAAGAAAATTAGCATATACCTAGACCACGGAATACAATAGAGACATCTAGCGTAAAATAGAAAAACCCAACATGCGCCAAAATTATACAATTTAGATGATAAATGAATATTTACAGTTCAAATAAATTGAAATTTTTTAACAAGAATTAACTCTACTAAACTTTTTTTGTATACAATTGTTAAACATAATAGTTGGCTTTGAATTTAAATAACTTTCAAATAAATATTGCAATTTCTCGTCGCTGAAATATCGGGAGAAAAAACCTGCACTATTAGAGTCAAATAATTAAAAAAAGCTCCACTAAAAATTAAAAAGCACTCGACGTTAGTTGCTAGATCTAGGCTTTATGAAGGAGATTTCTCGTCTAATAGAATGAAATTTATTGAAAATAATTTCAATAAATTTACGAAATGCATTTTAAGTGCAAAAAAATGATTGAACTTTTTGACCCAGCGATCAGAGGGGTCTCATCAGTATGGTTATCTCTGATCGCCTACCGTAGAAGTTATCTTTCTAAAATAGTCACAATCTAATTAAATGACAATACCTACTAACAGCATTTTGATTTAAAAAACATCAATTTTTTCCATTTTTTTTTTTACAAGATTCCGAGCTAATATCTGCATTCTAATACATTTTTTTTTTAATTTTTACTACACTTTTATTTATCTTTAATTTACAAATAGTTTGCCAGAAATTTGCATTGAAGAATGTACAAAACTTCCAAATCTTGCAACTGACTCTTCTTAAACACTGCTGAAAAATGTCTTCTGCAGACAAGATTTACAAAAGTTTTAAGTACAAAATCGTATATTAGTGATAGTTGAAACGAAGAAAAATTAAATAATATAAATCAATTTAGTAAGCTCCTAGTTAATATTATCGCGCAGCTCCAATGCGAAGATAAATTTATGGTACAAATTGTACATGTTAAATGGAATAGGAAAGGTTATTCTAAGTGGGTAAGAAGTAGCGTTTTAAATACACCGGCAGTGTCTGCTTTTTAGATAGCTATGGGTAAACTTTTCCATATGCGGATTATCTAAACAAGGTACGAATTCGCCATGACTAGCTTATGCTTATGACAAGCATGGGGTATCGATATCTAGATATTCGGAATATCCCGTTTATACACCATGTGTGTCGTCAAATACTTCTAATATACCCAGAAAAACTAGTGGATATAGACTAGATATCTAGATATCAATATCCTCAAAAATTACTGGGTATACCCTGATGATCGGCACTTCTAACTTTGCGCAGCGACATCTTATTGTTGATAATAATATGATAATGTATCTAATTAAGCAAAAATGTGTGTGTGCTTACCCAAAAATGCGAAAAAGAAGAAGAAGGACCAAATATTTTCCGGGTAAAGTAATAAAGAAAAGGCAAATATTAAACTCCGCACAGTTAATAAATTATTCCATTACACTTCTTCGTTTTACACAAATTTGTGAATTGAGACACCACATCTGCCGATACATTTTACACTTCACCCAAGATCTTATTGAAAAATAACGAATTTTTTTCTTTTCCGTTCCAATCCTTAAATTTTTTGTAAATTTACAATTAATTATTGCCGTTTAGCCTGCGGTAAAGTTCATATATTTCTCTGTGAACTGAATTGAAATGTCAAGTACGGTTTGTCACATCAATCCGCTTTTATGTCTGTCAGGGGTGCCTTGATATCTAGATATTCGGAGTATCTAGATATCGATACCCCATGTCTGTCATAAGCATTATAAGCTCGTGGTATCACTAAATTTCTATTGAGATGTTGTAAACAAGAAATACTCTCTAATATACTCCGGCTTATTTGACTGAAGTATGTTATTACCTACGTTCTAGAAAATGTTTCAACGAACATCCTAGTGAACGCATTTGAAACGAGGATGCATGGTCGAACCTACATAATCTTAAAATTACTCGAATACAGTCGTTAAATACCACATCCAATTAACGTCCACCCATACTATCCAGCTTGTGAAAAATAATACTACCCGAAGTAAAATGAGGCAAAATTAACGATTTCGCTAGCATTAAACGAATACTACATATTGGTAGAACGCCAAAGCCTTCGCAATCCAGAATATATTTTCACAACTGCATATTGACATTATCACAACACTTCATACAACACTTCATACTTCTGCCCCAGGTTATCCCTAAATTGGTGACCTTATTAAGCATAGTATGAGGGAACCGTTTAACACTACTGGTGGAACATCAAGCAAATCAAATGAATTAATATAGAAGCTTAAAGAGGGTTTAATTTTAACTTATTTTACTAACACCAAGCTAAATCAGTGTTAATGCATATGCTATGCAATTATCAATAAGTCCAATAGGATGGCTCCAGTATAATTGTACTTCATCTGCGTAGTTGTGAATACTCACATCCCGAACCATTGAGGCCATTAGTTGACACAACAACAATGGGCCTATGATAGAATCTTGAAGCACTCCTCGCATTAGAGTTAGCAGAGTGAATATTTTAGAAATGATCTTAACTTGTTGACTGGGATCTAATATCTGTCATCAGAGCCAGTCGAGCAGATTTTATTGAATTTAAAGAATAAGTTTATCCATTTTAACTCACCGGCAAGAAAATAGGTTACTGGTACCATCCGAGATACTATTTACGGGGTTGGATAATAAACTAACCGGATGTGGAACAGATACTTCAGCAGAAGAGGTGAAAACCACATTCAATTCACCAGACTAGAAACTGCAATCGCTAAACTATATTCAACACTATAGCTGGCGGATTTTCTAGCATTGTACGATTATTATTATACAAAATTTCCTTAAACTGAATTTTTGTCTTGCTTCAGATTCAATTTAGATGGCAAAATTATGAATTAATCCGGGAATGCTAAAAATACTGAGTATAAAAATGGTGTGTGTTAGTTTAATTTATTTTTTTGTTTTTTAGCTTTACGTGAATTGCTCCGGAATTTTTAAATCTAGAATTTAGTATTTCGATAATTCGATCTGTGAAATTTTGAGGACGTGGAAGTTTTGGAAATATGAATTCCGAGATTCTGATTTTCAAAACCATTTTAGATATTCCAGTGACCTTACCTTTGTTTCTATATATTTTTATACAATTCAAACTAGCTTTTACGAAATATAAAAAGCTGCAAGCCAACACCGTTTACATACCTGTGTACAATTCCTAAGTATTGGTGTCATTTACACAAACCCAGGATATGAATATGTTTGGCGGCAAATCTGCTGCACGTTCTTTTTAAGTAAAGCTATTTCAACAAATCATTCGATAGTGTTAATCATTCGTTGTTACTGCTACAGCAGCCGTTGACTTATTTCAACTTCACAGAGTCATACTGAATCATAAATTTTTGACGTTATGCCAATTCTTATTGGGTGAGGTACGACCAAGTTTGTGTGTCTTCCGCCAATGGGGTTTTGAACGCATGTCTGAGGTAAACCACTACTACCATGTAAGCTGACTACCATTTCTTCAAAAGTTACCAAAAACTTCTGTCTGGTGTAGATAACTGCCGTCTTGACTGGCTACGATGCCTTGGAACACCACCTTGGAACACCAGAAGCGCACGTTGAGAATCTCTCTACTTAGCGCAGGCAATTGGCGACTTGAAGATTTGCTAAGACAAAGGCAATTATGTATCCTGTAGGCTGGGCTACTGATTGATCTGGCTCACAAGGGAATCAACTTGTAGATATAAAATTAAATTAGAGGCCTCAAAGTCTGTTTGGTGGTGACTAAGGGTGGAATCAAGCCATTTTGATGACTGCGTACGGAGGAGCTGCAACATTGGCGTTGCTTATAGACCAGCAGTTGCTGGAATGTTGGCATTGGTTGTCGTTCACCATTTGGTACGCTGGACCCAAGTTGACTCTGGGGGTGATTCTGATCTCTTTGTCGTAGCTTAGACGTATATTTTAGTCACATATTTTAATATTTCAACTCAAATTTGTCGTACTTTTATATTCACCATATTCATTTTGATTTATCCTTTCCATCAACCACAAAATAAATTAAAATGAATTTCCAATGAATTAATGTCAGAATACACGTCTGAAAGTACGACAAGTTAGTCAACTGCTTCCGAGATTGTGACAAAAATGATATACTGTGGCTATTCTACACCTAATTAGAGTAACACAAGTACTTAAGGCTGGGTCTATGTCATAATTGGGACAACTCGGTGCACAGTTAGCAAGATGGGACGGGGCGTTAAGATTTTTCAATAAATCGCAAATTGATTATTGGAATATTTATTTAAACACCTAAGGCTACAAAATAACGTTTTCTAATTTTTTAAATTTGTCCCCCAATTTTTATTGAAAATGATTTAAAAATGAAATTCAATGATTTTTTTTAATTTCTCTGGTTTGCGGGGCGGGGCTGCCACAAATTTGAAGTAAATTTAGAAAAATTTTAACATAAGCTTTCTGAAGTAAATAAGCAGAAAATAACGTTTTCCGATTTTTAAAATTCTACTTATTTTTATGAAAACTGTATGCAATAGATTGCTTTCTTAATGGGTAAAATGCGGGTAAAGCAATCTATTGCGTCAAATTGTCACAAATATAAGTGGATTTTCAATAAAAATTGGCGGACAAATTTAAAAATTAGAAAACGTTATTTTGTAGCCTTAAGTGTGTAAATAAATATTCCATTAATAAATTTGCGATTTATTGAAAAATCTTAACGCCCCGTCCCATCTTGCTAACTGTGCACCGAGTTGTCCCAATTACGACATAGACCCAGCCTTAAATTCGAAATATTTTGGATTTGTAATGTGAAGTGTCATTTTCAGTTCATTCTATATAAGTAAGACTCTCTGAACTGAATAAAAACGTGAAAAAATCAGTAGAAAAATTCATTTCATTTAGGCGTATATTGTGACATTAAAGTACGACAAAAAATCAGAATCATCACCAACCCCCCCCCCCCCCCCAACCCCCCTTCGCACTACGTTGCCTAAGGGCGTTCATAAAGTAGGTTGCAGCCGGCTATGGTAGCTGTAGATGTTGCTATTGTCATTCTGAAATGCAATAACCAGGAAGGTGATTCTGATCTTTTGTTGTACTATCTAGTCGTGAATTTTGACATATTTTGTCTACTTTTTCTTTTCAACACAGTTCATTTTGTGTCTTCACTATTATCTACCACAAAATGAACTATAATGGATTTTGGATGAATAAACGTCAAAATGCACGACTAAATATACGACAAATTAGTCAACTGCTCCCAGAGGTTGTGACAAAAATTTTACACTGGTAAATGGAAATTCTACACCAAATTAGAACATGACAAGTGCTTAAATTCGAAACATTATTTTGAATTTGCAATGTGAAGTGTCATTTTCAGTTCATTTCATTTAGTCGATTATTTTGATATTCAAGTACGACAAAAGATCAGAATCACCCCCCAGACTCTTGACTTGGGTAAATGACAGACAGTTGCTGGTGTTCACAAAATCATGGTAGACGGTCTTGTAGCCGGCTACACCCGGTACAGTCTTTGGAGTGGTACCCAGTATAGCCAAACGCGTAACAATTATCATTTTGGTTTGTGTTTACATATTTTTAAATTGTAGAAAAGAAAAAAAATATTATTGTATTAATGGCAAATATAATTTATATAAATGAGCGTGGGGAGACATTTATTGATTTAATAGCGAAGTGGGTAATAAATTGCTTATTGTGTATTTACATGAAATGTAACTCTCATACTCCATTTCTGAAGCTGGCAATATCTAAAATCGATCATTAAGTCAGGATCAGCTTCATGCAGCTATGTTTGGCTACGAGATGGCTATAGCTGGCTGCGGTTGTGGATGCAACCTATTTAATGACGCGCTCCCGATTTCGAAGGGGTGGACGCAGAAAAATAGCCATGATGCAGGATGGCCTCTAAAGAAACTTATTGGGAAGCGTTCACACGCGTAGGCTCATCGATCTCTGATTCACTGGGATTAATTTTTTATTTAATGCCCTGTTGAGGTTGCCCCTGATAATAATAATTTTCTTTTTACTTAATTTTATCTTCAAATTTCTGAGAGGCTATATCGCCGGTTAACATCAGAATAAAATTTTGTTTGTTTGTTTCAATATACCTACATTACAATCAACGCCTACTTAGGTAAACCTTCCTTAGTATTAACCGCTTACATGTATATAAATGGACTGACAGACCTCCTGTTTCATGTGGCACCAGTTTCAATTTCAAAAGGTATGCTCTCACTATAAATGCTACTAACTGTCGTAAACTGGCAGTATATTTACATTATGTGGGAATTTATTTACATGCATGTCAGTGGGATTTACCAAATTTACCACAAAAGTATTTGGGATATTTACATTGTTAAATTTTAATTATGAGTCGAAGGAAGTGTTTTATACAAGGCTGTTTTGGTTGGAAATACGGTTGAACCTCAACCAATTTTTCGTTCCCAATCCTTACAGTTCAGTGAGAAAGTATGCTCTCACGGAAAGAGACAGGAATATGAAAGTGGTGCCATTTGTATTCATGCAATTTTGGTTCAATAATCAGTCCATTTATATAGTTACATGTCAGTGGTAATAATAAACGCGAATTTCGAAATAAATTATGCCAGGTTTATACATCGGTTGTTGAAGAGTTCAAAAATTTGCGACTCGGTACAAACGCGTCGCTACAAATTTACTTCATCAACATTATATCTTATATCAGGTCTTCCACAGGGGTCAATATTAAGACCCCTACTATTCAGCTTACAATAGTAGAATCTCTAAAGGATGTAAATTTTCATCCATATGAAGATGACGTGTAAATTTATTTGATGTCTCTTGTCTATCTAATATAGGACTACATAGAGCTCATCAATCGTGTTCTGTGCTGAATCTACAACTGGTCTCTTAAAAATGGAAATATTATTGAATATGCTGAAATTACAAGTAATTGCTCTCCATTCTAATATAAATGATTTTAAATCATTTCAGCGTTTTGCGTTCAGTACTGTAGTGATAAGGTGCTTGTTTCGGGTGATTATCAATTCAAGGATGAAGGATCTATCAAAAATTAATTGTAGACTTCGTCGTTTATGGCTCCGAACAGCAACTTTGCCTACCAAATCCAAGATGAAACTTGTTAAAACTCTGTTTCTTTACTGCTGGCCGTACCAATTAAATACTGCATTTAATGACTATACAGGGTCACATATTTAGTAGATTTAAGCAGAATGATCATACATCCCCTAATCAATATTTTCTGTTAATTGCTCCCAAGACATTTATTTAAAACGATGGCTGCTTCTATTTCTGTGCAACGTCATATATAAGACTCATCCATCTAATTACATATCTTTTCTGAATTCTTCCAGACATCTAAAAATACTACTGCTACGTTTTTGTACTCTTATCTTTGAGGATTCTGACCTTTTTTTCAGCTATAAGACTCTGGAATTCCTTTGTTGACTGTGTCCTATAAGCCAATTCTTACGAAATATTCAGAAGTCATTATTATAATATTAAATTAACTTTCACTTAAATTTTTGATTCCAAAAAATAAATTTTCGGACACACTAACTGACGAGTACTAAATTCTTTGAACTTATTTTCGCATCTAATTCTAATTCTATATTAATTAATTCTAATTTTCACTCTATAATCTTGTTAAATTATTTTGTTTTTATTGTTCCTCGATACTCTTCTTTCCTTTTCACAATTTAATTTTGCAGTAAATCTAATATTGGTTTTTTTCTCATCTTTCATGTCCGAATTAATTTTATTCATTTTTTTTTTTATTTTAATGGTGCAGCTATAAAATTACTCAGTATCTTGATATATCCCGATTTTATAATTAATAAATTTGGAATTTTAATTTGATTACTACAATAAAAATTCTTGACAAGTCTCCAGTTTTACTTTCTCTTATTTTATGCTTATTTGTCTTCCACCTTCTATTATCTAAAAAAAGGAATGAGTTACATAAATAAAAATTGGAAAGAATTCAAGGCATACATGGGGTTATAATTGTTTTTCGCAAAAATTGTGAGATAAAATCTTATTAATCTAAAATCGCGAGATGGACTTCCCCATCTTGCTTAATCTACCACGATTTAAATCTACCTACTTTATATACATATATTCTACTATTGTAAAATTGTAAATCTTGATTCCTTTGCCTATTAATAGAAGTGAATTTATAAATCACAAGAACAAAAAACCTTTCATAAAACGTTTCTTAGTTTTCTGAATGGTTAATTAATAATTCACTGGGCTTCGTTGATTTTAATATGTATAAACACTATCAATCCAAAACACCTCGCAAAAATTAAATTTTTGTTATGCAACGCAATCTTTCCGGTTAGTATGTTTCTTGTCTTGATTTTTTATTATTTACTTTTTTATTATAAATTAGCTTTTTATGTTAATAATACATAACAGCTATTGGGAAGTCAATGACTTTCTGCATGTGTGGATAAGAAATACAATTTACGAGCTTTTACCCATTCTAATTACTTGGAATTAAAAGCATGAAGATCAGATTTTTTCTTGAGATTATTAGAAGAAAAAAAAAACAGATATTAATAGATCGGATTTATGGTGAAAAAGTTATCTGATTAAATTAGGCATTTACTTTTTAAATTGTTTACTCGTTGTAGACTTAAAATTGCGGTTTCAACCCACTAAATACAAATTTCCCAATAATTAATTAAAATTGTGAATCCTAATCAAGGTATCCGAATAATTGGCCCTCGGGTTAGCTTTTCATTATTGTTATTTTTATTTATTTTCTATTGCAATAGCACATGGCCATAAGGAGAAATATGGCTTTGTGTGATTTCGAATTTTCGATTGTCTTCCCCTTCAAAATCGTACATGTAACTTTGAAGCCCCCTGAACACAAACTTGGAAAAATAGAATGAAGGGAAGGAAGGTAATTAGAAAGGCAATTTTCATTGACAAGCTACATATGTATGTATATCTAAATATTATAAAAAACACAAAATGGCCCCATACTATGAAAGTTACATAAAACTCAAAGCAATCATATCAAGTCATATCATCATATGATTTTTATAGAAATAAAGTTTTGTCTTCAACCGGTTTTATTCTTAAAGACAAAGACTTTTCTATTCGTTAAATTTTACAAAATTTCTTTTATTTATGTACATAAATATTTTTGAAGTTGTTGAATAATATTTTTTTTAATTTTTATTACAGGTAAGCACAATCTAAGAGTAAGATTGATTGAAGGATGATTTTTAGATGTGGTCAAAATTGTTAAGGGTATGGATTTAAGTAAGAATCAAATAAAATACTTGAAAAATGACTTATTAGCAGACTCGTAAGTATAAAATAACTTAAGTTATCGTTCTGGTATAAAACTTACTTTTCAGATATAATATTTCATTTAGATTCAGTGACATGTAGGTAAATGCTGGAACGTATAAAAAAAATTATTGTCATCAGGTACACGCACCAACTAACATAAACATAAATCTCTTTTCAATTAACTCAAATATTGTATGTCTGTTGTTTGGCAGCAAAATTGTGATGAGAAATATTGAAGATAGTTACTAAAAACAACTCAATCATTATTTACGCTTACAAATTCGAATAAATTCAACTCTTTTTTTTAGCACTTATCGGCTACCAATTTGAAAGAAAAATATTCGAGGAAATTCGAGGGAAAAAAGTTGTTAATAGTAGAGGCAGAGGTAGACATCTTTCCGATGTGGAACTATCAATTACTTTTCCATAAAGTGGATGCTAGTTGAATGTAATTTTTAGGAGAGTCTAGAGATTTCTACATATTTATCTTGAGATATTTCATGTTTGTTAGTTTTTTATTTAACTGCAGCAATGTATAAGTGCAAAATTGATCGTAACTTTTATGCATTAAATGACATGGGATGATATGCTCGTGGGACTTATATTCAGAAAGGATATTTCTGATTATTGCAACAATTCAGCATTGATTTGAAACGAATGTATGAGAAACTTTTTCAATAATATGTTTTCCATGTAGACATATAATTCTTGAAGAAAACGCCAATAGAAATTGAGAGGAAAATTCAGGTGACCTATTCAGTTAATTTTTAGATATTATTCAGCTCAAACAGATTCAAATCACTACTAATTATTGCTCGTGCATATGCTGGATATATGCTGGACAAGACATGTGCGCATAACAGTTTCATCTTACTCCAAACAAATTACGTAGGCGGGTTTAATGGTCGGCTGAGAGTACCCATAATTTTTTGTAGTAATCAGACATTCTTCCTGGCGTTCTTGCATTTTAATTGGTTATGAGTCTGGCCTTCAGTAATTGAATAGAATAGCAAAGAAAATATCATGACTTGACTTCACGATATGCATATCAGACTAATTCTGTCTAGCTCTGTCCAATTCATTCAGAGTTTGTTGATAATATTTTTACAACAGTTTCTAATGAAGGAGAATAGACAGATTTTGAAAAAAAAATTGTGCTTTTATTAGTTTTCATTTTTTTATTAAATTCATTGACTATTCTTTTAGGATATCCAAGTACAATTTTTGTTATACTTTCTCCATTATTTCTCGTTTTCAAAATCATCCTTTGTTCCTCAATCATTCATTCTCTTCTCATGCGGACAAACATGGACATATTTTCGTATTGAAGTAAAATATCGATATATATATCGTGTTCGCTTTCGAATAAATTGTCGAAATTTTGAAATAGATAATTAAAAAAAAAACAAATACTTATTTTCACAATCGAAATCCCGAAGAACTAATAACTATATGATTGTTTGATTGTTTCCGGAACACATAATCCAAAAAATTATTAGACTACTGAAAAAATGGCTAACATGTTTCTTTTTACAAAATCGGAGAATATATTTCGATATATTGTATTTCACGATTTTATTTTCCGACTCTATACTAGCCTCCAGTGAAGTTAGAAATGGTGCAAATAAAAACGTTAAAGACTGCGGCCTTTCAATATTCCTATCCTGCTATTTACGAAAAAAAAAAATTATTTTTTTAATACATGTTGTATCAGTTATGCACATTGAATAAATAACTAATAAGGAAGCGGGGTATCGTGCGAATACAGTGTACGTGTTTAAGCATTTCAATGACAGTGTGACCTATGGTCGGGGGGGGGGGGGGGGGGAGAAATGAAAAGAGGGCCTAGTGGCTATTTTGTGTCAGTTCAACATTCTGACATTTCATATTATTTGAAAATAAGTTTCGGATTTCAATTCGCGATATTGGGAAAAATAATTAATTAAACGTGATTTTTATGAATAGTAGTGTGAAATAAGTGCGGAATATTTCTTTTGTGAACGACATTTTGTGCAATAGAGACTCCGGAGGCCTAAATTAACATAATGAAGTGCGCTGTGCTGTGCTGCAGGAACGAACAGAGTTATTGTCGTGGGAAAGCATTCTTCAAGTAAGCTTAATAGCTTTACTTATTAATTATATTGTTTTAAACAAAATAAAAGTGCAATATTTATAAAAATAAACAGCCATGGCAAAAAATTTAACATTTTACCAATGCCGGTTTGTTTGTTTACAATTGAATTGTCATTGGTGGCTAAATTATGCCAGTCATACAAAGGCAACGCCAAGAAATATTATCTGAAAATAAGGGGGAGCTAAAAATTTGTTTATTTTACATAGGAATTTGGATTATGAAAAATGTGCCCTTTCAGAATGTCAGAATTTAATTACTGCCATGACGAAACGAATACAAACAGAGCACACTAATACATTTCGCCGAGATGCTTACGTTTTCACCTGATATGCCGTTTCCTTATTAGTTATTTATTCAATGGTTATGCATTGAGAGTTGAAGATAATTACGAGAAGTTCAATTCACACTTATAAAATTTTAATGTTAGAGAAATTTTCTTATGAAGACTCATAAAAAATTTGAGTTTTTCAGAAAAGGATTGCTTTAATTTGTCTGTTTCCCTTTCTACTAGTACATTAAAGCGAGAAACACAGTGCTTACTTTTCCAACCTTGACCTCAGTATAACTTGAAGAGCTTCAACCTGGTGAGCCTTCCAAACTTTTGCAACTCACAATACGAACTTTGACAACTTCTGTATGATAGCAGTTAATTTGACTGTTGGTTTGAAAATTCAAATTATTTTGTAATAATTTACTACAGCAGGAATAACTTTTCACGTTAAATAATGTTTCCGAAATTGTTTTCAAACAATTTTCTGTAAATAATACTGACACCAAATAATAATAAAAATCAGCTGTCAAAGGTGACAAAGCTACTGCAGAGTAGAAAGTAGACCTACTCGAGTTCAACTTCGCCGGCCTCACCAACTTTGCCATGAGAGCTTTATAACCTGATCTTATATATTCTACAGAACTGTCAAAGTTAGTGAGGCCGGCCAGGTTGGTAGAGCCAATACTATGCTCCACGCTTAATCAATTTCATTATTTTAATATCTCTATACCCGATACATATATTGAAACACTTTTGGTTGTTTCAACTTGTTTTAGCAACATCAAACCAACTTTGACCAGAAATTCAACGAGTAAGTACATTCAAAGCCGTCAAATTTTGTGACAAAATGTGATCCATTACCTCGTGCAGACTTTTTCATTGATTGTTCATACTCAAAAAACCGTAGAATCTAGCTATGCGCGTATGTGTACCAGATGTGTCCCATTTTCAAGTTAAGGTCCTGTAGACCTCCTAGCCTGATCTTCTCTAAGGATTATTTTTCATAATCTCTCAAAATTAAACTTTATTTGTAAGATACCCGATAGCCTGCTAAAATCCAATCTTCACTACTGCAGTATGCACTTCATCTTAAGTTCCTAGATATAAAACTGGTTTCCAGCCCTTTAATCGAGTTTGCAGGACCTCTTCTCGTTCTGGCTAGGTAATGACAGGCGCATCAAATAATCACTTCTGCTGTAACGTATTATTTTCCTCTTTGTTTTATATCAGGATTTATTTGGATTAACTTTAAAATCACAGTTTTGACACAAATATTTTAATAGAATATAGGTATTTTGTATGACTTCAGTTGATATCCGGTCCTAATAGAAATTTATTAAGATCATCCAATCATAACAGCATTTTATGAATACGGCCTATATAGCTTTGCTAACAGAAACAAGGACAATATTATGTTCAATACAATTTTGAAATTAGGGTCGTGCATTCTTAATATGGAGTTCAAGTTGAGTTGTAATGTAGATCCATTGAATGGTTTTCGCTTATTTCGTTTGAGGGAGGCTATGTAGCATATTCTACTCCATACACATTGGAAGATGAATATGATCATATTAAAATACTGATCCATAAAAATGAGTGTCAGTACTATTTGCATTGCAACTTTCTGATTTGCAGAGATAGATAGAACTTTTTCAACGCAAATTTTCGAATTCTTTCACAGAACTAATACTTTATCATTGAGCATATGTATAAGTAAAAACACATTAAAGTCAATATAAAATCAAAATTACTTTTATTTTATTCAAAGTATTCTCCATCGGAAGGCACAAGCTTGGCCCATCTTTCAGGCAATAAGCCAATTCCACTCTGATAGTAGACGTATTCTTGTTTTAAGCCGGGGGCGAGATATGGAGAAATTTTTTAATATTTTTATATGTTTTGAAGCGCTCTCTTCAGAAAGTGTCGACATCATGGACTGGAGCAAATAGTAATCCAATAATTCATGCTTATTTCCGTTTGTGACTATCGTAATGAATCCTCTTTTCATTGCCAGTAACAATTCGATATAAAAACCTTTTTTTTTTTATCGTCACAGCAACAAGTCGCCATGGTTTTACTTCTTTCAATATTTCCTTCTTTTAGTTGGTTTAGCACTAAATTTACTTGCTTTTGGACCGTTCCCCTTGCTTACAGACTTAATAATATGCATTGTTGGGTAGCATTTAATCCCGTTGACAATTCTTGATATAAATTATAAGCATACATTTTTGTCAGAGCAGTCTAGTGGTGTATGTTGTTGGAATAAAATTCAAATTAACTAAACAAATTTACATATGAGCTTTTTCTTAGTACTTTGTTGCAAAAGAAAGCAAAAAACTTGTATTTCATAAACAATGATGAACTTATGTACAAGCCTTTCCAATTTACCCATTGGGAAATTCATTTTTAAATTGAAGAATTTGAGACTTAATTTGTGTGTATATATTTTGTAAAATTTTAAATTAAAAAAGAAAAACCTTCTTGTTCATAAATTTGTGGGGCACAAGGTTTTTGTTTTACTAGTTAACCAATAACTACTAGTAATAGGAAGAAGGGAATAAGAAAAATGTTTATAATTAAAATATCAAAAGTATGAATTGAAGATTATTATGACTAAAAATTTTCTTGATATACTCAAAAAAAAACTTTGTATAATACAGACGCATATCCAGACCTGTAGCTTTGTGCCGGAGGGGGGGTTGGGGTCACAACTAAAATGTTCGAAGGGAAATCGGAAGAAGGCGCTTTTAAAATTTTGGCAAATGTATGTTTGCCAACGCTCATAAATATCTTTAGCGACCCATACCAGCCAAGGCACTTGAATCAATGTGAGCCTTTGGAACCATGGTCGGCCACTAATAGTGCATGAAAAATCTAAAAAAAAAAAATTGTCAAATCATTTTAAAAAACTGAATGCTTATGCCCTTGTGGCTGAAAGAGTGAACCAGAAGAATCAATTCACCAATTCGTTTGAACAGTTGTCGGTGAATAGTTACTCATTCAAATTCTTAAGAACAATTTGCAAGTAAATTTCTGAGAAAAATTTAATTCTTCCCTACAATCGTAAAAGTTTTGATCAACTCAGGCTTGAATCAATATCGCTATGAAAAATCAACGGACGGCTATTCGTTGATTAGCTGGAACTAAGGTTCTTCTGGACTAATTCTAGGACAAAATTTGTTAAGTCAGTTTGTTTGTTCCTGTTGCGAGATCCCCACTAAGTTGTCCTGCCATCGATTTTACTTATGTATGTCGGAAAATCAGACAGGTAAAAAAATTTATGATCGCTGACCAATTTCTTAGAAAGAATAGCTGTGTTTTTTTTCTCATTATGGGTCCGGGTCAGGAACAGAAGTAATTTCGGCATTAACTTATTTCGATAGAACTGTGATTTAAAATATTTTTGGCGAAATGCAAATTTTCAATCACATTGCATTGGAATAATGAAAGATGTAGATAAAAATGTGTTAAATTTTTAACCTGGAACCTTAGAATATAGAGAGTACAGGAAGTGTGATAAGTCAAATTTGGCGTAGTCAAATTCTGGTTGTGTTAGTATCTGTTGCTGCTGTACTGAAAGCTCAGTATAAGCCTTATAGTACCTACAATCAATATAGAGAGCGGAGCAACAAGTTATATGGTTGAAAATATTACGTTTGCTCTCATCGAAAATGTTCTTATTCGCTGTCACTACGCCAATATACCCTAGGAGTTTCTCAGCTGTCATAAACGTAAACATGATGAAGGAATTTTTCGATATTTCATCGTTTTTGTAATATATTTTTAATTCAATTTAATACAAAAAGTGTGTAAAGTACACAAAATAATATTTTATAACTATACTTGCCTAAAAAATGATTTCCCACGTCGTACCTTGGTTTTGTTGTGGCAAATTTTCACCGAACACTTCATTCTGAAAATACATGAATATCACTTACAAATTTATCACTATAATATCAACAGCTAATTACTTACACTCGTTACTTTATTTAGCACTACTTTTAAATAAAATATATTTCATTTTGCACAAGTTTTAAATTAGATTTAAATTGTTGCAAATTAGAAAACTTTGGTTGACAGCTGAAAATACATTTGTCTCATTCTTCAATATAATGCTGACCTACTTCACGGGACCCTGAAAAAATCCACGCTCATGCACACGAATTTTACAGGTATCAACATTTCCTGTTGTCTCTATATTCTAAGCCTGGAACCCATATGGATCAATGTTTGACATAAGAATTATTAAAATAAAAATTTGCATTTTGGCAAAAATATTTTAAATCATAGCGCTCTATCGAAATAATTTAATGCGAAAATTACTTCTGATCCTGACTCAAATGCAAAACAAACACAGCTAATAGCACTTTTAAAACTCGAAATTCAATTCAATTCAATAATTTATTTAATGTATACAACAAGATATCTTTTAATTTTGCATACGAGATATAAAATGGAGAGAATTAAATAAAAAGAAAAAAAAATTTTAGCTATCTTACAACTATGTGCTTACAATTATCTAACTAATATATAAAGATGAAGAATAAGAAAAAGAAAAGAAAAAGAATAGAAAGATGAAGATATGATAAAAATCAACCTGCAGTTATTTTAGGAGCGGACCCAGCACATGCATTCGCGACCTCAAACCACTTCAGTGGATACTAAATACTGAATTAATTTCTCTCTGAAAATCCTCGTCGAGCTAATCGTTCTGATATCATTGGGAAGAAAGTTCCATTTACGTGCAATGTGGACAAAGTAATAGCGTTGCCCAACAAGTGTGCGGAATCGGGGTATAAGTAGGCTGAAGTGGCGGTGCGATTGCAAGAAACCCAGGTGTTCGAATAAGTACAATGGTGAACGTGTGTTTATTAGACGATGTAAGAAACTTAGGGCAGTGACATCACGATAAGCATTCAATGAACACCCTAGAACTGAGGCAGTATATTATGATACATGATCAAAGCGACGTAGTCCATAAACAAAACGGACACAATCGTTGAATGCTACATTAAGCTTACGATTAGAGGCTGCATCGAGGGAAGAGAAGATAGTACTGCAGTAAACAAAATGAGGAACAAGCAGAGCATTGACCAGTCGCAGACCAACTGACAATAACCTCCCTGAGAGCCATAACCTGCGGAGGCCACCATCGATTTTTCGGACTATACTACAAATTTGAGCGCAGCAGGTTAGTTTGCTGTTAAGGGCAACTCCAAGGTTAGTAACCTTTTCGGAGAAAGGTATTATCTCATTATTCAGCAGTATGGGAGGCAATAACTCCGTGTCTAGTACCCCACTATAGAAGGCTATGCAGGTCGACTTCTTCGGATTGAGAAAGAGCCGGTTAGATTCAGCCCAAGCGGATATTCGATTTAGATCGCCATTAATGCGAGCAACACAGTCCTCCTGCAATCCAATAGGTCTAGACAGATAGAGCTGCACGTCATCAGCATATATATGCAAATTCGCATCCATTACCACATGCGGAAGATCATTTATAAACAATGAAAAGAGTAGAGGACCTATAATGGAGCCTTGTAGAACTCCAGAATCGATGGGAAGGGAGTTAGATTTAACTCCATCAACTAGGACTTGTTGGAAGCGATTGGATAAAAATTCGCTGATCATTCTAATTGCAGTTCGGGAGAAAAAGAATTTGTCATGTAGCTTGTGTAGAAGAAGTGTGTGGTCAACGCTGTCGAATGCTTTAGTAAAATCAAGCAGAACTAATATAGATAGATGATTATTGTCTAGCACGCCTCGAATATCTGTAGTGACTTTAAGTAAAGCAGTCTCGCAGCTATGCCCAGTGCGGAAACCAGACTGCCATCTGAAGAGCATGTCATTCCGATCGATAAAATTAATTATTTGCGTGGCCATTACCCTCTCCAATACCTTCCCTAGGAAGCATAGTATACTTATAGGACGAAAGTCGCTGGGACCGTTAGGAGCAGAGTTCTTTGCCAGTGGTAATACTACAGAATTTTTCCACTTACGAAGAAATTGAGAGTACGTGAGGCAAAAATTGAATATGTATAGCAGAGAGCTACATATAACTGGAAGGAGAAGCTTAATAAATCTAGGTGGGATACTGTCATCACCAGTGGCATCAGATTTGATATCATCAATGGCCTCTAACATCTCAGAAACTGTTACACATCGGAAGCTTAAGTTTACTGATTGTTCTACAAAGTTTAAAGGAGCTGCATGAGCCACTATTGGAGTAGCGAGCGTAGACGTTGTGAAAAAAATATTAAGAGCGTTTGGATCTATGCAACACGTTGATTTATCGCTACCATGAATACCCCATTTACGCAGATTAGACCATAGTTTCTTTGGTGTTAGAGAAGGGTCGAGTATTCTGCTAAAATAAGCCTTTTTTGCACTTCTGATTTTCTCGTTTACTAGGTTTCATTTATACGACTAATTGACAGAACAAAAATATAAAAGCATCATAATAACCGAGTTTCTAAGCATTATAAGTATTACATTCCTTTTTCTAAGCAAGCAAACGCTCAAATAAATACGTATTCCAAAATTACTTATAATTCCTGTGATACAGTATGATATGACCTTTCGACATTATATCAAAATACAGGAAATTTCTAAAAAGTGTGTACACGATTCAAAGACGAAAAGCTACGAGCGGATGACTAATAGGTCCAATCGGCATCGAGAGCTACACACTACAAGCTACACGAAGCTCTATTTCAGCTTCATGAAGCGCAATCTACTACATAGCGCTATACTACAAGCTTCACATTCGTACTGACAACTTTAACATGAATTAAGTGAAATTTTCTTTCAGAGTTTTTCAAGCTTTTAGTGCCATTATATCGTATTTCCTTACATAAAATTAATTATTTTTATCACTATACGTACTCTTTATCCGTATTGACTAATCGTAACCACAGAATGTTCTTGATATGTATGTATGGCTAGCTACACCATGTACTTAGATTCAAGCTCTCTATGTAGTAGTTCCTACGGTACGCCATATGTGCAAACTGACATTTATAGCTTAATGCTTGCATCGTGTAGCTCTCGATGTAAATTGGCCCTTATACCCACTATTACTACTCATAAGAAACAAACAAATGCTCAGCCATTGCTAAAGTTAATAATTGGGAATAGTACCCTTCAGTACAAGCATTAAACGCCGGCGTCAGCTACACATTATGCGCGTACAATACAAAAATGGTCCTGTTAAGCTTTTACATCTCGTTCTACAGTCCGATTCCCAATTCCATTCACCGCGTATGTGAGGTAGAACTTGGGCGGGGGGTCATGACCCCCCGTAACCCTCCCTTGTATACTCGTCAGATAATAGGAAGCATGGATTTTCTAAACCGAGAAGAATCATTAATAAAACATATTCTTGAAAACTATGGCTAAATATAAACATAATTATTTTCAAAAATTAATTGTCTTGTTTTGATTCTTATTTTACAAACATCAGAAATTGTAAATTTTCTTGTAATAAGGAATTTCCAAATTAATATAAATTCATATTGCATTAGAGCAAAATCATAACCGATAATTTTTTTTCCGTGAAGAATTACAGCACTATTTAGAAAAACTGATGTCGATCCATTGAATGATTCACGTGAAAATTTCAGTTCAGTTAGAGGTCACTATTTAACTGTCATTTATGCATTGTGTATGTAAAAGGAATCAATTCATAGAAGAGTTGTCACATTCTGCTAAAAGAGAATGTTATCAAAATTTCTATAGTAGACAAACTTCGGCACAAAACTGCTATTAACATTTATTTTATACGACATAAAGATCAAATTGTGTTTCAATCACCTAAGAAAAATAAGATTAAAGCCAGATCGGGAGCAAGGAGAGGATGATAATAAATATCATAATATATTAACTCGGTGAACACATAGCAACATTAAGATAAGATACGCTAATTAAATGTGCGATAAGAGAAACTCAGTTTGTTGAGAATCATCGCATAAAATATTTACATTTAAATTGCCATCAATAAATAATGTACCTACTACATACGTGTACATAATTATTATTGCGTCGATTAAGTAATATCAAAAATTGCAGAAATTTCTATCGAGTGTCTCTATAATCGGGACAAATTTCGCATTAACCATCTTGAGAATCTTGGAATAAAAACAAATGTTAACATTTTAAAAAGAATTCTATACAGGGAAATATCATTGAAAACATAACCAGTTTGTGAGAATTATACAAAATCAACATATTCCACAGATCAATTTGGAAAATCTATTCCACTTCTATATGGTGGGACTGTCTCAGATATTGATCATATCTATAAAATTCTAAAGAAGGAATGGGGAAAGTTCGCTACTCGACATTACAAAGCGTTCATTAAACGTTAATCTATTCCCACGGCAATAAACTTTTCTCCACCAAATTTATAAACATCAATAGACTTTCACCTTAAGCTTTGTGCGAATGAATTAAAATTTATGCGCAGTAAGCATACGCATTAAGACTTTACTTGCTTGATGGAATCTCTTAAACTGATTGTTTGCAAACATTTACTCTTTTAAGTATATATTCACTTGACCCATTCATTCCATTTATTTAGTATTTTTATTCATGGTCTGGTCAGGGAACGTATTTCTGAATATCGTTTAATTAGCGATAATGTAAATAGCACTTTACTTTCTTAAGAAATTTTTACTTTCATTACACGCCCAGTTTTTCCATTGGAAATCAGAAAAAAATACATCTGTGACCTAACTATTGGGGTCAATCGATTAACTCAAAGTGTGTTTTGCTTTCAGGGCTCTATTCTAAAGAGTGGGCGTCAACATAATATCGATATTCCAACAAAAAGTTGATCGACTTGTTGGTACTTTGTATATGCATACATAATGTATGCCGTATCATTCAACTTGGCAAAACTTTTGTAATGGCATCTTTAAATTTCATTTCACTTATCTTGGAATTGAAGAAAACATATCGCAATACTTGTACTCGTTTGAATGGAGTTGTAATTTGCAAATTTTATAGCCACACTTAATGTCGACATTGAGATATGTAGTTATATCGATTGCAAACGATACCCCTTATAGTAGAACTGTTCTGGTAAATAAGTCTCAATTGCGAAAATTCTTACGGAGGTTCATTTGAATGGTACACGGCTTAGCCGATGTTTGCGATAAATTTTCTACATGAAATGAAGAGGAGTAGGACACGCCAATAAATTTCTACATTCAAATGATCCATTCGCATCGTATCGATCGTAATCGCGGGTAGTGATTGATTGGAAAATTCTAGGGCAAACGTGTTTTCAATTCTTCAGTTTTTATATATCCTTCGAAATTATTTGATGTTTTCATGCAATTCGTGATGCTGATGTCATCACTGCAATAAAGTCGTGTCAGGCTTTCATCATTAGCAGCATCATCATTATCATCATCTAACTTTATCATCATGATAATTATTTTCCTTAGATTTCTCGTCGACAAACATATAGCGGAAATGAATGCTCTTCATCGGACCATGTTGGTTTTTTTTTTTTCAGAAATGTAGTTTATAATATACTTAGGGTTGTTGTGTAACTTTTGTCGTATTTAAAATGTACGCTTATGAAGAAATTACTAATTATTAGATTTATTTTTAACTGCGGTGATAATTTTGTTACATTACTATACATTAATTGGTTCTATAAAACCTAAACCTACATTATTTGTTTTTGAACAACTAAGGCTATTAAATAGTTAGAATATACTCTGTATTTACATTCTTGTTTAGCTATTAATGGTGATACTTGCAATTTAAGGGCATTATGAACAATTAGCGAGATTTTCCAGACTAAAAATATTTTCGGAAGTGTATTGCAAGATTTTTTTCTTTTTTGCTTTCTGTCAACTACATACATCTTGTAAAGTGCGAAATAAACAACTTCATTTTAAAGAGGATCTTCCGTGCTTTAAGGAGAGGCATGAAAAATTCATGAACTTTGGAAATTTTTTGTACATAAAATAAATACTTTTGGAAATGGGTTTTAACGTATTTTATTCGTCTATCAATGGAGAGTAAATCTCATTTTTATTTAAAAACAAAATTTCCAAATTTGCGATTCCAATCAAACAAAACCGTGCATAGCGTGTTTTGATCTGCGCGGGGTGCACCCCAGTTCTGCCAGTTCATCCGAAATAAATAGGATTGAAAATTGTTAAACTAGGTAAAATTTGGGGGGGCCTTACCGGTTTTCGTTTTCAAAAAAAACCACTGAATAACGAAATGCCAGCCGTTTGAAAAAGAAACCTATTTTTTCCTGTTTTTTTTTCTTTTTTTGGTTCAACGGACGAAGAAAAAATTGCTTCCTGATGGCCCCGTTAATTGAATTTCCTTTCAATTGCGCAGAGATTCATGTGAATTGGTTAAGCCGTTGAAGCTGTAGAGCGCCCCGTTAGCTAGAAAATGTTGTTCCCAGAAAAACTCATATAAAGTTTAAAGTTAAAAAAAATTTTGACAGCTTACTTCAGCTATTCTAGCACCATACAGAGGCCGTTCTTCTTCCTCCAAGAACTGATTGTGCTGAATCTGATGGTTAACAGTTTCCCGAAATGTACGAGGGTACCTCAGGTAGCAAGAAAAGGTCTCCCCAGAAAGCGAGCTCCGAGCGCCTCAGAGTATTTGTTTGGACAGTTCTACTCTCAACAGGCTGTGAATTCTAAAATATACTTTAGACATGCAAATATCTTTTTACCCACTTGTGCTAAAAATTGAATTTTTCATCGTCATGAACGTTAACCCCCCCTTAATTTTATCTAACACAGTTAATTGAGGCCAGCCCGTCCCTTTAATTCGTACACGAATTTGTCTGTCTGTATATTTATTTATATATTTCTTTTTTACTATATTCGACACTCTCGTAGACCTACTTTTCGTCATCACAGCGAGCTGAAATTTGGCACACAGGTTCATGTCGCGTGACAATTGAATCCATCAAAATTTGAACTGGAAATTTCCATGGAAAACCCGGAAAATTAGGAAAAATCATTTGAAAATTTGGTACAAATTTGATTAGTGATAAATCCGTTTCAGGAAAAATGCAGAGTTTTCCGATTTTTCCGAAAAAAATTTCCGGAATTTTCCAACTTTTCCGGAAAATTTTCCGGTAAAAAAGTTTTCTAAATTATGCAGGATAAAGTTCCCTATCAACTGGCATCATTAGTTTCTCTCCGACAATGGTGAAAACTTGCAGAAAAAATCGAGGAAAATTCAAGTAAAACGCTTTTCCGGAGTTTTCCCAACCAAGGAAGCGTTTGAGCGTTTTGCAACCTAAGACAAAGTTGTAGCGCGAAATGAATTGCATAAAGCTGCTCTTGTGGAAAACTCCATGGAAAACCCGGAAAAGCGGGAAAATCATCGGAAAAATGTTCATCGATATGATTAGTGATAAATGTGTTTCAGGAAAAATGCAGAATTTTCCAATTTTTCTGGAAAATTTTCGGAATTTTCCGACTTTTCCGGAAAATTTTCCGACAAAAAAGTTTTATAAGCTATGCGGAATCATTTTATTTCCGTCGTACTGGCATCAATACTTTCTCTTCAACAATCATGAAAACTTGTATGAAAAATCGAGGAAAATTCATGTAAATTTTTAAAAAAAATTCATAGTAATAGGAAAAGTCTGTGGAAAACATGGAGAAACGGGAAATTTCATATTATATGGGATCAAATTGGAATACAGCTAAAAAGCGCTGTTTAAAACATAATTTGAATTTCAGAAAACCGTTGCAGTACTTCAAAGATTTGATACTTGTATACATTTTTTGAATGGTAAATCAGTGTCTTTTCAGCCGTCATAAAATTGTTTTAAAATATCTCCATGCAGCATGTAATACCAATTTAGTTAACGTGAAAAAGGCAGAAAATAAAATAAGTAAAAAACGAGTTTTCAAACAAAACTGTGGACAAGCCTCATGAAAAAGTAGAAAATAAACTTTTCTTCACACACAGAGGTGGACTCAGATTTTATTCGCTGACAATCACCGATATATTTCAGTATGATCAATCAGAGGAAATAAGTGATTTGATTCATGAAGAGAAAGAATATTCAAGAGAAATGTCCCAATCAAAAAATCTGAGTCCACCTCTGTGTGTGAAGAAAAGTTTATTTTCTACTTTTTCATGCGGCTTGGCCTCAGTTTTGTTTGCAAACTCGTTTTTTCCTTATTTTATTTTATATCTTTGTTAGTATAAGAAATATATTTGTGTGAGTAAATTCAAACTTTCCATTTATAAATAAACTTTTTTAGTTCAGAGCCATGCAAAACCAAAAATTTTGTACTTACTATATTTGGGTGGCTTATTTATTTCTTAATTTTAAAAGAAATATTTGGAGAAAATGTTTAGCGTACATCTCGAAATTTTTATTAAGTTTTTTTTTTTCATATAATGACTCGCTTTAATTATGCGATGAACAGACAGTGGGTTGATTTGGTGGTCATCGACCACAGATTTTTCTTTTTTTAGATTTCTTATATCAACATTACTTTTCTAATAGTATGCCAAATCTTTGCTGTTTGACCTATTTTCTTCGGAGGAACAATTTTTAATTTTTTTTTTTTAAATATTCTCGAAGAAATTCCAAAGCAAAGTTCCCAAAGTTTGTTTTCCAAACGGTGGTCATTAATTAGAAGGATATTCGCCAAATAAAGATTCAATTCAATTCAATTAATTTTATTCGGGGATTGTATATCAAGATAACAAAATCTTTTTCCGTACTAAACTAAAGAGGAAATATCTACACCTATCCTACATATGTAATTGTAAGCAAAACAATAACTATAAATAATTTAAAATATAAAATTCAATTCAAATTCAATCTTTACCAAAATATCATTCCCAAATGGATATTTTCTACAACATTGAAAAATTTAGTTACTAAATATAGCGCACGTAGACGATGATGGTAAATTACTCATCCCAAGTGTTTGAGCTGTTTTTATCTTAACCCTTTACCGCCCAGAATACTTTTTGCGTCCGATTTTTTTAATTTTTCAATATAATATTGCTGTGAGAATTTTTTTTTAGCTTGGAGCTACTACTTACGAAATATTAGCCTGTTGCCATATGGCAACGATAGACGTTTATCAGGACAATAACTATCATATCAAATCTTACTTTTCAAAATATACAAAAGACTTTAATAAACAGTTTTTTAAGAAGATAACAAACATACAAATTTTTTAATTCTTTTAAAATTAACAGCAAATATTTTACCCAAGAACTTACATTAGTTATATATTTGTATTTATTCTATAAGGACATATCAGTCTTTCAAATGAAATTTTTTAAAACAATTCAAACACAAGCTTACGTTCCATTTTCCACACTGCGTACTACAGCTGAATTAGAAACTGTTCCTACACATCGACGTTTAGAAGAATATTGAATGACGAGATGATCTAAATGATCATATCGAATTTTATCTTAGATATGGCAATCCGTTGAACTAAAAACAGTTCTGAACTTGCCTGTGGACTTACGCCAGATACCAAATCGAAGTAACTACGTTGTGGTAATAGCACGTCGGAAAGTAAGTTGAAACATATCCTCTACGGATTTTTGGTATAATTGTATTGCGACATCTAACTACCACATAAATATTGGCGATAAAACTTTTTTCCTCTAACGGATATCCTGTAATAAGTTATATTGTCGTCCATTCTATCAGTGCCTCCCAAGAATTTATCATACATTTTTAGCATATAAATACGTGAGACCCGCTTTATTTTTTTTCGGATCGTGAGTATCTTCCAACGTTACCCAAAGGCGCAGTACTGCATTGTGTTGCAGCGACAAATACTACGTTATTATCGAGCCAATGGGTAACAATGACACCTTCATTAGTTGACCGGTAATCGCAAGCGCCTCGTTCTTTATTCTTCATTGTCTTCTTCGAAATCAAGCAACAGTTCTTCGGTATTCTATTTTTCCTCATAGTACCTGTTCCATCATAACCTAATGTTTTTAAATGGGAAAGGAGAGGTAAGCCCGTGAACAGATTTTCAAAATAAAAACTATACGGTAGATATTTTTTCTCTTTGGGAAAAAATCAATCATCCCGAACTCCACTTGATAGTCTCCATTGTCTTCTGGATTCTTGCCTTGACACACTTTGCTAAATATCCGCTTTGAATATTGTGACCAAACTTTATACCCAAATCGTATGGGCTTTCCTGCTTGTAGCCATGCCTACCATAATAAGGAACCATTAATTCATTGCAGAACAAATTTTCCTCAGGTTCAACATTTTTAATGAAATTCTGCTGCAATTTATTAATAAATGGACGTAATTTAGTGATCTTATCATTCTTGTCAAGAAAATTGTTTTCATAGCAGTGAATAATGAGTTTTATTTTTAAAAATCTGATTCTACGAATGATATTTTTCACATCGTCTTGGAAATCCCAATAATCTCTCTTGCTGGGTAAGTTATTATATCCACAAACTATTAGAATATTTATAACACATTTAAGTTAATCTGTGGTTATCTGTGTGTCCTGAAAATTAATAAATTAAGCATATTTGGTGGATTCCTCAGCCAAAGACCTTACAATGTCGTCATCCACAAATTTCACGAACATTTCAACTAGAGGCAAATATAGCGATTTGAATAATCATGTTCAGGAATTTTTTTATATTACTTTTTATATCTCTTTTCCCCCACCTTTTATACCTTTCTTTGCTTTGTTCCCTTTGATTTTTATATGGTGGCTCATCGCCTACATCCTCTTCATCCTGATCGTGCTCTTCCCTGGTATTATTTATAATAAATCCAGCAGGTCCAGATAATTGCCTTCCCTTCAAATTTTTTATAAAGTATTGCTGTCCATCTTCATTTCCAGAATCTTCATCTGTAAAGGCGCATCCGGAGGCTTCTTCTAAATATTCAAAAGCTTCATTGATTGTAATCGATCTACCAGATAAAAATAATATGTTAGAAAAAAATATAAGCACTAAGCAGTATATAAGTAAAATGACTTCTTTACGCGACCATGTAAATTTTTTTAGACTATATCCGTCTAACGTTGCCGTATGGCAACAGACAAATGAACATGCCAAAAACACATAAGAAATTTTCTAATAATTTAGAAATGTTATAAATAATATTCTGCAGTCTTTCTCTCATAATTTCATATTAGTAAGGAGTGTGTTTAAGGGTAGTTAAATTGGAAAATCTTACTCACCTTTGACGCTAACTAACTCACACGCTAGACACTAACATTTTTTTTTTCTCACTTAAAACCTTTACAAATATTGCAGTTAACGCTTCAGAAGGTAAACTGCACAATTCGATACCCACAAAGTCGGGTGTTGCGAGTATGTTTACGAGTTTGGTTAATCCCGATAATGGCAACTCAGATTCTGAGAATTCAAAATTCCTAGATGTATCGAGTGTTGCCATATGGCAACGGAAGGCGGTAAATGATGAAAATAATATTCCCAAAATGCAACATTATGTTTAGTTTCGGCAACACAGAATCAATAATTTTTCGGTGCAGATCACGTAGGCTTTTACAGCATTAAAAAAAGAAATTGCTTTTGTTAAAGGTGAATTGAAAAGGTTCAATGTGGTGGACATCTAGTTAAAAAAAAAAAAAACAGAAATTTGATATAAAAGATGAGTGATGGGCATATTTGGTCATCAGAAGAATCCTGAGAAAAAAATCCGACTATGAAGAATGTGATTTTTTATTTGCTATTGGTAAAAATTTAAACTTACAAAAAGTACCTATCTTAGATATTAATGACACATATAGGGCTAATCTTGCTAGGCATTCAAGTAAATACTTAGTATTTCGCCTCGTATATAATTGACACTTATATATATTAGGTCAGCTTAACTGTGCACTTTGGCGTATACGGCAGGCAGAAACCGAGCCGTACTGATGAGTAATATGATTCCTGCTATTAAGAAACGCCTGCTTTTGCATCGAAGTTTCTTTTTTTTCCACTCAATTCTCGAGCTGAGGATTTGACAGCAAACTCCTTCAATTTCATATTAACTAAATTCGCTATGAATATATTTCATGGCAAAACTCCCTAGGCATCATCGTTTACAAATGTAATGGAATATGATGGTATTAAATCTGTCAATATCCACATTACTACCGATTTGTTTGCAGATTACTTCGAATCTATATATGTATATAAATAATTCAAATGTAAATAACATAATTCTTCGGATTGTCTTTATTACCCTCTAAATCTAGGCTCAATATACTTAGAGGGGCATGACTAGAATAAAACTATTATAGAAATGAAGTTAGATTATATCCATGAATCAGATCTTATTTCACCCATTTTAATTTAATCATGCATGAACGCCCCAATGCCCGCTCTAACATATTTGTTCAATCTATCTTTCAATACTGGAGTATTTATAGACTTATGGAAAATGTCAATTATTAAGCTCATTTTTAAAAGTGGTTCTAAATCCAACATTGAAAATTATAGACCAGTAGCTCGTATGAATATCATTCCAAAATTATTGGATAGCATTATATTAGTTGAAAAGATGACATTTTTATGTATGGAGCTAATTTGTGAACATCATGGTTTTTAAAAATAAAAACCTATGATAACTTTTGTATTAAATCCATGGAGGAAAGGTGTTAGGTTTATTGTATCTACACAGATTTTTCTACAGCTTTGATCGGATTTGTAAATACCTTAATAATTAAACCTAAGTGCTTTAGGTTATCACTCAAATTTTTAAAAGTAGATAGTAGCTAACTTGACGAATCGTAAATAAATAGCAAAAATTTAAAAATATTTATCTACAGTGATCAATGCATTCTCCAGTGTCCCAGAAGAAAGTCACTGTAGTCCAATTCTCTTTATTCTATTTGAATATTTCATTTTAATTAATGCAGGTAATTTGATATTCTTCTCAAAGTTATCTGATTCCCAACTATAAAACGATATTGATAAACTAAAAATTTGGTGCTCCACAAACAACATAAATTTAAATTCAAATAAATCAAGATTATTTCTAGGTCTGCTAATCCAATTCTCTTCAATTTATTCAATTAATAATATTAGTTTAGTTCGAGTCGATAAAAATACTGATTTAGGAGTAATTTTTGATAGCAAATTAGCATTTTGTTTGACAGATTTAATATACTTGGCTTTATGGCAAGTGAATGGGTTTTATTAAAATAAATTCTAAAGAGTTTAGGGACAAAAGCACACTTAATATTTTAACTATCAGTTTCTTCTTTTAGTGTATGCTTGTGTAATTTGGTCCCTTTATTATCAGTGCTTAATTTAAAATTTTGATTCAGTGCAAAGTGCAGTTACTTGCTTTGTATATTATATGATTAATATTTGGGGATATAACGTACGTAGATATGAGTAAAGACGTTTGTTGTTAGGTTTGCCTAAACTATACTAACTAGACGTGACGTTCAATATGCTTTATTCATTAAATTAAAGCACCCATGTCCTTAAGATCACATGACTTACTTTATGCTTCCTCTCATAGAACTATTTACAGTTCAAATAAATGCATTAATAAATGTGTACGAATTTTTAATATACTTATTTAACAAATCTGTAGATTTTTCATTGCCTCGTCAAGAATTCAAAGTATCTTTATTTATGATTGAAACTAGTATAGATCATTTCTAACTTTTCTTACTTATGGATAAAGAAGAATTTTTATTTTTAACGATTCTTAATCAAATTCATAAATACAAGAAGAAAAACCAACCGCCTCGTCCGGGGTTTGAAACCGGGACCTTCCGATTGCCGGCCGACTGCTCTTACCACTGAACAAGCGAGACAGTCGCCCGGTAAGCGGAAGGTCCCAGTTTCAAGCCCCGGACGAGGCGGTAGGTTTTTCTTCTTGTATTTATGAATTTGATTTAGAATCATTAAAAATAAAAGTTCTTAAAAATTCTTCTTCATGAATCATTAACTGATTCTAACAAGTGTAGGTTCGATTCCCGTCCGGGAAAAAATAAGGTTTCTTACTTAATTAAATTTAAATCTGTAGCTCTAAGCCAACCTTACTAGTCTGTTGGATATTATTCTGTAGACTAAAATGACATTGGTTATAATCATTTTTCTGTCCGACGAATCGTTCTATATAATACATATAATTATGAAGATGTGAAATAAAGAGCAGATTTAAACTTTTTATATTTAAATGTTTCAGAAATTTAGATGTGTATAGGTACTTATGGCGGCTTTGCAAATTTTTTTGCATACCGAATTATTAGGCGATTTATCAAAACAGAATTGATCAAAATTGCAGAAACATACAAAAAGGAAATATCGCTCATAGAGACATATGGAACCATCCATAACCTTTCAAAGTGAAGAAATTACACATAAAATTCGCTTAAACTTTCAGATGCATATCACTATTATATTTTAAGTACATTTGAGTCACTTGGGGAAAGGTTAAATAGTAAAAGGCCTATTATAAAACAAATTAAAAATTCATCTATATATGTAAAATTTGATATAAATAATTTAATATTAAACGAAGGCAGTTTCTATTCTTTGCTACTTATTGCCTACCTACTTATTTGTAGAATACCAAAATTATAATATTAATAAACTTTAGAAGAGGTCTCATTTCATCTTGCTCAAAGTGTACATAATTATTTCATCTAAAGTAACTCTACTACGTTTTGCTGTATTTTGAGTAAATTGAAGAAATAATTTTAATATAGAAATACCTCTCTAATCTTTACCAAACTGAGTTTTTATATTAAGAACCCAGAAAACAAATAAATATTAGAGCCCACATAGTCCAATTATTGAAAAATACGAACTATATTATGGAGTATGCTGACTTTGCAAGGAAAAGGTGGAAAAGGCCTATTTGCAACAAGCTGACACGGAATAGGCTGTTTATGCACAGATTTTTTCATTATCTCCAGATGATTGCATTTTACACCAATATTTGTAATTATGTCTGTCGATTTTATTCTTCATTTAAATTATCCTTGAAAAGAACGTTTTTTTATGATGAGCATTTTAATTATTGTCGTTTGAAAGAAGTGACCAAGAAAAGGACGCTGTGAAGTGTCGATGAAGCTCAATAAATTACAATTTCAGACAACTCGATGCTATTCAGAATAAATTCCTTGTGTCTGATAAGAAGGATGGATACTTCCATCCATTTCTTCAAGTCAGAAGAAGGAATTCTGAATAGTACAAGCACTCAGCCAAAGAAAGAAAGAGAATAAAAGAGGGACAAAAAAAAAGATAGCATTTAAAAAAAAAGCAATATTATTTTTATGAAAAACTTTACTCACACATTAACTTTAAAAAATAAGGGTATTTTAAGTTTGCAAAATATCATCATAGGGCTCCTGGGCTTCAAAAATCGATTCCTGTAGAGGCTCCGTGAGAGATTCTTCATTTTGATTGATATCGGTGTAGAATTTAAGTTCTTGAAGGTCTCTTCAATTTGCTCCGTAATGTTTAATTAAAGGAGACTCAACATCTTTCAGCTTTTCTTGCTTAATTCGAACGCCCATCGAAATTTTTTCTGGGCGAAACTGCGCTATTTTCATTTTTGGTTTCGTCACTTGCTCCCAATACCACAATTTGACTTATATGATAACTTTCCCCTAACTAAAATGCCTCTGTTCCTTGCTCGGGTTAAAATAAATCGTCGGTTTTACTAAAGTGAACGTGCCACTGGCCTGGAGGCTTCAATATACGACGCGATTCCTTTTTCCATTCTAGAACATAACAATTTTGGTCTCCAAGTTGGATTACCTTACCATGTTCCTTGAAAATGCTTAAATATTCTTATGGTACCATTATGTCCTCCTTCCTTTTAACCTTCTTTTCAATCTGTGCAAATACCCTGCGGGTGGTATATAAGAGTGACCTGGTACCGGGAAAATTAATTCCATCTTTGAAATGTTTTTAGATGCTTCAAAACATAGCCAATAACTGCACATACCGATCATGGTGGTATTCTTATTCTGGGCTGCACACCCATCGCAAATTAATCTCAGAGTTCTGGTAGACGTAGATATTTCTATATTTTTAATGCGATGATGTACTGCTGAGACAATCTGATTAGATCCCATAGCATATTGATTTTCAGTCCAGACATATAAGAATACATTATCTTTTGTTAAAGATAATTTGACGAATCTCGCACAATACCGAAGTTAAATAAATATAGTTGTCGGCTATAGTATGCCGCCTTTCGGGAGTATCATACTAAAGAAAGCAGATGAACGTTTCTTATGGAACCGTTGCAAAATTTGTATTTCGTTTGCTTTCTATAAATTTTATGTCCTTCTGTGGAATTTAATTTACTCACGATGCATTAGATTTAAAAATTTTACAAAAGTATCCATTCTTAACCCTTAGATCAGAGTGCTTTTCACAGAACATTTTGTACATTTTATTAATGGAAAGCTCAGATTGAAGGTACTGCCTTGCTTTAACCATCGATCTGCAGTAATGTACATCTATAACCTTGAAACTTTTTACGAAATCTACAAAGGCACTCTTTTTATTGGCAAACTTTTCCGTTACGTGATCATCTCCACGATTCTCTTGTGGTATTGATACACTTTTAAATCTTCTGCTTATTATACTCTAGATTTGCCAATTCGTAAAGTATTCAGAAAAGTCTGAAAGCAAACTCGCACTAAGGATCCTTTATCTCTTTTAATAAAATAAGAAGATGAATAGTTTTTAGATTGACCTCCCTTTCTTCTATTTGTCCTTTGAGGCTTTGTGTTCTGCGTGTAAGCCAAAATAAATGTATCTTGATCTACTTTGCGAGATGATTTGTAAAAGTTTTTTGAAAAATTAAAAAGTTTTCATGATTGCAATTTGTGACACTGAAACGTTTTAGGTCCATGTCGGCAAACCTCTTTCTTCGGAAGGAGTTTTTGACGATGTCTGAAAAAAAAAGCCAATATGTATCAACATTACTCTTGATGAAAACTATACCTAAAATTCAAGAGCACAAAAAAGGTAAGTCCTTCAATGTGTATATCTAAACAGCACAAAGGTGAATGTGTCGAAACGTGTCCACACTTATGAAAGCTTATTGAAATATGATATGTCGTTTGAAAAGTCTATTATAAGCCGATGTAATTTTCTCTGTGTGTAAATTTATTTTTTGTTTCCGTATTTAAACCTATAAGCATTACAGAAACAGAAAATAAATTTATTAGTACAGGAAAACCTATAGCGGCTTACAATAAAAGCAGTAAACATGAAAAGAGTAGCTTTTTCTACTACTTATCTTTCCACCACTGTAATTTTTAAAAACGTACCTATCTCTTTTTTCTTTTTCTCGTTTCCAATTAGCTTTATTTAAACTTTTCTTCCTTGGTTTTTCCAAATTTTCACTCACAAATTCACTTTCCATTCCATTGTTTAACGAATCGCTTAAATATACGCCTTTTATTGAAATACCATTGGTAAAATTCAACTTAACGCCACTAAAGTTTCCAAAGAAATGACTATTCTTGCTGTATTACCAAAGTCCCAATAAATTTTACAGTTATAACGGTATTTTCAAATAAAACAAAAGCAAATGCAAAAGTATAACTTCTTGAGACATGGAAAAGACGGCCTTTGCAGCATGAAGGAAATCTTTCCACTGTATATTGTACTGGAGCAAGCTTAATTTGCAAACATTTCAGTTAGTGTGGAAAAGGCTTCGAATGCGATAAAAACCGATATGGAATAAGTGGATTCTGCAATTAGTAGTAGATTTCAGTACACTTTTGTATGGAACTGAGCAAGGTTTGAGGGGAAATTTTTAAATACGTTGTAAAGAACAAATCAAGAGCTACATTTTGATATATGTATGTATCTCAGTTTGAGTTAAATGTGGAGTAGGCTGGATTTGCTTTTATAAGTCACATATGTAGCCACTCTTAACAATTATATAAACTTTTACTAACTACATGTTTCGAATATTTTACCGTACTCGAATATTCAACCTATCTCTTACTCAGCTAATTGTATATCATCTGCATTAATTTCAAATTTTTAATCACATAAAAGAATCCCAAGATCATTAGTAATAATGGAAAATATCAGTGAACCGATAATAGAACCTTGCGGGATACCATTGAAAATATGTAGCAATTTAGATGAAATTTATTTACAATACATGTTTAACTGATGTCAATTTTATTGACTCACGGCGGAGTAGTGCAACATAAAAAAAAGTATTCGGAATGGCCATGACCTGCAAGTACTTCGTCACTATCGACAAGTATAAAATAAAATTTTATCATTGAGTTTGCTAATTTCTAATACGGAGGAGAGTATGAGTGTCATTGCGCTACCGAAATGAAGCATATCTAATTGTAAAAGAATTTCTCCTTAGAGACAAGGACTGAAACATCCAAATTAGATGAATAGATTTATGTTGAATGATTTTTTAAGCTCTTTATATTACTTGCATTGTGATATTAATCACAAATCCATCAATCATTAATACCTCTATATGTGTAAGAATATTATATGCTATTGGTTGCCACAGTAAGATATTAATGTATTAATTAAACAAATAACTTGAACTGTGTTATTGCCCGCCGGTTAATCAATTAATGAAGCAGTTCAATTAAGATGATTAATAAAAAAAAAAGAGCTACAACTTCAACCAAAATAAATTAGAGTAACTACATAAGTGTATAGTAATCTGGCGTTCATACCTGGAGAAATTCATTGATCAATCTTCTAAGGCTGGTTATTGGAAGAAAATTCACAACCACTCATTCGTCATATTGGTCGCGGGTATAATTACCCTAATAACAGTAATAAGCTTAAGCTAATGCTAATTTACTCTCCTCACAGATAGCAAGATCATTAGGGTTGCGAAATTAAATTATGTATTTAGTAGCTTTCACGTTACCCGTTTGCATTGCATATTTACTAGTAAAAAATTGCTCTGAAGCGAAATTGGTTCGGACCGACAGTTTTTCAAAAGTTAAACTCAATCGGTAAATTGCGCACTCGGATTTGGATCGTTTTTATATATAATTTGTTAGCATAACTCCCAGATTTGCAGCGAGTATCATAAAAGGCACAAGAATTAATCACTCAAAGCAAGTCTGGGAGTGCTGTTAGTACTACTTTCAAATATTTAGGCATGTCCAGGTGCAGTCTATTTTTACCTGTCCTAATACATACTAGAATCGCAACGATATTTGAAAATGAGTGTAATACAAATAAAATAATATGCGTTAAAAGGTATTTAATTATTCACTATTAGCGAATTGTTTGAATTATGTCATGGCTTTAGTCAGCTCAAAAATTAGCACCTAGTTAATTAATTAGTCCGAAAATGTAGGGAATATAAACCTAACTGGAGACTAAGTTTTTATTCATCGGGCATGAATATTATTATAAAACATAAATATTCCTAAAACTAAAAGAAAATTGTTTTAATGAAAAAGATTTTTATTTTTTAGCGTTTCTCCTAGAGAAAAGGTATGCAGCAAATATTTTACAATTATCGAAAAAAACAACAAATAATAATACTTTACATCACATTACAACACTCTCCATAAATTATGTTTTCGAGTATATTCTCGCACACCTGTTACAATAAAAAAATTCCCAAAAGTCCTTACCAAATCGTTGATCTTCTTCGAGAGATTGGGAATCTTGGAGAACAACTAACTCTGGATACATCTCAAAATTATTCGAGCACCTACAATCTCATACAATTGATTATACATACATATATTGCGCTCAAATAGAGCTTAACAAACAATATACATTTCCAGATTAGATGTACGAACATACTGAACTGAGAAATACTTTTCCCGAAAATCATGTAAGACTTGAGACCTAGGTATTTGTAATTTTCATGCCACAAACTTTTGACATAGCGTTGTAACAGAATGGAGAGTGAGAAATTTTGGGTTATGGAAAAATAAGAGTGCAAAACTCCTATAAGAATAAAAATATGTAATATTAATTTAACAAATATTTTCTTCATTTCCAATGCAGATAGCCGAATTTATTTTAAATTTTGAATTAACTAAATACAAAAACTCACATACAGATGGCAGTAAATAAAAATTTCTAGGAACTAATATATCACCAATCTCGCCTAATACTAAGATGTATATGGGGCTGAAACTGTAGATTTTTTTAATTCACTTTACAATCTATTGGTTGCTCTGGCCTTGATAAAAGTATATGAAGCAGGGTATAAAGGGCCTGATATTAGTATAGGCCAATAAACAGTTATAATTCACAAGCGGTCGGGCAACGTTCAAAGTATCCGATAGTCGTTGTAATATTTTACATGGGCTCATACCTTTCTGTCTAATAATGGAACGGAATTGAGCAAAGAAAAAGAAGACTTTTGCTTGTGCTCTTACTCCATTTTCTCTCAAAAATTGTTTGTCTAGACACGCATATATGAAAACTTAATTCCGGCAAGTATAAATCCAGTTCAGAAGGGTAATTGAAATTCTGTTGAGATCAGATGTATATGAAGGCGCTGGAAATCTAGACTACTTTTTTTTTTCTATGTAGGACAAAGATTACGTTAAACCACAATTACGCACAAGTTTTATTATCTCATTGTGCGCCATTTCATAGAAACAGATGAAGTCATTTTCTAACTAACAAGACCTAATAGACCTATTATATCATTCCCAATCGCGCCAATATACGGGTTATTATTATATTCTGTCAGTAAATAAAATACGTGTAACTTTTAAACAAATTAATTAATTTTATTTATTTGTTTGAAAGTAATAAAAAGGCTTATTACAATTTAAAATATAGAACTTATAATTCAATTTGACTACCTTTGGACAGCTCTCAATCTCTTTGGGAACGAAGAGCAAGCGGCACGCACTACCTCTAATGGAATATCGTCCCAAACTTTCAACAAAACTTTTTTAAATTCACTAATATTTCTGACGTCTCAGTTGGTTATACGTCCAAGCATATAACCCCATATGGAAAAAACTAGTGGGCTCAGATCGGGGAAGGATGGAGGCCATTCGTCCTTTGGTATAAAATCTGGCAAATTTACTTTGCACCAATTTTGAAACCACGTTTGCTGAGTGAGCTGGTGCTCCGTCTTGTTGAAACAAAAAGTAGTCTTCACCGAACAATCTTCTGGCATGAGGCAGCATATGATTTTGCAAAACATCCGTCAAATAATATAACTGGAGTTAATTTTAACACCTTTATCGATGAATAGCAATAGCAATTTCCCCCTGCTACAAATAGCTCCCCAAACCATTATGCGAGATGAAGATTAAAATTTTTGAATAGCGCGTATTTCTCTTGGAATGTCAGTGATATTAACTGCATAGCACCTATCGTTTTGCGAATTGAATTTTCTTCTAAAACAAAAAGCTTTTCATCTGAAAAAATTATTTCGAAATCAGCGTGCCATTCAAGCAAAATCTTGGAACGCTGATGTCGTTTTGCTTCCTGCAATTTCGTTATACCATAAGTTTTTCTTTTTTTATATGGTTTCATTTTCAGATAATTTTAAGCCTTGCGCTTTACCTTTCCAAAGGATGCACTTACTGTACATCTCACTGAAAAAAAAATAATAAAATTTATTGGATTAAAAAGTAACCTTAACATTTGAGGATCAATAACTCTCAAATGAGTAATAATTGCATTAGTGTATGTGCAGTCGTAGTCTGAATCTGCAGGCAGCTTCATTCGAACTCATCGGATGTAATTATTATTCAGTTGAGAGTTTTTGTTAGGGAACCGTAGTTATTTATTTGGTTAAAACAATTTTTTTTTTTTTTAACTAATTTTGTTAGCAAAGGTATAAAATTTAATTACGGTTGGGATGATAAGAAAGCAAGCTTAAGATTATCGAAACACTATTTATCTGTATAAATAGTAGTTTAGGGCGCTGTAGCTATGCAAATAAAGTTTTTGTCAATTTCCCATAAGAACATTACAAATATTTTAAAATATTAGGACTACGTTAGGGCTCTCATGTAGTAATGAGGGAGTCTGTTCCATGGCTTAGGAAATATTTCTTGAGGGTTTTGATTGAGTCAGCATATTTTATTGAATTTAGCTGCCTTCGATAATTCCTTCCGTTAACTGTTTTTCTTTAATTAAGATCTCAGTGAAGTTCCGTCTCAGGTAGAGATGAGAAAATATACTATTCGCCTAGACCAACTGATGTAGAAACATATTTGATCCTTATTAATAGCATCTTATACCCACGATGTTATATAGCTTCATTTTTCTAACGACTTCAACGAATTATTGATTTTCGTTTAATTTACCACAGGATTTATTTCTCTAACCTTTTTTGAGTAACCGTGGATTATTGGATGCATTGAAGAGAAGTTGAGACCCCGACGGAGTCCCTGAAACATAGGCCACAACAAGGCCCATTTCACACCCTCCAGACTTATGAGTAATTGCTTATAAGTCCCAGCCTGATGCTCTAACAAAATTCAATATTGGTCATCAACCCTCCTTGCCTTCTTTATGCAGTTCATCCAGGAGCTGTAGCACTTTGTGATCTGTATCGCTTTCCTGAGAGGGCCAGGCTTTGATAAACAAAGTGAGTCACAGTTCCGGATTCATCTCTGTATCCACTGCGTACAGAATCGTTAACGAGTTTCATCCTATGTAGGTGACTCCTGAGAAAAGACTGTCCAGTGAGAGTTGACACTAGAGTTGTCGTGGTTGGCTTGTATAGTCCCAATAACTTATTCGTTAGGTTTGGGCTAGGTTTACCCCACAGTTCGTTTGTAGTTCTACGCGAAAGGTTTTTTAACCAAATATGATTACGTTGGAGAGGTAAGGTATTTCTGTGCAATCCATATTGTGCAGGAGAACGCCTCCGAGGCTGCATCAAGACGAACAAGCTCATTCGTATTTTTCTTCCCTCTAATATTGTTGTGACCCTACACCCAAAGAACGAATAACCTGTTATTCCAATAGAGGGAATTCGGAGTTGTTAAAGGGTTTTGACAAAACTTTCACAGTTGTTTGGCTGCCCGATCAGATGTCAAACTCTTTGTTTTCAATTTCTGAGTTGAGGAGATACCTTCCCGCTTCAAGGATGTCTTTGACTCCTAGATAACCGTTGTATGGCTTTCTAGGTGTATGGCACTTTCTATATCAGATTCCTAGCAGAAAACGCCTGTTCCAGTGTTTTCGTCACATTTCAAGCCGTCTGTGTAGATAATAGGGTTTGTGAATGGCTGAGGCATAGAATGTGATTCTCATTCTGCCCTAGATGAAATTTTCGATTTAAAATTGATGTTCAGCGTAGTCTTGAGGAGGTCATCGCGATAGACTGCACAAATTCAAAGATGGATTCGTGTGGAACCCTTGGTCCAATGTGAATCCAGCTCGGATTGAGATGTAGTCTCAGCGCTGCGATTAAGGAATAGCCATAACTGAATGAGTGTAATTGATTGGACATATAACAACATGGTACAAAACAAAAACTTCCCAGTAGATACCTATACTGCTGTTTCGTTCTATAATTCAGACCCTTAATTTGCCGTCTATTAATAAATGACTGTTGAAAACGCGTAATTTGAAATGAACAACAAATTAACTCCACTACAGATATGTAAAGCAGTACTAAATCTATATTTTTGATAGATTAATATCGATTTCCATATTCTTTGAATTGCGCAAATTCAAGTGCAGCTGTTATTGTTTTTCCAGTTTACTTACTTATTACAGCATCTGGGAAAAGATCTGACTTCTAGTTAATGGTGGAAGCATCAATGTATAAAGGTAAGTGTGCCTCTCGTCGCCGACCGTACCTGGAAAATTAACGTAAAATTTGCATGGGCATGCTACAAAGCATTGTGTTGATAACCTCAATAATTTCAGTTGGATCTTAGGAATGTAACTAGATAGTAGAGATAGTTGAAGGTATGTATATATGTATGTGCCTATACTGACAATAAGATAGCTTGGAGGGCAGAGAATAGCCCGGTTATCATAGGATTAATCACAAAACGTAAACAATTGCATTTTTGCCCATAGAACTTAATTACTGGCTCATTACCAGATGATCTGCACGTCTACAATTGTTAAGCACATGACCTTCACCGGAAGAAGGCGCTTGATTCCCCTTTAGAGTACCGAGATAATGGATTGAGCCTCTTGTTGCGTCCACTGGCAGCAATCTACACATTTCATTAGAATTTTGTAATTGGATTTACATACCTAGTTAGGGGTCTTTTTTGCCGATTTCATCAGGGTCGCTTGATTTCTTGAATACAAACGCTTGGATAATTTTTTGAAATTTTGAATAGGAGGAATATTATATGCGCATGGGTCTAATACCTTACCATTGGTAGGTATCTGAGTTGTATTTATCTAACTTTTGTGGATTACATCTAATTATAGCCTCTGGTTACTCCATTCATAAATAACTTTTTGTCGGAAATAGGGGCTAAGGTTGAATTCAGTTGAATTACGGGAAACTATTAATAGTAAATATAAGCATGAGGTTCCTAGTTTTTGGGCTTTGAGCTTATTAGCCTTCAAGCGTTTGATGAATTTCGTAGATAATCTTGATATAAAGTTCTCTTTACATTTCCATATGTCAAACGGAAATATGAGATTTTATAAGTTAGTTAATTTAAAAGTTTTTCTATGCAAATTATGCTTACGGGTTAAATTACGCTTAAGAATAACGAATAGTTGTTGTGTATATTCTTGTTATGTAATAATTTTCATGAGCTCAGCATAGAAATTAATAGACAGCTTCATAATATAAGTAAGCCGTAAAATAATATATATGATTGTTTAATTTGCCTAAGGATGCCCTTAGGGTGTCCCAAAACATAAGGGGCATTTTTTTTTTTGTGAAATTAGATACGCATACCATCCACTTTTTTCTATTTTGGTCTGACTACCTGAATATGAAATTGTATTGCGATAGGATAACAAGAATCCGTGCCGACTTATTGACAAACTTAGAACTTAGCAATTTGTACTGAGTCCACATTCAATTACATCAGCATTCGTGAAAAAAAAAACTCAAACTAATCAAAACCGTTATTTATCGCTAATCTTTATTTATTCTACCATAAAGGCGTTATTCTGCATATTTTCTTTTCAGAGTATTCTTCTTGCAATCCGGATATATCTTTCTGTGTTCTTGTACACAACGTAACAGAAATTGTTTTTGTTCCTCTTCAACTGTAATTAAACTGTGGCGACGCGACATATTAGTTCGCCTGACGCCGTACAACCGCTGTAACCACAGTAAAGGAACTAGTAGAAAAAGTACGCGAAATACATTGCTGTTGACATGAGGTTTTTAGCTAGGTAGGCTTTCTTAAATAGATGTAAAAAAAAAAAAAACAAAAAAATATTATTCTAGTCTAGTCTTTCAGTTTGATTATCATGTTTTATGTTTTAATGACTACGAATAAGCAACAATTAAAAATAAAAGAATTTCCTAGCAATAAACTTAATTAAATTTCATCGAAGGCAATTCTCGATTTACTTCGACGAAATCATCTAAGAAGATCTTTGGCAGAACTCCCGAAAGCTGTTCTTTTAAATTGAAGTCATTTCTTTCAGGATTCCTCAAGATCCCCCTACAGAGGTTTCAATTTAGACACAGGCTTCTAACCTGAAGCAGAAGAAAGGTGGCGCCTGTGTTAACACCGCCGACTTCCCATGATCTATATCGGTGGGAGACCCGTCTGAGATCCTATACACCCGCACACAGGGTAGGATTATCACGCACTCAAGATTAGCAGAAGAAGTGACTTGCCCAATTAATCAGGCTCCACTTCAATGTAAACTGGTACCGAGCTGAGCATATTATCTAACGCTTTCTGTGCACTGTTCGACATATTACAAGGACAACTGGACTGTCATTGGGACAGTCCTGTTTAACATATATATGCAGTCATTTCCAGTGTATTTTTCCAGCTTTTATTCCTTCTAGGGATACAGAGCCCTGTTCTTACTAAGGCAAGTACTATAAGAGTATTTGTCTATCCATTACTCATCAGTTTCAGAACTCCCTTAAGAAGCCTCTCAAGTTGATCTTAAGAAGCCTCTCAAGTTGATCAAGAAGCCTCTCAAGTTGATCGTAAGAAGCCTCTCAAGTTGATCTTAAGAAGCCTCTCAAGTTGATCGTAAGAAGCCTCTCAAGTTGATCGTAAGAAGCCTATGATTTCAAGACCACATTATCTACACATTTTAACTCATTGTAGCAAGTTCAAGCATTACTATAGGAACTCAACAAGCCTTATATGGTCTTATCTTAAGACTGAACAACTACGCAAAACCTCATTATCTTGTGCAATTACGTCAGATCAACGGTTGACTCAACAACCTCCCAGATTGTTCATCCCGTTAAAATACGGCAACTGTAGAAGAATTTCTCGTTAAAAATTGCTGGCATACCACTAAATTCCACTAAAAAACCATGAAAGTCTTGCATTAACTTTACCGCTCTTTCGGCTGTGTCATTTACTACTCTGAGCGTTGAAATAATCTTTTTAGCTTCTATAAACGAGGTCGAAGTATCCCACGAAGAAAGACTTTCTTGGAGAAAACTGTCATCAATTTTGAGACGAGAGAACAAAAACTTCCTTTTGGCCGATACGAAATCCTCTATATTTTTATCTGAAAAAAAAAATAATAATAATAGTTAGCTTGATCATAAGTATAAGCAGAAAAATAGAAATAAAAATTAATATACTAACCATACAAAGAACCACTAAGTTCCTCCTTCGATGGTATGTACCGTTTCTCATGAATTAAGATTTTTTCTTTGCTAAAATTTGCCACCATTTTAAATTTAGTTTCTAGGTCCACCTCGTCGTCAAATAGGAAGAGAATAGCTACTTCGTCCGTCAAATACCATAAATGCTGACTAAACTTCTGCAGAGGTGCTTTCGAGATACTTTTGTCAACTTTTTCGTAATCCTTCATTGACTTTAGGAAGCACAAATCTTGGTGAGGTGATTTCACTGCCAAAATGCATTGAAGCCATGGCTTAACATAGCATGTCACAATAAAGATACAGACATCTAGTAGTGATGCCTTGTCTTTGCTGGTAATTTTAAATTCAGAACTGAGTAACGATATTTTCAATGAATAGATCGCTCTTGCCATCCAACGAGCTTGGTGCAAGGCACCTGGAGGCCTAAACTTGAACTTCTTTTCTGTGCCTCTACCTAAGAATATGATAGAGAGCGAAATCAACTCTCGATAGTCATATCTGACTATATTTTTGGTCAGTTCAGTTCTATAAAATTTAAATAGATCTTCTAACTGAGAGACCGTTAGAAATGCTTCTATCTTTTCCCTATAACATTGGATATTTACAGGGTCGACTTTTTTCCAGTTATCTTTGAACTTTTTAAACATTGGAATATCGGAGCTTGTTGTCACTTGGCTGATTTTCGATTCAAATACACCTTTCAATACCAGTTCGTAAACGTGGTGACGGAAAGGAAACAAAAGCACTTCTCTGTCAAGTGTTTGCTCTAGGAGCACACAAGCACCCTTGATACGTCTTGTATTCGAAGCCGTAGTATCACAACAGAGAATCTGCACTTATCGTCAAGATCCCAGTCTACGATCGCGTTCCATACAGCCTTGGCCTTTTCTTTGCCAGTAGAATTATCTAATTTGGGGACACCAATGAGCTGTTCTTTCTCACCAAATAAAATCACTACAGGAAGGCGTTCCTCTTTAGATTTTCGAGCATCTAAAGCAGGCAACAGTTTGCCATCCCAGTGAACAGTAACTACGTCTGGTACCTCATTTTGGAAATCCACTTTTATGGCTTCTACATGTTCCTTTCGTTTTTCTATGCGGATTCGTTGGGTAGAAGACTTTCCTATCGAAAATTCATCAACATTATGCCCAAGTGCTTCGATATTAGCTTCAAGAATGAAAACAGAGTCTCTTATGCTCAACTGACACCGATCTAATGCAGCCACTAATTTAAGAGTAATGAAATTGTTCCTCATCATTGTTCTACTAGTCCCAAGTTGTGTGCTCTGGATCACAGTTGAAAAATCATTTTGCGGGTCCATATTTTCTCCGGAACTAGAAGATAAATCGTCCTGCAAAGGTTCATACGAAGTGGAAGAAGAAATATATTTGCCCCGCCGGTTTTCTTCTACAATCGCCATAATTCGCACCCTTTCCTCTTTATCAGCCAGTTTTTATCTACCCCAGCTAAGTAGCCGGGCCGGCTTGGCTCTCTCTGTCCTAACAAGAAATTTCTATCTTCTTCTATCTTTATCAATTGGAGGGGTTCGGCGTGTGAAATATCAAACAAATTGTCCAAATTGTTTCAAAACTCTTGTTGGTGCCTCTTGAATACATCTTGTGTTGTCTCTCCAAACCTGATAAGAGTCAACAAGTTTCTTTACGCAATTAGGTAAAGATTTAGTAGGAGTCCATTCCTTTTCCCAGAAAATTATACACTCGCGAATAGAAAGATTTGCACTTTCATTCACTGTTAACTTTACTTCTCTGATATTATAAAATAAAACAGCGAGGATTTGTCCATTGGAGGGAAGTTTTGACCCTGTTATTTGATGTTTTGTTTCTCCTACTAGAACTATATTCTTTTCAGAACTACGCAATTCTCCCGACATATTAATAAGCCAAAAATAATACGTTTCAATTCGATCTAAAGTGCTCATCGACACGAAAGTGCGCGCTCACAAGTATGCAAGTACTGACATATGTATGTCGAAGCAAGTCGGCATAGGTTCCCGTTGCCCAAACGTCACAAAATTTTATTTATACGTGTTTTGATATAAGGCAAAGAAAATAAGAGGGTATGCGTTAAAGAAAAATCACTTTAGTTTTTTTGGGACACCCTGCATGTCAGTAACACAAATCGCGATTGTCCGCCCGCTGAATGCGAGCTGGAAGGGCGTTCCACAATCTTAAAGCTAGAACGAAGTAGGAACGCTCAAAAATATTTTCAATGTCACATGCTCAAACAGATAAGTCGGCTGAGTTGTATGAAGAACTTTAAAAACAAATAGAAGCAATCAGCGTTTCAAGAAGACTTCAACAGAGAAGTTGAGAAGCGAAGCCTGTAAATGGGAGACATGGTCATACCTTCTGAGACCGAAGACAAATCTGAGACAGTCATTAAAAGCTGTATTTATTTTCCGTCTATAGCAGGAGTCGAGTGATCCAAAGACCAGGTTGCTATCAGTAAAGTACGGAAGTAGTAGGGTTTTCACAAGTCTCAGACGTAAACTAGTCGTCAAAATACTAGAAGATAGCCACAGAAGCCGAAGTCCAGCATATTTTTTTGACATGTTGTTACTAATATTGTCACAGCATTTCATCCTTGAACTGAAAAGTATACCTAAATCACGTACGCTGTCTATATACCGTAATATTGGGGAATAAGGTAAAGTTATCAAGACGAGAATGGAACCCTATGAATTGTGATTTCCCTAAGAGACCAATCATGGATTTTCTTTAGGTCACAGTGATTCGTTCAATGCAGTTTTCAATAAGACCGATTTGACGGCTCAGGTAGATTTGAACGTCATCCGCGTATAGATGAATTCTGGTATATTTTACAACGAGAGGTAAGTTATTGATGAACAGACTGAACAATAGGGGACCCAGTATCGAGCCCTGAGGAACACGGCACAAGAGATGTAGAACATTCGAAGATACATGCTGATTTATTGTGACCCTTTGGGATCTTCCAACAAGGAAGGTTTGCATAAAAAAAAGAGCTTATTTAGAGAATCTAAAGTGACTTGAAAGCTTCTGTAATAACATAGTATGGTTACACTGTCAAAGGCCTTTCAGAAATCTAAAAAATATTAATACACTGACTTCACCAATATCCATTACATGGCGGATATCGGTGGTTACCTTAAGAAGTGCAGTCTCACAGCTATGACCAGCCCGAAAGCCAGACTTCCAAGCATTCAATAAACTAAACGCTGTCAGGCATTCATTTATTTGATAAGAGATTAATTTTTCAAATACTTTTGAAAGGAAGCACAACAAAATAATGAGTCGAAAGTCTGACAAGTCTTTGTGAGATGGTGTTTTTCAAATTGGTACTACATTAGCAACCTTCCAAAATACTGTTAAATTAAACATTGTGACGCACATATTGAATAAATGCTGCATTAACCAAATAATCCAGGGCAAGATTAGTTTGAGAAAGAGGCCATAGATTTTATAGATAGAAAAGCTTTGTAAACTTCATCATCATCCACGCAGCGATAACTGAATCCATTAATAGAATGATCACAGGAAAATAGCAGTGCATCTACCATTAAACAAGGGTCTGGGAATTGAGTATACGCAAAGTTCTTATTGAGATCGTCAGGATGAAAATCGCATATTGGGTCTACAGAACCATATACTTCAGCTTTGCGCAGGTTAAACCATACTTTCTTGGGATATAAGTTGGGATTAAATCGATGTCTATAGAAAGACTGCTTAGCGGATCGGATTTTGTTGTTTACACGATTTCTAACAATTTTATATACACGTTGGCTAAGCCGTCCTGAGGCTCGGAAATTGCTGAAAAAGATAATCACTTTCAGCAATCAGTGATCTTATTTCTGAAGTGAACCAAGGACGGCTTTTACTCTTGACTTTCTTCCTACGGAGGGGAAGCAACTTCTCAAAAAGCCCAAGAAGTTAATAATTTAGAAATTCCGCTTTGTCATTTGCAGAGTTACATTCATCATATAATTCCTCTATATTTACCCTAGCATAGTCACGGTAAAGAATGGTCGCGATATTATGTTGTATTTTAATAAGAAAGACATCATGGTCCAGTATGCTGAGTTGATTCTGGAACAGAACTAACATCGGGTCAGATACAATAAAAAGATCTAATTGCGATGGGTTCAGCGAATTATGATAGGTAGGAAGTTCATTAACCAAATTCGTATGCAGGGATTGCATCAAAAATAAAAAGGAGCTCGAGGTATTACCACTGTTCAAAACATTCACATTAAAATCACCTCCATTGATAGCATGCGAATACTTCACAGTTATTATCGCCATTAGATCAGCAAATTCCTGAGCTGTACAGTCATTAAAAGAATTGGGAGGACAATATACTGAACACTGGACACATTTATCTGATCCCAGATCAACTTCCACACAGATGAACTCAAGCAATCCATCATTAGAAAGCGCAATCACTCTAGTTTTCTAAGTATCAACAACATAAATTGCTAGACCTCCTCCAACGCAAGAAATTGATTAAATCAGATGTTTTGGACATGAGTCATTGTTATGAGGGCGATCTGATACAATATGGACCATATAAAAATTTACATTACTAACTTAATTAGAAAAGTCAGAGGTAGAAAAAAAATTTGATTAAGAGTCTTAATAATATAAAGTCACCACAAGAGAATTTTAGATTAAGCTTTAATGATGTCATTAGTTCTGGATGGCTTATAATCCAAACATCCAATTAAGAATTACTAAAATTCATGACTCGGAAATATCAAATAAATGTGGAATATTTAATATATTGTTCAAATCATCATTGGGAAATCTGTCATAGTTTTGACTCCAATTGGTGACACTGAGCTGTGAATTTAGATTTAATGAATTTATTGACTTTACCAATTTTGCATGTTTTATAAAACCATTTCACTTTTTGTACTTATGCACTTAGCCTTAAAGTCAGATTTGATATTCACCCAGAAATTAGAGTCTTGAAACCCACTCAACGAATAATTTCATGAAAAAGACAAATACAAAATAGGGCACTTTGCCATAATTTTGCACAAAGTAAAGTTAATGAACGAACAAAATCGTGATCATAAATAAAAACGAAGTTTTCCCAACTATATGATTGACGGACAAGATCTAATGATCAAAGCAAAATACTTAAATGCACAAAATTTTGATTGCACGATATTGTTCTCGTCTAGAATTATCTAACAATCGCCCAACTGTTATTAAGAGTGGATAGAGAGCCTTGACAGTTTTCCAAATAGCTGTTTTTGTTATTATTTTTTTTTTTTAAGTGGCAGTTTTTCTCATTACAACACGATTATTGCAAGTTTTTCGTTATTTTATTGCTTAACAAAAGAATGAAGAAACAATGACAAAATTATTACATCTACATATGCCGGCCGCCTTGAATCTTTTGGCAATACTTGTATACGACAAGAATTTTATTAATTTAATTTGTATGATAAAACCGTTGTAATTTATGTATGTACGTACATACATATATACTACATAGCTTGGAAAGTAGTTTTTGCTTAAATTATGTTTTGTGTTCACGGGAGATGGAGGTCAGGCATTCATTGTAAAGAAAATTATTGTTTAATTTCAGACTGACTAGAAACTCTGGTACCAAGAATGTGCAGTTTTTTAAGTTTTTCATTATTTATTAATAACGCGTTTTGTAAATTTGTAAAAATTCTTGAAATTATCAATGAAAACCTAAGCATCCCAGAACAAGTTCATCATATACATATTTCTAAGAATATTAATGCAAAACGTGATATTAAACAAATATTGTTACCAATGTTATTTTACAAGTTCTTTAGGCTATTAAATTAAAATTGTAAATAAAAAAACAAGAGCATATTTCCGTCAATGCGGTTTTTAACGGTGAACCGACAATTTATAGCAGTTTAACGCAAAATATATTATGCAAATCTTGTTGAATTTATGATTAAGCTGAAATCAAAGCAATTTTTGGTAAGTTCTTGTTTACACTGCGTATAATAAAAAATGCGTACAGTTGAAGGTTTTTACTTGTACCTAATTAACTCATTTCCATTCAGAAGATTTTTCATTTTTTGATCTAGAATTTCATGATAATAATATAAACTAGCATTATCCAGGGTCGGCATTAATTAAGAGTATATTAACTGTAAAAAAGCATTTTGTAAAATTATAATTTTAAAATTAATATGATAACCTTCTAGAGGTCTATACCTATTGTAATGAAATATATCCGACTAGTTAAGAAATTCAAGATTTGATTTTAATTTTGCCGGTTTTTATTATTCATATTATTTGGCCCTTTAAATGCTCGGCCATGACATAAACACTATAAAATCTACTTTCATTTTTATATGCCAGGAATTCCGTCCGGTCCTTAAAGGTTAACCCTGAGGTTATTGAAAACTAATTGTTTAATTAGAGCTTGTTCTGGATGTTCATGGTTTTTTAAACTAAGGCCATATGCAGAAGTATCGAAGGAAATCCACTTACATTTTAATTTTCCACGGATTTTCCTTCGATCCTTAAAGGTTAACCTTAGAAGGTTGTCCATCGTAAGATATTATTTAATAAAAGCTTGTTTTAGATGTTTACCTTTTCTTAATGCAAGGTCATTCACTGAATCAGCGACAGGTATCTACTTTCGTTTTCAATTATATATTATCAGAAATTTCCGTCCGGTATATTAGATAGTTTTTGAATAATTGGGTAAGAATACGACTCGCTATGTAAATGAGTTACCATAAAATATTTTGAATTTTTCTAACTTAATTAAGTACCTACATGATTTATTTTTAAGGGGAAAGTGAACCAATAATTTGGACATGAAGGGCAAAGTTTCGCTTAATAGTGGGAAACTTTTATACTCGCAGCGATATATGAGTTTAAGGTATACACAACGCAACAATATTACAATCTCCGGGGGTTCTAAATGTTGGGTATATGATGACCTGCAAATGAAAAGGAAGAATTTAAATCATATTTTTGGCATTATAAAATGAATTATCACATGAATATTTTTAGATTATGGGTACAAACGTATGTATTACACTACAGAGTTTTTTTCCTTTCCTCTGAGTTATGGTTTCACAAAGGTGAATTTAGCTCTAACATATTGCACAGAAATATTTTATAGTTTGTTTTGTCTTTGATACCTACCCTAGATAAAATTCAATTTTACCATTTTCTAATTTTTCACTTGTATACACTCACCGTTTGGTATGCACAACTAATATCCCCACTTTACTTTTACAGGAATTTAGAAATTTATTACATAGATTTTTTAAATGCATATGGGCACTATTTTCACCTGTTTAAATGTTTATAACCCAGATATGCCGGGAGAAATTTTAGATGGTAAAACTTATGGGAATCTTGCGTTTTGGTTTAATTTGATATATAAATATAAAATAATAATAATAATAATATATTTAGCTGTGGCATATGTACACAAGATTACAATCTTTTACTAGTACAACTATATTAAGGTACGAATTCAAATTATATTAAGCGCATAGGAAAATAAAAAGAAAAAAACAAGAAATAAAGAAATTAAAGAGTTAACAATTAACATTTAAACACTAATAAAAGAAACTTAAACTAAAAAAAGAAAATCAAAACAAATCATAAATTGCTAAGTAACAATATTTACAAGATTGCACTTACCGCGCGAAAGAATATCATCCAGGAGACATCAAATATATACGTAGTAATGTTGTTAAATGTGAGCTTTAATGAGAGTCTTAAATGCAATGACAGTTTGGGCCCTCTGAACGTTAACGCGTAGACTATTCCAAAGACGGGCAGCCTGAATAGGGAATGAACGTTCCATAACCAATTTACTGAATTGCGGAATTACAATATTATGAGTACGTGGCGATGAAGAGAGCTGAAAAAATTCTCTAAGATATTCCGGCCGGTTGTTCTTTAATATCCTGAAGAGGAGTAGAATCGTTCTCCGCTTAAGATATGTACTCAAAGAACAGCCAAGTACCGTGTTAGCAAATGGGGAAACATGGTCGAATCTTCGTAGGCCATAAACAAATCGTATGCAATCATTGAAAGCCACCTCCATCCTACGCCTACACTCACTATCCAAGCTAGGAAACACATTACTTCCAAACGTGAAGTAGGGCAATATCAGTGTAATTACTAATTTCAGTCTCATATTTGTTCCCAGAATACTCGCCGAGAGCCATAACCTTCTCAACCCCGCATAAACCTTATTGAGAATCATACTAACATTGTCGCAGCACATCATGCTTGAGCTTAGAACACTTCCCAGATTAGTAACCCTGCTGGCCACCTGGATAGCAAAACCATTCAAGATTACCGGAGGTATATCGATGAGGTTTAAAGTGCTGTTGTAGAAAGCAATACACTGTGATTTTGCAGGATTAAGATGAAGTCCATTGAGAATCGACCACCTGTGTATTCGACATAGATCAGAGTTAAGTCGCTCAATACAATCCTCAAGCAGACCAATAGGCCAGCTTAGATAGATCTGCACATCGTCTGCATACATGTGTACCTTCACATTCTCCACTATCATAGGAAGGTCATTAATAAAGTGGCTAAATAATAATGGGCCAATCACGGAGCCCTGCGGTACACCACACAATACAGGCCTTATAGAAGTCCAAGAGTACTAAGATGCTACAATCATTATTATTCAAGGCAGCCCTGATGTCTGTGGTAACCTTCAATACTGCAGTTTCGCAGCTGTGAGAAGCGCGAAATCCAGATTGCCAAGGAGTCAGAGATCCGCTCACTTCCACCCAACCGAAGATCTGATTATATACGAGCTTTTCAAGCACATTCGATAGAAAGGATAAGATGCTTATTGGGCGAAAATCACTAGGTGATTTGGCATTAGCCTTCTTCGGGATCGGAAGAATAATAGCAGTCTTCCAAATACTGGGAAAAGTGGATGACGTTAAACAGGTATTCAAAATATGAAGAATATATTTATCAATTACAGGTAACAGTGTTTTTATTAGGCGTGGAGGGAGGAAGTCAGGCCCTATCGCATCAGATTCACTGAAAAAATGGCAGAACTCATTTCCTCCAGATCTACTCCACGAAAATAAAAACTGTTATCTAAGAGGGTATGCAAAGGCAGACTCTGAATATCATGGAAAGGGTCAAAGTTGTTTGTAGAAGGAATGCCAGCGGACAGAAAGTACGCATTTAAATCACCAGGATGTAATGAGCAAGTTGATCTCTCCGGACCACACACTCCACAGCCTGCCGAAGATTAAGCCAAAGAATTTTGGGTTTCAGTTCAGAGTTAAACTTACTACTGTAGTATTGACGTTTCGCATTTCTTACAGCCAACGTAACTTTGTTGCGGACAATTTTATATTTGATACGTGCATCATTAGTTTTCAGGCGCCGATATCGATGGAACAAAAATTCTCTCTCAGCAATCAATAACCGAATTCGGGACGACCACCAAGGGCATCTTTCTCTCATTAATTGCCTGGATTTAACAGGGACATGTGTTTCTAATAGGTATCTAACCAAGGAAGAAAAAATATCAACCTGATCGTTCACTGAGGCACAATCAAATATTGTGTCCCATGTCAATTGTCTGCATTCTTCAAGCAAAGGTTCAACATCAATGCTATTGTAATCTCGGTACGAGTAGTTTGTTGGAGAGTTATTGTGAATTAAAAAATTGTAGCCCATAAACAGAATATCATGATCTAATGAACTAAAGGGACTAACCTGATCAAACAACTACACCTTACCTCTATCAGCCACCAGAAACATGACGAGAGGTGAAGGGTTTGTTGCGTTATAGTATGTTGGCTGAGAGTTAACTACATTGAGGTGAATTGTTTGGAAAAAGTGAATGAACCGATCAGCTAATGAATCATTGCGAAGAATATTTACATTAAAGTCACCTCCCACTATGACATCAGCACAACATTGCGAGGCCCTTGATAGAAGATCCCCCAAACTCGATACACTATCACACCTAAAAGTTCCATAAAATAAATTTGTTTAAGTAAAATTTCGTGATAGTTTATTGGAAAAGGGGTGTCCTATATGTAGGACGTTTGGAAAATACACGTGGTCCCGATGATCTAAAAAAAAAATATTTATTTATTTATTTCGCTAAATGTTAGCTACAATGGTCCAGGACACAATACATAAATTAAAGCTAAAGTATAAAACAATTATTGAGGATTTTTCTTAATTGAGTCTTATTAGTTTTAAATTCTATCGAATGGAAATTCAAATTAAGAGTATACAGCACATTCTAGTCATAGGCATAAAGTGTCCATTGTTGGTGCGATGGGAACACAAATAAATAAAGTCATAAGATTGCAAGTGTTGAAATCGTGAATTGAAATTAATTTTCTGAAGCATTAAAAACATGTAGATGTCACCCTTCACAAGTTGAAATACAAAGCTAATATCACAAATTTTTCTATAAGTCTCCAGTGTAGAAGGTTTATTAAATTTAATTGTTCGTTATAAGGAGGAAGATGAAATCTATCCCGCCATTCGAGATCTCTTAGAGCAATAATTAAGAATCTCCTTCGCACGGTCTCAATACGATAAGAGTGATATTTGTAAGAGGGTGATCAGATAGGACTGGCATATTCCAAAATGAGTTTAACCAGAGTGATGAAAAGATCTTCAATAATATAGATATAATTTAATTCTTTTGCCCGACTCTTTACAAAGCCTAACATTGTGTTTTCCCTATTAACGATGCGATCTAAGTATGTGGAAGTTAAAGTTGAGTTTCGAGTCAAACAATATGCCGAAGTCACATATTTTATCAACTTTTGAAAGTAATAACCCATTCATAGCATAGACAATATTCGAAGGGGCTCGCTTATGAGAGAAAATAGTTACCTTATATTTATCAACGTTTAAAATGAGAGAACTCTTTTATACATCATTCAACAATATATATATAATTTTTAAATGAATTAAATTCATAACAATATTAACGAGCAAATTCGTTCTTTTTGGTGTGGTACTCAATAAAGCATTTTGTGTATAACCCAATGTTGGATTTGCGACATCGCGTTGTAGATTTGGCATCACAATGAGCGTAGGGTATCTGCTTCATTTGGACTTCGACCAATTCGATCCATTCTATCAAAACGAACATCAATACCATAAGATGATGATGCAATATTCGAAGTAGTTGGTTTCTTTCCACCAAATGCACCCAAGATGCTTTGCACCATACGTCTTCGAAAGGCTAATTATTGCAGCTTACCGCCACTTTTCTTATGGAGCTACCAGGCATTTTGTGCTGCGGAATCAATTATCTGAGCGAAATTGTAGAAGTACCATTTTTTCTTGCGCATTTTGCAGCGATATAAGCTAATATTTTGATACGCCCGATCAATACCTCCAATATAGTTGTTCCAAGCATGGATAGTGTTTGACAGACCAATCTAATTAATTTGTTTTTTTACTTCGACAATTTTTTCGACATGAATACTCTGGAAATACTTTCACAGACTACACTACATTATTATCATGCAATTTTAAAGCAACTATACCATCATCTGTTGACTCGTATTCATAATAATCTCTATTTTTCTTCTGCATGAGCTTTTTTTCAATTTAATTGGAATCGGGTATACGATTATCTCTTATTTTTGTCCGTTCCTTTCACACCCTTTATTTTTAGCTTTTCCAACAAGGCGATTTCGGTAAAAAAGTTATCGAAAAATAGATGATATGAATGCTTTGCTTTAGATAATAGAACGTCGGCATAATTGAGAACAACAACTCTATGTTTCAGAAGGGATTAGAGGAGCTAGATGATAGCAGTGCACTTCACCCCACTTTAAATAGTCATAATTAAAAATTTTAGTATTTTTTTAATCAATACAATAAACTATTTGGTTCATGGTAAGATATGCAGTGAAACTTCATTGAAATGCCTGAGTATGAAGACGCTCATGGAATGGTCATCGAAGCTAATCGAAAGCCTCATCAGAGCTTATTAGAAAACTGCACCTGCATGCAAAGCATAGAAACGTACTCATTACTCGTAATTTCCAGATACAACATTACTAGTTTACATAAAATTCTCCCCGAGTGTAGAAGAGGGTTTTCAAAACCAATGAGCATTTTCTATTAGGGCCTTCGGATCATGCCATGTTCATACATGCAATTATTACTCAGCTAACGGTTTTTGTTTGGGGTATCGTATTCATTCGGTTAACAAAATTTTTTAAATAATTTTTTATTAGGTTGATTTGCTGTCGAAAGTTAAGAAAGCAAGCTTAAGATTATCAGCAGATCATTTTTCTGTATGAATAGAAGTTTATAGAGCGCAGGAGCTATTCAAATCAAACTTTTGTTCCACAAGAACACTGCAAATATTTTAGAATGTTAGGACTAAATTGAGGCTCTCATATAGTAGTGAGCGAGTCTGATTCATAGCGTGGGAGGTATTTCGCGAGGGTTTTTCTGAAGCCCATTTAACGTACCTCTATCATTTTCTTTGTATTTGTCTATATATGCATTATGCATACATACACATATAGGAAATCAAATATGATGTTGTGTCAATTAAATTCTTTTTTATCATCCCATTCGTCTTCAAATGTTGACTAAAATAATGGAATTGCTCAAACTACAGCAACGAAATCAATGTTCTTTAGTGATATAAAGAAGAAAAAAATCCCTTTATAAAGCACAGAATATAGGATATTTTATAAAAATTATCCAAATACAGTTTTTTAGTTAATATAACTCAAAAGTTTCACAAGTAATACTATAATTATCAGATGACAGCCCAATTTAAAAGAACAGATGACAATCGAACTTCAATGTCTATACACCAGAACAAAATGCAATGTAAAAGAAAGTGGTTTTCGTTTGGTCCTTAGTTCCTAAAATTCGAATTCGCCCTAAAAGTGTTGTCAAAGTGTTCGCTTGAACCAAAAATGACTTCACATTTGGCTGGAACGCTAATTGCTTATATTTTTCATGTATTTTGGTAGATGATCCTTGATATTGCTCCATCCAATTTATATAACCATGGTGTGTCGTACCCAAATTTTATAGCCATATCTGACTATTTTTAATAAATTGTTTACAGCTATGTTTTCCAAAATATCGAATCATGACTATGAAGAAACGTGCAGAGCATGTTCCAAAAATTGCTTATTCAATTCAACAAATAGTGGTCTTACCTTAGCAAATTTATCATTTTTGTTTATTGTTAAGTTATCAGAAAAATGGATATAGGACAATATAAATTCATACCGATCCCAGTTCATAGCTTCTGATACCAGATCGTTGTGAGAATTTCTTTCGCGTTCCCAATACAGTCTACGTCCAGGAACACTAACATATCCTCTAAACAGAAGAATACCGATAAATACTGGATTTCGGAAAAACTTTCGTTAACTACTTCTTCAGCTAAAAAGAGTGAAAACAATTCCAACGGACTTAGATCTATATCCACTGACCGCTGGTGGTATTTTTTGGGTTCTTACTCTTTTTTCTCGATAACGACTTGCGAGAATAGATAACGGAATATCATCGTCACTGTCATACTCAATATTACTTGATGACATTCGAACTACTAATTGTGCTTCAGTAACAAGTTGTCTCCCAGGAAGATTGGAAAAACCACAACACCTTTCATTCGTCCTCATCTGTCAAGTCATCTATGGCGTTAATGGGAGGTTCTTATAAACATTTTGACTGTCCAATGAACCATTCTAGAAATGCGAAAACTCTCTTCAAAAATTAACACAGAGAAGTGACCATACAAAATAACATACGTGGATTCATCTAAGCCATAGGTGGACAAAGGGTCTATCGAGGTCGACTTGTCGCCCGCCTGGCCTATCTTATATTTATTTTCACATCTCGACATGAGAAAAACTGCTTTGTTAACAATTACGTTTTTTTTTAATTCCAGTTCCTCGTTCTAATTCGACAAGAGCTAGGCGTTGAATAGAGAGAGCTGCACGTTTTTGATTTTAGTCCCTTTAAAAATCTAAAGGATGAGAGATTCTTTAAAAAATTATCACTTGGTAAATGTTAGTTAGTTTTCCTTAAACTTTCTAAATTATTTTTGCGAATGTTTTTAAATGTCTTTCGCATTTTTAAATTTTTGTTTTTTTAATGTTCTTCCTCATAGCTCTTCTAATGGGTAACGGGTATGCTCAGCACTTAAAGCTACATTTTCACGGCGAAAGTAGCTTTCGTAAATAAATTTCATGACAATACTTTCATGATATTTTTGTTTACATGTTTACACGTTTGTTACCGTTTATTACGTAAGGATGCAAATAAAATTAGGTCCTACTCTTTCGATGTTGTTATCTTCTTCTCACTTTCATCACTTTCAACTTTCTTTACTTCTGTGGGTCCAGAAAGTGGAAAGTTACTTTCGTAGAAAAATTATATGGAAACGCCAAATTGAACGTACTTACGAAAGTTATTCACGAAAGCTAATGTAGCCGTAGTGTAAATGTAGCTTAACGTTAATAACACCAAAATAAGACATGAATTCAGTACAGACCGCACAGAATTAGTCATTCTTTTCGATTTTTTTTTTTTTTTTTTTTTTTTTTATTTATCATTTCATTCTCATTCAATGATGAAATAAATATAGAAGAAATATTAATTAAATTAAAAGGTATTTTCGATGTGGACTAGTTGAGAATGATATCCTTAGCTTAAAATTCGATATATTTTTGAAATCAAGAGCTTCGTCTCAAAATAGTTATTGGAATTTATGAAGAAAAATGTCCATGTTTATTGATATGTTAAGCATATTTAACAACCTTTATCGGATTACTTACCTCTGTGAAATAAAATTTTCTACTATGAATGCAATTAAAACAATACATCGCTCCCGTTTGGCAGATGACCATTTGGAAGCATGTTTACGAATACCTAACTACATATGAAAAGCTTGCCTCTGATACGACATACAAATTAATATGTAGGTAATATGTATTTACAATAATATTATTCGCATGAATAATAAGAAAATAAATGAACATATTGCTTTATATATGTGTAAACTAATTAATTGATTGATTTTTTAGATAACACTTGGTGGAATTGCCTTGATAGCATATTTTTTTCTGTTTTTTTCACAAACACTTGTTTCTAGTTCTATAATTTATATTTTTTTATTAATTATTCGTTTATTAAACCAACAAAGCTGACACGTTTCGCCTTCTTAGGGCATCCTCAGAGCTACTAACTACGTAAACTAATCTATGTACAAACTTCAAAACGATCAGCTGCATATTGCAATTGCCGTAACGGATCATAAAAAATTAATAACAGATATGTATGTAACAATGTTACGAACTACTGATACAAATAAAGAAATAAACAAACAAATAGATAAATAAATAAATAAACAACAAAAGACACAATTACAGTTTCATTAAATTTGGCTCAAGAAGTGGACCTTTATTAAAGTGTCTATCTGATCGTTCAGCAAGATCCCGCCATCAATTTTGGACTTTGTAATTTCATAAATTTCGTATTTATCTAATACACGTCCGCCGCGCAATCTATGCATCAATTCTAAAGTTTCTACCTTGCACTTGTGTCAATTAAATTTTTTGCTAAGCCAGATGTAGGTTTATTTAATTTCGCAGAATTGATATGCTCTCCAAAACCTTGCCACAATGAACCCTTAGTTTTCCCTATATATATACCAGAGCAGTCCTCACAGCTTATCTTATAAACTCCACTAGATTTTATCTATTTTTTTACCAATTTTATTATTAACGAATAAGTTTTTCAAATTTCGAAAATTCTGGTTTAACATTTCCTTTCCTCAAAGGTAGTATTAAATTCGATGATATATTTTGGATCTATGGGACTCTTCTCCACCGGTGCCCATACATCTTCTCAAATAGTGGGAACACTTCATTTAAATTCATCCTTCGTTGTTTTCTATTAAGCAATTTATAAATAATTCTAGTATCATACCCGTTATCACTTCCAATTATTTCTATAAAATTTAATTGGAACTGAGTTGCATTGAAATAAATCAAAATTATTTTATGTCTATATTATGTCATTAATTAAAGCGAAGTATATGTACATCAAATATATTAAATTTAATTGAATGTAATTCAGTTAAAATTCGACATTATTTCAATGAAAATATTAATGTTTGTGTTATTAATAAAATGTTTGTATATTATTATTTGATTTAAAAATGTCAATGCAGTAAACATAGCCTAGACTCGCTTCACTTATCCTTTTCGTAGCATACGTGAAAATTAAATTTTCGTGTATGGCAACCCTACGAAAGAGTTCTGCGATTTTGTTCAATTTGCAAAAAAAATATTTATAATTTTTATGAAAACACTAATTAAAATTTCAGCTCACTAGATCAACGCGTTCTGAAGAAATTTACTAAACAAAAAACAACGGGGTCATATTAATTAACAGGAGGTTACGTTATTGAATTACAAATTTTTAATTCAAGATACATAATAAATTTTTGTTTCAATTATACGAATTCCAAAGTAAAGTTTACATTTTTTTAACAAAACCAAATTCAATGTTCGCTACGTTTTTTTTAGAAATCGATCTGGATCAACATCAACAGTAATTTCCGCATCTATTTACTTTTGATTGAGCTAGTTTTTTGAATAGTTAGTATTGAGAAAGTACGAAATTTTTAATATAATATTTTTAATTTAGTATTAAATTACAAAAACTTATGAAGTAAGTCAAAAATTTTCAAATTTTTAACCTAATACAATCAGTACAAATATCGCATGGATCGGAATCCACTGGGACACTTCTACTTCTGAGTAGAATCCAATGTTTTAATGAATAATTGGAATTATCGAAAATCCACTTTTAAGAGACCGAATGAAAAATATTAACAATAACCCCGTCCAATATCTTTGAATATTTATCACATTATGATCGGTGCTGACAGTATATGGAATGTGACTGTCGAATACTTTAGGAAATAAATGAACGCAATTTAAAATTTTATTGACACAATGAAATATTTCAATACCCAGTGAAAAATTACATAAATGTAATGAAAAATTTCGTTAACGTCTTTACACAAACATAAGTTTGAAATTTCTTCATTAGCGAAAAGAAAAAATTTCATTGGAGTATTGAAAAAATATTGTTGACACAATGAAGGATTTTATTATTTAAGATAATGAAAATGCACATTGTCTCAATGAAACACTTTCATTCTCAATAAGTTTTTCTATTTGAATGTAACATTTTCCATTACATGTATGAAAAGTTACGTGATACCAAGTAAGAAGAAATTAATGAATTCAAATTAATTGCCTAATTTAGAAATATTGATTTTTTACATTATAAAGATGAATTTTATTTAATGAATAGCATTCATTAATAATATGAAGCATATTTTTCTCTGTGCAAGAATTGTTGTTAGACCAATTTTAGGTTTTTAATTGTTTACATTTAGATTGTAAATTAAAGAATAATTTATTCAAGTTACACGAAATTGCAGTATTTAACAGACAATGATAAAAAAAACTTTCCCAAACACTCTGGACTCCTAATTCATAGAACAAAAAAGTGCTAGATACTATTTCTAAAGATTGTTTTTTATTTTAACGAATCAGAAACGTTCTGATCTTTGTCCTGATAAATACGGAAATATTGAGGGTTACACAGCAAAATTCAAAGTTTTTTAGGGCCATGCATGTTAATGAATCAAAAAACTTGACCGTAATTTCTGCTTTTGTCCATAGTTTTTCATGGAATAGTTTGTATTGAAGGTAGGGAAGTGTAGGAGGTGATTTATTACAGAAAACAAGGTTTTTCTAAATTAACAAAATAATCCACAAATTTGCATATCTCATACCGGCAGACTTAGCCCAGATTTTTTTACTTTACTTACCTACATATTAATTTTCACAATTTTTTTTTTGTTTGTTTTGTCGCATAATTATCAAATGTTATTTCCGTATTTGGACAGTTTTTATATAAATTCGAGATCTAAATTGTTTTGCATTTGTAAAATTTTTATAAAACAATTTAAAGTTCGGCAATTTTGTTTTTGTTTTTTGTATCTGATAACAAATGATGAAGGTTCGTACCTCTTTTCTCCCAACAGACAGCTTGAAGTTGACAAATGTGGTGTCAATTATTAATGTCTCATACAAGAAATGTACTTACCTAAGGCTCCTGCTACATTTTCTTGTAGTTCGACTAATTCGAAATGAAGAAGTATTCAACGGGAAGAGCCCAACCGTTCGCAGCAATGTAGACATCGCCAACCACTTGAGCATAAGTGTCACTTATAAAGCATGTAAAGGAAGCCGACACGGCGCGCCCGTCTTTCATATCCAAGACCCAAAGCCGGTGGTGCATCAGATATAGACATATATGTTAGCCAAATGTCGTATTCTCAACTGATTCGACAATCCACGCAACTATAAGCTAAAGAAATGAAACCGGGTATTGGCAATTCTATAAATCTACTCACATATGATTATGTTATGCCGTCTTAGGTTCTCTTTTTCAGCTATTAATGCGAAGTAGATGATAAGTTGGAGCGTATCTTGTGACCATATTTCAGTCACATGATCTTGTACCAAGCCCCCAGTCTACTTCCTCTTGGGTCTCTGAAGTGCAAGATATCAGTTGCCTGGAGATACCTGCTAATATATGTATGCCTGTACCTGTTCATACCTATGTTGGTACGCATAAATATAATTTTTTTATTAAGGCCACCGCGGTACACTCAATGAAGATCAACTTTTACTTTTAGAGCCTAGCAAGCCCTGCTGTATAGGTATATACTTATGTAGGTAAGTATCTCTTGTCCAATATGGATTCCGTCTGAAAAGTGCTGCCTGATATGTATAGTGTACTCATATTGTGTCTTTTGTTCTTTGTGAACTTCCTTGTCCAACATTTCTCGTTTATCTCTAGACCCAGAGGGGAGATGGCGATTATATTTGTGCGCACAGATTTTCGAATATGTAACAAGTGAAATTGAATTTCTGCCAGTCATTTCTTTCGCTTTTTTTTTTTAAGTCTATTATAGTTTCTTTCTACGCCTTTTTTGCCGATTATCTTTCCTTTTGGATTTTATGTTTAAGTAGGAAGTCGAATGAACTTATGAAGATTAGGTAAATCATTTTCACACGAATTATGAACTCTTGGGAACAGACATGAGTAGCACTTCCTATTCTTCTATTAATATGATTTTTTGTTTATCTTTCTTTATCCTAGCACAAATGATTAATGTGTTATACATATAAAAAATTAATTAAGTTAATGAGGAAAAATTAAAATTTTGAGGTTTTTTTTTTGTTTTTTTTTTTTTTTTTTGTAGACTTACATTTAAATTAATCATAATCTTCACGATCTATAAAATGTTGCTTTATAAAATCCGACATAACATCAATTACCATAATTTGAGGATACTAGATGTGCTATCTTTCGAAGAAATGAGGATTGTATGTGATTATTTAATGAGTTTATAATCCGCGCCATGCAAAATTAGCTATCAAGGTCAGGGAAATTTCAGTTTGGAGTTGTCTGTCGCCTTATAAATTCAAACTGCGCAAATTTTTTTAATATTTCCATTTAAATTAACTTTTATTGATTTTGTACAAAGTTAGATATGTCGTATTAGTTAAATTAAAGAGTTATTCTTATTTTAATCAGTTATATGCTGATATTGTTACTGTACATCTGGAAATACGCTACAGTAATTCCTTGGTTTGGTCCATGATACAAAGATTAACAAGGTATGGTCGGAAAATCTGTCAATTGATTGCTTGCCTCCTTTGGCGACAACTATCAGAAATTTGTTCGTTTCAATTTCAATCGTCCTTTCACAGTGAAAAAAATTTTCTATTTTTAAATTTCTTTGTTTTCCCACAAGCACATAATTACTTTTCCCGAAGTGATTTAAACGAAGAAACTAATATTTTGTTAAATATTTTAATATATTCAAAACGTATTTGAGTCAATAAAATACGAAAAACTCAAAACAAATTCGCTGGAAATGACAGTAGGTACCTCATGACGTAGCAACACAAAAAATTCCTCTCGAATCGACCATACCTTGTTATCTTTGTATCATGGGTTTGGTCTTTGATTACAAAAAATCCCTGATTGAACTTTATCTTCTGTTCTATGCTAAAACCTTTTGAAATTTTATTGATTAAAAATTTGTTTTTAAGAAAGACATAAAAATTTCACATTAAAATATTTCTCTAAGCAACAAATTATAGAAGTATTTAGGAAATAAATAAAAAAAACTTCCCTTTTAAAATGAAAACGTTTTAGCATACACACAAACTATTTATATTTAGGATATTTCAATTCGCATTCATTACGCACTTTGTTTGAGGCGCAAGCCAAACTTGTCAAAATGAAAATTCTGAATTTCTTCATGTTGCCGCATCAAACTAATTTATATTAATTCTGGTTATAGATTAGAATTACAAATTACTTATAGAATCTCTGTGACGAAATTTACTTAAAATAAATAATTTTTTTGCAAGAATTAAAGAAAAGAAAGGGAAACAGCCTTCCACCAGTGCTCAACCTGCTATCTTGGAGCAGCCAGAGGCTAGAGTGCCTAAGGTTGTCCCAGAGGCAAAAACTACTGCGGCTGTTAACGGTGTCAAGTCAACCCCCGTAAACACGGCTACTTCCGATGAGCAGTCGAATAGCCAGAATTTAAAACAAGCAAGGACGATTATGGAGATGAAGAATAAGGTCGGCCGAGTGATGTTGCCTCCTCCAGAGCCAGCAAAGTCGGTCGCACCAAAGTGGCCCCACCCGCAGGAGGATGATAGTTGAACTCGCCTTTGGAAGGCTGTGGCGAGAGAGGCGGAAGCATCTCTCCGGCGCCTTTCGAACTCCGAGATCGCCGATTTGGGTGAGACTGGCCTCTCTAGTTTCAGTGCCTACGAGTCGTGTGGTAGCACCAATCCGACTGATAGATAGTTTTCGCAGCATTCTTGACCAGCTCCATTACAATAAGAGCTTATTTAAAGTCTGGAGTATTCTTGTAAGGGAGCTGGAAAAGCCGGAGCTGTCCTCAGCTTTAACTCCTTCAACAGTGGTCTAAGGAGAAGGGGAAGACAACGATGCAGCTCGTTATGAGCGTCTCCATAGGAAGGTGGAGAAGGTGATTCATGAGCATCGCTTGGCCGATTCTCTTCGTGAATAGACGCCGTTCTGTCATATTTTGAGCTTTTTATCTCTCTGAGTGTACAAGATAGTTTCTATCAACACCAAGGGTTTAAGTGCTCATACAAGACTACACAGCACTATCGAATATATTAAAATATTCGATATAGACATTACACTTTTGCAGGAGACGAACTTCACACAACTCGGGCGTTATGCTTATTTGCACACTGGCTATGCAATATTTGCCACACCGACTCCTCCGCCAGGCTCAGGGATGAAAATCATTGTATCCTGCTTATACAGATATCTTCCCAGGCTTCGTTTGTTCCTTAGACTTTGTCGTTCAAGACAAATATATCAAGGTAGTAAACGTGCACTTTCCTCATGACCAGGATATTACAAGGCAAGATATTGATAGTGTTCAATCCTGTTTGGAGAATTTTAGTGGTAAAACTGTCTTCGAAATCCTTCAATGGATCGGCATTTCGGAGTTGTGTTCAATTCGATGTTTTCAGACTCGTGGATATCTATCCATGTATGAATCCTACGACTAGATCATATACGAGGATGGACTTTACGTCTCATCGGGAATACTAGAACATTTCGTTGGCGTCACTCATGAAGTCTGTTCAATTAGTGATCATGTTTTTGTAGTGCCAACCAGCACTCTAGTTGAAAGAAGAACTGCGTAATGAATACTCAGCACCTATTTTTTGAATTCAGAGCAGTTCATGAATGAGTTCATTGAATTCTGGCACGATTGGTAAGAAAGAAAAGATGAATTTCCTTTCCTTAGTCAATGGTGGGATATTATGGAAATCTCCAAATTCGATCTTTAATCGAAACTTATTTCAATCGAAGTGGATATCAAGTTTCTAGCTTGCCGGTCGAAGTATTTCGGGTGGCACCACTTCTTCCAACTCAGCCGGAGTTGATTTTTTATTTTAAATAGAAGAAAGGAACGTTTCGCAGCACAAACTTACAAGCACAGCTTGGCAATGAAACAAATTCATGACAGAAAGATATTTAGGCTTCGGGGCTTCCTCGAGGCATTGTCAAAATTTCCAATACGGGTTCTTAAATGATGCAACATAAAATCAAGCCAACAGCTAGCCTCAAGGCCTAGCCACAAAGCCCGATTTGCTCAATGTTGGAAATATTTCTCGCCTCAAACCAACTTCTGTTAACAGATTTATTTTTAGTTCTGTCAAACAAGATATTTGGCAAATAAGAATCACTTGAAATTTATAATCAACATTTTTGAACATCGATAATAAATTATTTCTGCCCAGAATGTAAAAGAATTGTCGCAAATATAGCACCGAGCCTGATGGTTTTTTTTTTTTTATTTTAAATTCTCTGATGCAAGCCTTGAAGCTAATTGCGAGGAAGCCTGAGACTTGCTTGGATATGTTTCTGCTTTAATATATTTTTTAATTTACAAGTCTCAGTGGCTACCTAGTTAAAATCTTTTGGCTTTTCAGCAAGGTTAGCAAGGTTTTCATTGAGACTTTAATGCAGCGGTTGCAGCGGTTTTGTGTGCTCTGCCGAATGTGCAGTCCGTAACGAAAGTGTCTCCACATACTTGCTTCTACAACAGCATGATTTGGACATACATACAGTAATTGATTGGGGTAAGGCCAACTTTCTTATCGGATGACCATCTTTTCTACGTAAGAAAAGTCCCATCTTACACAGTGCACAAACAACCTATTGATTTGATATGCCTGGTAAAAGATGAAGGATTTATGTGTGGATTTTAATGCTATACTCGATTCCCAGTCTAACTACGATACTATCATTTTGAAGGCTTTTCAAATGCTAGATTGTCTAACATGTACCCATACCTTAAAATTGTAATTATACATATCTCACTTGAATACTCCCAACTGGAATACTCTTTCATAACATGCGAGTATTCAGTATAATTCCCATATAACTCGTATTGGGAAGGTGCAATGGTTCTGCACACACCCTCAATAAATTGAAATGAAGGAAAATAATAAATTATAAATGAATGAAAGAAAATGAACATATAAACGATGCTTACTTGCTCAGAGTTTCCAAATATTAATTTTTTTTTTTCACTGACAGTTTCACATGATCGGTTTATCCTCCTACCAACCAACATGCCTACATTATGCATATAATGTGCAACAATATTAAGCAAATTTAAAAAAGACATAATTATTTTCAGATAAATTTATCCGAATGCCTCCCGTAGTCATTTACCATGAATCACTTTTTTTTTATTTTTTTTTATTTTTTTTTTATGTAATTATGTTCCGAAAGAAGCAATGATTTTTACAAAGCAAGAAAACATCTCAACTAATTTCTGTGATATAGTGGTCTCCGGCAGTATCGCTTCCGCTATTAAATTTATTGGTGTTTTCCTCAGCAGCTGCCATAAAAGTAATCTTCATCGTTGCTATAACTGATAACGTTTTCGATCTCCAGTAAATTAATGCAAAGTAATTGGCGAAACAAATCATCGGCGACAACTGCTCGGCGAGAAGTTTCTTTGGCTGGATCAAGACCTGACTTCTGAAGTGATTCATTCTGTTGCTGCCGTTGGTGATGCCGCACTGCGATGTTGCTGTTTCAATTCAGTTCTCTAACTAATTACGTTTATTTATCTCGGTTTTCTTCTTCTTGTTTTGTTAGTGTGTTGTTACTAATAGAATTTCACTCTTACCGTCGAAGCCGGTGCGAATCTAGAGAAATTTGCATATCTACATGTACCTTAGCTCTGCATTCGATTTGAATGGGTTACCGCGCGCGATCATGTAACCGGAAAAGAAGACAGTGGACACAGAAATTCAATTCGCAAAAGATCTACGCGCAAAGCGATTCATTTGTCGAACAGCAAATGCGCCCTAGCTGGACTGTCCAACCTACTAGACATCTGCTGCTGCTGCTGCTACAGCTTGAGGTGATAATCATAGATCCTAATTACCACAGCTAAATGTTGACATTAATCGATTTCGAGTAATTTATCTGAGGTGGGATGCGATCTGATCTTGTTCTTTTGATTCAAATAGCAGTATTGAGCATATCATTAAGCACACTCTAGTTTTCCGATAATTGCACACATAATCAACCTTCAGAATGGTTTGTGGCTCTCTTAGACTGTTTATGTACCAGAAATGTTGGAGCGCCTTCATTTTGTTTTCTTATTTACGGATCTTGGATTGTTTCTAGTCATATGGTCGACTTCATTTTTGGCCTTCTCTTTTTAAAATAGATCAAGCGCTGGACAGCGTGCATTGAGCATAATTTAACCGCAGTTTGTTCAGGTGTGTAGATTTATTGTTGTGTGGGAAGATAGGCGTACGTATTATATAACTAGTAATTTTTATTTTTTGCTATTATACTTTACTTTCTAATCTTTTATAAGAATACCTGCATACATGAAAACGGGGTCAGTAAGGTTAACTACTCTAGTCATTTAGAAATGTTAATTTTTGCTACTCAGCACTTTTCTAAATACATTTGGTGATAGAGATAGTTTTCTGACTTTTACTGTTAACTTTGTCTATTCCCGTAAATTCGAGCTTTCTATTTTGTTTAGCCCTTGATAAAAAGATGACATGAAATTACTCTGAACTCCTCCTGCTGTCTGTCCATTTTTGCATAAGGATATGGGACTGAGACTAATAGAGAATAAGTAATGCTTGTTAAAGAAACATTATTGAAAGAAACTTTGATCATTCTGGTTTAGATGCTCAAACAAAGGGCTATTTTTGTAAATTTTTTTAAAAATTTCTCATTAAAGAAATTGGCAAAAAATTTTTGAGCGTAGTAAATACACTTTCGAAATACATAAAACAATTTTTTTTTTTTATTATTTTAAACACGTTTTATAAACATAAATAACAGTCAAACGTAACTCCTCAAAAAATATATATGTCGCTGGCGGCGTCGATATCTCCATAACGGCTCGTCTAAAACGAATAAATCAAGAACTCTTATATTCAGTATGACTGTGGCTCTCGCGCATTCTATGGATATTAATATTATTGATAAGTAATAAAATGGCAGAAAAAAAAACCAAAAACGTTTTTTTTTCGTTGTTTTTGGAAAAAAAATAGTAAAATTTAAAATTTTAATACTGTTATAGAATGCGCTGTAGATATTCATGTTCAGAATACGTGGTTAAAATTTCATAAGGATCGGTTTAGTGGTTCCGGAGAAATCACCGCCGCCGACCGAAAACAACGTTGTTTAGAGAAAAACACGTTTAAAGTTTTTGTAATGAAAAATTATGAAAAAGTTTTACCGCCTGCACCATACAAAATGCCTTCTGTTTCTTCAAAAATTTCATTTTCCTCCACTCTAGCCTTCGTCTGGCCGCCTTGGTAGATTGAGAGCTGCGGCGATTAGCTAAGCGCACAAGCCTCTCATCTCGGCTTTTGGCGAAATCGACGGCAGCCGACCCGAGTTTGATGCTCATGACATCAATTATCTTCATCACTGGATCAAATCCTTCATTGAAAATGCAAGCTGCTATTTTACATGCAATTTCAATTATTTTTTTGCCATTAAATATGTATTTAGGCGCCATACTCCAAACACATTTGTTGAAACTTTCCTTGTTATTTTGTGTATGCCCACCTAAACACCTTTTGAGCAACTCCGTTTTGGTCGAATCGTCATAGATTGGTTTCAAGACTTCTTGGACATCGAAATTTTGTGAAAGAATTCTGCCCAAATTTCATTTCGCATATTTGCAATCGAATTTTTATTCCTTTGAACAGCTAATCCATAATAATTTGACAATTCTTTCATAAATTTTATAGTCAGCTGTTGAGTTTTAACTTTTTTTATGATGACTCGTTTTTTTGAAACAACTTTTTTTGACACAGTTTTATTCGCTGGGGTTGTTTTTTATTTTCAGCTTGTTTTAGGGCTTTTTTCTTTTGAACAAGAGCTTTTCTTGCCGCACTCTAACTCTTTTACAATAAAATCCTCACCGTATGGAAAGACATCGAGCAGCATTTTGAATGTTTTAGAATCTCCGCCGCCAATGTAAAACCCATACTTCACACCAAATTTTTGTAACGTGCGAAGAAATATCTCAAGAATACCGTCAACTTCCATCTTTCCAGCACTACCTTCGTGATTTGCACTACAGTCTTTTTGATGTTCTTCATACCAGGCCAGATAGTTAACCTCGTTTTTTTTTCCTTTAAACCATTCGCATGCTTTGCAGTAACTTGACCTTACAGTAATATCTACGATTTTTCCAGTGTGTTTAAAGATTAGAGAAACAATGCCTATTAGAGAAGAGAAGCCACCTTTCGACCAAGAGCCATCATCAGAAATAGCTAAAATATGCTTTGGTTGTCCATTTTTCTTATTTTCAATTTTTTCCTCGACAACAGCTTTGCTCGACACTAAATCAAAAACAGCATCGACAGCAAGGATGATGTTAGCAATGATTCCATAATAAGCAGAGATACATAATCCTTTACCTAACTTCATGAGGCTACAAAATATATCTATACCATGAATACCAACCCCCAAGTAAACGCATCACAAACACTAGGCCACGATTCACTTCATAGCCAATTTCAATCATCAGACACGAGTCAATGTATTTTTCTCCGCAGAGGCAACTCAAACACAGTGAACGAAACTTCTCCGTTGCAATCTTTACACTTTAAATATTTTGACAACATTGAGAAGACAAGAAGAAAACTTATAATACTGTAATCAGACGTTTGGTCAATGCACATCGAAAGTCACATCTTTTGATTTTTCCAATTTTTCAGCCGACTGAATTGTATGATCACTTCCACGCACATTGCTAAATCGATTGCCGTAAAACTTTCGCTTTTTATCCAGTCTACCTGGACGTGTGGTACTATTTTTGGTAAATTTATTTGGTTACCTTGGGTTAGCAATGAGTTGATAACGATTTTATAATCGACTTAATTAGTGATAGTTTTATAACAATTCTTATATTTAAACAGTATGAAGTTCGGTCGAGACAATCGCACCTACCCAACCCAACCATTATATCTTTCTATATCCTGAGGAATAGAAATGTTTTCCCCTGTTTCTCATGTTATTATGCCACCCCAACGCGAATTCATATGGTTGAATTTCGGAGCTTTCGGGTTTCTTTGGTAATTTTATTGTACATTATTTTTCAGCTAATGTAAATTTTTTTTTTTCACTTATAGCTGTGTACATAACAAAAAAGTAAATAAAACATTGTTGACGACCTCTAATCTACAATGCCGTAAATCCATCGTTTCCTTACTTTCTCGACTATGGTTTTCATACTCAAGCCAACACAATAGTAAAAGCTAGTTAACAATTTTTTTGTTTTGTTTTTTAAATAAAAATACGAGTTGATTCATATTTATTTATTTATTGGTATTTTTACAAATAAACGATGCATACCGAAAGTAGTCTACATTGAAGGAATATCAGAAAAAGTAAAAGGGATACTTCAGGATTATGATATTCAATCAGCATTCTTTAATAGGAGAAACTTGAAAATGGCTCCTTTTAAATAACAAAGTAGAACCCAAACTAGGAACTGTAGAGCATAGTGGGGTATATGAAATCGGCTGTGATGACTGTTCAGGGTTATATATAGTAAAAAACAAAAAGAATAATCATAACTAGATATTTAGAACAAATTTCTAGAGCTAAAAACGCCATTTAAAAAACACCGAACCCTAGGACGAATATCAATAACATAAAATTATTACAACAACAGAATGAAAAATTATTTTGGATTAGTACGAACAATGTGAAATAAGAAAAGCGATATCATTAAACAAACACATTCTCATTGATCAATTAGATAAGTATTCGAACAGTCCGTTGCTAGATCCATTAACATATCGGAAGAAAAATCGAATCGCGTCGTTTATTTGTAAAAATGCCAATAAATAAATAAATATTTTTTAAGAACAACTCAAGTGTTTTTATTAAAAGAAAAAAAAAAACCAAAAAATTTTTAAATAGTTTATAATAATATCAGGTTACAAGTCCAACATGTGTCGTCAATAAATTCACTTAACAACAATAAAGCAAAGTTAAACCAGTATGGTATACTGAAGGACAAAGTTTCCATTCTCTCGACCTAATAGATACTCAATAGTAAGAAAATTACACATTCTCAGAAGATAAACGCCTGTCATAATTTGTGGCCTGTAGACATGTTTGCATTATCAGTTTAATTACTTCTTAGTTGAACAACTTTTTCTTCCCTTATTTCGATAAAATTGGATACATGACGGGTCGTTCTTAACTCATTTAAACCCAGAAAGCCAAGAATTTATAGTATCCTAGAAATATATTTATCCGAAACTTTGACTTAAACGCAATTATTTTAGTGAAAAAGTCAAGTTGGTATGTAATAGAGTTAGAATAAATAAAAAACTGGTGAATTTATAGTTTTAAAATGGGTCGAAACGACCCCTTGGGAACTCAAGGGAAAGTTTTCCGGAGTTGTCAAACTTTAGTAACAAAAACATATTGTAGGCATGATAACATAATAACATTATTAATGAAAAAAATTTATGTATATGTATATTTTAATAAGTTAGAATTAACAAAATAAAGCTGTGTCTCTTTTGAAAAAAAAAAATCATTCACTAACCAAAATGACATACTTCATTGGAAAAATATCATACTTCGTCAGAAACCATTCTTCTTCATCTCTTGAATTGTGATGATTCAGGAAACATTTGTTATGCAAAGGATTACAGGATGTGCAAGCTATTACAGTTTTGTTTTCGCAATGAATAGGCACATCGACGCCTACTTTGACCAGGGATTACAAGATGCCCCCAGGACTGTAAAATTACATTGCTGATTCTATTTTTCTCGTAAGTCGTGGTGCACTTCGTGGTACTCCATATTTTTTACACAAGTTTTCAGCTACATTCCTAATAAATTACAGTTTATCGTATTTACATCCAAAGCATGTGCTAAGTATTCAAGCATTGTTCATTGCAGCATCAAAACACCATAGTATAATAGGCATATACCACTTTTTTCCTCGAATGCTAAAAGAATAATTTGAAATGAAATTACCTATTAAATCAACAACCCCATATTTTTGGTTTTGCTTGACGGAATATCTAGAAATTTTTTATATAGGCTGTACACAAAATTGATTAGACATAGTCATAACAATATTATTTTCCATTCATTTTACCGCAATATTATTGTTGTCATTGTCCAGAGACCTACCGTATGCCTCCTTGCCTTCCTTCTTAGTTCTTTATTTGAACTTATAATGCATTTTTCGGTTCGATTGTCGTGCACAGTGCCCGTTGCACCAGAATTCCACTGAAATAATTTAATCACCAATTATACACTTGTGAAAAAGTTATCGAAAAACAGAAAATTTTAAATTCTTATATTTTTCTACCACGCTAAAATCACTGCCACTGTAAATTTAATAACTTTATTAGGCCAAAGGGTCGAAAACGAACCAGTACTGTTAAAGAATTGATTTAAAAAAAAAAAAAAAAAAAACTTTTTTAGAAAGAATGAAATTTCAAGGGTTAACAAAATACATGCATTCGTTTTCAATTGAAAACAGAAAAATACTTCCTAATTAAAAAATAAATGTAGTACTTACCGCTTCGAATTCAACTCCTTAATTGCTTACTTCCAAACAGTGAATTTTACTACCTCGTACCACTAAACATACTAAACTTGCTGCCACAGAATTTACAAATTACGTTATTTCTAATTATTAGAATTAAAAACAAATCCAGGAATATTTAATCATGCTACAACTGTTTATACACCAGAATCTGCATGGGTCGATTTCGACAAATTGGAACTACAATGTAGCGGGTCGTTTGGACCGCTTGGGTTTAAATGGGTTAATTTAATTCTTATCTTGTGGTATACAGATATTAAATTCTCTATTGTTGCTCCATACCTAAACCATACCGTTAAATTTTATTACGCTTTTTGATATATTGTAAATATTGTTTCTAAGCGGACCAGATCTATTAAATAAATTATGTTGTTTTTTAATGTTTGAATATGTCATTCCAAGTCCCACACATCAATCAAAGTGTGCTTAAATTATACAATAATTCAGTATTGGAATATTCTGGAAAAAAGATTCTATGACACTTCTTCTGAAGTTGTTTGATAAGCTAAAAGAGCGGTTAACCGTATTACGAAAAAACTCATTCAACAAAAGGACATTTTATAAAAGCAAGCTTTCCTAGCTGAGATTCGAGACAAAAAACTCCTTTTCCGAAAAGTTCTTTGCCAAATCGACCTTTAGAAATATTCGTCTATAAATGGCAAATATGTTACATAAACTAAGGCACGCACGAGTTAAAGATAATAATTTAATTACAGGAATAAAATATAAAAAACGTACTACTTTATATTTTAAAACGTTAAAACGTTTTCTTAATCAGAGCCCGTACAAGACTAACCTAAACTTATTTCAATAAACTCTACAAAGCTTTCTCCAAATTGACCAATTTGCATTTATTACTTGTTTGTTAGATTGCAATATGCTGAATTGCGAATGGGCTATTTGTAACATGCATACATGAGGTTATTAACATTGGATATTGAATGAAAGGTGAAAAATATGCTTGGCTAATCTTATGAAAAATAATAGCTGGAAAATATACTTAAGCAGGTAATCAGGTATTAGGTGTGTATCATAACTTGCGCGCCTCATTTCATGCAATATATTTGTTATTTGTAGACACATATAACATAACATTTATTAGAGGTGATAGTTAACAAGATTACAATCTTTTATTATACCTAAAAATAATAAAATATGTAAAATAATTTAAAAGAATATCAAAAACAATAACAATTGAGAAGATATTGCATTTAAAATGACAAATTAAAATGTGAGTACATATATTACGCGTATAAGGCTAACAAAAACAAGTTCTAATGAACTACAAAACAGAACTGATACTAGAAGAAGATACTAATTCAATTCAATTCAATTAATTTTATTAGGGACAACAAGATAACAAAATCTTTTCCAGTACTAAACTGAAGAGGAAGTATCTATAGTTATCCTACATAATTGTAAGCAAAACAATAGCTATAAATAATTTAAAATATAAAATTCAAATTCAATATTAGAATACAAATCAAAAACAGAAAGAAAAAAGAGAAAGAAAAAATATTTTCATATAATTTATTATAATGAATGAAAAAAAATCAAACATAATGAAAATTGAAGAAAAAGAAATTAAATTAAATTAAACGAAATTACATTTACATACATAGCAAGACTGCTGGAAAAACCAGACCCAAAAAACCACAAAATCAACCATCAAGTAGCAAATACTGAAAAATAAGCCTCTTAAAAACTCTCGCATCGCTCGTCCTCTGAATAACCGCTGGAATTGAGTTCCAAATACGGACAACTTTAACAAAGTAAAAGTTTTCATATATGGAATATCTATGACGTAGAATAGAGATGTGTAAATTCCTTGAAGATTGCATGAAATTAGTTCGTCACTGAGATATAATTGCCTTTTGTTGTAAATTAGCTTGTGTAAAAAGATAATTTGTTTGCGGATGAGCATCGTATTTAAGGAGCAACCGGACAAAGCAAACCGAACAGGTGAGATGTGGTCATAACGTCTCATCCCAAATATAAATCTCGTGCAGTCATTAAAAGCTACATTAAACTTTCGAGCGCATGTGGAATCTAAATGCGGAAATACTAAAAAATTCGCTGTAAAATAAGGTTGGAGTAATATTTTTACAAGCCTCATACGCATAGATCTGTGCAGTACATCAGCAGACAACCACAGCCGTCGAAGTCCCATGTAAATTTTAGCAACGGTACTATTGACTTGGTCACAGCAACTCATTGAAGTATTAAGGAGAACTCCAAGGCTCTTAACCGTATTGACATACGTTAAATTGTCAGAGTTCAAAGCAATAGGGGGAGTATCGGTTGTGTCCAAGCTCTGCCTATATATTGCCATTGTGATTTAGTGGGGTTTAATACTAAGAGATTGTCTTCTGCCCAACTAACAACTCTATGCAGATCCGAGTTTATGCGGTCGACACAATCTTCTATCAGACCTATACCCGACTGAAGTATAATTGTACATCATCGGCATAAAGATGTATATTACAATACTTAATGTTTTCATAGAGGTCATTAATATAAAAACTGAAAAGAAGTGGACCAAGTATGGAACCCTGCGGTACCCCCGAAGACAATGGCAGTAAGCTTGACAGATGGTCAGCAATACTCACTTGTTGATATCTCTCAGTAAGAAAGTTGGGTATTAAAAGTACGGCCGAGGATGCAAAATTGAAATGAATGCAAAGTTTCCACAAAAGCCCAATGTGGTGTACGCTGCCAAAAGCCTTGGAGAAATCCAGTAGAGTTAAGACAGTCAACCAGTTTTTATCCAGACATTTACGGATATCGGTAGTTACTTTCAAAAGAGGAGTCTCACAGCTATGAGAAGGCCGAAAACCTGACTGCCAATGGGTTAGGAGATTGTTGGTGTCTAAGTGCTCCAGGACTTGCGAGTACAGTAACTTCTCGAGTTCCTTGGACAGAAAACATAAGATGCTTATTAGTCTATAGTCATTTGGGCTTGCGGGGGACTTTGATTTAGCTATATGTAACACATTCGCAGTTTTGCATGATGCAGGAAACTCGGAGGTAGTGAGACAAGTGTTGAAAATGTTAAGAATGGGAGAAACAATCAACGGAAGAATAAGCTTAAGAAATTTAGGGGAAATTTTTTCCGGACCGGTCGCATCCTCCATTCTGATCTGCCGATCTTCCAATTTCTGCAGATAACACATCGGATGCCGGGGCTAGATAATGCGAAGAGGTGAAATGAGCATTTAATGCCTCCGGAGTAAGGTCACAACTCAGTTTTCCTTTAGAAAAAACACCTGCATTTTTTTCCATAGCTCCTTCGAAGACAGATTACAGTCAAACTTCGAACTGTAATATCTACGCTTTGCAGCACGAATCCTGGAATTAACTTTATTTCTTATCGCTCTAAAGCAATTGTGACTATCCGTAGTCCTAAGACGTAAGTATCTTCGATACGGATACTCACGCTCAGTTATTAAGACTTTGATTTCACGAGAGAACCACGGGCAGTCGCCCAGCTTAATAGTTCGATTTCTTAAGGGAATATATTTGTCAAACAGATAAATAATTCTTTCACGAAAAATTTTGACTTTGTCATCCACTAGAGGAAGTCGGTATAGATTGTCCCATGATAACGACGCACATTCACTGAGTGAGGTTGAGGTGTCAGAATTCTTAAAATCTCTAAAAATATTAGCTTCTGAGGAGTATCTGAACTGACAGAAAAATCATAAATTAAAAATAGCATGTCATGGTCAAATAACGAGGTCGACTCGAGTTGATTGTGGAAAAGCGCTTTTTCAAGTTCGGGAACAAGGAATAAGTCGAGTAAGGATGGATTAGGAGTGTTGTGATAAGTAGAGAGATGCTTTCATTAATTGTGTGAATTCCACTGTTCTAGTGGTTGAGCCAAGAACATTCACGTTGTAGTCACCGCCTAATATCGTCAATGTCGTAGAAAAAAAAAATAGCTACAATAATTCGCGATAGTACTCCGCTGTGAGAAGTGATCCTGACAAGACATTCAAGTAAAGTTACGGACGTCTAATTAAGCAATGTGCATTAACGAGGCTCTTAAAGGAATTGATAGTATGTGCATGCTGGATACTAGATGGGAAAGCATTCCAAGAGCGCGCAGTCTGGTCAAGATAAGAGTCCTCCATGACTATCCTAGTAAAACGAGGAAAAATAACCTTCCTGTATTGCTGTGTCTAAGAATATGGTTCATTATATTTTCGCAGGTTAAAGTAGAACACTAACGCTCTTTTCTTGAGTTATATAGTAAGAGGGCACCCCACCTGCTGATTCGCAGGAAAACGATTATATCTGCTGTTTTTACCACAAATGTACCAAACCAATTTGCGAGTAATTTACCATCCTCATCTAGGTGTGATATAATTAATTATTGAATTTTTTTCAATGTTTTGGGAAATGACAATATTGTTTATTTGGTAATAATATGTTGGTGAAGATCTTAATTTGGCAATCATCCTTTTGAGAAATGACAAGTTTTGGAAAACAAAACTTTGGGAAAGCATACTTTTGAACAATCATCTTTAGACCAAAGTTCTGTTTGGGAAAATGAATTAGGTGAAATGCGATGCTCCTGGGAAAATAATGTGATGGTCATATAATATTTACGTACCACTGGTAAAAGGTATAAGAATACTAAGGAAAATATATCACTAATTATTTCATGTTCATTAATTAGTGTAGTTAATTTTACATTCCCATCACTTTTTCCAATTACAAGATAAGCTGTGGAATCATCTTTAGAATTTTTTTCTTCGTTCTCCCCGATACTAAAACATTGACTTGCAGTTTTGTGATTACTTATATCTGTCATACCATCTTTCTACTATCTACTTTCGCATCCTGTCCATTATTTTAAAAACCCGAATCATCTACACACACGCTGTTTTTTGTGCAATAATTTTTAAATTTATATTTACAAAACATTAGATTAAGTAGGTACCAATGTACAGTTTCAAGTATACCTAAGTGCAAGCACCATAAAAATTTTGTATCAAATGTAAATTTATACTTCGCAGCTGCTACTACATTTTATATTTGTTAACGAAATTTCATAGTAAGTAAATCCAGCCTTGTATGCATTTTCTATGCGACACTCATCCATTGATACGCATAAGAGAAGGTCTCTTAGATTTGCCAACGTAATCTGTCAATTAGATCTATTATACCTTAATACGTTAGACACACAATGCTCCTAATGAATTATTAACTAATGACTCATTAGCTGCTAATTATATATTAGGCAACTGCAGACACACAGCCATTTCTTTAATTAAGTTGTACTGTCAAACTGCTCTTGACATACTTGTGACAGCGGAGAAGCGAAATGGAACGAATCGACGCGATACACTTCAATTTAATGATTTGGAAATGAAAATCATTATATCAAACAATATTATTTTTGCATATCTTCTTATTATTTTTCAAATGAGCAGTTGCACTGTGGAGCTCCAGATTTATATTATTTACAAAATATTTTGAATTTTAGTATATTTTACTTCTGCTCTAACGAAGGAAAAAAAAACACTTGATTCGTGTACATCATTATGTATGATCTGATTAGCGAGTCATAATTATGAGTACCTACTCTGTGACACACCGCATCTTAATCAATAAAAGCGATAGCGTTGTGTCTAAGGTATAAGATTAATAATTCCGGACAACTATTTCTGTTCGACTGTTCACATGGGATATGAACTCCTACTATACATAATATGTACAAGTTTGTTTAGCCACCTTTAACAACATTTGTGCTGCAGCATACATATTTTGAGAGAAATCGCGACTTTCATGAAGTATCCAAACCAAAATCGATATTCGATGCATTTCACACAATTAGAAAAAAAAAAAATCAAAATCTAAAGTCTAATAGTATATGAAAATGTATATGTGAACAATATATGTACATACGATCACAATAAAAAATGTCTCACTTATGCACTCTCAGCAAGCCATTAGCAAATCGATTAAATCAATTAGTGTAAAGCAAGAATTCACATGTGAATAAAAGATGAAAATTGTTTGAGGTTATCCAGCCATAAAAAAAAACACTATAATGCCATGCCTTATATGATTTTTTAATAAACGCACAGCGGGAACCACACCTTTGTTATTTTTGTTGTATTCTACAATATGCTACCTTTTGGTGGATAAGAATGTAAATCAAAAGCCAATCGAGTGCAGTAATTGATTTTAATTTTTTACGTTTTTGTTTTTTTTTGTACATATTTTCAGAATGTTCCAACGTAAAAGGCACAATCGTAATAAATTACAAGTTTTTCAGTTATTATTGTTAACAATACTGCTGAATAAGAAAACCAGTTCTGTGAAGGAAAATGCATTTCAGTTCAGATAGTTTTCAATGAGTGCTTTATTTTAAGTAAATCTTGTGATCTAGCTAGGTAACAATAAGTATTATGAATTTTTCTATCCATCATGCTCCTGCCACATTTAAGAATTATCTATTGAGAAATCTTGCTTTACGTTACTGATTATTTTCTTTATCAAATACATGATCCAATCTCAATAATTTAAAAAAAATTTCGAATACCAAATAAATGCAAGGCACGTGATAATCAAGTATTGTTTTTTGTCGGAATTGACAGCACAATTTAAGTTCACATTTACTACCATAAGTTTCCTGACACTTATGGTAGTAAATGGAAAACGGAAAACTCAAATAATATGTTGAAACGATTGCACCAATTTGTCTGCAATAATTTCCATCTGTATCGCAGGACAAGAATTCTAATTTCATACCTAATTAACTTTCAACAAAAGAAGAACGAAACTGGTAATGGTCGGTTTGGGAAAGAAGGTACGAGTTTCGATCTATTCCCAACGGAATGTCCCATAGATGAAATTCTTCCGCTAATCGAACATATTGCTGTATAAACATTTCCATAACCACTTCACATATTCCAAAAACATTTTTGTAACTCCATCAAGTTAAGTAACTTACTGCATATATTCTTAATTATTTTAAAAACTGCACGGGCTGCTATTACAAAATTTTCAACCAAACTAAGTTTTTTATTGCACCTTATACCTTCTATTTGGACACACTATTTCACAGCACGTGAAAGGTGTGGTCAATCGAACTAAAAGTGCAACTTTACGAATTTCAGAGATATTTAAACAGCACAACTCGCCAAGAGCACCATACCTTCATTCACATGGGCTCCAACTTAAGCTCTTAACTAGTGCGTGCAGTTAAATTGAGAAATTTTAATACTTGCATACATATATATGTATATAAATATATATTTTTGTTTGTTTGTATTATTAAGCCAAGCTCATACGATACCATATAATGCAAAGCACAGCATGGCAGGAAGGATATAAGGAAAGAATTAGGGAACGTGAGGAGGGTGGCAGAGGTACTTATGTATGTCACCCTTAAACTTTCGCAGATTGTATCCCAGAAGAAAGATAGAAAATGGTAAACTGTTCCACATTCGCATAATTTGGGATAAAAAAGAATCACGAAAATTTACTGTACGGCCACAAGTAATTTGAAGTGCACGGTTTTCAGCGCGAGTATTGTGAGCAGGAATTATTCTACAACAAGGGCGCATACAGCGAGGGGAGCTCGAATAAATCAAAATTTATACGCTTAAAATTTATACTCTAATAAAATAAAATAGAAAATATAAAAAAATAACTTTTTAAAAAAAGATTGCTTCTAAATACGCATTTTAAAAATAGAAAATAATTTCTCCCTTCACTTAATGAATACATCATAAAAATTCTCTGAAGTGTCCCTTCCTTTTGCGTTTAATTAAATTTTTAAATTATATTACATTTATGGATAAATTTTAAAATTCTCAAGGCATACAAAGAAAGCGAAGTCTTGGCTTGGAATTTTAATACTCCAGTGAATAACAGTTTCATAATATTTATCAAAAAATTAATATTAAATATCTTTTGTGCTATATCTTCAGTTGACAATTGGTTTGCCGTATACATTATTTTAACGAATTTTAAACTAATATTCAATACAAAGGTTGACAACAATGCTCTTTTCATATATGTAATCAGCTTGTTCCTACCTGTCCTGGATTTTGAGATATTTAGTGTGAGTTTTTACGTATATCACCTAAAGAGATAGTAATAACCATATTGTTTTGAAGTATATGGCATTTTTCGGCGTATAAGGCATTGAACATATGAAAATATCGGCTTTTTTTGGAAAAGAATTGGTTTACCTTATGTCAGGTACACATGCCTGAAATTTCTTTGATAGTGAGAAAATTACTCACTGTGCACAAACAAGCTATTACCTCAAATTGGATTAAATTCAGCTATGGCAATTGTTCAAGAATTACTTTGTTTTCTATGAATTCGTACAAGGAAAGATGTTACACCTTGGCTTCAAGGGCTGATCCGGACACTTGACCTAGGGGGGGGGGGGAGCTATAGGATGAGTCAAATAATGGTAGTGCGGCAAATGATATAGACAGCGCTGTAATAAAATTACTTCGACATATAGAATTCGTTACGTTTTGTAGTAATTTCTGCATTCTTTAAAACAAAACAGAGTTATCGCGACAGCCCTACTTCAATTCTTGTCAGTAAACTGTCACATTAAATCAGCCATACAAAAAATTTCTGGTCACTCTCAAATTAAGGAAGTGGACTGAGTGTATAGCGTGATTGATAGGCATTTGAAGAGAGTAGAGTCGAGATACACAGTCTCCTATCAATTTCGAATAATTAAAATTAAGACTGATTCAAATGAGACCTAATGATTGCCTTGCATATTCGAGTTAAGCTGATAGACTGAATTCCCACAATGTGCATTTCAGTAATATTAAATTTCTATTTTTACAATATAATCCAATTTATCTCTTTACTGTCCAATATAAAATATCCTCACGAGAATTTAAGTATAAAAAACAACCAAGGAAATAATAGCAACTCCAAAGAATTTATTAGCTGTGAATCCAATTAATGTTAAACAAGATAAAATTAATGATATCAAGTTTTTATTACCATTTTTGCAAGAGGTTAAACAACGTTATAAGACTGCGCTTGAAATAAAGTAAACATTTAGTTTTTTCAGGTTATCGAAAATTGAATTGAATTTATGATTTTTTTACTATTGTTTTTGTCAAGAGTTGATTATTTTGTTACCTTTTTTAAATAAATATTTTAAACCCGATTAAAAAACATATTATTTTTTAATTTCTAAGAAGGTTATTTAGTCAATTAGGTACTTGTAATTTAATTCAAGTCTACTGGGAAAATCGATTAATTCAGAACGAAGTACAAGCCTATGTAGATGAGAGAAAAATGAAAAAAAAACAAAATTCATCGAAATCTTATAGTAAAAACCCGCAAAACAGTCGATGAGAAATAATCCGACGATGATTTTTTGGATTTTTCCTATCAGAATGCGTTGAATTTTGTTTCATCTTTCTACCATTTATATAGTTTTGTACTCATGATTTCAAAATCTGATAGAATCAAATTCCCCGATAAACCTGATTATGTACACATTTTTTGCCGTACGTGTATAACGCAAAAGGCATACTTATTTATTTTTTCCCGGACGGGAATCGAACATACACTTGTTAGAATCGGTCAATGATGAATAAAGAAGAATTTTTAAGGACTTTTATTTTAACGATTCTAAATCAAATTTATAAATACAAGAAGAAAAAGGTCCCGGTTTCAAACCCCGGACGAGGCGGTTGTTTTTTCTGTTTGTATTTATGAATTTGATTTAGAATCGTTAAAAATAAAAGTTCTTAAAACTTCTTCTTTATCCATTAAAAGGCATACATTTTTAAACACTTATAACTAAGATTTATATTTTTTATAAGTTTTAAATAACGCAATTAAAGTAGCCGCTGAGGATAAAGACCTTTAGCCGTCCATGTTTAATTGGATAGATTCCATGCTTAAGAGCAAGAGAATAACTCTAGTTAACTGTTCAGTCAGGATCACCACAGCTAAACTTTGCCCACAAAGAGGAGTCGTTTACTGAAGGCTCCACTTCTTGGTAATATGAAATTAATATCTTCACATGAAGTAAAATTTCTGGGGGTCAATCTCGATAAGAAACATACATGAAATTCGTATCTGCCCAGAGTAATGGAAAGATCTGTAGGATCTCTTTATATGTGTCGCCACTTTATTGGCATGGAGTCTGAAGTCAAGAATGATGTATGTATACCAGGGTTGTTAGACCCATGGTCACCTATGTAGTCCTCGCATGGCGGCCAAAACTAATCAAAAGAAACCGAGCCTCGTCTTAAAAAAACAAGGCCGTCTACAATAGCGTTCCGTTTCCGTTTCCTTCCAAATAGCATCGACGGTGTGGTATACAGACGATTCAGAAACGCACAGTAAAGTCGAATTGGGTATACATGGCCCCAGACGCCATATCTCAAACACTCTGGGCTCTATCCTTACCGTTTTCCAAGTTAAACAAAGTTATATTCATTTGGGTACCGAGGCATGAGAGCCAGAAAAGCAATAAATTGTCAGAAGAGGGTCCGAAACTTCTTTATCTGACCAAAGCTATTTTGTGGCACTTTAAAGTGTTTCATGAGAGCTACCCTAAATAGATGGGATAACAAACAAAACTCCATTTATTGGGAAGTACTGTCAGGCAAAAAGGTTATCGATACCTCTGGCGGAAAAGCAACAGCTTCTACTCCTTACGAGAATAGAGCTTAAAATGGTCACAGAGTTCTTCTCAAGCCACTTCTCTTTGCAGTATCACCTAAGCAAAATGGGTTTGGTTGCCACTTCATCTTGCCACTTCTATTAGGATGTTCATAAAACCTCAGAGCACCTGCTCTGAAATTGTGAAGCATTGGCCACACGGAGATTACTCCTCCTCGAACATGCTTCTCCTCCACCAAACCACGTATGAAATCTCAATTCCAGAATGGTTCCGAACTGCAGACCACTAGTGTGCTATTGTCTCATAGAATTACAAGAACTACATACATTGAATAGTGCTTCATTTTAATACGAATTGGGTGACCAATGGCTAAATATAACTTACTTGGGCTCTACATCCGGTATTAGTAAGAAAGCTACTCTGATGTAATCGTGTGCTTTTGGAGAAAATAGAAATGAGTATAAAATTATCTTTTAAACAAACTTATTTCTCTTTTTAAATTATTATAAAACAAATTCCACCAAATCCAATCAATCTTTGCAAAAATCTCCCAAATCTTCTGATTTATTTATCGAATTTGTCACGAACTCCAAAGGTGAACACTTACTTTCATCGAGATTGATTAGAAAATGTGAAAAATGCCTTAGTTTGCTTCTTTGGTGATCAAATCAACCAGAGCGCCGGTACTCTGAGACTTATTCAATTGTGGAACCGCATGAGCGATTAGCAGTTATGTGGAGATTATTGCAATGTTACGTGCGGTTACTGAACCACCAAGTCTAGGAAATTGGGAATTTATTACGTTTTCCCCAGACATGGGCGAAAGTACAGAAAAAATTTGGATTTGATATGATACCCATTGAATAATATATTTATGTACACTTCCGAATTTTCATGCTTTTGAGAAAACTGTTTTCCGCGAAAGTGAAATCCTTAATATTTTGCAATAGTTTTACTAATCGTAACGAAATTTTATATTGACTATTTTACTCTCGGAAATTGTTTTATGTTATAAGTTAACTTCATTGTTAAATGCTTGATTGAGACATTTTAATTAACATTCAACCAAATTCAATGCAATGCGACAGCTCGAGGTTCAATAATAAATCAATATCAGAAATGTATATGAGTTCGACATCTGTGGTGAGTTAGCCAATAATTAACTTAACGTGATTTGTCAGTGTTACAAAAATAATTTTAAATAGATTTTGAAATAGTGAAAAAAACAACACATACATATGTATTCATTCATAGATTACATATACGCAATTAAACACTATTGCATTATAGTAGGCATAAGTATGAGGAAGAAAGAAACGAAGAGCTATATGACTAAAAACAAAACAATTCTTATTTGGTTATATTAATTATTAAAATTAAACCAACTGAACTTAAATAAGAGCATAGCTCACCAAATTCCGAACTCAAATTTGTGTGGTGATAACCCAGCGGGGGAAAATGCTATTACCTGTTTACTGTTAACATTACCTTGAAGGCATTAGTAATGAGTACATCAACTTACCTTACGTTTACCTGGTTTAGGAAGGTAGGCGTAATGTAGTGATGCGTCGTATTTTTGAGCATGGTATGTACCTTTCAGGGAATAATTAGAGATATCTTCATTCATGTTGTAATCGAAAAGAGATAAAAGTTTGTGTTGCTATATTTGCAGGGTGTGTGAAGATGGAATATATTTTGATTTTTGCATTAGTTTAGAAGAAGTGAATTATTTGCAGCTAAATACGAAATGCGAATAAGTGAAGACGTGTTTACTTTCTTAGAAACCAGGAAAAGTTCTTCTCACTACACCTCACTCAAAACAGGAAGTGTGCTTCCATCCACCTTCTCGAGAGTATAAATTGAATGGTTCCTTCCATCCTTCCGCAAAATCCATGCTTATTGGTTCTTTTCGCTATTCTAAATTAGCAGAATGAATGCTTCAACTAAATTTAAAAGGATTACTCTTTTCATCTTCCATAAAATTTAAAACTAATGCGTCTTTTCAACTTTCAAAATATTAATAAGGAATGTTTCCTTTCACCTTCCAATGAATTAATAAGTAGACGAAGATTGGCACCCTTCCTACACGGGGCACATACGTATAGTAGGCTCACTTAAAACCCATGCAGAATAGATATGCCCTGTATTAGTGTGTGCATAGTTCTTGACGACAGTGCGCCCGCAATAAGCGCAGCAGCAAGACCAATCTTGGTTCGACAGTGCTTGGGTAATTTTTGAGGCCAGCCATTCCCTTTAACTCGTACACGAATTTGTCTATTTATATATTTCTTTACTATTTTCGACACTCTCGTAGACCCTTTCGTCATCACAGCGAGCTCAAATTTGGTACACAGGTTCATGTCGCGTGACAATTGAATCTGTCAAAATTTGAACCACCCGGAAATCGGGAAAAATCTGTTGAAAATTTGGTACAAATTTGATTAGTGATAAATCCGTTTCAGGAAAAATGCAGAGTTTTCCGATTTTTCCGAAAATTTTCCGGAATTTTCCGACTTTTCTGGAAAATTTTCCGATAAAAAAGTTTTCTAAATTATGCAGGATCAAGTTCCCTATCAACTGGCATCATTACTTTCTCTCCGATAATGGTGAAAACTTGCAGAAAAAATCGAGGAAAATTCATGTAAAACGCTTTTCCTGAGTTTTTCCGACCAAGGAAGCGTTTGAGCGTTTTACAACCTAAGACAAAGTTGTAGAGAGAAATGATTTGCATAAAGTTGCTTTTGTGGAAAATCCGGAAAAGGGGGAAAATCATCGGAAAAATTTTCATCGATATGATTAGTGATAAATCTGTTTCAGGAAAAATTCAGAATTTTCCAATTTAGTTAACCTGAAAAAGGCAGAAAATAAAATAAGTAAAAAACGAGTTTTCAAACAAAACTGAGGCCAAGTCGCATGAAAAAGTAGAAAATAAACTTTTCTTCACACACAGAGATGGACTCAGATTTTATTCGCTGACAATCACCGATATATTTCAGTAAAATCAATCAGAGGTAATAAGTGATTTGATTCATGAAGAAAAAGAATATTCAAGAGAAATGTCCCAATCAAAAAATCTGAGTCCACCTCTGTGTGTGAAGAAAAGTTTATTTTCTACTTTTTCATGAGACTTGGCCTCAGTTTTGTTTGAAAACTCGTTTTTTACTTATTTCATTTACGTAGTTTGCTGGGCTTTAAAACCATCTTACATGTTCGTTACCAACAGAAATATTTGTTTTTGAGTAAGTGACAATTGTAAGTAATATTTTGTAATAGTCCGTTTTAACCTATGTGTGAGAGATTTTATTTATATACATGTGACATACAATTTGTAAGATTGGGGAGGATTCGTTACAAATTATGGGCAGATTCGTGTATGTACGAGTGCACCCCGTAAATATATGGAACTATTTCTTGTTTCTTTTCAGAGGCATGGTGCGAAAATATAAGAAGAAGGGGACAAGAAGCGGTGAAGTGGATGAAGAGGCCAAGGAATCTTATAGAAAATCTGCTAATAAATACGGTATTAAGCCATCAACCTTGAAAAGTCGCATAAAAAAGATTCGAGGTAAAACCTCTAGTGTAGACGAAACACATCGTACATTCAGCTCTAAGTATACATCTAGTCAGGTGTTTTCAGCTGAGGAGGAGTCTCTTTTGAATAAGTACATTGCGGATTGTTCTAAGATGCATTATGGATTAACAATAATACCAGTTAGGAAGCTTGTATATCAGTTTACAAAAAAGAAAAATTTAAAATATCCATAACAATGGTATGATAATGAGATAGCCGGTATCGATTGGATGCATGGCTTCCGAAAACGTAATCCTAACATAAGTTTACGGAAACCTGAGAGCACTGGTGCTGCCAGGTCATTTGCTTTTAATAAAACTGCTGTTTCTGAGTTCTATGAAAACCTTGAGATGCTGTACTGTCGATATAAGTTTACTTTAGATCGAATTTTCAATTTTGATGAATCTGGGATATCGACAGTGCTAAGCACTCCAAAAATCCTAGCAGAAAAAAAGCAAAAACAAATTGGCCAGTTTGTTTCTGCCGAAAGAGGGGAACTCGTTACATTTGATGGCATTATATCTGCAAGTGGAAACACAATTCCTCCGTTATTTATCTTTCCCGAGTTTTTTTTACAAAGGTCCCTCCTTGGCAGGTGCTCCTGAAGGCAGTATGGGCGTTGCTACAAGGAGTGGCTGGATTAATTCTCATATTTTCTTAGGTGTCCTAAAACATATACAAAAACTTACACAACCCAATCATGAAAGTCATATGACATTAGAAACCATCAACTATTGACCCGAAAATGGTATTGTTTATCTGTCATCTCCACCACATACGTCATATCGTTTCCAACCTTTAGACGTTGGGGTATTTAGCCCCTTTAAGTCAAAACTGAAGCCTGCATTTAATGACTGGCATCTTTACAATCCGGGTAAAACTGTTAACATCTATAATATTCCGAAAATTGCTAAAATAGCATACTTTGAAGCATTTACACCAAAAAATATTTTGAGTGGATTCACAAAACCAGGAATATGGCCTTTTAACAAACTGGCTTTCAGTAAAGATGAGTTTGCTCCTGCACAAGTTTACCAATCTCCTGAGTTTCAATCAAGTACCGCAGAGAGCAATGTTTCTCTGGGTCAAATTATGGAGGAAACTACAACAGAAATTTCTATACAATCTCAATGTAATTTACCTCCAATTGTTTCTCCATCATTTAATGATCCTGCATCCTTGGGAGAAACCAGTGCTAAAACTCCACCGCATTTAAAAGCATCTACATCTGAAACAATAATAACACCAGAAATGGTTCGTCCATATCCGAAGATTGTAAGAAAAATACAAACGAAGAAAGATAGATAGCAAGGAAAGTCAAGAATCTACATAGACACTCCTGAAAAAAATAGACTTGAAGAGTTGCAAAATGCAAAGAAATGAAGAAAATCGAACTAGAAAGGAGGATCAAAGCTAAAGAAATTAAGCGTGCTTTGAGTCTTTTCACTGAAACAGGTATCAAAAGACCAAAGAAAAGTCCCAAGAAGACAGAAACAAGGCCGGAAAGATTCGAGCAATAGTAACAGTTTAAATGAGAGTTATACTTCAAATACTGACAACTTTGAAGAGAGTGAAAAGAGATACGAAACGAAAATTGACATTACTCCTGACAATAAAAAGGACAACACTTTTATATTAGTAAAATTTTGAAAAAAAAGGTCTGCATTATATTATGTGGCGCAAGTGGTAAGTCATTACAGCAAGACAGCATATAAGGCCTCATTCTTGAGAAAAAAAAGCAGGTTCGTGGATATTTGTCTTTCCAAATATTATCGATGAAGCGACGGTTTATATTAGTGACCAGGTTTTGATATTACCAAATCCTACATCATCTACGACAGCTAGGACATCTAATATGTTCAATTTTTCAGTAGATCTAACTTCGTATAATGTGTAGGATAAGACATACTTTTATTTCTAACAATACTTTTCAAGCCATGAAGATTGCATTTTTTTTTGTTAAATTTTATATATCACGATGAGGATTATATTTTGTTTTGTTTTTTCTTTAATTTTGGTAATAAATAAATGGTTGGTACCTACTATAATTATTGTGTTTGAAACTGCCCCATAGCGTACTTAGGTACCCCTTATCATGAACGGTAGTGCCCCCTTCATGGTGCACATTTATACATTCTCCATCTTTTAAAAAAAATTGCTCTAGTCAGATTTCAGAAAATTTTAACAACTTATTCTGGTGGTATATATAAGCTAATTACATTTACTATTACCTATATTAAAATTAAATACTATTAAAGAATTTATCATAACTTTATAATGAAAAAAAAAAAAATGTACGAAGGGTCGCGATCTTCCCATAATACTTTTTCTCACCTTCCATGGAATTAATAAGGAAAGTTTTCCTTTCACCTTACTGATCATGCAGAGGTAAGGTGTGCAAGTAGCCACCTTATATACTTTCCTATCGTAGGACATCAATGCATTAAAAGAAATGAATTAGAGCGTATTATTTCCATATCTTTCATAGAATGTTTTCGAAATGTATCCGGAATGCTTTCATTTCCCATTGAGAAAGGCTAACTTAAAGTTTTATTAAAATATTTTAAATGCAAAATTTTAGAGCTGATAAAGAAATCAATGTTACTTAAACATATGATTGTAATTTTCTCGAATATAAATATGATGGTTTAGATTTTATTCTTAAATTACATCTAGTGGTGAGAAATTGGAAAGTCAAACAAATTCTAGGGTGAGAATATGTTAAGTCGAAGTGAATTTTTAGTGAGCTGTTGTGGATTGTTAATTTCCAGCAAATCATATATAGAGAATAGAAGAATTTTAAGAATTTTTATTTTTAACGATTCTAAATCAAATCATAAATACAAGAAGAAAAAACAACTGCCTCCTCGTCCGTGGTTTGAAACCAGGATCTTCCGCTTGCCAGGCGACTGCTCTTACCACTGAGATAACGAGATAGTTGACTTTCCCTCTGGTATTTTTTAATTTGTGCCTAGCTTACAAAGCTACGTTTGCTTTCAACTGGCATTAACCAGTAACGATGAAAGCGCACAAATAAATTATAAAATCGATTTAATTTATTAATAATATTTATAAAAGTTCTTAAAATTCTTTTATTCTCCATCTTTGACCGATTTTAATAAGTCTGCGTTCGATTCCCGTCCGGGAAAAATAGGAAAAATTGGCAAAGGTAAGTAAGTTGTTCATGATTGTTTAAAAGATGTTGATATTATGGAAAAAATATATGAGTACGAATTTCAAGCGTACTATTACCACAGGATAAGCGAGCAATTTTCTGATTAGTCTCTAATTCTCGCTGGCCAAAAGCAAACAAAAGGTTGGACTTAATGCTAGTTTATCCACAGTAAAACATTGTTATTAAAAGTGGCATACATTGAGGAAAATGAAAAAAAAACACCATTAAAACTATTAAATACGGAGTGCAAATTGAAACGTTTGCAATTTACACATGAGCACATGGAATAGTCTGACGGCTACACCAACTATCTTCATAAACTGTGTAAAGAAGTAAAATAATAATAAAGGAAGGCGGCGTCATATTCCGGGGAGCTATATCCCTATTAAAATAACAGCCAGATCGTACCAAAAAAAACTTTTTGGAAAAGCTAAATAATTTTTTGTCCCCTGAGATGAAGGTATCAACAGGATAACAATACATACACGAATCATTAAAATCTGGATTAGTGGTGAAACTATTGACTTAATGACATACCCTCCCTACTGACATCATGGAGAACGTTTGGGGTTGAGTAACCTGAAAAGTCTACGTAAACAGCATACAATATGAAGACAAAAAACCATTAACTGCTTGCTTGGAACGAAATTTTCCTAAATTATCTTAAATTACTGATTCAATGTCTAACAGAATGTACGAAGTTATTTTGAACAAAGCTGGAAGTACACATTATTAAAAAATAAAAATAAATGGTGTTTTTGATAAATTTCGATGTTTTAATCATGAATTTCACACGTGTCCCTATTCTTTTTTGTAGATAATTTAACAGATAAAAATTGTCAGTATATTCAAACAAAGCTGACGAAAGATAATGTTACATCACCAGCGCTCATTTATCATACATAATTCATTCATTTCGGATATTAAGTTTTATACTCCGGAGCCGCGAAAACAAAATAAATTAGGTAAAATAATTTCTGAATCGGCTATCCCTATTCAAGTGATCAGCAGTGTAAGGTTATCAATAAAAGTTTGTAAAATTTCGTCATACGCAAGATGAACGGTTATCGAATGGAAAATGTGGCTCATACATATATCGCGTAAAATAACTTAACTTCTGAAAATGATGTTTTCATGTTGTTTTGATCTCGAAAAGTCGTAACATAAAATGGCCGCCCAGATCACCAGATATAACAGCACCAAATTTCTTTCTTCCGTGGCCATTATAACGAGAAAGTGTATGACAATAAAGCACCAAAAATTGGACAATTTCTTTAAAAAAATATTCAGCCATTAATAACATCAACCCGAAAATCTTTCAACAGAAAATAAGAAGTTATTTGGCCCGATATAGTCTTTAGCGTTAAATCCCAATAAATTATATTTATATAAAAAAATCAATAGCTTTTTCTCTTTCTCTCTTTCTTTATTATTGAAAATCAAATTTTTTGGACATCTTGTACTCGCTTTTCCTATCCGTTTTTCGCTCAACCTCCCCTTTACTAATTTTCTATGCCGATATACACTGTAAAAAATATGCACAATTGTTGTCACAAAGCTTAGGTATTTTATCCTAAGATAATCGCTAAAATGTAGTGAATACTCCCTACATTTTTGGGAATATTCCCTACAGTTTAAGGAATATTCCCTACATTTTAGGGAAAAATACCTAAGCTTTGTGGCAACAATTATGCACATTTTTCACAGTGTACTTTTAACCTTCGTAGTACTGTGGTAAAAACTTACACACAAACCTTGGGGGTATGTTTTTACCCGGATTTCACAAACACAAATGTGATGATCAAGTTTTTTATTAGAATAGTATAAATGAACGAAAGAAAGAAGCAATGGTAGGTGAAATAATTGTATTCACTTTCTTAAATCAATTTGTATAAATATTTAAACTTAATTGTTGTCCAAAACTAATAAAAAATATTAATAATATTCTTTCAACCCTGACACGCTCGGCTAATTTTTTACCTTAAAACGTTCAGTATCCCTGTAATTATGTAAATACAAAGGGTTTTCCAATAAGTGGTGTTATTTTGATATTCAAAGAAAAATGACATTTTTTGAGATAAATGATCGGATCTTTATTTCATTATAAAGAGGAATATATGCCGTTAATAATGGAAAATAACATCAGCCAAATGATCACCAAGACCACGACTACAGGACCATATCCTTTTCATGAAATTTTCCATAACCAAATCGCAAAGTGGCTGCCCTATGTCCTCGATAGCCTCACGAATTCCATCTTTGAGGTCTTGAATCGACGCTGGGCTGTTGGCGTAGACCTTCTCTTTCACGAGGCCCCAAAGGAAGAAGTCGGAAGGTGTTAAGTCACAAGATCTCGGTGGCCAATTGTGATCACCTCTTCCAGAGATAACACTGTCCGGAAGCTTTTCCCGTAAAAGATCAATGGTTTCGTTGCTTGTATGGCACGTAGCGCCGTCTTGTTGAAAGTAAGCGTTGTCCAGATCAATACCATCCAATTCCGGCCATAAAAAGTCATTAATCATCTGTCAATAGCGCAATCCATTCACCGTAACTGTTGCTTCAGCCTCATTTTCGAAAAAGTAAGGTCCAATGACCCCGCGGGACCATAAACCGCACCAAACAGTTACACGTTGAGGATAGAGAGGCTTTTCAACAATAACTCTTCGGTTTTCCGAGCCCCAGATGCGACAATTTTGCTTGTTGACGAAGCCATCGAGGTGGAAATGGGCCTCATCACTCAAGATGAGTTATCGATGGAATTCCGGATCATTTTCATGCATTTCAAGGACCCAATCAGCAAACACTCGACGTTGTTGATGATCGGCCGGCTTGAGTTCTTGTGTTAACTGAACTTTATAAGCCTTAAGACCCAAATCTTTTTGCAAAATACGGTGTACTGACGTTTGTGGAATGTCTAATTCCAAAGAACGACGAGGAATGGACAAACCTGGGTTTTCTTCAACACTTTCGGCTACAGCAGCAATATTCTCGGCTATTCTTGAGCTACGTGCACGGGTTTTATTCTTCACATCACTAACTTGTCCCGACAGCTCGAATTTTTCGACCAATTTCTGTATTGCGGTCCGACAAGGTGCTTCACGACGACCCAAAAATGTTCGAGTTTTACGAACCGTCTCTGCCACATTTTCACCATTTTATAGTGAATTTTAATAATTTCAATGCGTTGTTGAATCGTGTATCGTTCCATTTTTATTAATGGCGTAGTTTCTACTTGTCAAATGTCAAAAAATGACAGCTCCAAAATACCGAAATAGCGGGCTAATTAAAATAACACCTCTTATTGGAAAACCCTCTATTTTATATAAATAAATTCCCAAAAATATATGTAATGAAGACACAGAAAACATTACGTTTTTCTAGTTTTCTTCAGAATGAACATGTATATGTGCACCTTTTATATGTGGGTATTGGGAATTAGTGTTGCCAGTTGACTGTAATTTGAGAAAATAATTAGTGAGTGCAACAACTCCGATTTATTTATATTATGCAGATTATGATGTTATTAATAGGCTGAAAATGGTTTATAGAAAGTGAATTAAAAGTAAAATACGTATATATGAATTATGTATTTTGGAATTCATCAAAGGTAATAGGAATATATAACATGAAAATAGAAGAAGAACATAAAAAAGAAAGATTTATTTAAAACAGTCCTCGCATTTGACTATTCTGATGCTGTGTTCAGCGTACATTAGCATTTGGCATTTCATGCAGACTTTCTTTGTTGTCCGTTTTCGCTTATAGAATTGATAGCAAATACTACAAGATAGTCAACAGGCACATCTTTGTCTGAAGGCATCAATACTGCAACCCAGTACACCCTCCATTGGATTTTTAATTGAAAATACACATATCCACGCTTGTGATAATTTTGTACGTTTTTCGATTTGCGGCTTAAAAACGTTGATACCAAGTTGTTCTAATAGCATGCACCGGCGGCATTTTCGAGTTGTTAGGCCGGAAGAGTGGTTGTTTCTTTCAATACTTAATATAGGTTGCCAAAGCTGCAATGTCCAGGAAATTAAAAAATAAAACTAACTGACAACGATTTACTTTCCGCTTGTACTTCGTCAGCATTTGGTTCATTTTGTCAACTCCACTTTTGGTTGTTTTCATTATAATAGAGGATAATCGACGGCTTATCCATTGTGCCAGAAATGTTTGTATCGTAGTGCATGGTTGACATGGTTTCCACTGCATTTTTGTTTTTTGATTTTAATGGCATATATTGGGTGAATCTGGCTCAACCTCTGAAAGGAAATAGCTGTTCATCAACTGTGATTTTTTCAAATGGCCTGTAAAACTTGCTCAGATTTGCGCTCAACATATTGAAAATATTCGATATAGGAGCGTATTTGTCAGTCGCTAGCCGTGCTTCTCGAGTTTCCCCATTGTCGTATCGATTAAATCGATTAATCTCCTTGAGTCGATTCAAAGACATGGTTGATTATCAGAAGATATTCCATAGTTAAGTGAATGGTTCATAGTTAGAGTGATGGCAGCCTTGATAAATTAAAAAACTCTACTTCGGACAATTTCTAATGTCCAAGAACATCCAGCTTTGTCAGGATTTTCGCGATTGTGTAGCGACAGATGATTTTTCGAATGAGTTGGCTCATGAAACAATCACACATTTGCACTGGGTTCATATTTTTCGTTGACGATACCGGTCCTATTTGAGTCGACCGCAAAATGTGCTCAAACTCGATGTACTTGTACTTGTGCTTCAATTAGTTCGATAACGTCCAATGAAAAATTGTTCAGGATCATACGATTCTATTTTGCTGCCCGAATATTCATCCGCACTGATCTCATCCAATTGAGTATCTTCAACCCTTACCTCTATATCACTAGTTTCTTTATCAGATGCTTCGTCAGATTGGTACCATTTGGAACAGTTTTGCTCATGATCAGTCGCTACAAGTTCTGCAACTGAAATATTGACAATCAACGATGTCTCGACCTGATGTAGAGAAGGCCGTAATATTTTCTTAGAAATTTACTAGAAATTTTTATCTTAGAATTTTTATGCATTATCGGACAAGATCTAACAATTTTTATGAGCATAGACGTGTATAGAGCAATAATTATTCATTTGTTCTTAGAAATTTACAGAAAATGTTTCGGTAGAATTTCTACTCAGTCTGGTGGCAGATTGGAGTTATTATCAAATATAATAGGTCTGTCTGTTTACTTTTGAGTACAAATCTTTGCGCAAAAATCAAGTAAAAACCTTTATGCGGTAGAGGGGATAAATCAAGAAAAGTTACCAGACACTTTTCGAGTAAATTTTGTTTAGCTTGTCATGTGTCAAAAATTTGGCTGCTACCTTTCCGTCTGAAACAGAAAACAATTAATTAATTTGAAATACGTTTTAAAAAACCCACCCTCTTTAATATTTTTTTTTTTAATTTCGACTCTTTAGATTATCACTTTACATTCTTTCGATAACCCAACAAACGGCTTAACCTAAAATTTAATACTTTTGACAGTCAGCTGATTGCATATCAAAGTTACACATCCTCTTGATCATGAGTAAAAATGTGCAACTTTGTGGAAGAGGGGAAACGTATAAATTTACTCGATTTTTACTAGTTAAAAGTAAACAGACGGTTTGTGAGTAAAAATGCGTAAAAGTTTTTACACCGAGTAAAAACTTTCGAGTAAACAGACAGACCTAATATGTATCATTATCTGCCTCCAATAATGCTTATAAATTCTAAAGAAAAAATTTCAGTAAGTTTCTAAGAAAAAAATGAGGGCTTGCCTACACCAGGTCGAGGCATCCTTGATTTTATATTGAAGAGAGGCATTGCTGTTTACCCTTTGGTTACGTCTGCCATAGTACAACTAATACAACTAAGTCACTTCATTTCGCAATGACTAGATAGTTCTATGCATAAGCATAATACGTCAATGCTTTCCTCATATCTCACGTATAGAACATTTTATTCAATGAACTTCAAAGGATTAGAGGAACTGCAACATTCAAACTCCATTTTTTATTTAACTTTATTAACTTGAAAATATATGTTAAATTCATAATTCATGTGGTATATATTAAAGAATAATATCTTGTGTACCTACTCTTCTAACAATCAATTAGAATATTACTTTTCATGGGAAGCCGTTTCAAATATGGTTTCCAATTTTTCTTACTGAATGTATGTACATAATTAATTATAAATTAATTATAAATATAAGTAGTAGCATATCACTGAAAAAAATTATCTGCTCGTATGTCTTAGAATTATATTATTTTTTTAAAAAAAAGAAAAGCATAACAATCATCAATAAGATCCACCAGCATAATTGCTAACAAAACTTTTTTTCTTTTTCTTGCAGGTAAGAGTACCACTGAATCTTGTTAAAATGCCCACGTCTTACGTAAGTATTTAAAAACACGAAAATAAAAGAAAAACTTTTACTTATTATCTTATATTTATCTTAGATTTAGGCCACTCGAAGTGGTTTCATAAACTGTATAATTTCAGCAACAAAACATTTCAAACCATATTTCGAATAGAATTCCCTGTTATTTCCAAGGAGTAAATTTTATCAATGGTTTCTTTTTTTTTAAGGAGAAAGGCTATTGAATTTTGATGGGTAGCCAAATGGGAAGAGTTTTCGATTTCACTAATCAATTTTGCTTTACCGTTCAGCATTAAAATTCAATTAAATTCACACCTTTCATAATCTTATCTGTTTTATAAATTACCGCTAATCTAATCATCAAATCATGGCGATGATATTAAGTAACTTGCTTTGCTTAAGGTTACCTCATGATTGTTTGACCATTAATAATGCCATCGGCTACGGCTGATTAATTTTGAATTGCTCCAAGAATTCGTGTCAACTTAAATCAGGTTGAAGTTTGTGTAATTAAATGTGAGAAGAAATTGATTTATTTCTCCAATGTATACACTACTACTCTACTACTAGGTACATTCTAGATCAGGTTAAATTTGCAATATTTATTAGGAAATTTCGTCGCTAATTAATTTTGGGCAGGATGTAAAAAAAATTTTTTTATTGATTTTTGAATTTATCAATTAATTAAATCAATTGACATGACAATGATATGTCGAAATTCCGTAATTATATCAGTTGTTCTTAATTGAATTTTTAAGCTTACAACTTACTTATAAGATTACGCAATGTTTTCGGTTTATATAGAGTAATAGTTGCAGGTAATTGAAAAACATTTTGGAAAGTTAGTAAAAATGGCATAAGCATGACTATGACTTCAGTTAAGAATTCATTTTGGCAAATTGAGTGAAATGGATCAAAATTAAATTATTTACTAAAGCAAGTAAAGGTAAAAAATTTCTGCAATTATCATCTTCGTCAATCACCTTAAATTCCTCTTTTTTAATTGAATTGAATGCTATAGGCTATAGCAGTTTGCCTTATTAACTTCAATTATTTTATAAAAAGATAATTTACATAATTCCCATAATATAAAATATCAATTGTACTCGTAGATATAAAGAATATCTTGATATTTATGAAATACTATGCTAGATTTAGAGAAGAAATATATAAAAAACATCTTGGTCTTGTAATATCCCTTTCATTTTAACTCGTTTGTATAATTTATCATGCATTTTAAAGTTTTTTTTTTTTTGTTTATAAAAATGTCAGAGCTTATGGTCTAAAATTGAGAATTTGCAATTAGTTTTTTTTTTTATTATTTCGATGTTATTTGCTTTACCGTAAACAGTGAATAAATTATCCATATTACGACGCTTTCACTGATTATGCAAGAACTTACTTTTAATGATCGAAGAGCGAATTGTTTGGAAAACCACGTAATATTATTTGGAATAAAAAAGTGTTTTTTTTTCATGACAATATTCCAATTGAAAGTGATGAATTTTGGTGTTCATAATGTACCTGTCATGACTAATTCATTATGCTGAGTATATACTGGCGGACTCAATTACTGAAAATAAGAAAAACAGATTATATTATGTCCCACAATGATTACAGATTTCCAGTTTATGTATTAGCTCTTTTTACTAACAATAAATTAGGTTTATGCAGTTCAATAAGATAACAATAAAAAAGTACAAAATTAATTAGTTTCATGTAAAAAAAACTTAATATGTATTTTGTAATTATTTGAGGAAAGCCCCTTGATGTGAAATACTCTATTACCTTAATAGCGCAAAAGTATTGAAAATGTATTTCAGGAGGCCTGAACCGAAGCGTTCCAGCTCCAGTGAAATAGGATAGGCAGTTAGGAAAAAATTCAGGGGTAAACACTAACACATATAACCACTGTCGCGTTTTTACGTACATGATTTATTTGCGTATGCAAGAGCCGGACAGGTAACACTACCAAACTGAAATACCCTCACTTTCAGGAAGGCATCATCCGTTTTTCATTACTTTTATGCTGTAGTCTTTGGTGGCTGTATTCGGTACTTCTAAACCAATGAAGAGAAGCACAATATTCAGAAATATTTCAGTAGTTTTGAAGTAGTGAAGAGAACCACAATATTCGGGCATATTTCAGTAATTTTGAATTAATGAAGGGAATCACACCATTCAAGCATAATTCAGAAGATAGATTTTTTCTTTTCTTTTAATATATTTAATATATATAATACTTTAATAATTAAATTTAATAAGTTAAGAACCCTAGTTGTAGTCTTTTCACTGAGTCAATGGCTATAATAAATCTTGTCAATTTATTTTTGTGAAACTTTAAAACGATAGATTGTCTGTAATTGTAAAACTTTTTTTTATTATAATTAAAAATCTGTTTCTCAATTCTTACCAATTTATTACTGATATGTAAAATGTGTGTCACTCAGACGCACTTCCAATGGATTTAACTGGAAAAGAATTCTGAATTTCTTCATGCAATCTACTTCAGTTTACAAGCCCTGAAGAGATTTAAACCAATTAGAATGAGACAAATCTATCAATATACTTTATCTCTCTATGAATACTGAACTAAACCGTTGCTCTCTGTACAGAATTAACCCTAAAAATATGCTAAAATAATGAGCGAAAGGGAATATATCTCGATTTTCGTTTTGTTTTATTTCCTGTACAGAACTTTCCGTAGTGATTCAGTGCATTTTTACGGGCTGAAGTACATGCAGTTTCACCGATAGAATAAAAGAATAATGATTATAGTGGTTAGCCGTGGTTAGTCGTGCTATCAGGGTAGTATTTACGAGTGCCGAATCTAAAAAAAATTTGAGGAGGTGCAAAGATGTTAATTGCCGCCCCTTCTAACAACAATCTTTATTTGGGGGAAATTTTATTACTATGCAGATAACTTATTATATAATACATAACCTGGAACTAAAACTTAAAACACAAATTTGATTTTGAATTAATACTAATTGTTAATAATAAAAAGAATTCGAAATTTAGATCCATTAAAGATAATAATTGTCGCTTGAATCTCAAACTGTTTTAAAATGAGAGGAAAGTCAAAAATCGTATCACAACAAATACAGTTTATTTTATTAACACAAAGAATACAAATTAAAAGTTTTATTATGTTTGAAATTATGTGACGTGCCTAAGTCTGCAGAACGTAGCTATAGCACCCGCTCTACCTCCCATCTTCACGTCGGATGTCGTCTTGTTCAGAGTAGCCATTTTACCCTAGATGTATACTAAATTTGTCATTCCGTTTGTGACGCATAGAAATAGTGATAGTAGAATGAATGGATTGAACACTCATGCATAATATTAAAAGTTGTTTTGATTTTTGCATCTCTCTTTCATTTAGTGTACTGAAATTTTGTATACGGGCTTTTTTTTTTAAAAAAAGTAAAATTAAGTTCAAAAATGGTACAAATCGGGCTACTCCTTCATAGGATTCCCATATAAATATTTCGATTGACACTATATATTTGGGCACTGCCCGAAAACGCGTTCATGTAGAGAACTAAAATTTTGTACATGGTATTTTCATAAAAATTGCAACAAGCTCAAAAATGGAATAAAACTAGCAACCCTTTCTTGGTGTTGCCATGTAAAACTTTGGTTTTTTACTAAATATTTGGACACTACCAGAGAACGCGTCGATGTAGAGAACATTTTCGTAAAATTAGTAAATAAAATTTCAAAAATAAATCCAATCGTGGAATTCTGTCTTTGTGTTGCCATACTGAACTTTCGGCTTTCACCTTATTTAACTTTTATTTTCATCTAGCGAGAGTATAATATTATTTATCTTAGACCAATTATAACTCTTTCTCTTGTTTATTTTAGCAGCTTTTCAATATGAATATTCCCGACTACAACGACTAAAATCTCAAAAGAACTATGGGGTACTGACGTTCAGGTCGAAAGGATTTAGGCGATTTTTACCCAGATTCAAAGGCCTTAATCCGATGGGATTGATGGATGATGGGGACATAGGGTTGCCAGCCACCTTATTACATTTGTAGATTCTTTCAATTCGTTCAAAGGTACAATGTGAGGATTTAGCCGAATTTCTAATATAATTAGCTTGCAAAGGCTTACAGACTTAATATAAAGTAAATTGACTGGTTGTATGTAAGCACAATTTCAAATTAATTATGATGTCAGCAAAGGAGGTTTCAGATTCCGGAAAGAAGTCTGACGTATCGTCTAAAAAAATTTCCAATTCTTCTAATTAGATTTTTTCTCTCTAGTTATGAGTTCACAAGTCCGTCGTATTGCCGCCTCCTTAAAACTAGCGCCCAGGGCAAGTGCAACCGCGTGCCCCCCTGTCATAGATCTGGCCCTGGTATTTACAGTATAAATGGTTCGTCGCTTAAGTCTTTCGTTTTGAATAAGAAAAAACAATTTTAGTAATTTTATATATTTTAGAAATTTATTTTCATCGCTAAGCCTGATCATGTTAATACTAAATAACTACAATTCGTTATGAATTAGCTACCGAGACTTAGTATTATGTACTTAAATGTGGAAAAAATTCTCCATTTCATACTAAGCTCTCTTAAGTAAACGAAAAATATTAAATTATTATTTATTTTAAAGGAAAAATTGTGGTTAATTTTAAAGTAAAATTTATTAACTAACTAACTAGAAGAAAGTTAATATTTGAGGCTAACTTTTAAGCTGTAAAACTCATCCAACCATCAAAATGAATTATTTCGATGCTATTGCGCTAACAGGTGTTCGTGAATTTAATCAAATTGTTGACTTAAGGAAAATAAGACAACGGACGTGTCTTCAAAATAAAATATCTACAATTTATAGTTTCACACGCAAACATGAAAGTTGTAGAGCAATCCATTATCTTGGAAAATGTCAAATCAATCTTGAGTTAATGTTATTTATGAAATTCTAACATTTGCATTAATTTTGCCTTGTAGAATCAAGGAACACCCTGAAAATGAACAATTTGAAGAAAAAGTATCTACTTTAACCATTCAATTGATCTTATTATTTTGGTTGAACTATGCTTGTTTAAGATAATATATACAGTCAAATAATTATGGCCGAAGGGGATTATTCACTTAAGGTGAGATACAGATATGAATTATTCTTGTTATCACATATTCAACCCCAATTGACTAAATTTGTTAATATATTAACACTGTTAGGATTTGCCTATTAAGCATAAAAATCTCTCCAAAAGGACCTTTTGAATTTTATAAAGATCTTTAAGCAATATGTGCATGTTTCGGAGCACATTTTTTAAGTCTAATCAAGGAAAAATTTATTTTATAATTTTATATAAAACATCACTTATACTCCTCAATAGAACTGTTATCCTTTTAATGTTGTTAACAATTTAATTCTAAATCTGAATACACATTCAAATATACATACCTAATTGGTAAAATTAGTAAAATATTAAGAAACTTATGGCTATCAATATTCTTAGTGCCAGGATATAAAAGTCTTAGGAGAGGGTCCCTAGTCATCATCACCGATTTCGTCCAAATTTACAGTATATTTTTGGCTTGAATAGAAATCAAAGTGACGCAATTGGGTACTCCAGATGGCCAAGCGAGACTGAAATAATGCATAATATCCCTGAACCCGGGGTTAAAATCTTTTCGGAAAACTTTGATAACTACCATCGTGCGGGTATATTCGCTACATTTAAGCCTCTTTCTTTTCGTTACAATTATCTACAACCTATTATCCTTCATATCCAAGAAACCAGAAATTATTATCACAATGAGTTTAGGAGCAATTTAGAAAATAATATTGCGAGGTTTGCTAAATTACTTTCAACTTACATTAATTAGCTAATTAGCTACCCTCTCGGAATAATTCTAATCGAGTTTTTTGTGATTTTTTGATACTATTACGAGATTTGTACGACAGCGGGTTACGAGGAGTAACCCTTCGCTGTATATTATTATAAAAATAAATAAAATATAAGAAAAATATATATTTGCCGGAGGTGGGGTATTTAAGTATTTTATATTCTGCCATCTGTGTAGAATATTCGTACACAATCTCATCAAAATCGGATGATAATTTCAATGTCAAAAGTTCATTCATATAATAACAATGGGAAAAAATTTCTCATTTCCCGAATTATTCGATATGCAAAATTCCATTTGCTAGTTTTTGTGTTTTTTTTTTTTGATTTTTTGAACATATTTTCCCTCCCCTTCTGATTAAGTTGCGAAATTTAATTTTCGAGGGCCAAAATTTTGTCTGATAAATTTATTTCTTAATGTTTTTCTACAACTTATCGATTAATAAAATTTTTGTTTTTTTATGAATGCACTTTTACTAAGAGATTATCTGTACAAAATTTCAGGAAGATTGGATGTCATTTATCTATTAAAAAAAAAATAAATCTATAAAAGTTTTGCATATCTACTTTTCCCCATCTACTGGCGATCTTTGAAAACGCAAAGAAATGCCACTTACGTAATCGGCGATTTACATACCTCCTCTATAGTTGGTATTTTATCCGAATGAATTTGGAGCTTTCGTTCAAATTCTGTTGGAATTTTACCGCGACAACTCCAGCGAAAATTTGCATTTTTGAGCATTTTACCTGTAAAATTCCAAGTACAAGTATACCAGTATAGTACCGGGACTTGTACTTAAAAAATTTCAAGTCCAGGTACTTAAAAAATTTTCAAGTACAAGTCCAGGTACTGGTATTGGTACTCATCAGTCCCATATATTGGCTTTTAAAAACCTTTATAAGTACCTAAGTACGCACGTAATATTGGCATACCGCCAAGTACATACTTAAGTTCTTGTTAATTATTTAAGCACGCCTTCCAATAATAGAGGTTCAAGAGCTTTAAATAACTCAAAGCAGAAGATTTGAAAAATCTATAGGGAGCTGACGAAATATCAATAAATAGGTTGCAAACAGATGGGAAATGAAACAGAATTGTATAAACTTTTGCCTTTTTTAATTTCTAATTCCAGATATTGGTTATACAGAATTTGAGTTTGCCTTTAGCAAAACAAGCATTTCAAATATCGTATCAGATAATGACTGCCTTCGTGGAGCATTTACAAGGCCAGCAAATGAAAATAACGCTCCACAGGTGCGAAGGATGAGAGCGGGGTATTTCATTTGATTGCCAACCTTCCCAACAAAGGATATCGATTTAGCATGTCAATTTCAGTCCTACTGTCACTCATATATTGCGCGAATTGTCTTTGCATTATATTGGAGGCGGAAAGATTACTTGAGGTACTGTCGAGATCAACATAACCAGAAGCTGAAATCAAAAAGAATAAAAAGTGACAAAACATCATATTGGTAATTTGTAAATATTTGATTTTCACTAACCCATACCATTATCGTAGGCCTAGTCAATAAATGTTGCTTGAAACTCCGAGCTTTCTGCAATACATCCACTATCAAGGTAGGAATCAGATAAACCCTCGTCTTCTGCTAAAGCTTTAGCGTAACTTAGTACCAAATTTTCTACCTCCTCTTTAGTTCGGCTTTGCTGGATGTTATTCGCATTGTACCATTTCATCTTGATTGAAGGGTGCACTACAGATGAAATAATGGCTATGTCGACTTCGGGATCCATAGTAAGGCTTGAACCGAGTCACTAAAGCGTTTTCTAGCTTAGCGGTACCAACTTTGAGATTTTTCAATCCTTTCGATGAACACAGTTTTTTTAGTTTTGTCTTTAAGCATCCAAGCAAAAAGAAGCTTTTTCTCCTGTTGCAGAAAATCAAGAGCTTCAGTTATCGGCTTCATTAAAATGCAGTACTTTTCTAAGCACTGTAAATCGTTCGGTGAAATCCGATCTATTGCAAGACTAATGGACAAATCATTAATTTTTTCCTTATGTAGAAGGATTCTTGAAATCGCGGCATACAATGAGTTCTACCGTGTTATTACAGGAATAATACCCAACATACGCTTGACGACTGCATCTGATTTCAGTATGATTATTGCATTTTTTCCAAATCTGAAATAATTATAATTTTTTTGTGCCGAACCTGCTTTTCTATCGTCGCTACTAAACCTCTATTATTAGAATAGAAGGCGTATTCAAATAATTTACAAGAGCTGAAGTATGTACTTCGTGTTATGTTATGGTGTAGTAAGTATTTTGGTACTTATAGGGTACTTAAGCTTATATATGGGACTTATGAGTACCAGTACCTGGACTTGTACTTGAAAATTTTTTAAGTAGAAGTCCCGGTACTGGTACTTTGAGAAATTTGCAAGTACAAGTCCAGGTACTGGTACTGATACTAGTACTTAAGTACCAATGTACTTAAGTACTTTACAGGTCTAACCTACAAAAATCCGGGCTACCCTACATTATGCATTAAATGACGACCAAGTTGCTAAATTTAATGACGACCAAGTTGCTATATAATACCTACTAGATGAGGCTTCTTTTATCACAATCTCTAAGTTATTTTCGCTATACGAAATTAGGGATATTTGGAAATTAGCAGATAAGGTGTCTCCTAGGATATCAGATGTTCTGTATGAACACATTGCAAGAATGTATTTATGGATTTGAGTGTTTGTATATACTATATACACTATATATGCATGTAGATTCAGGCAACATCTTCTTCTCTTTAGTCGAGTCAGTCTCGATCCAACTCTCTAATAGTCAATAGCTGCTTTGGACTTAGTGATAAGTTTTTTCAAGAATGTGATTAAATGAAATAGGGTACCCTACTTGCATTTTACTCATAAGCATTCTTCTGAGCCAAAGTTTTTTATATTTCCAGTTTTTACAAAAATTTTTGAATATCATCTCTATTTATTTTAATTTTCGCTTTCACATTGTACCCTGCATCCGTAACTCCAAGTTGCATTTTCCAAACAAGAAGACGATGTGATTATATTAATTTCTATTACTCTCCTATGCGTACGAACTAACTAATTCATTAAATTGATTTTTATGTCTTTATATAGAGCACTTAAAGTCATATTACAATTATGGAAACTTTAAAGATCGATAAAGATACTTCGATTCTTGTTTCTGTATATACTATATATAGATTTGGAGAAAAAAGAGGAGCCTCAGAGATCTGTAAGAATAAAACCTGTTATAAATTTATTTGCAAACTTACTGTTCTTATCCGAACATGCATTAATTTGTTCAAATTTTCTACCGCTCAGAAGTACGAAATAATTGATGTACTCTCCTGCTTTTTTCTATCGTATCTAGCTTGCATCTTTAAATTTTACATAGATCTTACTACAAGCTCCAAATGCGAGGAAAATACTCAATTGTCTGAATTATGCTAAAAGTTTTAATAACCCTAAAACGAAATCATCTGACGTGGTTACCTGCGTTTAGGAGGAATATGAGATCGCTTCTAGTCCATAGTATTAGTAATGTATGTGTGTCAATAGGTGCGACATGATCCGTAAAGATAATCTCTAGGGAGTTTTAAATTATTTCTTAAAAAGACTATGTAAACTTCTTACCTTGAAAATAATTGAAACGATGAAATAAATAAAACTCTAGAATGTCAATTTCACATTTAATAAGATAAGACCTAAATTGATTGATTATGTTACTCGTCAATAACTCAAGGGATGAATCGGCAAATCCAACTCCAATATGACAGATAACATCTTAATTAGGTTGCTATCATCGGCGGTATGGTATTCGGTCATAACTTTTCTTCAATTAGCATAACATGTTGACACTTATTTTCAATGATCGTAAATGCTACAAGAGATTTCAGTTGCATCTCATTAACCTTGAAGCAAATGGGCAGCCAGTTATGACTAAAGATGATAGACAGGCATGGCCTCCAAAATGAGTAGCATATGACAATGATGTTCGTACTTAAGACGATCAACGTTCTTATTACACATGGATACACATGGATTGAAATACTTAACCGTGTAATTGTTTTTAAAAATCCGAAGAAAGAATCAAGAAATATTTAAAACCAGTAAACATCATTCAGCACAAATAATGAAGGATTCGTAATACGATAAGCTTTAATCCGTAGATTATTTCCACATTTCGATTTGATATACCTTTGCGCGTTTTTGTAGTACACATATGGTGGGAAAATTGCTTAATAATAAAATATAGAGTTCTGCGAGTATAAACACTTCTTAAGTGTAAACCAATCCCATCAGATAAAAAGTAACTGCGATCATAACTCGGCCAATCTTCTCAGGAAGCTATTGATGCGAAAAATTAAATTCTGACAGACAATTATTCAGGTAACTAGCAAAGTCCTTCAAGCACAAGGCTAGAAGAATGATTATTCTGAAGATTTTAAAGTCTTGGTTTCTTTTTCTTGATTCATTTAAACGTGAAAGGATTTTTACATTGAAGTGAGAATAACTTGAGATCGGCAGCTTATTTTAAATTGGAACTGTAAACACCTTTTTGACATTTTCAACGGCTTTAATGTCTGCAAAAATATCGAATTTCATTAATTTTTAAGTCTTTGTTGCATGGATTAAATTGACAACCAACCTCAGACACAGTTTTCTTCATAGCAGAGATTAGTTTAGACAGATACATGAAAGGTTCTTTAGGAATTTGCAATAAAATCATAGCCACCTAAAACAGCTGTTCTTTACTGATTTTCATTTCTCTACTGATGAAAAACATAGGCTTTGTATTATTTGTGGAATTAGTGAGAGAAATTAAAGTTCAAGGTGGAAATCTGCACTACAAAGTTTTGACATTTCTTGAGTATTGTGAGTATATAGACCTGTGAAATTTTATAGAGGCGATGATGACTTTTACTTGCTGCTATAGTTCCTGCAGGTATAAAAATTTTAATTCACTCTCTTTGGTTCTTAAGATGCCTTTGATGAGGCAATTAAAATTACCGCAAGATTTTACTGTTCCAAAACGTACCAATAAAAAAATCACGAAATGCTTGATACAGTTTTTTTAATAATAATAATAATATTTATTTGGCAACTGTACAAAGATTTTAAATCTTATTAATATCCAGAACACTAGTTTTGAATTTACAGGTAGGTCATTGAGTGACAATAATTACTAACTAACTAATAAGAAAACAAATAACATCTAATCATTAATCAAAATAAAAAAATTAATGTTTGAAAACAGTTAAGGAAAAAAAAAGACACAAAAATAAATTATATTTACATAATTAGTTGTTCAAGAATAGATAGAGGAAGAATGTGCATTCAGGTATAATTATTTGATTTTAACAATTTGAGAAAAACCCTACTGGAGCCGTCGCGCTGAACTTCTAATGGTAATGAGTTCCATTTACGAAGAACTTGAACAAATTAAGAACGCTCTCCAAGTTGTGATCTACAGCGTGGCATACAAATATTTACACCACTTTGTGATCGTAGAAACTGAAGCTTGCTGTAGAGGTATTCAGGACTTTTAAGATTAATTAGCCTATGCAAAAAATACAAGTTACGGAGAATAAGGTAGATATCTAACGAAAATCCGAAAATACAATTACGGTATGGGAAGATATGGAAGCTACGGGGCAGTTTATATACATACCTAACACAATAATTGAATGCAACCATGAGTCGTCTGTGGTAGACTGAATCAAGCTTCGGGAATATACAATATCGAGCCATATAGGAAATGTGGAATTATCAGATTACGCACTACTTTTAGACGCATTTCGGTAGATAGAAGATATGCAGTGACCCATAACTAATGAAGGGAGCCATAAACTTTTCCAATAATATCACTAACATACTTGCAGCAAATTAAACTAGAATTTAATATTATTCCTAAATTCCTAATAGAGTCACTATATGGTAGAGTTGTATTATTGAGTAAAACAGGAGGTAGTCTTGAAACATCAATATTGCTTTTATGTACTGGAATTGAATTAGATTTGCTTGGATTCAATACTAACTAGTTTTCGAGAGACTATTCGTAGATTCGTTGTAAGTCATCATTTAGCCAGGAAATGCAATCTTCCTGTAGTCCAATTGAGCGGCTTAGATATAGTTCGACATCATCAGCATATATAGATGAATTGTGGAGTCCTTAATCACATTGGGTATATCATTTATAAATAGGCTAAAAATAACTGGCCCAAGGATGGAGCCTTGAGGTACGCCATAACAGATAAGAAGAAAAGTGTACAATGAGTCACCTAATTTTACAGCTTAATGTCTAGAGGATAGGAAGTTTCTGAATAGCTTCACAGCTGAGGGAGAGAAATCGAAACTTCTTTTTAACTTATTAAGTAAGCAAATGTGACCTGCAATTGTACGAGAGAATTATGATGGTTGATCCTGGTTAATAGATTCAATAGCACAGACATTTCCACTATACAGGCGTTTTGCAAAAAAAGGAGAGGTCAAAGTAAAGTTGGAAAGGGGAGCTCTTAACTGTGACCGTACGCCCAGTATTTTTTTAAATACAGGGTGTTTTGTGAAAAACTGACTTTTTTCTTAATCACCCTGTAACTCCTAAACGGTTGATATTGCCACCCCCCCCCCACTGCCAAACAATTTTTTGTTTGTCTAGGTGAGTACTATCACCTCCAGCTCTATTGACCTCCTAAGGGGAAACACCCGGTATACTGTAGCCATTAGTATATCAAAGATGGACGCCATTGTTGGCATTATACTCTCAGACTGCATAATTGTTTGTTTTTGATGCATTTGTATACCACAGCTTTTTCTTAAAATGGATGTACTTAATCGTCATTGTTATCCATCTCTTACTACCACGTCGAATTGGTTCTACAAAATTTAGCTTAGATGTGAATGTATCCGAAAACTTTTTACAACCTACGAAAACCGTGCTTTTGAGAGGGCTGCGCTCGGATAAAGTAAAACACAAAAAAACAGACAGCTAATTTATTTTGTGCGGAAAAGTATCAATGGGTTCCGTATTGACGTTTAAAAAAAATCTAGTTTAATATCTACTATCAATAAACAATTGTCTTATCCGGCTTCGAAGAACAAACATCTCCAGGATTGAGCTTGCTACCACCAGATTCCTGCAATTGTAAGAACAATTTGTTTGATTTTGCAATTTCTCACACTGACCTTCATGCAAGTGGCAGGGAATCTTGTACACAGCACCTTAAATATATATGAACAGAATTTTATAGGAAGCTTTTTATTGGGTGGGATTAATTAATTTTAAGACGAAAAGAATGCTAGCATAAAACTTGAAATATTGTTTCCAGAAAATGAGGCCTTAGGTAATTGCAAAATTCAGTTGCCAATTTAACTTGATGATTAAGTACATTTATTTTTATAGATTCTTTCTAGATCACCTACGTCACAGTATTTTAGTTATCTGGGATAGGAGATCAGCTGTCACGCCAATTGTATATATATTCCTGTTTCTGCAAATGGAATCCAGCTTTCGATAAGATAATTATGTTAACGTATTTCCAGCCTTGGGAGGTGTACTTCCTCGACGCAGTGCTATAGTACGACTTTGCGGATTTGAAAATCTTTTTGAAAGTGCCAATTTATTATTGAGATTGAACTTTTTCTCCTATTAAGTAGTCATAATAGTATTTGATTTTGGTTAGATCATGCTCCGTTAATCTTCGCATAAGAGTAGAAAAGTCTGATAAATTAATCTCTTACAATAACTTGACTGTTTCCTTGCAGGCAGCTCTCTGCATTAATTTCCGTCTTTTTCTTTATGTATAGATCACCTTGTTTAGCCCATTCTAGCTGCTGGCAATCAGTCTGTGTTGTCGGCTAAAGCTGTTTCTTTTTTCAAATCATCATCTCAGTTCATTATTATAAGCTGAAATAGCTGTTTTATATTTTCCGCAATTGTCAAATATTTCGGATTTGCTAAAGTGTGCCCTGACCTTCATTTTTGTCTTGCTCAGTTGATCTTCTACCGGCATAACAGTTCCAAGTTTTCTTCTTTAAAAGGCAGCTGTCTTCAAAATATCTCAAGACAGTTGCTTCTAATTTTGTAATATCAAAGTCTAACTAACATTAAAATTAGCTAATTTAACCTATGTTCTAATCGGCCTAATTCTACGTACAATATTGTTCTCCAGTTGCTTCATTCACGATTAAAACATGTTCTTTGAATAAGAATTTTATATACCAAACGTTCTGACGTAGCCTAGGCTAGAGTTTTCAATAAATGTCTTTGTATTGTTTTCTATTATTATATAGTAATTTTTATAGTCACTGGTACTCTAATTGATTTTTGATTTTTTCAGTCTTTTTGTTTAGAAATTCTCTATTGTTGGAGCATTATTACTAAAGTTATTTATGAAGAACATCAGATTTATGGCCCAACAAACTGAGGTTATTCGATGTACTCAATCGTTGTGTATGTAAAAGCAAAGGTTAGTGTGATAGTGTTTGGTTTAATGTTTTCAAATATAAACACAAACGGATATAATATATATATATATATAAAGGCATTTTTGACAGAGTGCTTTCTCCAAAAACTTATCACATATACTAAGTATAATCTTGCTCAGTTTTATCGAACCAAATACTTTATCAAATATGTCATCCGAACCTCATTTATACCAAAAAACCAGACCTTGCATTTAATTAGATGATCATTTACAATAAATTTATTACCATTACATTGGAAAATAATATCTTCAAGCAATATTTAATAAATTATGTCATCATCCATAAAGCTTCATTCAATGCTCTTCTGTAGCCACTGCAATTATATAATCTAAATTTTGTACAGTACAGAATTTGTACATCTGAAATCTCCGATACTGCCACGCCAAATACTTATACTCGAGGAGTTTGTTCTAACGTGGGTTACTAATTCTAATCCTGTTCCTGTATATTAGGTGAGGTTATGTTAGGTAAGAGGGACGCCGCCGCTAAGAGACTAGCTTACATCACTTAAACATCCCGTGGGTCCACTGTGCCCCTTGACCTCATCGGATACCCTTTAAAACTGCCCTAAATCCATCCTGCTTCTTTTAAGATTCTCAGGATACATGTGAACTCTTTACTTTGCACAGCTACCCAGACTTGATATTACGATTAATAGCATTTCTTTAAGCCAGCATACAATAGCTACCGAATGACATAAACATCCTAAATTTGGCTTGGTCAATACTCTTAGGCGGTTTGCACCTCAAAAAGCGAAAACAAAAACACTAAACCGAAAAACTCAAATTTGTCTCTAAACTACGAAATTTTCTGCAATACATGTAATAAAAAATTAAATATTCTGCTTACTGTTTAATAAATTTACAAACAATCACAAACAAATCAATTCTATTTTTAATTATCGCTAGTACTATTCTCCAAATATTCGCAATCCAATTAGAGCACTTTGTTCTGTTTATTACGTTCGCTTCACTGTCTGTGATAAAACTCCCTCTTGGCAGTGAAATCAAGTGCTTTTTGCGGTTTTCAAAACTCTTTTTTAGATTTATTTTAAAGATTTTTCACATCCTTCGGATTGTCTTGTTTAGGGAGTTAGGCCTATATTTGGCCCTCAGTTCGATTTGATGTCTTCTCTTTTCTTCTTTTTGATCCTTGGTATAGTTTTTGTTGTAAACTCTTTTTCCTACAGTTGCTGCGCCACATTAGCTATAATAAATTAATTTCTCGCAAGAGTTTGTTATTAAATTTGGAAGGGACTCGGAGGGAGTAAAGATTGGATATGTACCTCCTAGCAGTAACAAGTGCGGTATATATACTTTGCAAATTATCTTAGAACATTCTAGAAGATTCTATGCTAGAAACATGTAATTCTCCGAACCCAAAGTCATGTCCGCACTTTATAGATGTCGCTTGTCCTTTTCTGTAATTCGTTTCTCCGAAAAATTTTTATGTCCGTACTTAATTAATTTAATTTAATTTACGCGAAGTATCCATTTCAAATAGATGTCTTTTTCGGTCTTTCATGACCCCATTTTCGCTTGTTTACATTTGAAGGAAACCCAGTCCAACACTATTCATAATCGTAAGGTGGCGCAAATTATAACACTAGTTTAAAGTTAATAATTTAGTGGTTTATTTTCTTTCTCCACCAAGCCAAGTCTGTTATGATATGCAAATAAAGGGGAAGGACATTGCAATCCTTTCGGATACTCAGGCAGCCTTGATGGCTCTGAGTGGCTCCCGGATAAGATATAAGTTACTGGGGGGTTGCAGGTCGTCTGTGGATAACAAGGTGACCTTTCTGTGGGTTCCTGGTCACATGAAGATCATGGGGAATGAAAGAACTGAACTTTTAGCTAGAGCTGGCTCTGATTTTCCGTCCCTCGGAACGGAACCCGTCTTAGGCGTTTCCACCTCTCATCAAAAAGATGTTCATATAAAGCATCAGCAGGGATGAGCGAACCTGAGTACTTCCAAGTGTACAAAACTGTTTCTTGATGGGCCCAATAGGAAGTTCTCCAATTTTCTCATGGGGCTCGGAAGGAAACAATATAGAACTGTGGTTGGCAACATCACTAGCCACAGTTCACTTCACGCTCATCTAACAAGGCTGGGAGTTGCTGACAGCCCTGAGTGTCTGTCCTGCCTGGATCTAGAGCCTGAGACAACCGAACATTGTGGATGTGCGTGTCCGGCCTTCGCCAGGTGCAGGCTGGATACTCTAGGGTCTGCACTTCGATCAGTGGATGAGTTGAAAAATTTTCTTCATCAAGACCTGATGTGCTTCATTAAGAGGACGGTATGGTTTTGGTGAATAGGCTTCTAGCAGGACATCCCAATGGGTTGCTTTGGCATCCGTGCTTGGGATGGATTCTGCTGTCCCCTGCAAAAAAAAAAAAACGACAACAACAACAAAACAAACAAATAATCGTCTATTACACTGAAGCTATATTATATTACACTGAAGCTATATTATATAGCGCTGTGTACATTCATGAAAGTCTCATTCCCCAAGACCATGCCATACTTCGTGAAGCACTACGCCTGCGCTACAACAACCTCCTGCACTCTGCATTTTCCAGAAATGGCGTAATATTTGTGAAGAGAGCAAAAGATGGCCCAGCGCTACGAATAAATGACTTAACGCAACTGGCTGATGTTTGTGCGATCGAGAATACCAATTCGGGAGCCTAAACTTGATAAATTGGATATACATCTATGATGCTAGGCACGGTAATTAAATATGTACTCATGCAATTTATACTATGTATGATAAGACTCAATTCCTGTGGCGTAGAGTTTTTTTCTCTTTATTTTTCTTTTAATGTAAATGGATATTCTCTTATTTTCACTTCTTGTCTAGTTCTATCTATTATTCTAAGATTACTCTTTTGCACTCACTTTAAAATTAATTGGTTTTGTAAAGAGTTGAGATTGGTGCCATTGTCATATATGCAGGCTTATAATATTTGCTTATTCATTGGCCATTTGATTGTTTTGGTGGTCAGCTGTCTGAGAGATCCCATCAGCCGTTCACTGTGCGATGCCAGCGAATAGTGGTTTGATACCGTCGAACGGGGTCGGGGTGCTTCTGAATGTTCTATGCCAACGTGCTCGAGGCCTGAATGTTGTTCATTTTAATGCCAGAAGCCTTAAGCCCAAAATTGACGAGTTTCGTGAGATTTTTGTAGGTTCCGACATTCATGCAATTTTAGTCAGCGAATCCTGGTTTCACTCGTCTATTCCATCTTCTTTGGTCTCCTTCCCCGGATATAGGTCTTATCGTAACGATAGAGATTTGAGGATGGGAGGCGGCGTTGTTATATATGTTAGTGAGGAACTAAAGTCTAGAGTTGTTTATAGATCTCACACTTGCAATTTGGAGTTTATTTGTGTTGAAGTGTGTAGTTTAAGTGATAAGTGTATTTTGTCAGCTGTATACTGTCCACCCGATTATTTTAGTATTGAATCCGCCTCAGAGTTTGAAGAAATCATTTCGCACCTAACAAGCACTTACGCAAATGTGATTATAGGTGGTGACTTCAATGTCAATCTCCTTTTAACTAATCCGCGGGCGGTGACTTTCAAGAACTTGATGCAATCATTACTTCTGAGCACTGTTAATTGTTTACCCACCTACTTTAATACTTCTAACCCTTCTTTACTTGACTTGTTCCTTGTGTCGGATAGTAAATCGGTTCTTTTGCATCAACAAATTACCCCTCCATCAATACTCGATCACGATATGCTTTTTATCAGTTACGAATTTTCGCATTGCGCAAGGAGAGCTGCCAAGACTTTTGCCTATCGTGACCTCGATAACATGAATGTGGATGCTTTGCAACAGGAATGCTCATTTTTATCTTGGGATGAATTTTTTCTCCAGCCTACGATTAATGACAAATTATGCTCTTTTAATTCAGTCATCATCGATTTACTTGACAAATATGCGCCGGTGCGCATTCGTACTACTAAACATCTTGGCTGCCCATGGTTCTCTCACGAAATCAACATAATGATAAATGAGCGAAATTTCCTTTATCATAAATACTTACGTCTCAGAACTGATGATAATCACAGACGCTATAAATCTATGCGAAATAAAGTGAACTCTAGGATTCGAGCTGCTAAACGTCATTACTTCCGTTCAAAGTTTAATGTGGATCTCCCAGCCAAAAAACTATGGAATAATTTGAAAAAGGCTGCTGTTTTTGGGAAAGAATATGCTGATTGCGATGTTAATCCAGATGCATTAAATACTCATTTCACTTTATCGCAGTCCTCTAACGCTCAGATTTCATCAGTCTATGATACACCTGGCAGTTTTCAGACAAGGTCAGATGGCTTCAGCTTTAACTGTGTTGGTGCTGACGAGATTATGAAGGCTTTTCTTTCCATTAAATCGCATGCTATCGGACCGGATGAAATCCCCCCCAAATTCATAAAATATATTCTGCCCTGGATTCTCACTCCGCTCTTACATCTATTTAACACTTGTCTCACCAATTCTGAGTTTCCCTCTCTCTGGAAAATCGCTACTGTGATTCCGATAGCTAAGAAAAGTTCCCCTGCCGATTTAAATGACTTCAGGCCGGTTAGTCTGTTATGCTTCCTTTCTAAAGTTTTTGAAAAAATCATGTCTCTTCAGATAATCGAATATCTTCAGAGTAATAATTACTTAACCAGCTGTCAATCAGGTTTCCGCGCCGCTCATAGTTGTGAAACTGCTCTCCTAAAAGTATCGACTGATATTCGTAGAGCTTTGGACGATAATAAATTGTGTCTGTTGGCCTTGCTGGACTTCTCCAAGGCTTTTGATAGTGTCAGCCATGCTAAATTGCTGTCTAAGTTGTCAGATAAGTTTAGTTTTTCTTCGTCTGCCCTTGGCTTAATTTATTCTTTCCTGTCTGATAGATCCCAACATGTCAAAGTCGGCGGCTCTATATCTAATGCGCTGTCGTTAACATGTGGTGTCCCCCAGGGATCCATACTTGGTCCAGTATTGTTCTCTACTTACATTAATGACCTCCCTGATGTTATTGAGGATTGTAGTATTCACTTGTATGCGGACGATGTTCAGCTATATTTGGCACGCCCAATAGGCCTCATGGACGATTGTGCAGACCGCGTCAATTCAGATTTAGTTAGGGTTTCAAATTGGGCCGTGGAGAATCATTTGGTACTTAATCCTGATAAATCCCAATCGATCGCGATATTTAAAGGGACTGTGGATGCTAATGATCTTCCTCCAATCTTTTTAGATTCAAAGATTCTGCGATATACTGATTCGGTGAGGAACCTGGGAGTTCATTTCAATGCCTCGATGACGTGCTGTAGCCATATCAATAATGTCGTTCGTCGTATTTATGCTGGTCTCCGCAGACTATGGCTATCGGCTAGTATTCTCTCAAGGCCGTTACGTTTGAAGCTTGTCAAAACACTACTCATGCCTTATTTTTCCAGTGGCAGCGTAATTTTTCCTCATTTAGACGCAGTCTGTCGAAGAAAGATCAATGTTGCTTTCAATGACTGTACGCGATTTGTTTTCGGGCTGCAACGCTTTGACCATATTTCTCCACATCGGCACGCTCTACTTGGCTGCTCTTTGAATGTTCATTTGGTTCGCAAGGCTTTAATATTCCTCCATAAACTTATTTATTCAAAAAATCCCACCTACTTGTATAGTGAGCTTGTATTCATGCAATCTTCTAGAAATGTGAACATTTTGATACCTCGACACAGACACTCCATTCTGGAGAACTCCTTCTTCGTTCGAACAGTTCGTGTGTGGAACTCACTTCCTGCTGATTTGCGGGGAACGCGCTCGATGGGTGTCTTTCGGAGGCTTATTACCCAATATATCCATCTCGACAATCTATCTTCATAAATCGCATATACTTTATATGTAACTTTTCCGCCGATCTCGACTCTACAACAATTCTCTTTTTTCTTTTTTTTCTTTTTTCTGTTCTCTTTCTTTTATCATTAATCTTTAATTTTGAATTAGCTATCAAATGTTTCCTTTTTTTGTTCTATTTTTCTATTATAATTATATATTAGTATTAGTTTTAGTATTAGTATTAGAGTATTAGTATTAGTGTTGGTAGTAGTCTCTCTCCGCAATATTGTTCGGTACAGGCAAAAGATTATTATATCTTATTGTACTATGGCCTAAGATTAATAAATTGAAATTGAAATTGAAATTGAAATATATTATAGAATATGTAGTATAAAATATTTTAAATATACTTAATATAAAAATACTCTATTAACTCAAAACCAAAATTAATTTGCCAATTAAAATTATTGATAGCAAATAAGATGTTACAATTGAAATTAATGTTTGGCACTCTATCAAATTGGCCTAAAATTTTTCTACAGTTTGGGATTATTAGGGATTGTTGCAGCCAATACCCGAAACAAGTCTTAATTCCAGCCAATACTCAGAAGATAGTGATGTTAGTAATTTTTTCGGCTGTCGATACCCACAATAAGAAAACTTATTTCAGTCGATACCCAAAATAATATATGGTTAGTATTTCTAACTACACCCCATACCCCCACAAAAAGTCTTTATCTTATTCGATAAGCGAAGTAAAGTTAGGTTAGTATATTCCTTACTGCAGTTAGTGGGTATCAAGAATTTTTATTTCATTTTATACCCGAAAAAAAGTCTAATTTCTAATAACATTCTTACTGAAGTCGATACCTGCAGTAAGAGACTTTGTTGTAGTCGATACCCGAAATAAAGTTCGTATTTGTATTTGTTAATTGGAAATCTACTATAACGAAATATGTTAATGGGATAGCAATAAAGAAATGCCAAATTTAAAATGAATCGAGATAATTCAGATTATGGTTTATAGCCAATTATGTGGGCATGACACCTAAAAACGGTTTTCAAAAATTCATGGCAACTATTTTTTTGAAAAAGGAGCTATAACTTGAGATAGCAATTGCATTACATAATTATGTTGCTTAAAGTATTATCATCTCATATAAAATATTGTGTAAAGTCTTATTGGCTAATTACAAACTTTTTGATTACTAAATTTAAAATAAATGATAAATTTCGAATATTTTAAGCACAATAATAATTTTTTAGCTTAAAAGTTATATTATGTGCGAATGTATTGTACTATACGGCGTTGCCCACTTTAGGCCTCTGGTACATTTTTCCTTAGCTCGGTATACTCGTATTGAAATCTAAGGTTTTTATTGGTTTTATTAATATCAGGAATCCTATGCTATATTTTTGTAACAAAATTAATAAATCAATCAAATAAAAAAATGTTGACGTATTTACCACAATAATGAATGCCATCTATAAACGTACAAAATGTAAAATTCATCAATCGCAAACACTGGATAACCAATCTTAATATTGTATTCTAAATGGAGCTCCTTGATTTGGTCAATTAGCACTAAGCGCAATCTCTAAGTCAAGGCCATATGAGAAATGATCAAGTGGAGACCAACACGCCTTCTGCTCTTTAATTTTTCTGCGCACGATCACTATTTAAATGGTTTATGATGACGACTGAATGGTTATTTGCAATTTAAATCACTTGAATGCACTCGGTCATGTTTGTGTTTATACTCAAAATCAAAGCAAAGCAAATTAGTTTAGAGGCACAATAATTTTATAATTTGCATTTTTTTGTTTTTTTTTTTTTTTTAATAAGTGATTCAGGATTTCATGGGCATTTACTAGCTACGAACGTTTGATTTGAAATAATTTTCATTACGTTTTAGACTGATTGACGCCAGCCCAATGTCATAAGTCGCATTACATAATTTCAAGTCAAAAACCTTTCGAACTTTTTTTTTCCGTTTCACGCTTCTGTAGATATGTTTGTCTTCGATCGATTGATGATGATCGCTAGCAGTTTTTTGTTTTGAATTGTCACCAAAATATATATTGCCGACGATTGATATCTTCGAAGTCTTTGTTTGCTATATTTTATGATCGTGAACACTACCCATTACCGTCAATACAATGCTGGTGAATAAAGCTTTAAGTTATATTAACATCGGAGGAAGTCAACTTTCTGGTGGACTGATTAATTGGAAAATTAGCGTTAGATAACGATGTTACAAGTCAAGTGATAACTTCAAAGTCGTTGGTCATTCCATGAATTTTTCTCTCATGATGCAATTTATTGGAATTCAAAACAGTTGGATACCACGATAAATATTTTCGACTTCTAAAATTCATAATTAAGATTTTATCGTTTAATATAAATATTTTAAAAAAGGCGACGAAACAGTTATATCGAAGATGTCGGCTTTCACTTTGTTAATTTTGTTCACTCAGTTTTTATAATTAAAGCAAGATTTATGAAGAAACATTTATTTTTGATGTGAATGGCTTTAACAAATCGCTTAAATGTGAACTTCATAATAAAAACACAAAACGTAACTTGACGAAATGCTGATGTTTTCTTAAAGTCGAAATCAACTATGTAAATAATAAATTGTTAATAAATTCCTGCATTTCCTATTTGTATAATTTCTCTTTTAGTACCCATAGATTACAATACTTGTAAAATGCGATAGATATATTCATATATCTATCTATCTGAAAATAGTACCAAAATAACAAATAAAAAAAAAAACGTAGTGTTTATACTATCTTTAGTTTAAATTATTATATTTTATAATGGCTAATATATTACTAGAACGAAGATTAATTAACATACCTACCTAATTTTAAATTCTAAGCTCGATTCCTATCTTTAACTAACTTTGAAGTAGAAAGATGACTACAATTTATTCTGATATGCAGTTAGAAAATTCTTTAGTTTAGAAATAGTTATTTTTTTTTAAGCCCTGCATCAATTTAAAGTAATCAAATTTCCATCTCAAAAGGAATCGACAGGTAGCTGTATTATGACTTTCGAGTAAATGCTAGAAAAGATCAAAATCGGTTATCACGAAACTTGTCGCTCTATTTATTATCTATTAAAGAACTACCAAACGAAGAGGAGCCGAAATAAAGAGTGTTCCGAAAATTTGTGTAAATATTTAATTATGGTGATTGCAGAGACCTTATGAGTTCAAAACGACTATAAAAAAAAAACATGCTTCCATAGATTGAAGCATTTACCAATTTGAAAGAAAAATTGTTGTGAGTCATACTCTCGTACTTGAAACAGAGTGCGAATATCATTTTCCACGTCCAAAAATAACAATGCAATAGATGAGCAGATATAATGTGGATAGTTCTCCTTAACTTTATCCCTCGTTTCAAAATTACTTCGTCATTATATTTACTGCCTATAGTTCGCTTCAATTAAATATATATAAAAATATAAAAATAATAAATACGAATTATTGCCTTCCTATGTAAATCCAAATGGGAGTAAAATTCAAAGAATACCCTCTTTGAAAATTTTATTTCATTTCATTTCCTTTATTTGCTTCATAGAAGAGTCCAGCAAACTTAGATAAAGCTATAATTGTCCGAATACCAATTCTGTAAATACCCTATATGAATGCCGATAAATAATACCGCCCCTCTACCCCTCTTTGAAAATGTTCTCGTTAAATCGATAAAGCTGCTTAAGAAATTTCTTTCTGAAACTTTTACTGGGATGGTAAAAATCGTCAGAACCAATTTTGTAGATAATCTACATTGTCAACTCTCCCTCTAGGTTCTAAAAACTTCCGGGACTAATCGTTTTTTTTTCCTAATATGCATAACAAAACAAACGGAATATTTGAATGGCACTGCGAACTTGGATTTGCAATTTCGTTCAGATTTTAAGATCAGAGTTCTTCAATTATGGTGAGAACAGACAGTTAAATAAACGAACGGTCAGTAGTATATGCTATGCTTAGATCTATTGTGTAAAAGGAGCATCACTACTTTACATGATCGTGATATCAAATTAATTCCAAAGTAGTCGGATTAGAAGAAAAAAAAACCGGCAAAGTGCGAGTCGGACTCACACATGAAGGATTCCATACCATCGTACAAAATTTAAGACTATATATACGCAAAAAAAAAACGTTAATTGTAGGGGGGGGGGGGGGGGGTCCTTAATTTTTAATTTTGTTTTATTTTTATTATTTGTTGTTATAGCTGCAATAGAAATACATAATCTGTGAAAATTTCAACTCCTTACCTATTACGTTTAATGAGATACAGACCGGTGATAGACAGACGGACGGACAGACAGACATCAGAGCCATAGTAATAGGGTTCAAATTTTAACCCTTTGGGTACCGATCCCTAAAAAGTAACTTCAAGAAGAAAAATATAGAGAAAAAATTATAACGGGCGATATACCAACAAGATGTCTGTTGCTATTAGCTATGGCTAGCGTTTTGCTGCGTATGACATACAGGGTGTTTCCTCCATGATGGTCAGTAGATTTGGAGGTGATAGTACTCACCTAATTAAACAAAAAACTGTATAGCAGGGCTATCAAATGAAGGACTATACGAGAGGTAATGAAAGGTGTCTTAAGTGAAGGTAATTTAATTGGTAATTCACTTGAATTTAAAAGTATAAACATTTTTTATAATATGGCATTACAAATCACTTATTTTCGATGATATTCGAAGAAACATTTAGAATTTCGCAAAATGCACAGATGTGCTTTGCATTTCGCACAATTGAAATAAGTTCTTTGCTTGCATCCTTGTAGTTTCCATCGAGCTGCTGTACTATGCGTCGAATCGAAGTGTAGAAAGTGAGCGACTTGATCGTAACGGGTATTAATTCGTCGTGATGAAAAGTAATTTTGTCGCTTCGGTCCATGTATATCTTCCTCCTCATAAGGAGAAGAAAGTCCAACAAAATTCGAGGGACACTCCCGTTTGTTAGCTAATAGTTGCTGCAGGATTAGCGAAACCGAGGGTATAAACCCCTTTTTGAATGCAATCAAGTCCATCTGGTCCTATATTCGATTTATAAGAACATCTGTTCTGTGTTCAAGCCAATTAGTAGTGATTCCCATGTCAAAGAAATGCATAATTACACGCAAAGTCCATTTTTTAGATTTAATAAAAATTCAATAGTATTGCAACATTTGATCAAGAAGATCTACGCCTTCCATTCCTCTGTTATTAGCTGTACACCCTCAGGATTATCGACTTCAAGTACCACTTTTCGTTTTTGTCTTACCGCTGCACTTTATCCAGCACACCAATTCCAACAAAGTTTGATGCCAAATAAACACCTGTTTTCATACCATTTTGTGACAACTAGAAAAGTAGTCACGACTGATCACCTGTTCCGCACATCCACGGCCTTTGTTTCGCATTTATACATCAGTCGGTAGAGGTGGATTCTGAAAACGATTAACACGAATTGTTCCAGCAGCGAGGATTTTTCATATCGCAAGAATTTTGAACAGTGAGTACGCTGTGAAAAAGTTGTCTTTGCACAATTGATGACCTATCGAATCTCGTGGTACTCGCTTCAATAACTGGAGAGCAATAGCCGCGCTGAAACTAAGCTTTTCCAAGAACGCCAATTCGATTTCAGTGGTCGAGTCTTGATAGGCTATGAAATCATACGGCATTCCACTTTTACCGCATAGCAGATAGAGCCTTATACCCCATAAACATGGATTACATATTTTGCAGAAGAACTTTGAACCGTATAATCTGCTCATCGACAGAAAGTGTTTCTACCAATTGGTGCTCCAACAAACGTTTTCGAAGTGATCAGAAAAAAATTTGTAGAGGGGCAAAAATTGATAGAAATAATATAGAAATTCGACACGCCTCACGATTTACACAGTGTGTCGCAAAAATAACCGAACTTTTTAGGTATAAAACAAAGCACACATTTTATTATATTTGAAAGTTAATATTTATTCAAAATAGGTTCCTTTTGACTAAATACAGCATTTAGAACGATCAAGTAATTAATACATAGATTTTTTATGTCAGTTTCCGGAATTCTCTGTGTCACGGCTTCTTGCAGGAATGGAACATCTTTATAAAGTGCTACTTTCATGGCAATTTTCAGTTTAGGGAATTGAAAATAGTCACACGGTGATATATCAGGCAAGTGCGGTAGGTGATTGATTAAAGAAATTTGTTTTTTATTTAAGAATTCAGAAAGTTTTAAGGTCTTATAGGTAGTGCATTATAAAAACAGTTGTTTTTCAGCTGAATATTCGGATCTAACTCCAACAATTCTCGACCAAAGACGATGCAAAAGTCCTAAAGAGTATTTAATTGTTCTGCCAACATTCTCACAGAACTTTAATCGGTAGCAATTATTTCACGAACTTTTTAAACTATTTAGTTCAGCACGCTTCTGGACGTCTAGGTCTCGGATCATCCTTCAAATCCTCACGACCATCTTTCAATCGTTTAAACCACTTATAAACTTGTATATGACTCATACAATCCCTTACATAAATTTTTTATACCAATTCGTGGATCTCAGTTCGAGTTTAACACAAAATTTGATATATACTCTTTATTCGATTATGTTTTTACGACATACGCACCAAGCACACTGTCATTAAAATGTGTGTAACTTAAAAACCCGCCATGCGATATGTATGAACTTGGGTGCGTTTGAAAGAACATAGACGTATCTTTGTAATGATGCTAACGTTCTATAGATGGGGCCACGTATTCTATGGTCTAAACTAATAGTTCGGTAATTTTTGCGACACACTGTGTATATCGATTTATGTATTAGAAATAGCCAACTTCGCGATGTGGGGAATTTTAAACATATTCCCCTGCGCTGGGTCAGGCACTAAGCGTATTGCGCATATACATATATGTCATGTGATTAACCCTCACCCGCTCAGCAGTTACCTAGGTAAATATTTGGTTTTGTGTTATAATCAATTGGCAACACTAATTCCAATTACCAATAAAAAGATGCACATCGACTAGTCCATTCTAAAGAATGCAATTTTCGTTTTGAATTTTACCTATGTTTTTATGGATTTCTTCATAATATAATATATATTTATTTACAGAGGTAAGTACTGAATGTTTTAAAACATGAATCTCTACATTTACATCCAATGACTACCCATATTCACTCAAATGTACATTTGATTTACAACGCCTGGAACACTTACTCGAACACCAATTCCAAAAATTTTTTTTTCGATGTAGATGAGTAAGACTGAATTTAGCTGCATATATAGCTTCGAACACTTTCAGGGACTTTGTTTTATGTTTAAAATTTGGGAACTCAAAAATAAACTTTTTCTTTTGACCTTCCTTAAAAAATGTCTGAAAATGACTAAAAATTTTAAAGAATCTCTCTTACACTAGATTCGCATTGAGAGGAACTATCGTTTATTGCGTTTTAAAAGAAATTACATTAAAATGTTTTTACAATTAGTTTTAAGGGGATCCCATAGTCATGTACATCGGTAGTGAAAGGGTTAAAGCTCTCCTCATATATATATATATCACTTTATTTGTACAGCCATCGATATCTGGGTGGCGCTTATAATATCGAATGTGTTAAACGGCTGCCGCCTCCAATGATGGTGAATAGAAAATTCAGTGGAAGCAAAACTGTACAGTGTAAAATGGGCAAATAGAAAATCTTCCAGTGCTGCTCTCTTGTCTGAAATTTCCCCAAAATTCCAAAAACTATAAACATTTCTCCACTTAGCACCTATGCTTTTTTTCTCTGAACAATTTGGAAAATTTTCTTAATCTATGTATATCAATGCCTCCCGATTGAATCGTAAAGATATAGCAGTCATTCTGAGAGATAAATTCCTGACAAAGGAGGACATGAACGTTGTTAATTTTTGAGCCAGTTATAATAATTATATTTTTTAAAGAACACATTGGGCACATATAACTTAATCGAATTGCAACTTTTCCTTTCAGAATAAGCGATCCGTAATCAAGTTTTAATATAATTATTATACTCTTGTTTTCTGAAATATTAAAATTTTGTCCAACAATCTTTATTCAACGCTTGACAACAACTAATACAACTATGGCGTTAACATGAACTTTGAACTAACCTACTTCAGCGATTATTTCAAAACCAGGCTTACATGTTTGTTCTGAATCTGACTCAATCAAATTATTAACAACTTCTGTGCAAGCAAACGATCGATCCATGGACCATTACCTTACGCAAACAGTTACATATGTACAAATATATACATGCAAAAAATTCTCGAAAACCCAGTAGTTACCTGAGTAGCACTGGACACGTTAAACATATGTAGATGTAGCGGTTGCTTAGGTAGTTATGTAAACTTCTAATTCTACAGCACAGTTCATATGGATCACAAAAACCAGGTCAAATGGCTATCTAGTAGCCTAATGGACAGGGTACGGTAATTGCATTGCAATCTCAACGTCTTGTAAAGGTGTTGCCTGCCATGTTAACTCGTTCAAAATGAAAGCTACTGTTGTTGGTTGACAAGTCACATATCGCGATAATAGAATTGTACCTACGACTACCTAGCTAGAATAAGAAAAGATCAATATGTCCAATATTTTAAACGCACATTGAACATACGTTGGCAAGCATTGCAGATTAGTTAATTGAGTTTCCCTAATGATATTAGATTACCCACGAGTTTCACAGAGGTTTACGTAAAAAGATGACAACAAAAATGAGACTTTAGGTACAATTCAAAAATGAATGGGTACATCATATTTGAAGTTGAAAGTCAACATTTATATATAAGCTCGATCAAATCTGCCTCCAGCAATCGCAACTATTCATAACAGTTTTGCGAAAGAAAATGATTCAAACAGTTAGTTGAGATTGCATACGTGATTATCAGTGGTAAGGTACATATGTTGTTGAACTTTGAAGGACACTTTTCAATTAGGCATCAATTGAATAATAAGCATACATCAACAGTCCATAACGCACTTCGTTAAAGGGAATGGTCTGTTCCAATGAGTACACGCATCTGGACGGTACATTATATTTGACCATTATAGCCTACATGATTGGAGCCTCTCTATCATTTAAACGAAAAGCTTAATTCTCTCTACTACATATCGGCTGCTATTTATATAATGCTTGTCTTGTTATTATATCGTTCCAACCCTTATATCCAATTACGAACTTAACATCATCCATCCATTTCACTCAAAGGTTTTTACTTTGCCTGCGATTTTAAGGATTTCTTTCGAGATACACTCTGTAAATTTTCGATAGTTCTTTATTTTAATAATAAATTTTAAATGAGTATTTCTCTATATTATGACCCCGAATGGTCAAGAATGACGACCAAATTTAATACATTGTAGAAAATATCGGATTAAACATTGTTTTACATTTACAGAACTTTGTAAAAAAAAATTGAAAGCCTTAAAAACTTTTTCTTTTCAATTTTTCGCATATTTCGGACCTTGGTTGCATAATTATTGCTATTTTATTTTAAAACTTTCGGAATTAAGTAAATTGATGGTTATAATTGACTGGTCTATTTATAGGGTATCGACAAGTTTTAAATCGATCATATTACAATTTATTTCCTAATATTTCTGCATGATAGAAAAATGTACTTCAAAGAAAAAGTTTTCAATTTTTTATAATTTAGTTATATGATTCACACTTCAATTATAGGTATAGAAATTTCCCTGTTGTGACGTTACAGCCTCAGTTGCTATGAATGTGGGCTCCTTCGAAACAGACTTATATTAATTTACTTATAGTGTGTCCAAAAGAAACTATGATTTCATCAATAGCTGTATTCTTTTGTGTCCGCAGAACAGAGTAGAGCAAAAGATACACAAAAGAATTCCTCATTCATTTTTATAGAAAGATTTTATTGTGACGTAATGGATCCAAGGGTAGGCAGTCCTACTACCTTAGCCTAAGATCACATACATGTTTGAACGCATACATATAGATCTTTTTTTTTTTATTTCGGTAAATTCACATGTCTCATTCTAGTAAATTCATATAGCAAATGGGTAGACGTGTATAATCTAAAAAAAAAAAAACGCAGAGGCAATTATATTCAAATTAAAAATAAATATTTCTAATTTCGGCATTCCTACGGAAATCTGCAGTGATAACGGTCCTCCATTTTCCGCTGTTCAGTTTGTAGAATTTTCTGAAAATAATGGCATTCTTAAGGTTGCTGCACATTTACCGGTACAGCACGAACCGGCACAGACAGACAAAATATTTTTATATGAAACCAAGTTAGCTAATTCACATCAACCGGTACCGAGAGATACCGGCACGTAACGGAAACGTCATTGCTGTCGTTGGCTAGAAACCAAACCGGCATTTGTCGGTTGCTGGTCTAGTTTCGAAGCTAATACTGGATCACTTTTCTATAGTTTTCTCTCGATACTTACCTTAATTGAAAGTTTCCTTTCAGTTTTATGTCGTTATATGTGCAGAAGAAATGCCGGTGCCGGTCGATGCATGCATGTGCCGGTAAGTGTGCATCGACCTTTATATCTAAAACTCCACCATATCATCCGCAAAGCAACGGTCTTGCAGAAAGATTCGTAGCTGGAGTGAAACGAATACTAAAAAAATTCTTCCTCGACAAAAAATATTTAAAATTAAATATAGATGAAAAAAATTTGCAATTTCTATGTACATACATAACTGAGCACTCCATCAACCGCCACTAACCTCACACCCGCAGAAATGATACATAAAACAAAAACTGTATTACCTCTAGATATACGTAATCTGAAGGTACTCGATAATTGTAAACTTAATGCTAGGATTCATAAAAAAAAATAAAAATTCCATAATTAATAGACGAAATAATAACATAATGTTGGGAAAAAACAAGGTAACTACATGAAAAAGAAAATAATAGTCAGTTTTAAAAAGGGGAAGAAAGTGATTATGTAAACTACTGGAAGTGCTATGATAAATGGATTCCCGTAGTAGTAACTAAGGTAATAAGTCCATGTTTATATAAAATATTAGTGAGGAATGCAAAAACAAATAGTTCACTTCTCGCAAATCCGTCGTTCTAACATAGAAGATAAATACCACCCATGCATGACCAGAAATCTTATTAAAAATGAAAGTAGTAAGCAAATAGATAAAAAGAAGGAAATCAGCTCAAAGAAAAAATTGTGTAAACCACACACGCAAGGAAAATTTATCAGAAAAGTAGAGCATCGCCTGGATTAGCTATTAGGAGAATAATTAAGTAGTTATGACTAAATCAAAGCGTAACAAATAAAATTATTCAAGTAAATGAAAAAATATAGAATTGTGATTTTATGATATTACAATAAGTAATTACACGCACAAGAAAATCACATGCATATGTAAACATATGTAGGCTAATGAATTATGAATTAAGAAGCAACTATCTTGTATAAGCTAAGACACATATAATGGCAAATATGTGTATATTGTAAGGAGAGCGATTGTAAAGAGGGAGAAATGTAGTGAAGTAGTAGAGGCAGTGGATCAAAGGGTAGTCAGTCTTACCAACCGTAAGGAATGAAATCGCCACGAACATTTCAACTTAACAATCGCTCTCTCTCTCTCTCTGGTTTTAACTGTCACTCGATATAGACACAATAAATTAAGGCTGAATGCCAGAAAATAAAGCTCTCGGTTCTGAGCTTCCAAAATTTTGACTATGTAGTAGTAACGTGAACTTTCGTTCTAATCACATTACCAATGCTTACTAATAATTCCTATAAAGTGCTATTCAAAATTACATACATATAAACAAAACCGAGAATTTTCTTGGACTACTGGATCGTGTCGTCACTACGAGAAGCTTTTAGTAATTGGAATGAATAAATCATTCACTTTTTATCAAGATAGAAGTTTACAAATTGCTTTTTATAAAATAAACTAATCACGGGATTTATCCCGTTTTTGGGCTAATGAATAAAATTATATCAATCTTCATTCTAATGCTAAAGTAAACTTATAGCAATAAATTTTATTCAAGTTACAGGGGTTTCAATATTAATGTTATAAAAGTTTTTGTAACATGACAAATATTAACAAATTTGGAAAAATTGCTCCGGTATCATTTACAAATATCTTTGGAAAACCCATGAATGAAAAATAATAAAAATTGGTGTATACATGAAAAAGTATTTAGGGGGGGGGGGGGGATAATACGGTTTTTTTAAGATTTTTGATTTTCTAAAAAAAAGAAACTAACATCTTTTTCAAAAATCTAAGCCCGGTAGCATTTGAACTGAATAGTTTTTGATATTTTGCCGAAGATTTCAAATCAATATCATAAAAGTTGTGGAAAATAAGAAGGGGGAACATAGTGCTTGCAAATTTATGCAGCCTTAAGATAAGAAAATTGGTCGTATTTATAATTCCTTATCCGGCAATTTCTTGCACTCCCATTTACCAAATGCCGGCATTTTTTGACACTATTTGTAGAAATGATATGCTCTATAACAAAACAACATAACTTATAAAAAATCATGTATTTTTTAATGAAATTTTGGGAAATGAAATAAAATGAATTTGTTTTTATACCCTTATTTCTAATTTTTTCCTTTCTGAAGTTAAATAAAAATTAAGTTCACAAAAAAGTTTAAATGAATTACTGAAAACATAAAGTTTTTATTTGCATTATTTCATTAGATAAAGTAAATTATTTTCAAAAGCATAATTTTATCAATAATTAATAGTTTTTCAACGAATAGTACTGTTCGAAACATGTTCCAGTATGAAGGGGAATGTTGCAAAAGTCACATACATAGCTACTTCTACTTTTTCTGTTGTGAACTTTACAAACTTTGCAATATTTTAAAGTATGTTTTGTCTGTCCTGTAGTCACTATTTTAACACATATATGTTTACGTAAATCACAATTAAGTCTGCCAAGTGGATCGAATTTTTGTGTACGCTTTGTTGGTTTTACTGAAATCGATTTTGATAGCGATATTTTAGAAATGTTTGTGGATATTTCAGTGGATGTGCTGCGAATTGCATTAGATGTGATTTGTTTATCTTCCGTCTTCGTGATCGGTTAACCAGGCAATAGCAACTTGGTGTAAAAATGTTTGGTATTTAATTTTAGTCGAATTCAGCCTTGTGTATTAAATAAGGCGCAATTTAAAAAGAAGATTACTGCTCTTTTAGACCACTTCTTTGTACCACGTGCTAGTCTAAAATACGATATGAATTGATCGGCTTGATCAACCCCTTTCATGAATTTATTATATTCTAAAATATAAAATGATTTCTTAATGACTTGCGGAGATTTTTTTGTTTTTGTCGTACTATCCAACATTTTGGCATTATGAATGTTTGATATCATATTAACATTTCGCTTGCCATTATTCCATTCTTGTATAGTAGAATGATATTTTTACGTTTGAAAATGGTTTCGTATACTTGTAGTTTAGTATTCTTTAAGCTCTTAGGCTGCCTCTATTTTTTTGCTTATGGTGCCATATACCCTAAATTTGTTTTTAAAAAGTAATTTAGTTATCCTTAAACTATTATAAAAATTGTCCTGATATACATGGTACCATAAATTTTGCAGCACGGATAGAATTGGTTCTTGCAGTTTTTTCGCTTGCCCGGTGTATATCTCAATGTTGCAAATATATCCTGTTTTAGCTCGCAAACGATCCGTGTGAAGATCCCATATTTTATCAGTTTATTGGGATTATACGTTCTAAATACGAGTCTTCACCTCCAAGGAATGATGCTCTTATCCAAAGGCAATTCCTGCTCGGGCACATATACAGTATAAAATTTTGAAATGAAATAATCAACAATCGATTTAATTTTTACAATCCTGCTAGATTGTCCTGTAGTTTCCTCATTATTAGAGAAATGCCAAGCTTGCCAGATTTGTCTGAATCCTTGGCATAATTTTCGCATAAAAAGGTGTTTCTATAGTGAAATCTGTTGACCAGTAACCGTCTAAGATATCTTTCCGGACTTGTGCCATTAAAAGAATTAAGCCTATAAACTTTTTCATTTCAGGAACAGTTATACCAATCTATTTGATTTATTTGTTGGTTTCTGGTATCCATAAATTAGAATTTTGACTATGATACCGATTTGATTCTATTGTCATAAACTCAAAGAGATCATTTCCAATAAATAAACTTATTATCTCTTCTACGCTTTCGGGTGAATTTTGCATTATTTTTATACCAGGCACTCCTTCAAATGGTTCTAAAACGGGTTCTATGTCTGTATCAGACCACAAGTCATTTTCAGAATCACTATCATTTTTAGAGTCACTATATTGTAAAGGATATAAACGTGGGAGTCTTCTCGAACCAATATCACTATTGTAACTATCATTACTATCGAAATTAGAGTTTGAAAAATCTTCAATGCTATCACTAGACTCACAATCAGATAAATTGTCAAAACATATTTTTTTTCCTGCTCCTTTTTAGATTTACTTCATTATATTTGATTTTGATAAAAATAGGTTAAGAAAAATAAAGTAAAATCCCTGAAATTTCTTAAATATTCGAATGCCCAAGCGCTTAAATTTTGCACAAAATTCTTTTATACACAGTAACGACTATGCTATTTTAAATTTTTTTTTTCCCGTTTTACCACACAACTGAAGCTGAAATCAGTTTTTTCGTAGAGTTATCTCTGTTTGGTAAAAATTACGTTTTAATTTTTTCAGAATTAAAAAAACAAGAATCAATTATTTACCGCAATGTACAAATAACGAACTTTCGTCATTTGGCTATTGGTAATTGATTGTGAAATGACGAGAGTTCGTCATGCGGACGAATATGAGAGCTTCCAACTAATCTATATAACAGATTTAAAGGAAGCGAACAGTACAAATAGTTCGCTTCAATCGACAGAACAATTTGTTCTCAATTATATGTGAGTTCTAGAACAAGGTACACAAAAGAACACAGATTATTTTATTAGCCAAACATTGATTTGTTATCCATCTATAATATACTTATTAAATTTGTTTTCCGCAACTGAATTCGAGGCAATTTAGTAACATGGATACAAAATAGCCATCCAATAAGATATGAGCAAATAACATTTTGCTTTCTTTGCATTCCGTAGTTAGGAAAAAATAATAAGTTTTAACAGAAAATATATACTGAACGGATATTGCTTCCCAGTCTTACATCAGAAATGTTTAAGTATTTGTTGGGCAAGAGTTTTAGAATAATCAGATCCCTGATTATAAGTGCGATAATTGTTTTAAATTTTAGTTCAGAAATTGAGAATTTTTAAGAGAGCAGGAAGAACAAATATCAAATTATTTTTAATATCAACCTTCGTTAAAATCTTATAAAAATTTTCATAAATTCTGTTTAAATCAATTTAATTCACATTAATGTAAATTTTGTTTTTGATCATGCTTCTACCTTATGAAATATTCTAACGAATCATGCAGAAAGTCTCAATGTTTACTGGACGGACAAAATTAATAGTTTTAAACGCATTTTGCTTTTCTTTTTGTTTCAATATTGTTGTTGTGATTTCAATATGTTATTTCTTTTTCAATTTCACAGTATCCATTTTGATGATATATACATAAATCTCTTTTCATCTTTTATCAGTAATTAACCATCTGACTCATACTTATTTTTTTTTTCTGTGATTAAGTTTATGTTTGTAGGGAAGTTAGGGGCTAGTTGTAACAGGGGTAAGTAGTAACACCGATTGATCAGAATGAATTTGATATTTTTCACATTATATTTTTGACTATATCACTTACGTATAACGAGCAGCATTATGTAAACATAAAGAATGCGCAAAGAAGGCCAGTGTAGCGTTCTACATGTTCAAGAGAATATTTGGCAGAAACTGGGGACTAAAATCTAGGGTGGTACTTTGGATGTACCCGGCGATAGTTCTGCTCATCTTCTGCTTCGGCTCCACGGTCTGATGGACAGCACTGACGGGGAAATGTTACCTGGATGTGCTGTCAAAAATCCACATAGCCCACGGACCACGCCCAAGGCGGCACTGGAGGTCGTGCTTGATTTATTGCCGCTGGACCTTAACTGCAGGGGTTTAGCGGCAATCAGCGCTGTCAGGCTAAGGGCTGCGGTTGGTGGATGGAGAGTGATTTTGGGCACTCCAATATACTCCAGAAAGTGCCCATTTTTACTTTTCGTGCGGGTGTCAATTCAATGACGCCCACCAGGAGTGACTGGGAAGAGAAGGAGGTGGTGGTAACATCCGATATTTCCATATAACCAAGACGGGTGCGGGCACAGGGGCTGGAGTGTACTCTAAAGATCCCCAGTGGCACGAGTCTTACAGGCTGTCTGACAAATAAAACGATTTATAAGGCGGCAATATTGGTATCTATCTGTCTTGAGGAATTGACTATAAGGTGACCCTATGCTGGGTACCTGGCCATAAAAATATCTCAGGCAACGAGATGGCTGGTGAGTTGGCCAAATAGAGCTCCGAATTAGATAGCTCCGCAGCAGTAGCTTATGTGAGGATCCCAATCGGAGCTTTAAAAGACGAAGTCATCAGAGGCACCTATCAAAAGGATAGCCTCCGGTGGACCAGTAGGGATACCTGCCGTATTGCGAGGCAATTGTGACCTGCATATGACAAAAAAGGACAAGGGAACTGCTTAATGGCAGCAATACAAACACCAGAAAGCTAGTAGACGTCATTTAGGGTCACTGGGCCATAGGGAACCATCCTAAAAGACTTGGGATAGCGATGAACGATTTCTGCAGGAGCTGTAAAGACTCGGAGGAAATCGACTCCGTCCAACACGTACTATGCGAGTACCCCACTTTAAGGAATAAAAGAGGTAAGCTATTGGTAGCTACTTCGTTTCTAGTCTGGGAGAGCTGGAAAGTGTAGAATTTAGATATATCCTGAGTTTTCCGAGAGAAGCAGGATGGATCTAGGTTAAAAGTCTTAGGTATATCCTGAGTTTCCTAAGGAAAGCAGGATGGATCTGGGGCTTGAAAGGTTATTCCATGAGGTCTGGGGGCATAATGGATCCACTAGCGGTCTAAATGATGCAAGATAGTCATCTGGCGGCAGCCCTCTTACCTAACCTAACCTAAACTAGGTAAACATAACCAGTATTCCGCCGGACATCGAAGGAACAGGTTGTACACGTACGCTCCAATTTTGCCTGTTAATGGAAAAATAAGATTAAAATAAACTTTGATTTACGATAAATTTTCTTTTCCTGTTTGTACAGTGAGATTGTGAACTCACTTAGTTATGAACCCTTGTTTTTTTCAGCTCTTTTTGTTTTTTATAAATATTTATTAATTTCAAATATTATCTAATGGGGCAAGTAATTCTCTTAATGTAATGAGATTATATAGGACATCATTATTTAGTTGTAAATAGAGTGCTATGTTCATTTTTATTCAAGTTTAAAGATACCAAATTGTAAATTTATTAAAAAAAAAAAAAACCTATAACAACATGTTAATTGAACTGGAAAAGCTTATTTTAGCTATAATTGTATTAGAGGTTGTTAATAAAATTGTAACACAGAATTATGACTAATTTATACTTGAATAAAGGAATATTAATAACAGTTATATCTAAATCTAACATTTTATTAAAAGAAATCCTGAATTATCTTACGAATTCGATTTAATGATCTCTTGTAATTAGTTGCCCTATGTCTATTACAACATGCACCAAACATGTAACAATGACACTTTTTAGAATAATTATTGTTTTGAAAAATATTGAAATATTTTCAATTATATTTTTCTTTTGAAAACCATGCTACACCGTTAGCTAAAAATATCTAAATCTTAAAGTAATGTGTAATTTTAGTAATATAATTGTTTTACCAAAACTGTTACAACAGTCCCCAAGCTCTAATACTATTGAAAAAAAAACTTCGCCTAATTTTTGTTCAAATATTTTCTGAGAATAAATGGAATTTTAAATTTGAAATCTAAATATTCAAGTATATTGTATAATATTCGTCCGTCAAATATGTTTTAACAGAAATAAAAGCATGAAAATGCATAAATGATATCCGGCATATGTTGAACTTGATCCTATAAACCAAGCACCCCTTCTTATCTAGCCTTTAATAACGGCAATTAACACACCTCCAATCCCAAGTAGATAATTAACACTTTCAATTTTTTCATCTTCGGCCAATTGGTTCCAATTATCTCTTACATGCCAAACTTGAACTTGCCTCCCAGCGATTTCGCTGGTTTTCTCAGTATACTCCACTTCAAATTCAAAGCTCCAAACGCGGCGCGTCAGATTATCTAAGTCTCTATCTTGCTGCAGGTATTTAGAAAAATGAAGGTCGACAAAAACTGTGATATTAATGCCAGTTTTCTTATATTCATAATGTATATCGCACCGTTTGGCAAAAAAGTGATATTAATATCGTACTTTGAACGTGTACGAATGTGTATTGTTGCGTCTAAGAAAAACTACATAAAAACTCTTGGAATTGGGTTAATGTTCTTGACTCAAACCCATGAGTAAAATTGCAAACTTGGCTGGGAGTTACGACACCTTGCTGCAGATGAAAAGAGCTGATACTTGGGATCATGCGAGACAATAATAATAATAATAATCCATGACTTGTCACAAGTGAGTCTTGTGTACTGATTTCCAGGGTGAAAACACACAGATACTCATATATCAAAGATGGTTATGACCATTGTAATTGTTATTATTATTATACATACCATGCCGTCGCACTCGCGATGACTTTCTACTAAAGATGGCATACAAATGAAAGTGAAAGAAATTCCCGAGTAATGCCTTGTAGTTGCTTACAATTGAAGACGATATAAAGATAATGCAGAGGAAGACGATACACATATATATGGTAATAAAACCGTTAAGTGTCTAATCGTGGAATTTTTCCTGTTATCTGTTTTTAGTGGTTCTCTGCAATGATACATACCGCCGGGCGTGCAGGTGCTGCCATTTGTCATATTTTATCTTTTTTTGTGTGTAAATGGTGATGAGGTTCATGGTATCAATGTGAACATAATGTTTGGCTTAATGGTGGGGTATATGATTTACAATATTCCTTAACGATCTCTTGAGATATGTGTATCTAGCGCTATGGTAGTTATTTTTTATTTTTTTTAGTACATTTGTTACTAGTTACTTGAAATTCCAGAGTATATAGTATCAAAATTATAATCATTTGATGATGCCATTATATTGAGCTGGAAGCAATTATTGCAAAATAAATGGAGCCCAGTACTTAAGTACTTTCAAAAACTTTGTACGATTCATTGATGTTTCCTTCCTGAGGGCAAAGTAAGACCTCCGTTTAACACCAATGCAATGGCATAGGCTTTGAAAATTTTTATAACTATAAAAAATTATATTAGTACGTGCGACATTGCATTTATGCAAGATCAGATCTTTTCTTTGATGGCTTTTTGTTAAAATAATCAGATATACTCATAATATTAGGCTTGGATGTGGTCAGTATGTATATGTAGATGGTTTCATCTAACTTGATAATGAATTTAATAAAATAATAAAAAATGAACATTTATTTTTAACTTATACAAAGTAATAAAGAAAGGCACAGAAGTAAAATTAATGTTAAATTAAATAGCAAAATTAATTTTCAAAAAGTTTACTAAAAATAGATTTAAAAAGAACTAAATATTTGCAAAATTCAGATATATGTAAGTACTTCCTTATGAAAAAAAAAAAAACAAGGATACTCGTATGTAGGAATGTGAATAAAATGAAAAACAAAACAATCGTTTTCATGAATTTAGTACCTACTTAACAACTCATTCAAATATTCGAGCTTAAAGCGGCCCACACACGATACAACTGTTATACCAATCCGTGTTTACATACAACCATTGTATGGTGTCCGGGCCAATTGTACGAAGCTTGCAATGATCGCAAGCTCGGTTGGATGTTCATGCAGGTAAGCCGCTGTATATGCGACCGTTGTATGGTGTATGCACATGTCGTACAACCGTTGATCCGATTTCATAATCCATGAAGTACTGAGATGTACTCAGTTCAGTATGAAAAGTTACACAAGACTAAAAGCGGAAGAAATCAATCCAACAGTTGTATCGTGTGTGAACTACCATAAAACAGCCGTTGGACTAACAGTTGTATCGTATGTGGGCCGCTTAACGATGAAAATAATAATATGAGTAAGGAAAACGCACATACCTCAAGAAATTTCATATGTAGATATTTGATATACATGAGCTTCAGCTGCAAGTTTAGGTAACAGCCAAAAGAGCAAGTACCAAAGAAAAATTACTTAAATACAAGTACAAGTACCGAAGTTCTGAGTACTTCAGCGTAATTACAAGTACCGCATGTATGCAAGTACGTGTAGCTAAGTACTAAGTCTACAAAAATTACTGAGTACTTAAAGTACTTTTTTAGAACATTTGTACGTTGGCAGTAATATACTGAAGTTTATCGAGTTCAGTTAATAAATGTTAATAAATCACTACCTTTTGAAAACTATAGTACGTATAGTAACCAGTGGCAACTATTTATAGTTTTTCATAGTTTTCGGTACTGCAAGTAGAGTAAGACTTTCACCTCTCCTTGCTACACTCACAAAAACTATTAGAAGTCTTAAGTACAAGTAAATAGAAGCAGGTACTTACGTTCAAGTACTAAGTAGGGGCATTTCAAAAGTATTGAGTAATAAGTCTTAAGTAACGATAATGTACTTTAAGTAGTACTTAAGTCTTATTTTACTTAAGTATTGCCCAGCTCTGCAGCTAATGTGACATATGTAGTATAACTCTAAAGCACTGATATACCGCATATATAATAGGTTTATACGCGTACTCAGTTTTGGCACAATGCATTGCAAAGAATTTGTACGAACTTACACATTTTCCGTTCGTTTACTTTCTCGTGTACACAAAATTACACGAGTTTTCATACGTCACAGCTTTTCCTCTCACATGAATTTACCCAAAGTTTTTAGTTACTACACCATGGGTGCCGTTCAATGATACGAATGCAAAAGAGAGTAACATAGCAAATCAAATATTTTTGACGTTTGCAAAAAATAAGTAAATTAAAAGTAAACATGAACGTCAAATTGCAATAGCGTTATCTTTGGGAGATGAACTTTTTTCGACATTACAAGGAAATAAAATAATGAATTGAAATTGATTTATAATAAAAAAAAAACACTTTTTGGGCCATCACACAGGCCATATTGTTCTCATCAAACCAAAATTGATATATTTTCTCCTTCTATTTCCATAACAATGTCACTTTGACTACAAAAATTTATTATCGCACAACTTCACTATCCTAAATACGGATAGTGAAATAATGCGCCCTACCTTTTACTCCTGGTTGTCTCAGTGAACGCGTGAGAATGAAAAAGGCAGTGACTATCTGCCATTTTCTGTGTACAGTGAACGTACGATAGCGTTGTGTAGTGACTCGGTAGTGACAATAATGTCAATATTTTTCTGTCGGTGACCGCACCCCATTATTGCAAGGAAAATTGACAGCTGTCATTGCAAAAGTTTAATTTTTTAATTTTTTTTTAAGTTTTTAAAGCACTATTAAAATATCGAATGAACATGGTTTGACTATTCAATGGTCTCGTGAGACTTTGAAAGAGTGCAACAAACTAAAAAATAATAATAAAACAATAATTAATTCGCAAATGTTATTCCACATTCTTCTACTTGTTTTTCACGAAGTTGCATGAAAAGCGTTCGTTTCCTTTTACATGCATTTTACATTCTTCCCCCACCACACGAGTAAGTTTTTACCCAGAAAGTTTATACACGAAAAGTATACGCGAACAGACCTAATATGAACTGCTTTATATGGGCACCACAATTTCTTATGTCAAAAAGAGTGCTTACTTTGGTGCCAATATTGAAAACAAAAAACATTGAGGAAATTGAAAAAGGGAGCACGCTTTTAATAGAACCTTTCAAATGTAATGAATATATTGCCTTTGGTAAAACACTTTTCATTAATAGTAATCCTAAATAATTAATTAAACAACTTTTATTTCGACGAAACCACTTATTAGTTAGCTTACAGAGAGAACTGTACTTGTTGGTACTTAGTGCTTAGACCGGAAGAGAGTACTATATACAAGTAAGCCCAATTCCTGCAGTGTATTTCTATGAACGCAGTTAATCCATATTATATAGATACATGTCGGTGCTTTAAACATAGTTGCATCGTTTTCACTTTTTGTAAAATAGTATAAGTCAAGATATGTCTTACAATCGTATATATAACTTTATAAGTATTTATTCACATATGGCACTCGTAAATAAATAAATTTGAAAACACAAAAATCTTCTTTTTATTTCCAAACTCTCATGTAATATTTCAAGCAGAATTCTAGTAAATGGATAACCATCAAACTAAAAATTTAAATTTCACTGCCGTAAATCGCGAAAATTCCGGACCATTCTCATACAGTACGGCTGTATTGATTGGAATGCATCGGAATTGACATAAAAATGCAGACAAATATATTATTTACATACGTCTATTTCTTACATGCTCAAGCATATTTGACATTGTTCAGTAATATCAAAAATTAATTTTTGCATTAATTAAAACATAATTAACTTCCTAAATAATTTTAATTTAATGCAATACTATTTTTCAACATCTTTAGTGTTTCCAATCGACAAATAATAACTAATTATAAATTGGTGTGCAATTGTACGAAATAAAGGGTTTCCACAGCCTGTTCAATATTTGTGCCATTTTTGAAGCAAGAACGCTCAGTCCATTCTTATTATATGTCAGTGGTGGGTGTCTAATCCATTTTGCTCTACCATCTTTATTTCGAGATGTTACAAATGGAATGACAAACTTATAGATTTCATCTAGGGTATAAAAATGGGTCGCCTCGAATTACTCCTTCGTACAGTTGCAATACGAAAATTTCGTTTTTCACTATATATTTAGATACTACCTGACAACGTATCTACATAGGGAACTGAAATTTTATACAAATCGTTTTCATAAAAAATTGTAAAAAAAATTTCAAAAGCGGATGAAATCGGGCAAACTCTTCTTAGTGTTGTCATACGAAACTACGCAGAAATATTTATAATGACACTAATTTTGTTGTTGGGAGTGACGTGGATTACCGCAGTTTCGGTGAATGTGTCCATCCTCAGGTTTTATTAGCAACTCAGCAACTGAGCTTTGGATAGTTTGAAATCCTAACTTTCGAATGAGCCATATAATATTCGTTCATGAATAGCAAAGTTTGTATGAATTTTAATTAAAGAAGACCAGGGCAACGTATAGGGAGAATTTTTAATTAGTACTTTTGTTTTCACAAAGCTTCCAAGTATGTAAAATTTCAAAAAAATAGTCATGGTCTTGTCACACATGTCACCCATTTGATATGGAAAGACCCATAT